>ML675643.1:6414796-6572965 GCA_007922155.1 Mesoclemmys tuberculata
TTCTTTCTTTCTTTCTTTCTTTCTTTCTTTCTTTCTTTCTTTCTTTCAAAAATGATATAACGCGAGGTTATTTTGAACCAGTTAGATAGTTCCAGCATATTAAATAAGGCAAATTATGATGAATATAAATGAAGGAACAACTGTGTAAAAGGAATCTGATTTAAAATATTGTCATAGAGATGTCCTTTTAAAGAAAAGCTTTCTTTTTATTTTAACTAAAGCTCTCTTCATAGTACAGACCTGAAAGTCAGATAATCTCAGGAGACCATCTTTGTAAAACAACTCCTAACAGCAGAGTCTATATATTGAGAAAACATAGATTAACATTTCGGTTTTAAGTCAATTTAGCAGGAGTAGGAAATAGTGCCGTTACTGTTTAACCAAGTGAAGTAAAAAGGTGCCAATCTTATATATATTTGCTTATACAAACACACACATCCATATACATACAATGTGTCATGACAATACTGACATTTACATACATGCCTTATTCTGACTTAGGATATTATAAATGAAATGGTCACTTTTTTCTTTTCAAAACCAGAATGAACATAATATATTTAAACTGTTTTGCAGTGGGAGAATGCGTTGTTTTTATGCAGTCAGAAATTCCATTAAGAACTTGAAAACATAGGTTTTTGAGTCCTTTAGCAATGTATTCTGCTCTGCAGTTTATGTTTTGATGGACTGAATATACGGAAGATATTGATATTAAAAGGTCTTTGATTTTCGGGGGGAAAGGCTGGTAATGCTCCATAGCCCTAGTTATTTCTTTATATAGTTTTGTTTTGATTTCCTGAAGGTTTTTAAAAGCAGCTGTATGCTGTCAGAGAAGTGTAGCTGTTTAAATCAAGTTAAGCAAATATATATTGTATGTAATTGCACTTCTGATAACGGTGCCGTAAGAATCTGTATCTAGTAAAATGAATTCCATTTTAAATAACAAATCCATATCAGCTAAATATTAAATACTAAAGAAGACCAGAAGGTCAGGCTAGAGATTTGAATTCAAGAAATTGGCAGGAAGCCTACTTTCATATAAGTAAAGTGGTACCGTTTCTAAGTATCTAGGGTATTATTATGTGGCAGGAAGGGAAGAGGAATAAACAAACAGAAACGTCCAATATATTTTTAAATGCAGTGCAACCAGGAATATAAATCTTAAAGTCAAGATTTCTAGCAAAATATCTACTAATACAGTATAAAGTAAGAACAGTTTACCTGCTACAAGGTCACAAGGTGTAATTTTGTGAGCACCAGAGAACATTAAATGCCATTAAAATTATTTTGTTCATACCTCATTGCTCATCATGTGTTGTCATTTGGGAGATCTCAGTTTGGGAGTGACCTTTGAACCTCCAGTGCAGGGGCCTGCTAGCTAGTTTCTTCAGAGGATTAGCTAGTGCCATACTAAGGGCAATCACATTAACAAGAGAGGAGAATTGAGATTATTGTGAGAAAAATTGTGGCCCAGGATGCATATGAAAATTCAGATCTCAGATGTTATAAAGGTCACCAAGATGGTCCCAGGTAAAGGCTGGTTTATCATGAGAAATAATGAGGAAATTTATGTCACTGGAAAATAAATAATTTTAGAAAACATGTCAGTGGCATGGCATGTTAGTGTATTTCTCATTAGAAATGCCAAAATTACCACCCACAAAGGCATATGGGACTGATCCACTGTACCTTCCCACTGATTTGTGGGCACTGGATCAGATCCAATATGTGTAACAGTCTTCAGAAATGGGCAGGATAATGTGAAAAAGACCATGACTTCTTATGGAAAAACTCTGAAGTTGTGTTTGTCACAGAAATTAAGCCTGACAAATTTATAGCTTTAATTATAATGTATGAAACTTAATAATAGCCTGTCTCAAAGCACCTTACAAAGGTGGTACGTATCATTATCCTTATTTAAAGGGAGGAAACTGACAGAGAGAAGTGAAATTACTTATCAAAAGGCCATCCAGCAGGACACTGGCAGAGCTGGAAATAGTACTGAGGTTTCCCGAGTCCCAGGCCAATGTGCTGTCCACTGGGCTATGTTGCCTCCTTACCAGAATCAGCTGCTCCAAACACACTCTCTGAAATCTCATCATAGGAATGTTGTTTTTCTGGTTTGAATACTTTATTTTTCAGCTTTTAAAAATTAAATCACCTGGTTGATATCCCTTTCCATTTCTCCCCAGGACCCCATGTCACTCTAGCTGTCTGAAGCACGTGCGCGTATTTGAGGTATCATGTCAGTTTTCTGCTCTACAGCTAGATTGGTACTGTACTGTACTGTAGAGTGTATCCGCTACATCTACACTGCACTCCAGTGCTGATGATGTGTAGTGTACGTGTAGCTACACACTGCAGTGAAAAATAAGCTGTGTCAACATAGCAGTGTGTAGCCACCTGTCAGTGAAAGACTCCAGCAGCAGGGAAAGGCTTCAGCAGCTCCTTGCTGCTAAAGCCTTTCACTGTGGGGACGAAAGACTGTGGTAGGGAGAGGCAGAGGAGAAATTTCCTACCAAAGCTTTTCCCTGCTGTGGGAGACTTTCCCCGTTGCAGGTAAAGAAAGGAAGCATGGCTTGGGGAAGTAAAGACATGCCTGAAGCATGTGGGTATATACTGAAGTACATACCCTACATGGCTCTCTACTTGCCCACGTGTATTTGCATACATACCTACACCCTTCAGGTGTGTCTTTACTTGCCTAAGTAAGGGGACTATGTAGATATGTATGTTACACACCGCCTAAAGAAGTGTGCAGTGTAGACATAGAATCATAGAATATTACAGTTGGAAGGGGCCTCAGGAGGTCATCTAATCCAACCACCTGCACAACGCAGAACATATCCCAACTCTCTTCCTTTCTGTCTTGATACCTCTAGGAACTCCATACACAACTGGAGGGGAGAAGTGAGTGAATTCAGTTGCATAGGAGAGTCTTGCAAATACTTGAGGATTATTACTAAGTGACCTCTACTTCTATTTAGGGGAAGTTGGCATTTGGGATATTGTGTTTTGCTGATTTTCTTGGGCAGTTAAAGGCAGTTCTAGAGCAGTTAAATAAAAGGAAATTCCATGTTCAGATGTCTCATAGTCCAAAAGTAAGTGTTTGCTTTCTTAATTTTCAGAAAATGGGTCTGTGGCATTCTTATATATAATCAGATTGTAAACAAAAATATTCTAGCGAATTTCCCCAATAGATATGATTTCTAGAACTGAAAACAGAGTAAACTAATATGCAAATCTGACCCTGACAAAAGACTGCTGGGACTTACCTTATTATCTATTTCCTTGTTATAATTTACTGGTTAATAATAATATTGTAATTGTTTTGAGATTCCTTTTTGGTATTGCACCGCCTTCATCAACAGGGCTGAAAAAATGGCTCGTAGTCATAGTTGTCTCTAGACAGGCTGATTCTGGGGCTAAGCTACAGAAAACACATAGTAGGTTTTGGTGATTGTGTACTAATTAATAGTAAAAGATCTGCGAAAAAGTAAGATCTGTTCTGTGCCATGGTTCTTTAGTAAGTATGGTTTATTTCCTACAGTATCATCAATATTTAAAGGGCCTGAGTGTGATCCCACTTCATACCCATTTAATGCTAGCATAACTCCATTGATGCCAGTGGAATAACTCTTTCTTTACACTAGTGCGAACAAAATGAGAAGTAGGTCCAACATATGCTATAATAGTGAAGGCTATAGAAAACGAAGTAACAATTCCTCATTAAATCTTCATGGAACACATGCTTATTGTAAAAACAAACAAAGAATAAACAAAACCAAAGCAAAAGATTATACAGAACGTGCAATAATTTTCATAGTAAAGTTTGGTGTTTTCTCATGGATGCAGTTAGGAATGTGCTGAAAACTGCCAAATCTTACTACTGGGCACGTTATTTATTTCCATGAGCAATCCCTCAGATTTACTACTGTGAGTAATTGCAGCTGGGTCAGTGGGACTAACCATGGTAGCAATCCCTGCATTTGGTAGTAAACATTTGGAGGTTTGGACTTTGTAGCACTACTATATTTTTGTAATATTAAATGTTAATTTTGTATGTATAATTTTGTGTACACTGCCACCTGAAGAATTTGAGAATAAGGTGTTGCAAGTTGGATTATGTTTGGTCCATTTATGGTATTCTTTGTCCATGTAAACTACTTTTCAGAACTGTTAATGAGCCTCCTCTAGGTTGAGTCTGGTTCAACTTTGTTTATTACATACAATATTGTTTGTTTAATATTTTCTAAATTTTCTGAACCAAGTCCTTCACCCTGCAGTGCAAACCTAACATTGACCACAGTAGCAGAGCTGTGCAAAATGTTCACTTAAAAACTAAAAACCTCCAAAAAGTTGCCAGTTGCATTACTATCTAGAAACTCAGATCAGGTTTATGAACCCTTCAAGCAAACATGGATGCATTATTGAGCACACTCAGGAATGGGGTTTTGAGTAAATCTTATTCAATTTATGGCTTTGCATCAAGGTAGTGTGAAATATTCAAGTTTCATGTGCTCTCAACATGAATCATGACGGTTTTGACTAAATATTGCTTTGAGGTTTGTTTAAACCTGAAACTCAAGGCTCAACTTGGGAACAGTGAACCTCATGAGGACAGAAATGAAATAAAACATTTTACATGAACTTCTTGTGAAGAAAACCCACTGAGTTTTGTACAGTTCTGCTTAAATCATCCAGTGAAAGCATTTAAAACAAATGCTCTGTAATACTGGGATTCAGAGGCTAAAGTCTCTGTTTTGGGACTATGGTAAACATTAAAACCGTGATGGAAAAACAATAAAATAACATGCAAATATAATGGTTTCCAATCTAGCGAAGCTATTGCTAATTCAAAAGACAGTCCTGAAAGGTACTGATTGAAGAGTAACTATTACAAAAAGAAACAAGATATACTCAAGTAGAGGATTTTCAAGCTTTTAAGAATAAGCATCTTGATATCCAATGTCCAAGGAGAACATTGCAAAAATGGCTAAAATATATACAACACAGTGCCACCAGCAGATAATCCTGTTGTTTTTTTGTTTGTTTGTTTATTTATATGCAATTCATAGACAAGAACTACCAGATATCCTAGACCCTAGACGCCATGGAGAGAGGAGGCACTTTATAAACACAAATGAGTAATGCATCCCTCTCAGCCATGCTGATAAAATCTTTATACCACAGCATGCCATCATGTATTCTCTTTCACTCTCTGTTGTGGAGCAAGTTAGGGTCACTTTCTTCCCCACAACATACAAGCTAGTCGTGCCTGTCCCCAGGATATTGTCAGCCCAGCACACAGACAATGCACATAACTTTTTAGTCTTTGTAAGAAGCTGTCTTATTCTTTGTGTAATTACATTGTATTTAGGTCTCCAATGGAAGGATGGGTCATGCCCATATGTACTGTACAGCCTTTTCCCTACATCCATTACCCTGCCTGTCACTGGACCATGTTATCTCCAGATCCACATATGGAATTTGTATCTAACATCTAGCAGGATTAAACAGTTAATTTCTAGAACCTAATATAATGTAGCTTGATTAGATGAGTCATGTAAGAATGGACATCCTTTTAGGGGAGAAAATAATTAGTGTCATAATCATATGGAGACTGAATTTCCGTCTCTTGGAATTCACATTAGCCTTGAAGTGCTTTGATGAACTAGTGTGAACATGCTTAGACTATCAGATATTTTGAAAAATAAGATTTTAGGCCCTATGTACAGAGCAAGGGATGCCAAGCCATGGGAAGAGAGGTCTCACAAAGCGGGAAAGGAAGCTATGCAGGACTTCTGTACATCCCCAATATAGTTGCCTCATTCCACCCACAAGAATCTTCTGCTTGGAAAAAGTGGGCAGAGCTGAAAGTGTAGAGGAAAGTCTATGCAAAGCAGTATGCTAACCTCATTAAACTTCCTACACAGTACTGGGGGAGGGCAGAAATATAATGCTCCCCAAAACGGTGTGCTGTGTGACATTAGTGCACTCCTCTTAGGGTATGTCTACACTAGAAACAAAGGTGTGATTGTAGCATGGGTAGGCATCCCATTCTAAGCATCATTGATAACAATAGAGGTGCAGATGTGTGGTGGCTTGGGCTTCTGTATGGGCTGGCTGCCAGAATACAAGCCTGCAGAGAAGGTTGGGTATGTACTATGGTTGCTAGTCCATGCTGAAGTCTGTGTGACTGCATCTACACTATCGTTACCTGCTAGACTGAAGATTGCATGGTATGCCAACCTGTGCTACAATCACATCCTTGCTTGTAGTGTAAATATTCCCTTGGTAGAGATCACACAGAGCAGCAATGGGCCAGGTATTAGCATCCTGGCTATTGGTCCGACTGAGAGGGTGGAGGAGGGATAAGGCAGAGGAGGATTGGTGGGAGAGTCCCATCTCTCCACATGTTTTGATGCATCCTCCTCCTGGCCATATTGCAATCCTCCTTGTCCCAAGGACTGTTGTGGAGCGGTGGAATTCCCTTTAACTGCAGCTCTAAGAACCAGGCAGTTTTAGAACTCATTTGTTTCTGTCCATGATTTTTTGATGCAGAAGAGAACATATGGTCCTAACCTGCCCACTTGTGTGGAGAAGAATGGGAAAGAAGAAAATCTAAGCTGTTTCAAGCCATAGCCTTTCATAAATTAAGGCTTTTTATATTCTACTTCTCTCCTGGCTGGTGTAGCATTTTCATTCCTATATGTTATTTTGGTGCGTTTAGTGGTTACATGCAAGAGCAGTGACATTTATATGACGTGAATCCATTAAATTCTTTATAATGAATAGCATGTAACTGTAAAACATATATAGTTTTCTCATTTTGCCTTCCTCTGGGAAGCTATGACAACATTTTGGCAAGTAGGAATAAACAGCTTTGTGTTGGCATGCAGTAAATTAAACTGAGTAATTAAAATCAATAGCTAAACACTAGCTAGGCAGAAAGGTCATATAACACAACGGAAAACTGTTGGGTAGCATATTGCGGGAAATCAAAATAAATTTCTGAACTTTTCATTATTCTTTACATGCCTGAAACCATTCTTAAAAAGCTTATGAGATGCATTATTGTAGGCAACATCATTCTCGGAGAGTGTACAACAAATATGTAAATGATAGCATGAGTGTGTTTCTGGTTTCCAAGGTAATAACTATATCTATGGTTAATAAACTCAAAATCCAAATGCCACTAGGGTTATCAGTGAAAGAAATTGTGACAAATGTGAAAGATATCTATTATTTTATAAATATTATGTGTACCTCTCTTTGGTTTGATTTAGTTATTTTGTTGTGTGCTAAAGGATAACTAGATGTTTTTACAGGCACCAAAGTCAATAGATTCAGATAACTCAATCACCAGTACTTAATAAACAACACGGGTGTTGATTCCTTTAAATTTTTACCCCCCACCTCCATCATGCTTTGATGAATAGGCTCTCTGATAACATCACCCCCCCTGCCCACCTCCACAGGAGTTGTGAGGGGAATCAGAGAACTTGGAATGGAGCTCAGGGGAGACGTAGAGACAGTCTGCAGGAAAGCAGATGGTCTCCAGAAGTAGAGGTGCCTGGGTTGAGTTGGGCCTGCCTGAACTCTGAGGGAAATGCTACGCTTTAAGTAAGGCATTGGCATGTAGGCGTGTTGTAATCCTCATCTTTTTCTCTGAATTCTGTGATCCTATGGGTAAATAAATAACTTTGTTTTGAAGAAGCTGTTTGGCATCACTGCAGTGACCTATTGATTACAGCTCCCAGAGGGAAGTGTCTTACAGGGACCAAACCCAGTTGGACCTACTGAGGAAGTATGGTTGGTAAATGGGGATGTTGCAGCCTGGGACCTGATCTGAGAATTGCAGGATTCCTCCCTGAAAAGAGTGACGTTGTTGGGCCAGTTACTTGAAAGTGTGCACTCAGGAGAGACTGCAAAAGGTCCAAAGTGTAGCTTACCTCTAACTGTGAAAGATAGGTTATTGCCAAGTTACCAGAAAGCATCTTTGAATAACTGATGTTATTGTCCCCTTACCACTGTACTCTGGCTACCATCAATCCCTATGTTCGGACTGGCTAAGGAGTTTGGAGCTCCCCATCTGCTCACAGAGTGCCTCAACGTTAGATCCATACCCTGTCATCAAATCCATGTCTTCTCCATATCTCTCCCCTGAATCTACTTGTCTTTTTCCTTCCCCCTCCCTCACCTCTCATAGGCAAATACTGATTGCATTTAATATCAGGGTTTGTGGGGGGACTGACAGAAAGAGGCGCTGTCTGGTTTGTGTAGGTATATACATAGGGGCATCAGAGTGCAGTAGACAGAGTGACAGGATTTGTGCGATCACTGTTCAGTGAATGCCATATCTTCAAAGCTTTGGCATATCCCCCCTCCCACCCGCCTCGGGTCTGCACTTTGAGGTTTACAACATTTATATCTGCTACTTGCAAAAATCACTGTGTTTTGCATGCAGACTCTTGAATATTTTGCCCTGATGATGCAACTCCTGCGGCTCTGGCTACTACTGACCCTCAGCTGATCTGCATTTTATTGATACTTAAACAGTCTGTATAGGTGTTTGCATTCTAGTCACTCTACAAATCAGACTCTCTCAGCTGTTTGAAGCACAGCTAATTGAAACAAGTGAGTCACTGATGTGCAGTATTCTTGCTTCTGGCTGAGATAATTTCATTTCTATATCAATACATATATTTTAAGCTAATTTTTTCAAATCTGAGGGGAGTTGTGTCTGTTTGACATGATTTATTTTGAAGTTAATCCTTGTTGAATGAAATGAGTCATTTTAAAGACAGTTTTTGTCTCAGACGAATATGAAGTAACTGTTCATTGACATTTAGATATTGTCCTGTATTCTAATAAATAAATTAACATTAGGGGCTGGTTTAAACCAACAAAAATGAATGGACTGAACTGTCACTTGTTGAGATTGTGTTTGAATTCTGTTTATTTCACTTATGAAAATGAGATTGGCCTTTTACCCTAGTCCCTTGAATCCACTTGTCCACATCACATAATTGCCACAGAATACAGCACAATAGGCAGTCTCTGCTCATGACAAAAGAATCCATTGATATGGACTATTACTACTAGCAGGAATATTGCAAGGCCACATTATGGTGCATTAGCAAATCAGTGCATGGAACCTGCCTTGCATCTGCCCTAAATGGCTTAACTAGCTGGTACCTTAAATTTAATGAGCATCAAGTTCAATTTTATTTCTGTGAGATAAATTCCCAGAGGGTGATTTGGAACAGTGTTTGATGGTATGTACAATGGAAATATAGGGATATGGTAATGACTTTTACCCCATAATCCTTGATTAACTCCCTTTGAAAATATTAGAAGAATTAAAGTTATATCTATTTAGTTTTTCCTTCCGTCTGAGCTTACATAAATTTAATGTGTTTATTTTTTCCAAATTAGGGCTTCCACTCTGTAAAGAGCTCTCACTTTTCCTACACTGAGGCCCATTGAATTCAGTAGTCCACTTGTGCAAAACTCAATTTAGGAATGGGTCAAAGTGCTTCAAAGCTCTCCTTCATTGAAATAAAAAACAAGACAACCTCAACGTCAGCATTTCAGAATTCATGAAGACCTCTAGAAAAAACTAACAAACAAACCAGTGTGCAAGTGAGAGAAAAATCAATAAAGGAGCCTATTTCATTTTCAGGTTGGAGGAATTATTAAAATAAGAAGAATCTTTTAAAAATTATGAACAATGTATTATAATTTTAAAAAAGATCCTTTCTGGTTTTTAAATACTTTTATTTAATTTTGTGTTTGGGGTAGTATTTAATTAAAAATCAAATCATTAGGGGGAAAGTTTTTTATTGAGTTTTAAAAGGTTTTAAATTACTCCTTTTTCTGCCCTTGCATTCATGTAGTCATTGGCAGAAATGGAAATGGCGTCGGATAGCATTGGTTTCCAGTCTCCTTCTCCCATTCTCCTCCCTACCCCCCAACTCCTAATCCTGCAAACTTTTATTCATGTCCTTAACATTTACTCACATGAGTAATCTCATTGAAGTCAATGGAACTTTAATGGAAACTCATGTTTAAAGTTAAGCAGATACATAATTGTTGCGGAATCAGAATTTAAATCACTCTATAATCTTATGTGAACAGCTTTGCTAAATTTTATCTTGATATAAAATTTCTGAATTCAAAACATGCAATTAATGCTCTTGCAGTGGAAATGGCTCATGACTTCTAACCTATATAGAACAAAATAGAACCCTGTCCAGTGTGGATACAATGCTATAGCTAATGAGTGGTGTGGCTGTTTCCCATGATGCTTTGGTTGTATGCCAGATGTATATTCTGTTCTTTAAAATTGTTGCATTTATGTGGCTGGAATCTCAAATGGTGTGTGTGTCCTCCCTTTTTATCATTGATAAAACAGCAAACTTTCTATCACGTAGCTGAAGTTGCTGAAATCTCTCCCTAAGTAGCTAACAGAGTGTATATCAGTAAGTACTTCTCACTCTTAAGAGACTAGAGGGAATGTTTGCTACATAGTGAAGCCTGAAATAGCAACAAATGTGAAACTTTGAACGTCGTTGAAAGCTTTTAAATATTTAAGTTATTACACACCATATTTTAGACACTTGTGTTTAACTTGATAGCTGTATAAATTATACATGGAATATTTTTCCAAACATGTTCTATAAGTGTATTGACAAATGTCCTGTCATTCTTCAGGAAACGCATAGCAGTATTACAGCATTTTGCAGACAATTTGCTTATAGTTTTTTTCCATCCCATATGTTGCTTTCTCTTAATTGCATCTGCCTTTTTATTTATTTAAACATAAACATTTATGAATCTTTTCCACAGTCCCTCTTGATACTGTTGAGAGGATTTTTAGACACTTCTCTTAAAAAAACCTTAGCTTCACCTCAATATAGTTTCATGTGTTCTAATGTTGGGCCCAATCCTGCAAAATTTACTAATGTGAATGGGAGTTTGCTGATTTGGGACATACTTTGTAAACAGGAGTGGAGGCTGGTTTCCTAAAACAAGTGTTAAAAATGAAAAATCCTACCCCAAGCAAAGTTTTGACCTTGAAAAGAGAAAAATATGCAAGACTCCATGCATTCCCTAACAATTTCACTTACACTATTGACTTTATGTGGAAGATGCCCAGATACTATGGTGATGGGCAGAAATATAAAACTGTAACATAGATAGATAGAAAGATAGATGATGTACCGTCCTATTGCCTTGTAGTTCTTGATTTGGAAAACTGAAAAAGGATTCAGAAAGCCTATGAATTCACAATACCTTCAATTAAAGAGTATGCAGAATATAATTTTTAGAGGAATTCATTGAAGGCTTCTAGGTGTGTCACATATTGGAATTGTTTCCAAGCTATTCTATGTTTCGTTCCCTTGTTTATCATTAGAAACGTGGTCCCAATAAGAATCTTTTCAAGGACTTGGTCTGCTTTCCCTGCTTTTTCCTTATCTGAAATCATAATCTGCTAATGACATCATAATTTCCCCAGCAATCAATTGTGATGTTATGGATAGAAGATTATGGGTCTGATCCTACAACTATTTAAGCACGTGTTGAAATTGATCAGTGGACCACAAGTGTAAATACTAAAACTGATTTTTAAAATGGCTTCTACTGAACCTCATAATTTGTGCCTAGATTACTATTTGTTTTTCTAGATTAAAAATGTAGATGAAAAATTTTACAATATAATGAGTCAATCAAGTCAATTTTACAATCATGAATCAAGCCCCCTCCCAAAATCTGGGAACTTGCTTAAAAATCATGAAAACTTAAAAAATATTTTGAGTTCTTTTCTTTGCCTTCTGGTTTCTAAACCTTGAGGATTCTCTCCCTTTGAATCTTCAGATTTTCCTTTGCAACCAAAAGGGCTAGAAATTTAACTAAAAAGAAAGTTGAGATTCACATGCAATCTCTCGATTCCAAGAGTTGCAGCTTAATAAAAAACAACTTACAAAACTCAAGGAAAGATAGAGTTGGCAACACTGGATGTATTGTACAAGCAGCACTTGAATATGATAGATAAAAGCAGGCAGGTGGGTGGAGAGAGTTATTGCTGCCAAGCTTCTGAAATGATTGATTATTCGAGGTCCAATCCTGCAGTAAGTGATTTGCACCCTGAATTCCCACTGATGTTCAGCAGCTGGCAGGATGTTGTGGAAGAAAATATTGTAATAAAAATAGCATTTGATTACCTGAATATGAGAAATACAATGTCTCTAACAGCACAGGCATGGCCCCGAATGCCTATTATGCGACCACTGTCCTTTAAAACTGGAAATTTTGGGAAATGTTGTCTGGAGGCATGGATAGGAGTGTAGTTCTTGGCAGGTGACCAAGAGCCAGGCCTGCTGGTGAGATATTTAAGACAACCTGTTGCCTGGGCTCTGTCCAAATGAGCTTTAAGCGTGACCTCTGAGATGACCCTCCAGAGTAGCTAAGGGGATGGCCTAGGAAGGGAGCCTTTGAGAATTTAGGCTGAAGCGGAGTACCACCAGGGCAACTGAACTCTGAAGTGTGGTCTGTGTTCCAGTCACAGATCGATGGTGAGACACATCCTCCGTGCACTGGGGTTGGTGGAGGGACAGGAGCATGAAGCTCTGGGGCAGGGCCGAAAAGACTATCACTATTAAAAGGACTGTTAAGCCCCTGGACGAGCACATTGGAAAACTTCCCTTTGAGCTAGACTATATGTTTATGTTAATAAACCAGACCCCAGAGGGGCGATGTAATTTGAAACGCTAATTATGCGGCTATTGATTGCTAGAAACGGAAAACCAAGGCTTTGGGGAGCAAAAGGTAGAGGATATAGCAACCATTTTACAATGTTATAATGGCGTTTAATGTACTAAGCACTACATTGTGCAGCTTAAGCCTCTGCCTGCATTGGATTTTGGGGCCAGGCTTTGAATAGGGGCTGTGCAGACTCTTTAATGAAATACAGTACACATTATCTCGCCACCTCCTACCCTGTGACATCACAGCTCTGTTCGCAGACACTGAAGTGACAGAGCTGCATTCTTGTCTTTCCGACGGTTTCCAGGGCTACGCTTGACAAGCATGTGCCTTTCCGCTGCAGAAGGATTGAAGGGATAGGCTTGGTGCACCCTTCCCACCTTGTTGTATGCCTGTGACTTGCAACACACTGTCTGTGTCTGAATTTATAGAAGAACTTAAAGGGGAGGAGAAATGTCTAGAGCTTAGTCATGTCATATCTTCAGTGGTAAAAGAGGGTTGAGCATCTTTCTGAAAGGCAAGAGAACACTTAATAAAATATTTACAGAACAGCAGTGAATTGTATCTTCCCTTTCCCCCCTTCCCACGCTATGTTTGATAGCCTTGCAAAGGGAGTCTTCTTCATAGTGTATGTGCAACGTGCCTCATATGGCATGTAACCAGGAGTCTTCACTGAATTTGATCTGTTGGTTGGCTCATTAGCTTTCCTGGCTCAGGCTGGATATTGATGGGGAGTGCAACGTGAACACTGATCCAAGCCCCCCTGCAAAAGGGGGTGCAAGAAGACAGAGATTGTCTTGCATGCTAAGAAGAACACTGCATTGTGGACCAGGCTATATTTTATATGTGCAGTCAGCATGCAGTTTCTCCATTGCTGTGATACTGTAAGATAGGAAAAAACATTTGGAAAAACAAGATTAGTGCTACACATACCATTTTTCATTCCCCCCTGTCTCCAGCAACATACCATTGCGGCATCTTTTAGTTTTTAGCTTTGTGTTTTGTAAAAGAAATCCCAGGCGTGCTTCTGGATGCCTGGGTCCCTCTGCTCTCTGACTCTCCTTTAGCCAGCATGCATCCATGTGTACTGTAAATAACGAATGACTGAGAGGACAGGATGCTTAATCTCTTCTTAGATCAATACTACTTCATGGGTCAGCAACTAGGGATGCTGGAAAAGAGAAAGGGAGAGAATTGTTTTTTATTTTCTCAAAAGACCGAGGGTGCCACCTCTGCAGCACATTCATTCTCTATTACTTGGGGAAGCAAGCCTGCTAAGGTTATTTCTGAACCATCTTCAGCTGCCAGAAGAGGTGTTGTGAAGACTCTTGCAGAGCATCAAGGAACTGAAGCAATAAGAAAAGCCTAGGAAAAAGTTTTCAAGTTCCTCATTAATATGGGAGTCTGGTGACAGAGGTTTGGTGGCTGTCTTTGCACTTAATCGTGATGGCTGAGCTCATCTAGAAGAGCTGCGTCTAGATGTGAACCTCGGGGCTGGAAATGTGTTGCTCAGTGGATTGGCTCTGAAATTGTTTCCTTTCTTGATCTGACAGAGCCCATCTTTGTTGAAATTCTGGGTGTGTTTCAAGATCTGTTTTTTTTTTTTTACTTAGCACTTTTCTGAGGAGAGGGGTTTGGGGTTTTAGTTATTTTTCACACCTTTTTGGCCAAGCAAAGCCAGGCCTTACACATATTTCAGTGACATTTCTTTTATCTGTGTGTGTGAATGTATGTGTAATAGGATAATTTTTGAGTCCATATGTCATGGGGCCGCAGTGGCCCTTCAGGAAGTTTAGGGCCTAACTTGCCCATGATGATCCTGTGGTCTACACCTGGGAGCAATCAGGTACTCCAGGTGGTGCCCTTTAGCTAATAAGTATTGGAGCAGCTGAACTAAAAAGCTGGGAGATCTGTATAAAGAGAAGGCTACTTAGAAGGGAGGGGGAGAGAAAGGAAGCTCTCTCTAGAGAAGCCTTGTGGCTGGAGGAAGTCACAGGAGGTGGAATAGGTCTCTGTAAGGAAAAGCCCCGAATGAAGGCTTAGAGGTGGTGATAAGGGTATGTCTATCCAGCAAAAAAAAAAAAAAAAAGCCTGCAGCAAGCAGTCTCAGATCAGCTGACCTGGTCCATGATGCAGGGCTAAAAATATCAGGGCAGACATTTGAGCTTGGGCTGAAGCCTGGGCTCTGAGACCCTTCAAACTGAGCCCAGACCTCCACCCTCAACCACAAGGCCGAGTCACTTGACCCAGGCTCTAAGACTTGCTGTGGTGGTTTTTTTTTCTGTTGTGAAGATGTACCCTGAAAGCCTCAAGAGAACTGCCAGGGTCCCTGAGGAAGGGAGACAATGGGATACTCCCATCAATAAGCTTTGGGAAGATGTTGTGTACACCCAAGAACCCTACAGTTTGAGCCTGCCTGCTGGGAAGGGAGTAGGAAGACTGTCAGGGAGCAGAGTAGGCCCTCGTGTGGAGGGAATGCTGAGTTAGAGTCCACAATGGGTAGAAGAAGAGATCAGGTTATGCTCCTGTGGGGGGAAGACCTGAAAGAGAGCTCTGTAGTCTAAGAGCAAAGCAGAAGTTATTAGTTTGGAGATTTATTTCTGGCCTTTCCTATGGACCTCTCTGTTACTCCGGAAGGGTTTGGATTTTGTGAGTCAGCAGGCGGACCAACCCACAGAAGACCATGTGAGAGGCAGATGGGTTGCAGGAGGCACTGGAGCCAAGGATACCAGTGACATTATTCATGGACGCAAAGGGGGGCTCTAAGTGTGAATGAGCCCCATCACATCCTCGCATCTGGTTAGCAGACCCAACAACTCCTTGTAATTATCTACAGATCAGGGAATCAGTTGATGGCAGCCATTAATATGTTCCACCATAATAATACCCTCAGCTCTCCCTTGCTTCCCAATACAGTTTTAAAATGTTGACGCCCTGCATGCCTTCTCTTCCAGACAGAACACACAGAAATAAGGATGGTGATGAGGAAAGGCGCATGTGTGTGCGCACAGGGAGGGGCGGAATGAAGGCATACACAGAGCAGGAGGATTAAATGATCGATTTTCATCATGGTGAAAAGTTAATAACTGGGTGCCTCAAGGTTCTGTCCCAGGTCACATGTTGTTTAATACATTTATTAATGATGTAGAGAAGGAGATGTGTAGTAAGGTAGAAAACGATACACACTTATTTAGATTATTCAGGACTAGACGAAACGGTGAGGAACTTCAAAGTCCTAAACAAGCTGCACAAATGGACAACAGGATGGCAAAATTCAATGTTGATAAATGCAAAGTAATGCACATGGGAGGGAAATATTTAAACTAGTCAGACACCTTGTAGGGTTTGTAAGGAAAGGAAAGTTCTTCAGGAGAAGAATCTGGCATCGCTGTAACCAACTCAGGGACAACTTCTACTCAGAATGCAGCTGTGGTGAGAAAAGCTAAGAATTTTGAATGCACAAGGGATGAGGTCAAGAATAATGCTGAAATTATATCTAGAGTTGCTGTCATTAATGATAACAAATGTTCTGGAGGGCATGTTAAACTTCATGCTGCCAGAGACCAGTGTGAGACCTAATGTGGGGGCAGATTGTCCTGCCTGCCTTCTACAGGGTTCTAAACCTTCTGAAGCTTCTGGTACCAGCCTCTGTGAGAACAGGGTCCTGGACCGGTTGGATCTTGGGTTTGATCTATTATAGCAGTTCTTGTGTTTCTATATCTTCCTGTGCACTTATGTCTTCTACTTTCAAAAATATTTTGATACTTATCAAGAATAAAGATAAAGGTTAAAGTCAGCCTTGCAATCCAAATTACCCTTGGATTCCTCAAGGACTGTTCAGTCTAAACCAAGTAAGGACTGGAAAAGCCAACCCTCAGATTCACTTCCCTCCTTGTTCCTACAGTAGTTAGCTGAATCTCGTATCAAATTCACATGATATGTTAGAAATCTCCACTATGGTAGTATTCTTGTGTGTGTGAACTCATCAGCATCTTAACATGAATATAGAATTCAGACATTACCAAAATCCTGCTACAACTGTGAGTTCTTGTGAGACTTATAAATTATTCATGCATGAAAGAGAAGTCACTTGAGAATAGCCTAAATGAATTTCACATGGATTTTAAAAATTATTCTTGCCAAAGAGGGGTGTGTGGGAATAGATGAACAGATGGGAAGGGGAGATGGGGAAAGTGAGGAAAAGGCTAATTAGGTAATTGAAGCTAAGAGGTTATTAGAGCTGACCCAATGGTCTACTGGCAGCGTATTCTAGGGACTGTACTTTGGGATTCAGGGTGGTCTCTCACTCCCAGGCCAACATGCACTAGAAACACTGCAGAGGTAGGGTGCTCCTTACACTCCACATCACCCTGGGAAGACATCCTCCAGCCAGCATAGAAGCATAATCAGTCTTCCTCTGCTGGTTTGTCAGGTTATTCTGGGGCAGAGGAAGGAATAATAGTGTGTGTGTGGAGGAAGGGCTAGGTGTGTGTAAAATTCTGCCAAAATAATCGTAAACTATGAGTGAAGAGATGTCATGGGACAGATTCTGAGAACGTCCAAGATATTACAATCAGGTGTCCCAGTAAACAGGTCACTGGAATGAGGGTATTCTGGTTCTGAGAAGGAATGCCTTGCATAACAGATTGTTCCCGTGTGTGTGTGTATTCTCAGAACTGATGACAATTTTAATTACATTTTCCCCCATCTCCCATAATAATCCAGACACCCCTGGAATATGTCAGTTCAAATTCCAAGGATCATTTTCAATCAGAGCCATAGAAGGTAGAGGTGGGAAAGGCGTTCACGGTCGTCTGCATGCTGGCTGCTTCCCAATCCCCTGCATCCTACAAGAGACCTCTCTTGTTTGCTTCTCTCAGCCTTCTGATCCGCCACCTCACTGCTTTAGTTTCCACCTGTCAGCTTTCCTTGTTTGGAGGTCCAATTGATAATACACCTTCCTCTTCCTGTTAGATGCTTCCTCTTTTCTTCATGTTGGCACCTTCTTGCTGTCTTCTGATCATCCAGTCTCCCAGAAGATGTCAGTGGAGTCTTGCTCTTTAATGGTAGGGTTCTCAGGAATGGCTCAAACTTCTGCATGGTTTAAAAGTTAGATGTGGAGAAAAAAACGTGCGGAGAAACTTGTGGGTTTCAGCTGTTCATGCACAGATGCATCAGAGGCAGATTTAGTCCTTAAACATGTTGTGTAACAAGCTACTAGTACTGTATTTAGTTCTTTTACATTTTCTTAAATCAGTCTTTCCAGTCCTTTTGTTATTTTTTTTGTTCTTTGAATTGCCTCCAGTTTGTTTATATCTTCTGGGTGTCTCAGTCTTCAGAGCGGTAACCATGTTGCATACCGAGCCAGGCTGTGTCCTCCCTGCTCTATGGCGTGATGCTTCTGTGAGTAACTCTCAACATTTTCCATACTGCAGTCCCTTTTTCCACCACTGGATCCCCTCCCATGTTGCAATGTGGGATGGGTAAGATGGTTGTGACCCACCCCCCTGACACCTGTTTGTGTTCCCCAGACTGAGAAACCCAGCTGTATGTATAAAGCTCAGAACCACACTGGCATTCTCTGGAAACCATTTTTTTAATGAACAACATAGAGAATATTTTTAACTAGGAACAAATGGCTGGAACCCTCATGATCAGTAGACAAATCATACTTCAACAGCCACAAAAATCAGCACCATTTGATATTCCTGGACTTTTAGACAGCATTTTTATGAAATAATTACAGTTTTGGAGGCTTACTGCTACTGTTGCTACAGAGGGAAGCCACCACTGCCAGATAAGTTTGAAAGTGGCCAGGACAAACAAAGATGGAGGAAGATATATAGTTTAGGTTGCGGATAAAAGGAAGTTTGGCTTGTCCACTGTAAGGCTACTTACACATGCTGATGGTAAGGGATTTTGGAATGCCGTTGGTGTCTGACAACTACCCTAAAATATTTGCAGTAGCCACTTTGCAAGAAGAGGGAGTGAGCTCTGGCAAGCCTGGACCCCATCTGGCACATTTAGACTTGGGATCTGTACTTAAGCTATGAAAAAGACAAAAGAAATAAAAGGCTGTTCTGAGGTTTAGAGGATTTAAGCAATTTGATGCAGGCATTACACAAACTCTCTGCATCATGGCCAATTCTCCCCTAACTCCGACTCAAACCGTATCTTTTTCAGATGTGACTAAGAATGGAAAATCTAAAATGTGAGCAGCAGCTCTGATTGAAGCACAAAATCCATTGTGAAGTAAAGATTAGTGAAAATTGATTATCCCCTCTTTGGCACTGATCTTACAGTCCTATGCAGTCAAAACTGTCACTGAAGTCAGTAGCAAAGTCAGGTCTTTGCCTGTACAAAGAGTGCAGAGCTGAGTGTTTCACTCGGCCACGCATCTGATTGTAGCTAGTTAGCACATACAAAACTGGTTACATTTATTTTGGTGGATAGTGGCTAGATGAGGCAACAGAAGGGATTAAGAAGATACAGAGATGTAAGAAACGACTGGAATATTTTTTTGCATTTGCATTTTTGCCAGCAAGTATTGAAGCAAGTGCTTAATTCTGTTTTATATCTCCAAATCCTGATCTGCTGTTGGGGAGTGGTTTTCTGACTACTTCACACGGCTTCATTATATTTCCTTCACAGCATGCCCATTCCTTAGCATTTCCCGCCCTTCTCAGCAATGATGTCTCTTATCAGATCCCTCTGACTTGACTTGGGGTAGTTTCATTGTTTGTATTTCCATAGTGCCTAGAAGCCCTGGTCGTGGCTGGGTGCTGTACAACACAGAACAAAAGAGAGTCCTTATTGCCATATTCAGTTCATTCCCTTCCCCAGTGAATTTTCTCGTTTGAAACTCTGAGTTGAAGTAACAGTTTTTCTAAAGGGGCTTTCTTCAGTTTTCCTGAAAAATGTGCCCAAACACACGGTTGAAGTGCAAACCAGACAATTGCATGCACAGAGTTTGTGGGTACAAATTAAGTGACCACTTTAGATAATCTGACTCCAGTATTACACAATCAAGCTGTTTTAGCTATATAAATTTACTCCTAGAATGTGTTTCCTGCCCTTTTTATGGTGGTGTCTGTCTAGGGGACTGATCCTTCTCCCACTGATTTAAATGGAGCAGAATTAGGCCTCATAAAAAGCCTGCCCTGCCAAAAGGTTTCATTATATTGGTGAAACATTTATAGTTTTCCAGATTCATTACAAGCATGTTCAATGAAGGAATCCTCCTAAAATCAAACTCACCTTTTTTCTGTATATTGTAATAAATCTGAAAAAATATTCCTTTTCCGTCTTTCCCTTGAAGTTGTAAAGGATACAGACAGCTAACAAGCAATATTTGCAAAGTTCATTTAATTATTTCAATTACCAAGCCATCTTCATAGAGCTCTTTTAATTATTTTAATTAACGCATTAACCCTTGGAAGCTGTGTGCTTTGTGATGCATGCAAACTGTAAACTTTCCATTCTTAAGAAACTGACTGATGTACATGAAACTTTGATTTTTCTACTCAATGAGAAGAAACCAGATAGTTGTAGAGGTAGAAAACCTTGAGTTGCACAGCTGGGCTGTTAAAGATGAGAAATATATTTAGTGGCCATTCTAATTAATGTTAGCAAGAACAAAAGCAAGACTATTATTTCTCAGTGTCTGAAACTGCCTGAGTCAGCTGTGCCAAAACATTCTCCTTTCTGCAAAGAGCACTTAGCTCGGCTTGTAATATCCACTATTGCTCCATGAATCAAGTGCAGAGGTCTGTGCAGTGAAAATTCTAGGAATTAATGCTGTCATCCTTAAGTTTGGAATTTTGAAGATGGGCAACTCTACTTGACAACAGTAGTAGTGAAGAGCAATATAATGCTCTAGACTAAAAGAAAAATGAACAGTAAGATCCTTCATTTGAAAGCTCGGACTTACAAACGGAAAGGAAAGTTTTTAGTGGATGACTAACTTGCTCATATTTTCTCCGAAGTCGTTGAACTCTTTAATAAATAGGGGTCAAGTTGTCAGATTTCGATTTGGATGCCTAAAATTTGAGAGATGGTCAAACCTGGAGTTTGAGATTGGTTCATTAAATGGCTGAAGTCATTGTCAAAATTAAGGTCTGGATCTGGGTTTGGATTTCACACACCACTAAAGCTTGTAGGTATTTGGTGCTTAAGGTTTTGATTCTGGCCCATCTCTTGCAATTACCTAAAAGAACCTGAAGTTCAGCGACTTAGTAAACTTTCATCTCTATTGTTGCAAACTGATAGCAGCTGAAAATGATCATCACAGTGTCACCAACTGCTAACACTACTTTGCAGTCGTACTCACGTAATCATTTCTCTACAAGTCATATCAATTATTTTTTTCGGCCATTTGTCTTTTGTAGCACTATAGCTTTTTGATCTTCCTCCAAAGATTGTCATTTCTTTGACGTCTACTGACTGTGGTAGATTTGGCCAGTCCCGAGAATGCTGGGAATTGTTTAATTTGTGTGTGATCACCATATTAAAAATGGGCCAAATACTGGTTAGGTTGATCTTTGAAGACCTCAGGAGTTTTGTCTGGGTAAAGACTTCCAGATTTAGGCCCATGTTAGGAAAAACCTTAAAAGTAATTATCATTATTTATTTATTGTTTGTATTGTGGTCACACTTATGAATCCAGTCATGGGCCAGGATTCCATTGTGCTCTGGGCACTACACAAGCAGAACCAAAGGATGGTCCAAACCCCTAAAAGCTTATTGCCAACAGCCATGATAATAAAGCTCTGTATAAGTGTAAACGAGATAAAACAAGGCAAATAATAAAGTTTGTCTTTAAGGGTCAAATTGTGGCCCGTGGCATAAATTATTCCAGAACAGATGTGCATACAGGATGAAACTGTTAAATTTTCCATGGAATTCCTGCTGTGGAATTTATCATTGAAATCAATGGGATTTTTACTGTTGATTTGCATGGGATTTCACCCTAGGAGTCCCAATCCCCTGGATGGTTTTGAAAACCTCATCCATACTGTACTCTGCAAAAATAGTGTTGAGATGTATCTGTATTCTGAATATCAATGTGCCAAATATACTCCATCCCCGCCATTTTCTACCTAGAGTAGCAAATGGGTTCAGGGATTAGCGGTAGTGTTTTGCTAGGGCAGGAGGTGAATGCATTTAAAATCTTGGACCCCTGGGCATTGCCCTGGAAAACTCTTCTCTAGCTACAGCACTTCTCGAATGATGAGGAGAGCCAGAAATGGCATGGGCAGCTTTCTGCCTGTGCTCCCGTATCACCTTGAAGGATTTTGGCATGTAACTTTGCAAACTAGGCAGCCCAAATTTGTTTCAAAATAGGTAAAATATTAAACCATGTTTCTGTAATACAGTTCTAAAAACAAATGGAAAATTAGTTGCCTGGAAGATACTATGTGCTGCAGCTGTGCTTAGAATTCATGTGGTTTTCCTTTAAATGATCACTCTGAAGTGATGAGATTCAAGCACTTGTGTGTCAATTAGTAGGGCACATTTATGGGTGTTCACTGCTTAGAAATGTAGAATGACAAATAAAAGGATCAAGGTTTTTCCATAACTTTGCTGTCCTAGCGCTAACCATGAACTGATGCGTTGTGAACTACAGTATAAGAAGTTGGTGCATTTCTGCAGATCCATGATAAAATATTTTTCTCTACTCAGAAATGCAGTTAAATTCTGCATTCTGAATCTGTCCCTGCCAGGCCCTGGATGCATTAGTATTCCACTGGCAGCTGCCTGTAGGTAGGAATATTGTTTTTGTCCATAACCAGAGGGAACAATCAGACTAAGCCGTTCCCTGACTATAAACCAGCCAGAGTAATTGGGTTTAATTTTAATTTTTGTAATAGCTTTAAATTAATAGGAGCAGCTGCTGCCACAGTGTGTGGGTGTCCTTTTCCAGAAGGCATAGAACAAAAAAGGGAAAGAGTAAACAATAGTGTGTCTAGGACACAAAGGTTAATTCAAGAACTGAGCAATGTCTTTTCGTTATCAAAAACTCGATGATATCTTGCACTGTCTCTCTTTTCTTTCTTTTTTTCTTTCATTCTTAATTCCCAGATAAGATCTGAATCTGATTAGGCTGCTATATGTAAAGATGTGTTGTTGGTATCTAAACACTGACTCTCTTTCTCCATATGACTCACAAATAGATTAACAGTGACAAAGTGGTGGGAGAGATGAGACTAGATTAGCACTGACAGGAGTACTATTATAATTATTTTGGGACGATAATGCTGAAACTCTGAATTCAAACCATTTCTGCCCTGAGAGGGTGAATTTAAACCTAGGAATTGAGGATGGTTTCTACTGCTGTGTCAGACACCAGATAGTGAAATGTCAATACCAGATGTCCTAGACATTGAGATTAGCCATAATAGCCAAATGCAGCCATAAAACGGTGTGTCAAAGTGGATAATAAAACAGATGCTTAGCTTCTATAATGAAGGGGAAAGGGAATGAAATATCAAAAGTGCATTTAATACATTAACAAAAGTTATCTTTAACTTGCTTCAAAGTACAGAGTTATTGAACCGTTTCTCATTTAAACATTAACTATCAGCAGATGAATTTCAATTAGCATTACCCTTTCTGGAATTCTGAATTTCCTCCTATTGGTCTCATTTTACATGCAGTTTTTATTGCATAAAGTAAGGCCTGCCCTTTGTTATTTCCCTCTCTGCTAATTTGGAAACAAATAAAGTTCAACAACTCAGCAACATACCGTTTAAACTTGCATTATGGTTTGAGAACTGGGAGCTAGAATACATTTACCCACTGCCACATCATCTGCTTGATTTGAGATCAAATGAGAGATGCCCTATAGCACTCCAGAGTAAGGTTGAGTGACAGAAATGTGTTCAAATACTTGGGGAACCTATTAGGTTAGGGTACGTTACACAGACATCTAGTGGCAATTTTTACCCCCAGTGCTACTTCTAAACCAATTGAAAAGTATTTTTGTGTCCTTCACATTTATGGCCTTAAAAATCATTCCCACTTGGTTAGGATCAGATCTTCAGCAGTAAGTAAAGATCTTAGAAAACCACAAATACTGAAGTAAATCCTCAAAACCGTATATGTTCAAGAACCACAGCAATAAGAGAGGCAAATAATTCTTATTTCAACTCTAAATAACTGCATCACTAGTGCTTCATTATATTTGTCCAAGAACATCTAAATTCCTTTCTGTTCTCTTTGTAGCTCGTGAGTTTTGCTGATCATATTCCTTAGCTGCTGTTAATTGGCAAGCATGTCCCTTTGCACAGTGACAGGATTTTGTCCTCCATTTCATATTAGCAATGAAAAGCCAAATTTGATGCTCTGCAGTAGTCTGGCTTCCCAGAAAGGACACATTACCATTGCTATGTCAGTAAATCATATTATGTTTTCCCTCACCATGATTCTGGTTTAGCTGAGATCTGCTATGACCATTAGATGAGACCTGCTTATAATACTATATAATTGAATTAGTTGGAGTCTGCAGGAACACAGTATGTTGTTGCCAAACATGACTGGTAAATTAGTTACATTAAATGATAAGAACATGGTATAACTAGAGAATCTTCCTGTCTAGATGCAGCTAGAAAACCTGTCTCCATCATCAAGAGAGGGTGTGAAGAGAGACCTTGAATGGTGTCAGTCCATATAATGAGTGTTTTCTCATATCTCTGAAGTACTTCACAACACACATGTGAAAGAAGAGAATCGTACTGAATTTGGATGTCTGTGAAAGACATCTGACAATGCCAATATCTCCTAAATTGATACAGCATTGACATAGTTGTATAACTCCTCCACTATAGTTAGTTGTTGTAGCATATTTGTATTTTTGTATTTTGTATTTTTACTATGCCCAGCCCCATATGCATTTAGGCTGGGATTTTCAAAGGATACAGTAATTCTAGATTAAACTCCCTCTCTTTCTAAATCAGGACCAGGTGGCTGTTAGAAGAGAGAATTTCTGGGGTCATTCTACAATCTCACAAAACAAGAGTTTTTGGTTTCTCAAGAACTGATTTTTCCTGATACTTGTGCTATGTTTCTCTATATTTCCTTGCCATTAAACTGGGTTGCAATACAGAAACCTCCCAAAGTTCAATGTCTTTCTTATCAAGACAAAGTTGCATTAAATATGCCTAACCCCTGACCTGGAGACATAAAGCCTCCATGCACAGACTCATTCCATATAGTCCATCTAGAATGTGTTCCAACAATGTCCTTGGGAGATTTGCCATCCAGTTACCATCCAGTTACCAACCCCTGAGCCATTAACACCACCAGCTGGTTCACTTAATTAGTTCGACCTAGAATATGATTTTCAGTTAGTTTTACCATAGGGTTTGAATTTATCAAGATTCTTATGTCCACTCGTGTATGTATTTTGTTTTTTAGGCAAAGACTGCCACCTAAAAACGTATATTACTATCGCTGCCCAGATCACAGAAAGAACTATGTCATGTCATTTGCTTTTTGCTTTGACCGAGAGGATGACATTTACCAGTTTGCCTATTGCTACCCGTACACGTATACTCGGCTTCGGCACTATCTTGACAACCTACAAAGAAGGAACATGGACTACTTTTACAGAGAATTGTTGGGACTCAGTGTGGTAAGTAATAAACATGTTTTCCAACTAGCGTGCTTCATTATGGATGTCTGCCCTTAAATGCTTGTACAGTATAATTCATCATCCCTGCTAAAGTACGGACGCACATATTTGTTTTACTGCCATCAATGACACATGAGGCAGCTTAGTTGCATAGTGAAATATAGACAAATGCTAATTTAATTTCACATAAAATATCTTCTGCGACATATAGTGCAACACTAAGATTACCACATAGGGCCAGTTCACCTCTAAAGATATTAAATGAGAAAACTGAAATAGCTTTACAAGGGAAATTTGATTCTTGGAATCCTCTGTCTTGCTTCAGAATGGGGTTATAGCCTTTATTACCATATGCAAACCATTTTTTAAAAAGAAGAAAAGTAGGTGGATAACTTAACCTTAAAAATGATTGACTATTTCAGTGGCTTATGAGAAATGGGTTTGGGGTCTTAGTCCCATCCCCAGTGTCCACCTCAAAAATAAAATACCACGACAGTTGGCTCTGACTGACACTTTTGTTGTCAACAAATCAAATGAGATATGGAGACAGCGTATTCTTTCTCCCCAAGATATGGTCCTTCCTGGTCAGGGTTGAAATAGAGCGTTGTGGAGAAAGCTTGAGCTTCCACTCACCGTGATGTAACTTTTCTGTGAATAAAAGTTGGCCAACGCAAACATTCCAGAGAATTGACTCAGCCTCCAAAATCTTAAGATTGGCTTAAAAATCATGAGTTTTTTTTAAAAAAATCATACATGTTGGGGTCTTTATTTGCTTTCTAGTTTCTGAGCCTTAGGTGACCTTCCTTCACATTTTCAAGCTTTTCTCCCCAAACATAAATGCAAGAAACTTTTTTTTAATAAAAGCTGAAATTTCTCCTGTGATCTCCAGCTATTGGGGCTTTATAAAAACAAACCCACAAAATATCATGACAAAATTCTGAGAGTTAGAAACACTGGGATAAAGAGACGACTTTATTCACCAGACCAGTCTGCCTCCCATCACTAATATCAAATGTGTATACAAATGAAATAAAATAGGGAATTAAGAGGAGAATTAACAAAGAGGCTCCCACTTTTATAATCTTTTTACTGGTGAAGCAAAGTTCTTGGTTAAAAGGAGCCCCGTACCCACCCCTGGCTGACAATAATTCTCCCAATTAGAAGGCTCTACAATTACATAGGGAAGGTGAAAATCGTTAAAAGGAAAACAAAATAACTAGAGCGGGTTGGGAGTACGAAGTTTAATCTTTTTGATTTTTGTGGGGTTTAATTATTAATCTCTGAGGACACAACTATCATTAATTGTAACATGAAACTGCTTTTTGTTTCCTTTCACTCTCTGTGAAAATAGAGAATAAAACAGTCACATTTACATGTTCATCAAAACCACGATTAGTTGATTAAAACATAGAGATACGAGGGATTTGTCTTTTATCTGTATTTTGACAGACATCTGTAGTTTTCAAATCTTGTTAACACTGCGTTACCTGTCGCCACTAAATATTATTTTTCACATTTCAGAAAATTAAACATGCCATTCAAAATAATGCATGGAGTTTTCCTGTGTATAGGTCCAGATTCTATATCTAAAAGTACACACACATAATATGTTTTCCAGAACTTGATATAATAACATTTTGCAACTCACTATGATGATCTGTATAAAAAGCTTTTGAATCCTGCTCATGATATTATCTTTGTATGAAACATTACAATCTTAATGCATTTTCTGGCTTTTCTCCACATAAGACCATCCTAACAGCTTGGAAACTTAATGTTTTTGCAAGGCTTGAATAGGCAATTTCCGTAAGTTCACTGTGACTTAAATATTTAATGTAGTGTTTTGTTGCTTAGCATACAATTTTAAATGGTGAAAAACAAGATTCTTGGAGGGCCCCTATACCATGCTGCATCAAAGCAGAAGTTGACTGTACTTGAGAAGATTAAATGCCACATGGGATGGTTTTAGAAATCCAGAATGAGATCCTCTGCCCCCTTTATATCACTCTGGCCCTTTCTTCTAACATAAAGCGGCCCTAAAAGTGCTGATTCCAGGTGGGGAGTATATCACTGATGGATGCACAATGTGAAGGAGAGCTGTAAGGCTGCCTTCTGAATATCTGCTTGCAAGCCCTGGTGCAGGAGGTGGAGGTAGGATTGGGGCATATTAATTGTGGGGTTGGTTTCGGCGAAACTGATGAGTTTCTGAGCTGCACTGTGGGCTCAGGGCCCAAGGGGTTGTTTAGGGAGGCTGCAATAACTTAGAGCCCCAGGGCTGTTTGTTTTATGTTGGCAGGTGTCTCCAGCCTTGGACTAGGAGGGCACAAAGATGCTTTAAAGCTACCATTGTTAGCTCCCGTAGGCGATGAGTTCTGTGCTGTGCCTCAAAGAGGTGCAGAACAGAATTTCACCACAGACCTTTTCTGTAGAGTAATAGTGAAATTCAAGTCACAAGAATCATATTTTAGGTTATTATTTCCAGAGGCTTTTTGAGCGACTCATTCTGCTGCATTTAATGTTTTCAGAGTAATTTAATTTCATATTTTCCTATGTGAAAGGATACTCTGCCTCAGTTCAACAATTCTATGAAACTTCAAGTGAAGCATCAATATGGGACATAACGCTGTCATTAGGTCACAGAATGGCAAAAAGGCAGAGCCAAATGGCAATAATTCCTCTTGTTAGTGTGAATGGATAACTTAGCGGTTCTGTTCTGACCTTTAATATTTATATTCTTTACTTCAGAGATCTATCAAACATTCTAGATATGCCAGATGATCTTGAAAATAGTCTATCCTAAAAGTTTGGTACCATGGTGTCCTGGGTACCATTGATCCTGCTATTTTCATTATGCCATCATTGGCTTCAGATAACTTTAGACTGTATACATACTATCCAAATGGACAACAAGTCTCAAAGTTCAAAGATTTGTTTTTAGATTGTGCCTTTATTTATATTGCATAGTAAGTGTCTGTCATACTGGAATATATTGTAAAACATAATACAATGAGAGATGATTTTTATATGTGTGTGAAAATATAAACATATGCATACATACACAAAGAACGTATATGCATAGATAGATTGTATAATGTTTATATAGCTCCAGATATATATAGTCAGACATAATATTTCACAGTGGGCAGTTTTAGAGTGGATAACAGTTCAAAGTTGGTAATCTAATTTATCTCAAATAGGGCGAGCCTCTGGGCTTTTCAGCACACCTATACCCCCACCAAACATTGCACTGATCATTCACTCTAAATTAAATGAGCTCAGTCAGCTTGGCTCAGCTCCTATCGTCCACTTTACAAATCACCACTCACTTGGCAGTATTTTCATTATTCACTCAAAAGAGAGCCAAGATTAATTGGACACAGACACTTCCTCTCACCCCATTAGGCAGTGGTGCTTCCAAATTATACTTGAGATGTATTGTGACTGCACATACAAACCACAGGCCTCAAAGGAACTTGCTCAGTACGTAGAGACTGGAATATGGAATTGTGTTAAATTAAATATTAAACATACATATTTTAAAACAAGATGGCAATATGTCTGATGTAGAGTTGTGTAAGTGAGCCACCACCTCTTAAAAGAGACATGAGATGCAGACTAAAATAGACCAGAACGCAAGGGCTGAACGCTTGATTCTAATTCCACACTGTTTTGATGTTGGTCTCTTGATTTCACTGGACTTACTTCTGAATTACGCTGGTATAAATGAGATCAGAATCAGACCCTGGACTTGTGAAACTACTTACCAGATGTCACATTGCTGGTTCACTGATCAAATATCCTTTGTTCGTTGTATAAATGGCTAGGTACACCAGTAAAAATAGCTAATCAGTTGTATGGATATCCAATGGCCCATTTTAACTGATCAGTTATGACTGGTTTAAGGCATGAAACAAAGAAAATAGTCAATTTTTCAAAGGTTAAATTTTCCATTTCTGTGTTCAGTGTTAGGTTATGCAATAACAGTCCTCTATAATAAAGTTATACTCTTCTTATTTGAAAAAAATGGAAGATGCAGGCCTCTATGTGGTGCATCATACTTTTAAAATCATATTGGTGTCAGGTTTTGTGGTTTCCAATGGTTCTAACTGCAACTAGGTTAAAAGGTCATCTAAATGCAATTTGTGACAGTTTGCTCAGTGTGAAAACATCTATAGAAACAACAGTAAAGAAGAGTAAAGCCAACTAACTCATTTTTCTAGGAAGTAGGAGTGCTTCTACATATGTGTTCAGGACACAGTCACTTTTTTCATCTGTATATGTGTTTACTCACTCACAAATAGCAGCTACTGCTGCTGATTCCTTAGCATGGATAATATAAACAGCATTCCAAAACTAAATGCCAACTTTAAACTCTGCTACAGATATTTTCTTTGCCAGATTGGATATCAGCATGAGCAGAGTTGAACGTGAAAATGACAAATACCAGAAATAATATTTTCTTCCTTTTCCCTAATGGAGTTTTACTGTAAATATATGTTTTTTATTTAGTAGGTTTCCAGGTATTTTTGTGTGTTACTGGAGGAAAACAATAATGAGCCATATTATGTCATCTGTTTTTCGGAAGATTTCCCAATTTGAATTAGTGAGGAGTTCCGCTTTAAAATATATTGCATGTTATGATCCATTCTTATTATCATCAGAATTCTCACCTGTCAGTGCCATGTTCTAATGTAATGGTTAGAAATAATAACACTTGGCACTGGACACTTAAAAATTTGTTCTTTGTGACAGCAACCGCAAAATGCTATGCTCTTTCCAAATATACAGGGTCCCTCCACTGAAGAGCTCACAAACTAAGGATTGACTGGCAGAGAGAGGTCAGAGAAGCTTGTATTGTATGGAAAACTGTATTACTGCCTTTTGTGGTTCTGAAAGATACAGTTATAAAGATTTCATAATGCAGAAATTGCATATTCATGATAAAAAGAAATGGCTTTGGTTTAAATCACCAACAGCATCTAGTTTTATGAAAAAAGTAAACATGACTCTAAACATTGCTTTGTAGTTAACATTGACTGTGTCTGTCACATACAAAAGCTCTCAATCCTTAATTGCTAGAAATAGCATTGGTTTCTATAGGACACTCACTTCCAGAGGAACTTGCATAAATGGTTGCTCATATAACCGTAGTATATTCCATTCTTAGAGGAACAGATCATAAATCAGAAAAGAGAATTAAAATCTTCAGTCAGTTTTGCAGCTCACTTGTGACATCAACTCTTGTCCAGCCAAAACACATTTTAAAACAAGACAGTGGTTGGAACTTCAGAAGAGTGGGAACTTCGAGCTTAATGACTCTGTTGGGATAAGACAGCAGAATCGCTTGCAGACTGTTATGATCCATTTTATAGAAGGAAAACCTGCTGCAGGGAATAGTGATAAATGAACTGTGTACTGTGTTGTTTACTGTCAACCTATACAAGCCATTTTCATATAATCCTATTAAAATAACCAGTCTGTGATGCTGTATCTACAGTAGTGTGAAGATTGTTAACTACATCTTCCTGTCACTTAATATTTACGTAACTGCACTCAAGGACATAAGAACAGAATGGGGTTTTTAAGGAATGTGTAACGCCAGCAAACCAGTGCAATATCCTAGATTGAATTGATACCGCTCTCACTTTCATTTCCAGAAGCTTTGTTTTCCTTCTTTTGTAGCAGAGCATTAGACAATAATTACTCTGTTGACAGTGCCTTTGAACGTACTTGCAAATGGGGGGAGCGCCCCAGTAGTACTAACGGGAGCTATTAGCTCCATTTGCCCAGTAGCACTTTACTGCATTGACTCTGCTGGGATTTTGGCCATTTGAATTGGTTTGTTTGGCTCTCCTGGGTGGTGACTGTATCAAGCTCCAGCAAAGCTATATTTTTTATTTTATTTTGTAATCTCTGATTACTGATCCAAGAGATGGTGATCCTGGCATACTTTAGCTGCAGGGTTGTGGGATTTAAAGTCTGCTTGTACCAAAGGATTGGATATACTGCACACAGAGGGAGGTTACTTATTTATTTAGCTTTGTACTAACTACATAAAAGAATGCCTGTCTGTCTGATCCTCTGGGCACTGTGACAAACTCTTATCTGCACAATTCAGGCATAAAGAGCTAGATCCCACATGGTGCTGGGCGCTCTGGACTTGATCCTGCAAAGCGCTTAAGCACATCCTTAACTTCAAGCCTGTGAATGGATCTATTGACGTCAGTGGGACTATTCATCTGCTAAAAGCTAAGCATGTGCTTAAGTGCTTTGCTAGATCAGGGCCAAAATAATCAGTACACTTTGCAGGCTCAACACAAAGAACTTCTGGCAATTACCAACTGATAGCCCTACCACTGTGGGAACGTGATTATAGGAAAAAGGTAGTAAACCCCAACTGCCAAAGAGCCACCAGAGTCCCCAGCAAAACCCGTCTCCCAACCCTCTGCAGGCCAAGAAGAAAAACTGGGCATTGCAACGTTCCTTGAAGGAAAATGGATTTGGGCTCTCTGGGGTATGTATTGGATTCTGGGTTGCTTTTAAGATGTTAGTTTTGTTCTATAAAGCCTTACATGGCTAGAAAATTGTAAAGCCATCCATGTCTACATTACAAAATAATGTCGATCTAACTTACGTCGGCATACAGCCACTGCAGTTATTAAATCGCTTGTGTGCGTATACACTTGGCTTCTTGTGTCGGTGGTGCACATCCTCACCATGAGTACTTGTACTGATTGTATTATCAATGGCGGGGATTGTGGGATGGCTCCTGAAGGCTGGTAACAGTCGACGTGAGCAATGCCGTGTCTGCGCTGACACGGTGTCAACCTAATTACATCGACTATGATTCTGCGCCGCTCAGGAAGGTGGTGTTACTAAATGGCCAAAGAGAGGCACTTACGTTGGCAGGAGCCAAATGTAAGTGAAGGCACAAGGCAGCTTATGTCAACCTAGCCTTGTAGTGTAGACCTGGCATAAGACTTTGCTTTTTCCCATGGGATATTGCCACAACTGAGTTTAACAGAGGCACCTGAGCTAAGACTTACTGCTAAGAAGAGAGGAGGCTGCTGGCAGAACAATGACAGCTCATGGAGCCAGCTGTTTCTAACCAAATTCACTCCTTGCAATGTGGGAGCAAATCAAATCTGCAACCAAGCAGAAGCAATTTAGATTAAACTAACTGTCCAACACCAGAAACTGGTAGACATTTTATGGATGTTATAGTGGAGGGGAAGAACCATTTGTTTGCCTCCTTAATAATCATGGTATAATAATGTTTTAAAATTCCTTGTCATATTAATCAGCTTTGAGCTGAGATTTCTGCTCCATATGCTCAAGATATCTTCCTTCTTGCTTCAGCTGACACAGATCTTCTGTGAACCAAGCTGGCCTGTGAAGCTGACGCCAACACAGAGGATGGCTAGAGACCAGTTTTGAGGATGAAAGAGCTTTATAATATTCCACCAAACCACTGATAGAGTGGTCTTTCAGAGAAACAATATTCTTCCTCACAGAACTGCTTTGGTTCTGACTGCTTCTGAGGGCAGATCATCAAAATAGATCTCTCATCTTGCTAGAAGAGGTGAGACCCAACCTAAATTTTTAAGGCAGTAATGGTCAGTCCACAACAATTTTTTATTTCAAGTTTCCTCCCATCCAATCCCATCTTGAACACTAGATCAAGAGTTTGTTCAACTATGAGTTGAGCAACTTCCTGGGATTATCCCCTGAGGCTCATTCTACTGTGTTAAAAATAGAATCTGGATCTTCGGAGAACTCACTGGGCCTGAGCCAAAGCTCCAGCCCCAGCATGAACTTCTATTTTTATCTCGTAGTGCATGCCCAAGTCAACTGACCTGGATCCTGATCCTGCTGATAGGGTTTTTTTTTGTTTTTAGTTTTTGCAGTATAAACGTACCCTCTGTATTCTGTTCAGTGTAGTACGTTCATTCTGTGCCAATCTTCCTTTGTTTTTTGCTGCACTGCATACCCAGCCAGAGCCAACTTTACTGAAATGGGTCAATCCCTGTAGCATCATCCATCTATTTCTCAGGCATGCACACAAAGTCAGGAACCTCACCTTTAAGCAAGTCGTACGTTGTTGTTACCTTATTGGCCACCAATCTTGCATTAATAAACAGGGAGCTTAGAATCCATATCCTCTGACACTCATCTGTGTGCATGAAGGGTTAGGTTAGCAAACAGTATGAGTGTCCAGGACACGGGTGTGTGAGGACTTCAGAATTTCTCGCAGTGTTATTTACTGAATCCTCTCAGTGTGCTCAGCGCAGTGCACACCTACAGGGGAACACAGGTTGCTTACAGTCTAAATGAGATATAGGCAATACAGTTCAGATATATCTGGATTGAAGCCCATTCCTGTAGGTGTGAGCATTTTTAGAAAACAACTTTTTTGCTTTGTCGCTGAAAGCTTTTGTGAAAGAAATTTTTAAGTAGAGATTTGAAGGGAGAGACTCATCATCTGGCACACAAGTGGCTGATGTCAGTATTTCAGGAAAAGCAATTTCTAGTTAAAAGTATATTATATTACAAGATAATAGTAGTTAATAGAAAAGATCCATTTCCTGAAAATGCAAAATATTGCACAAGTGACGCTATTCGGTATAAATATTGAAAGCAAAACATTGCTTTTGGATTTTTTTTAAACACAATAACATACAATAAACATCAGAAGTTACAAGTGCTTTTAATGTAAAACAATAGCTACTTAACGAAAACAATACGGGGAGGAAGGTAAGGTGTGGTTTAAATGCGTTTTTAGGGGAAGCTACTTACAATAGGTCTTAAATGGAAAATCAGTCATATGGCTGCATGATAAGACATTCATCCCCCCTTTTCATGTTTTCAAACAGCAGTTCAGCACCATGCTGTGGCAGCAGAGAACAACCTGAGAAAAATGAACATAAATTGAAAAGGTCTTGGTTACAATTTGACATTTTCAAAGAAAAAAGCAGCCCTTGGCCAAAAGTCAAAAGTTGGCACTCTGAATGCCTTAGAATTGTGAAAATAACTTTCTAGAGAAAGTGTTTATTGTCCCTAACTGGTTTTTTTAATATTCTAAAAGTGTGCAATTTTCAGGAGAACACGAGGATAATCCTTGTTATTAAGTCTCCTGTTTTCATAAATATGCACAAAAGCAAAATCATTTTCATAAACAAGTAGTTCTTATTTTTAAAATGATGTATTTGAGTTCCCTATTCATTGCATCCTAATGTGATACATGGTTCTTTGTTTAGTTAAGTTTAAAGCAGAGTATTAGTTGCTGAGAATTGAATAGAATTTGTTTATGTTTTTATGTAATACATTATTTGTATTACATACATTCCTTTTTTCTTATTGACTTCCTGCATTAAAGTGGATTATAATAATGCATTAATATACATCATGGCTGTTTTAATCAGCTTTTCTATTTCATTAAGTAATGTTTGCACGTAGTTAAAGATTTTTCAACTAGGATGGTCAGAATTAAAATATTAACCAGTCTTGTTCATATTGATGTAAGCTGCACAGTTTTCCAGTGCAAAAAAACTCCATAAACTTATAATTAAAGAAAACCAAACATTTAGAACTTGTATTGAACCTTTCATCTGACGATCTCAGATTGCTTTAAAAACATCAGTGAGTTAAGTCTCAGAACACTCTTTTGATGTAGGTAATAGCATTAGCCCTATTTTCCAGAGAGGGAAACTGATGCAAAAAGCAACTGTGTCACCCAGTAAGCCTGTGGCAGAGACATATGATCTGCATACAGGTGGACCCTTGTTTATGCATGGAATATCATTGCAGGATTGGGGCCTTACAACCCCAAACTCCGTAATCAAATTCCTATTATTTAACTACTGCAGCCAGTGAAGCCTATTTGCTTTCCCTTTCAAGGGAGCCAGCTAGTATTTTATCACATAATATTTCAGTACATAATTTCAATGAGCTAGATGTAGGAGGAAGATATTGGCCAGAATTTTCAAAAGGGCTCAGCACTTATATTTTTCAGAAGAGCTTAACTCCTAGTTACACAATGAAAGGAAATGGAGCTCTTTGGAAAATTGGGTCCCTGTTGTGGTGCTGAGCATTTCAAAATCTGGCCCAGGGTATTTAAGAAAATATTTAGAAATGGAATCTGCTTTTTTGCATGGTTCACATGATTTAAGATCTCAAGTCTCTTTCCTAACCTCCCTCCCATTTGCCTACCATGAATGAAGAGTGACCAGCAGGCAAAAGAGATCATTTCTGGACTATATCGTATGTGGAAAACTGAATCTGTCCTCAGATCTGCTTATTATTCTCTGTAATAAAATATACTTAACCTGATGGATTAAAAAATTATGTTTTTACAATTGTAGAACCAGCTTGTTAGCTCACTGGAGCTGGGTTTCCTGTGGAATTTGCAGTCTCTGGCCAGTTATTAATGCAAATTCCCCAAAACCAGTTACACAAAAAACCCCAACCTTTTGAAGCTTCACCTGGAGAACATGACCATCGACTGATGATTACCTGTTACAGTAGGCCAGAGTTAAAGGCCCAAAAAATATAAAGAAATTGGTAGACTGTCCAAAAGGGTCTTGTTTTTGATCTGAAACTGACATGAACTGGTAACCAAGAGAGCAAACTCAGCTGAGGCGTTTGAAAGATTGACACTTATAAGAGCCCTATGTTGGAGTTGAGGGTGACCATTGGCAAGCTTTTAGCATGAGTGTAGGTTGGTTTATTGTTTTTATATGTTTTCTCTGAAATGTTTTTGCCCTAAGAATACATGCGCTTACTTAGGTAGAGCTGTGGGGTCACTGATAAAAACACTGTCATTGTCTTTGGAGAGAAAGCAAAGTGCTGGCTGTTAGATTGGCTTGCTAGGGTCATCACAGTGTATAGCAGGGGACTGTGTGCAGCCTTTAAACCCAGATCAGAAGGTAGTGGGACAGGGGTTCCTACCCAGGGAATTGTGATGGCTGAAGATCTGAGACCTGACAACACCCTCTTGGATTGGACCATGGAGGGGGAATAGAAATGCGGACACCCTGAAATTGAGAGAACAGAAATTTTTGCAGAAAGCAAATTTTTCCAGAAAGCAAAATTTGGCTTTCTGTCTTCTGTTAATCTTGAGGGCACAGTGGAATTTTATTATTACTTACTCGTATTATGGTAGCACCTAACAGCACCAGTCATGGACCAGGACCCCCTTCTGTTAGGCACCGCAAACAAAGAACAAAAAGTAGATACCTGCCCCCAGGAGCTTACAATCTAAAACAATAGAGAACAGATGGATGCAGAGAGATGAGGGAGTACAAGCAAACAATGACATATTGGTCATCATGATATGCAGTGGTCTCTGCACACTAGCAGCCTAGCCACCAAGTTTTTTTGCAGACAACATGGCAAAGACGATTTTTTCTCTTCTAGTTCTCTGAGGAATGTTATGGCAAAGAGCTGGCTCTTGTAGCATGAATGGGCATTGGGGAGGTCAAGACTCTTCCAAATTCTCCTTGAGAAGATGTCCTTAAGTGTTGGGTCTGCTGTTTAGAAGGCTTCCTTGAGTCTGTATCTAGGTTCAAGAAGTACAGAGTGCTGGATGGGGTGTCTGACATCGGGCAAAGACAAGTGGCTTTTAGATAATATCAGGATGCCTGTTCAGGGCTCTGTAATTCAACAGTAAAATCTTTAAATAGATCTGGTGGTGTACAGAGAGCCTGTGCAGGTTGTAGAACTGGTGTAATGTGTTCCACACTTCACTTAGGAGATGAGCTGCTGTGTTGTGTCCCAGCTGTGCTTTTCTTGTGAATTGCTGGTCTGTGTGGAGGAAGAGAGAATTCTATAACCCCGCATGGAAGTGATGAACACATGAAAAAATGTGACCAGATCTTTCAGAGGAATAGAGGAGGTCATCTTGCTATCAGAAGACATAGGACGATGTTTTTAGTGATTGCTGTTTGATTATTCAATGTCAGTGATGAGTGCAGCATGACCCACAGTATCATAGGAATGTCTTCACTGCCAGAAGACATTTGGAACAAATGGGTGATGAGGTAGTGGTGCTCACTAGCTCCTCAAAGTGTTTACTGCTTCTGCGTAGTGCTACTTCAGTCTTTTTTGGAGTCTGTTTTAGCCACATGATCTTCAGATGGGCTCCAGTAATCTTCAGTCACAGTATTATCTATGAGAAAATTATGTCAATGGTGGAAGAAAGATATGCTTAATTCACACAGCTTGGGATGTTGTTAGAGCCCAAGTTGCCTATATGCTTTATGGGTTTCAGGGATAGAAGCAGGGATGTGAAATAGAAGCAGGGATAAATCTGAGCCTTAAAGGGACTCTGTATGTCAAGATACTTGAACAGGAGCAGCAGTTTGTGAACCTGTTGTAAAGGAATGAAAGAAATTAGTTTAGCCCAATTCCATTGACTCTTGCCAGGGTACTCAGATGAGTCAACAACACCCCGTGACCAACAGTGTCAAAGACCATGGATAACATTATTGTCTCATTTTATCCATCACCTCAAGAAATTGTCCAACAATGTAATTAGTTCTGTTTTGTTTCCACGTTCTGCTAGAAGCTATACTGGAAGGGATCCAACATATCTGCACACGTTACATGTTGCTGGAGTCAGATTCTTACCACCTTTTCCAAAAAGGAAGAGGCTTACAGCCCAGGAGGTTAATGAAGACAGTGCCAAGAGTTTGGTTTCTTGAAGTCAGGCCTCATTAGAACATGCTTCAAAGTGTCTCCTAGAGAAGCCAGCATTGACTGTTTCTGTCCAGGCATCCTTCATTGACCTATTAAACAGATGAGGCTGGACTATTGATCTTAGGTGCTGATATGAAATTCCTTTAGTGCTTTTTTATGCCACCATCTGTGAGACTGGTCCTGATTCTGACAAGATAGATACAATGTAAGTCTCCTTTGTAAGTGTACTGATTATGGGGCCTGAGAGAGAGTCATGGATTGGCTTGGTTTTATTGCCGTGGGAGGAAAGTTCCTCACCGCAGAAGATATTTGGCTGCAGGGTTGAGATGAGGCAGTATGGGTTTATTACCTGGCTAATGAGTCAAAAGAACTTTGTCTGATATGTAGTGCACGCTGTGTTTGTGCAGGACTTTTTTTTAACTGTGTGTTATCATGGCAGCATAAGTTTCTGCAAACTCCTTATGCAACAGTAGATTGGTTTCTGGGCAGGTCTTGTTCCATAGGCACTCCTGCCTTTATAGTAAATAAAAGAGGGTAACTACAGCAAAGGCCTATGCTGTGTTGTTTAGATGAGTCCTGTGTAGAGCTGTATGTGTGGTTCTGTGCAAAAGATCTGCATAGATTTCACCCAAGTTTTTCATGGGTTCAGATACTTTTTGGAGCCTCAATGCAGCTTTAATACGATCTCCCAAACTTGGGCAGATCTGGTTCCACATGTTACTTCCGACATTATGGCAGTCCCTTAAGGTACTCTGGAGGATAAATAGGGCTAATGGGGTATGTGAAAGGGGTAAGGGCTTGGAAAAGAGGGCTGCTATTGGAAAAGAGGGACACTGAAAAAAGAGGTCGCCTGGGAGGCATATGAAGAAACCAAATATCCAAGCAAATTTTTGAGCTTAAATGTACCTTGCCTTGTCCAGTTTCTGTGCTCCATGCAAACAAAGTTTACAGAGGCCTTGTGCATCATATCTAAGATAGAAATGTGTGTATTGGGTCTAGTTAATCGAGGGGCCTCACTAACTGTATGAGCAGCTTCAGTAATGATGTTGATCACAGCATGATAAAGTTTCCACTGAAATGACACATAAAGGGGTTTATTCTCCCAACCATGTTGGTGCATAAAGAACTCTTTTAATGGGTATTGTACATATTAAGCAGCGAGAGAATAGACCTCTTTGTATTAAAAATGCATATCTGGGTCTTTAACATAAAACAGTGAAAATATCCCACGTTGGAAAACTGACTTAACTCAATTTCCCTCCTTTGCAATGTCAAGATGCCTGAGTGCTCAAGTGACTGAATAAGTACTAAATATTTAATGCATGGAGGTTACATTAACTGAGTCTTTGATCTGAAACTCCTTAAAGAACATCTTAAAAGCCCTTCAAAAACTGGTTAGTATTTCATTACAGTATTTTAAAATAGATTTATTTTATCAAAACATCCTGTCAAAAATCCTAAAGTTGTGATTAATAACCTACAGCATTTTCACTCGAGTGTTCTCCTAATATTAGTTTCTTAATGTCTCAACAGGTCTCCCATTGTGGGTAAAAAATAGCAGCCCCCATCATGTCTGGCTTGCCCACGTGAATGTGCAGTATCTCTGCTGGGCGTGTGAGCAGGTGCCTACACTGTGAACCACAGTGGAATTCTGCCTGCTTAGAAAGGCTCAGAGAAAATGTCTTTTCTTTAATTTGAAGAATAAGCAATCCTTTATATTTCCCCACCTTGCTGTGGAGCCGCTAGGGCAACTTCCTATGGATGTTTGTGCTTAGTCGCTTCTATGAACATGTGCATTCCTGCATGGACACCAAGGTAGACTAGATGACCTAACATATTTCCCATCTCAAAATGCTGCTGGCAATCCTGTTATCATCTACACAGTGTACATTCAGAACAACTCCAGTTGCTCCAGTGGAATCATTTACATCAGCATAAGAGCAGAGCTTGTAAATTTGATATTATGTGGCCATCTGCCAACATGTAGATGATGCAGACATACATACATAGGACCAGATTCTTTCCTGGCAAAATTCCAGTGACTTCAATAGCTGAAGAGAATTTGGGCAGCAGGAAACTACCTTCTCCCACATTACAGCTTTGCCTGTTACTGACATTACTCCAGGAAGCTTCATATCACATGGTGTACACCCCATTGCTACTTTCCTCTAGCGTTACACAATTTGTACCCATAATTCAACTAAATTGTGCGGTAAATAACCATCTTCGATAGGTTAGTCATAATCTCTCAGGTCTCAGTGCTCCTGAATTTTGGGGCATTTGAAATTGACTTCTGATTTTTTTTTTTTTTTTTTTTTAGCTTGAGCCCATCTTTTCTTCTTAGCTCACAGCTGTAAATCCATACAAGAATGGCTAAAAGGGGCAGTGTGGAAAATTCAGATCAGTTTTTCCTTCAGCCTTTTCAGTTTATAACTAAACCACAATCCTGTATTCTAAAACAGCAATGGAAATTAAGCACTAATTGTAAGTTACTATATATTCATAACTGATCATACTAGGGTGCATTTTCAAAGCAAAGGGTATGATTTTTTTTCGTGTCTCCCACAATATTCATAAGAGACACGTGGCTAAATCCTCATGTGCTACTTTTGAAAGTATAGCCCCTAGTTCTAAAGGGAATATACCTCTGTTAGTGTATAGCTTCGGTCAAGGATGTTTTGCATATAAAAACCACATGTACTGGGAATCCTGTTACAGAAAGCAAGCCAGCTTTCTGGGGAGTTCTTCTGTAGTAACAACATTAAAAGGCTTGTTATAAATAAAAGTGGAATATAATTATAAATGCCCTTCTGAGGGGAAAAATCCTTGATTACCTTTGAATTCTTTTGCCCTTTAAAAAGGTTATATTTAACTGGTTCAGTTTCTTATTTGATGTTTCAGTTCCCAAGGGAAATCAACCTCCTGTATGAAACGTTTCAATTGGGTTACATGACTTTACTTTGTGTCTTGCATTTGTTAACAGACAGGTTATATAACACTGTGGGCTAAATATACATTGTTCTGTTTTTAGTTACCATTGTTGCTCTGTATTTGGAGGAATGACCGGAAAGGGGGAAGAATGCTTTTCAAAAATTCAGCTGAAATTAACCTTTGCCACGGCTATAGCAAGTCCCCTGAAAGGTTTATACCACAAGCATGTACTGCTGCAATTCTTGAACAGCAGCGGCTTTAAAAAATGGCAGGTTACTTGTCTTCCAGGTGCTTTCCAAAAGAAAAACAAAACAAAAAAAATTCTAGGATAATTTTTTTTAGTAGTTTCTCTGGATTTCCATTGATGTGTGTGTGTGTTAATTTATGTATAACCACTGAAATCATGGAGAGTGAGCTGTTAAGGAACTTTGCCCTGTCTCATTAATGTAATGGTTGAATGCTTCTGGATTTATGACATTTATATTTTCCATGAAGTACTTTGCTTTGCTGGTGGAGGAGGTGGTGGTGAGGGGACCTGTTTAAATTGTCTAAAAAATTAAAAACAAACAAACAAAACAACTTTTAGCCCATACTTTTTCATGTTTGGTCACCAATCAATAAACAGGCACGCCATCTTTAGTGGAGAAAGGCCAGCAAGAAAGACTCTTAACAACTAGCAGTGAGCTCACTCTGGCAGGCTGGTGCTCAGATTGTCAATAAGACATAGGAAAACATTTATACGAAGAAATAGCCCATTCCAGAACACACCTTAACCACATCTGTTTTTCTGCAGCAGTCCATCCTGCTGTACACAGAATCTAGAGTTCACCCTAAATGTCTAGACTGTGTGGCACAAACTTTGAATGGGTAATGGACTATAATGTAGGAATACAAACAATATTTTAACCTAATGTTCAGGAACATTTGGGTTTGAGAAAAATTCTCTTAATAGGAAAATTGAAGTAAAATAAAAATGTATAGCTTGGCAGCTATTTGTGGACCTCTTAGCACACTAGAAGGACCCGCTGATAATTGCTATGGCATGTGGCACTTAGTGGTGGGCAGATAACGTGTATAATATCCTGGGAGGGTCCACCAGTGTCCAGATATAAATAATGCCACACACCACCTTCTGTTGAGTACAGGGAACAATGATGGACAGAACAGAGACAATGGCTTTGAACAGCAGCAGTCAGAGCTCTGGACAGCACAGGCCTTTGATGGAGAGGGCAGTGGGAATGGAAAAAGGAATGAGGAGCAGAGAAGAGACAGATCCTCATTCTCCTTTCATTTATACCAATGTCAATTGAGAGTAATGGAGTTAATGGACCCGCACTGGTGTACAAGCTATGTAATGAGAGGCGAGTCAAGCCCAGAGAGAGGGCTGATGTCTTAGCAAAGGAACAGCCTTCAGGTTTTTGTTTCTCTGGTGAATAGTTTTAGTTTTTCTTTCCTTTTGTAGTTATCAAAAGTTTAATTTATATTTGGTCTAATTGATTCCTTCTCTGTTTCCTTCGGGAGGGGTGTCCAATTAACCACAGTGTAATTCGATTTTTCCTTTAAACTTTGATGCTTTCAACAGGTGACCTCATTTTTGCACCTGTTTGATTTTTTTAATTAGTCTTTCATGGTTTTTTAGTGTTTGTGATTTTTTGAAAAATGTTAATTTAAAAACACCGAGAAAGGAGAAATTTAAATTTCCAACACCATGTATAAGACTGGTATTTCTTTAAAACCACTTCAGAACACATTTATTACTGCCACAGCTCATTACTTTTACTCACTGTAAGCATGCTTTGTCTTGCATTTTGGGTTGAATAAACTGTATATCATGCCTCCTGCAGAGCCTATCCAGTCCTTGCTTTCTCTATTTTGTGATCTCCTTTCAGGTCACTTTAATTATTTTTATGTTTGCATTTAAAGTTTCAAGAAGCCTCTTTCTATAGCTTGCTTTTATTTAATTTCTTTCTTTCCATTTCTTTTCCCACTATCTATGTGGCAGAAGATGAATCCAGTTTACATACTTCAGCCTCATCTGCGGTTTCCCTGAAATGTCGTCTTTGTTCAGGGAAAAGCATTGTCAAATGGTGAGAGTGTACAGTTAGATTCCTGGGAGTCAGGAGTTCGGAACTATATTTGCAGCTGTTACTTGCTATGGGAGTTTTAGCAAAACGCCTCTTCGAACTGTAAAACGAGAGACTTACCTCACAGGTGGGTTGTTGTGAGATTTAATTAAGACTTGCAAAGTGCTTTTAAATCCTGGAATGAAAGACACTGGAATTCCAAAATATTACTATTATTCACTCAGCTATATAATGACTGTTTCTCCTTTAAAGATTTTTTTATTGCCCACAGACTTTTTTTAAAAAACATTTATCTATATTTCAGTAAATTACATTTTCCATTTACCTGTCTGGTGACCTAAAAGATCCAAATCCCTCTAGACTTGATGCAGCTCTTCCTTATTTGCCCTATGTCCAATTTCTTTGTAATGAGTAAATTTAGGCATGCTACACTTTCAATTCCCATCTAAATGATTCCCATGTTTTGAGAAAATGTGATGTCTCAAAACTCTCCCTTATGGTAAGCCACTGATGACCTTCAGCTGCGAAAGTTTTTCAGTTCTCATTTTACTGTCCAACAAACTGCTTTAACAAATCCCTTTGTCCAACAAGCACACCTATGCACATATACTTTTGGGTCAATAATCTTTTGTGCAGAAAACCTTGTCAAAATATTTTTAGGAATCTAAATGTATAAGCTCAAGTTTTGTTTTGCTTGACCACTATGGAATACATCCAAATATTTTAGAAGAATGCCAAGATGGCAAGACCATCCTTTATGCATCCATGCTATTAGCTGTCTCTACATCATGCTTTTGATTCATGTTTTTTATGAAATATGATTTCTAATATTTTACATGCTAACTGCTTTCTATGTCTTTTGGCTGTTTTCTGAATAATAGTGCAGTGTTTTGTACCATTGGATTCTGAGGAATTTGACCTGCCACCATAGAACTATCAATAATAGACTTTACAAATTCCTGTCCTCATTATTACAAAAACATTGCATGCTGAAGTTATCTGAATGATACAGTATAATATTATGCATATCCAGATTCTCAAATTGACTGATAACTCATTTTCTTCTATACCATAGCAAACCACAAAAAGAAATCATGTATACTGCTGTGATATTTTTCTCCCTGTTGGAAAAAGAAAATATTTTTTAACATATATGCCACTTCTTGATCCTGACTTTTACATTTTACATTATAATTTTTAGTGGCCTAGTGTTGCTGTTTCCTTTTGTCTGTTGCAAATATACCGTATATGAAAGATGAAGACTCTTTTCTTAATAGCTGACACATTCTATACAAGTTGATATTCACTGGAAACGATGATAATGTTTTCTATAGGACGCAATCCAAGCCATCATCCAATACTCCAATCCCACTGAACCAGGAACTCTGAAGGCAAACAAAGTTTGAATAACTTTAAAATGTATGGTTTTTTGTCTGTGCACTTTCTAGTGGAACTATCCAGATAGAATAGTGCTAAGAGCCATATAAGTACCTTTAAAATAGGTCTACTTAAGATAGGTAGACAGATCAGAAGCAATAGTGCCACATTACCACAAGAGAGACTGTGATTACGGCATTACCAGTACATGCTAAAGGGGGAAGTAATGGAAATCTCCAGTCTTGTGAAGTTTTTAATGTTTCATTAATATTTCTTATTTTATATGGTAGTTTAATTAACCTGTTAATTTACTTAAAGGTAAATGTATCAATCTCCCAGTCATCCACTGAACTAAATATTCTGTACTTTGAAAGCACTTAATTTATTATTTGCACAATTTTTGCACCAGATTTTTATCCCATTTATACCAATGCAAATCAACAGTTATTCTCTTAAATTCAAAAAGCCCCAAAAGTACTTGGGAAGCCGGTGCTTAAGTCCATCCTTATTCAGGGCAATACATAACCATATTGGAACACAAACACTTAGAGCCCAGTCCTGCTCATATTGAATTTAGTTGCAAAAATCCTGGTGACCAGTGGAACAGGACCAAAATGTATACCAGTGAAACTGAGATGAAAAGCCTTGTGCTCTACCTTTATTTAACCATATTGAGCTCTGTAGATTTTGTTTTTTGTTTAGCCTTAGCCACAGTGAATTTCTATTAGTCTTCCCAATGATTGCTTAAAATGAAAAACAAGACAAAAATAATCATACACGGATGAAATTTCAAAAGGGAATTTCACATTCGTTTAATCTTTGCTTTCATAAAGTGAAAAATAGAGCACAGTTTCATGAGTCTTATTAGTGTTTCCTATCTACAGAGCCAATCACAAAATCTTAGATGTGTCTTAACTTCAGCCTTATTTAATTTATCATATATAATGTCTTTGTACAGATTAGGTCCTGACTTGCCATTAACTATGCAGCCTGTTCAGCTAACCCTATAAGAATGGAAATCTGCCTCTAGAAAAAATGTTCCCCTGTTTAGCTTTTTGCATAGTTATTTTAATCAATATCTCAGTAATTAAAATCGCCTGCGATCAAAGTTCTGGCTTTCTTACATGCCCCTGTTATCTATAAAGACATTTCCTGATCTGCTTTCTGTAACTGCCTTGAAGGTCTGCAGCAATTTCCAGCAATCACCGAAGTCTCTTTATTGTCCTTAACGTCTATCCAAACTGTCTGTGCTGTGTCATCCAAAATATTTAGTTTGCACTCCTTACACACTCAGTATCACCTTTAATCAATCTTTCCCACCTTTTCTCATGCTTTATTTTGCTATCCCAGAAATAATCTATATATCCTGGGATGTGAAATCCTGCTTATTTTTCCTCCTTTATCCGGTCTTTATGCGTGTAGGATCATGGTTATCCTTGGGGTGATTTCTGTCCCTTAATCTTATTACAGGGGTAACTATCATGTCCTTTTTCAACTGCGCTTTAACACTTTTCACTATCTCTTACAATTTCAACCAGTCAAGGAAGCAACTTGGGATCCAGACGGCTGTTAATCATGCAACCTCATGCCTGTCTGCTCCCCAGTGCTCCATTTAGTGTTCTCCCTGTGAGAAGGCAGCTGTGGAAGGCAGCTTTAGTTTCTAGTCAGGACTTCCATGGAGAGTGCTAAGTGTATGTTCTGAATCAGTCACCTTTCTTTCCCTTCTACTATTATGTTTTGCTGCCATCTAGAAACACCCTAATGAAGGAGTGGTTTCCACAGCTACAGCCTCCACTCTGATGGGCTCCCCAGGATGCTCTATCTGAGTTTCTACAGTGTATAATCCAGATAAATTTGGCCCCAGATACATAGATCTCCAGCATCAAGAGTAATATTGATAAAGTGGTGGAAAAGTATGACTAGTGGATTTCTTAATACCTACATAGCTTAGCACTTTATTGGAACAGCACCCAGATGTTGACATGATAGTGATATATGCAGAATGTTAATATTTTTCTAGAACTATCCCAAACTCTTCTTATTAAAAAATAACTTCCTTTTCAGGCATGTGGGAGTTAAACTTTCTATCTCTTACAGTTTTCATTAGAAAAAGGCTTACTAGTTCCATGGCAAAATGCTCAAAAAAAGCATTTTAATGTAGGATAAAGGTCAACACACTGGAATTTGAAACCATTAATCCTTTTGCTCTTAAAACAGCCAGAACTTTAACAGAATAAATAACAGATTAAATAATAGACTTTCTGGAAATTCCAAAGAGGGAAATCAGAGCTTTTTTAGGTGAGTCTAAAGTTGTTAGAACTTGTAAGGTTCTGTTTTATGTTGCACAGCTTTAAAAAGTTAAGAGAAATTGTTCTTCTAATTTTCCGTTGTTTTGAAGGAAATATGTGTGTTTGGGCCCATGAAAGTAAAGGGATCAATTATACTAGAAAATAAGCATTCAGTGTAAGAGAAGACCGTGTGCAGTACAGGCAGAATGAAATCATTTCTTCGGAGCCATACTAATTGTATCAACCTTTAGATGTAGAGTCTGTCTTGTGTACAAGAGAACAAATTCAGCCTCCATACAAATTTATTTCTAGACTTCATAGGTTCATAAAGTTTAAGGCCTTAAAGGATCATTATATCATGCTCTTAAATTTCACACAGATACTTCTATGACTAAAGCATATCTTCCAGAAAGGTATCCAGTATTGGTCTGAGGATATCAAGACTGGGAGAATCCAGAATTGTCCTCGGTAATTTGTACCAATGGTAAATTACCATCACTGCCAAAATAAATACAGAGGTAACTAAAGTGTGCCTAATTTCTCTTTTGAATTTGTTTGGCTTCTGCTTGCAGCTGATATGCCCTCATATGTTCTTGATGTGCCTTTGTCTGCTATATGAGTGCTCATTAGTACCCAGTATTCTCTTCCATTGAAGGTACTTCTCCCTATATTTCTTGTGGTGTTCTGCAGGGATTGCTACTAGGCCTAACACTAGTCAACATTTTCATCAATGACCTGGAAGGACAAAAGCATGTCCTTTATGTTCCTGTCCCCTGCTCTAAGATTCCTTTCTCTTGTTATGTGAGTACTTCTAGTATATAAATCTTACCCCTAACACTTTGTTCTTCTGCTATTGAGGAAATTCCATTGCTCCAGACCCTAGCCACCATCAGGAAATTGTAGAAAACTGCCTTCTTCCACCCAGACTTGAGCCATCACATTGTTCTTCCTGGATCAGGTCCATTCACTAGTTGATGGACCTTAATGACTGTTGCTTTGAAAGACAGCCTTGTAGGCAACATTCCCATACTACATAGCACAAGGAGAAAAAGGCAGTACTCAATACAAGATCGACATAAGACAGAAGAATACAGGCAGTTCATAACAATCAAACTAGAATTCGTAAATTCTAGTTAGACTGATTTCTCCAGATAGTCACACCTTGCAAAAGTCTTTTACATCTATGCAGCTATCTTTATCAACCAAACTTCTAATACCATCAGAGAATGAAATCAGGTTTGTTTGACAAGATCTGTTATCCATAAAATCATGTTGACTGACATTAATTATATTCCTGTCCTTTATCAATTGAATCCCATATCACTTTTCCATTATTTCCGTAGGATTGAACGCTGGTATTACAATAATAGAAAGTAGCATATGATGCAGGGATAGGTAAGGAAGCATTTCAGACCAGTGCATTGGCCTTTTTAGTCCTTCAGACTTCAGTGCATTAGCCTTATATCATTGGATAGCTAGGGCCAAATACTGCTTGAGTCACCAAAGAAAGTGTGTTGGTTGGTCTTATTCCAGTTTCTAGATTCTTCTCTATCACAAAATTATCCCCCAGATTGGCCCGGCTAGTATTCGGATTTTTGGAGAGACCCAGAATTAGAAAAACAATGATGCAGGTCAAGAATGAGAAGAATGCAGAGTGTCTCCCTTCACTCTTCTTCTCCATAGCCACTGTTATTCATTTGTCACTTTTATCATCATCATCATTATTAAACATTTGTATTACAGTAGCACCCAAAAGCTCCAGTTGGTCTATCTGGGTACCTACATGACTCCCATCACCATAGAATCCGATTGTGCCAAATTGTTCCTGAATTTATCTTCACCACACCATAGTGACTTAGGGGAAGATTATAAATAGGGAACTGAGGCACAGAGAGATTAGGGCAGTTGATTGAAAAGCTCAGTGAAGCCAAAGGAAGTCTTTCCATTGACCACAGCGGACTTTGAATTAGGTACTAGAGCATAGACTATATGTGGCAGAGCAAGGACTCCACATGCCCCGAGTCCATTCGAGTGCTTTAAATGTTTATCCACTAGCCCATCGAATCCTCCTACTAAAAATATAATACTGTTGTCCTCTTTCACCCAACTGGCTAGCCAACATTCAGGACCTTGGCGCATGTTTCTGTTAGGAATAGAAATTTATGATGCAGTCGGGTATTTCTCTGCTGCAACCTTGTTTATTTCCAAAGAACAAAGTCCTGTTTCCCTGAACACCTCAGGAACAAACAGAAAGAGGAAATTTCATTGCTGACTACTTCCAAGCCTGCCTTTTCTGCATGCATGATGCCCCAAAGAAGCTCTTTCTCAGCTTCCTCTTAGGACCACATTACTAGCTGCTTCTCTTACCTCCCCTGGTTTTCTTTCTGTTTTCTGCTTCCAACACACCGGTCCAACTAATGAATATCCCAGCCCCTGCATTTGCAATCAAACCCAAGGAAACTCCTTGACTTGCATATCTCAGTCTCTGGCCAGGCCTTGCATCTAGCCAGTGCTTTTGGGTGGTGGTTTCTATTATTTCAGCTACCTCTCTCCCATTAAGGAGCTTAATTCTTCTTCCATTTAGCCAGAAAGAAGGAAAGCTAGCCTGCCCATCATCTCCAGTATGGTCTATGATTCCCCACTGCTGGCAGTCACCAACACTCTCGGCACAATAATATATATTCACAATTGCAATACCAAAGGTATTGTGTTGGCCTAGAGATTATTCACTAAGTTAACCAATGTACAGTACATGTAATGGTTGCAATATTGCTGCTTTTACAAAGTATATATAGAGAGAATAAATGATTTGATTAATACTGAACTAATGAGATGCACCATTTGTTTACAGAGAAATCTGAAGGTTAATCCTTCAAACTTTAGCTCAACAAAAAGTCAGAACTTCTGAAAACATATTAAAGAGAATTAAAAAAGGCAAATTCTAAATGTGGGATTCATCCATTCCTTATGTGCAGTCTTGTTTATTGTGTGACTGGATCTGACTTGCCAGCTAGGATTTCCTCATGTAGAAATGCATTGCTTTCTACATGTGTAGGATGGGATGGTGAATGTGGCTCTGTCATATTCTATTACTTTAGACTTTACTCATTTTCATTTCACTCTGTGGTTAGACTGCTTCTGAAATGGGATTATTGACCTTTACCATTGATCACACTGCCCTAGAGTGTGCGTGCGTGCGTGCGTGTGCACGCAATTAGTACTACTATCAAAATGTGATCCTCTGAGGGTGAAAATAATACATGGTGTGCTGTATAAATAATCTCCACAGATTTTTTTTTTGGGGGGGCTATCTTAGTCCATCATCAGGATGAAAGTAAAAATTGCAGTACTTGTGCTAAATTTCCCTTGGGAGAGTAAATGATAGACAAACCTCCAAGGACAGCCCAGAAAGAAGAGGATAAGATATTGACGTTAACCATACCTCTCACTCTTACCACTTTGTCCCATGACTGAGCACTCCTTCAATGAAAAGTTATGGGTTCCTGGTTAAATTGAATCTCTCTCCTCTTGTCTCACAATTTATTGTGATGCTGAAAATTTTATAACTTGGTAAAAACTTGCAGCAGCATCATTTGTCCCAGTAAAAGCCTACCCAATATTGAACAGGTTTGAAACAGAGCTATGCGCACCCACGTTTAAAGATAGATAGCTCATGTCAACTCTCAGTTTACAGAAAGGTTTTTCATTCCTGTATCTGTTATCCACTTTAACTATTTTTTGTTTTCATGGGTTTTTGAGGGTGGAGAAGAGAAGAAAAAATAAACTTTAAATGATGAATTTCACTATATAAGGGGCATGCACAAGGAAGGTCAAGCAGGGGCATGCCCCCCACCAAGTAATCGTTGGGGGCACAGAAGTCCTCTGGCCCTGGGGTGGGGGTGGGGGAATGATCTGCTAGGGCTAGGATGGGAGGGAAGAGCTAGCTCCTCCTGGGACCAGAGAGGTTAGGGGGGAAGAAGAGTGAGCTCTGGTGGGTGGGGAGACAGAAAGGCACAGAACATGCCCCTCCAAAAGTAGTCAAATCTAAATTTCTATGCACGCCCTTGCCTAACTACAGTACTCTGATTCATTTGAAGGTATTGCCTTTTAAATTCAGTGACACCACATTTTGGCTGGTGTCAGACACTCAGAAGGCATTAAAAAGAAACTTTTTTATTGATTTATTTTTAAATGTGCTTTAAAAGGCCACTGCAAGAGTTTGTACTCTGCCTCCATATTTACTCTCATTAAGTCCCGCTATTGTCATTAAATGGCATCACAAGTAAGAAATCAGATGATGGGACAGAAGTAAATATGGCCAAAATCTGTGCTGATTGACATCTTGAGCAACCCAGGAGTCCATGCAATATAAATCAGTGCAGAATTCAACCAGTACATATAACCAGAACAAAATAAACAAAAGCAACAGGAGCAGCATGCGGCCAGTTCCAACACCATATATTTAATAACTTCATAAAGTAGGCTTGTATAGGCTTTTTTTCCTACCTGAAGGTGTTTTAACAGTGGGTAAAAAGAAAATTCATTAGATCTGGATTTTATTAAAGCATTTGATACAATGTCTTGTGAAATCTTTCTCTGAAAATTAATTCAAATGAGCTTGACTAGTAATTATGGCCTGGTAGGAAATACTCACTGGAAATAGGAAATATGCAGCCTGGGGCTGAAATGTGTTGTCAGTCCCCCTCGTGGAATGTTCCTGAATCATTCCATTGGTGAGGCAGTGAGAAGATAGTGCCCTATAGAATGACTTTGGTTTTGTCCACAGACACTATGGATCTGCCAGTATCCATTGGATACTGCAGGGAAGTTCTATGGCTTCATACTTGACTCCAAGGCCCCTTATAGCTCTAACCAGCTCCCTCAGAGTGTGGCTACCTGGATTCATGCGCTTGGACTATCTCTGCCTTGAGTTTGGGGCAGTTCCCCAGTATGAGGTGTCTACATATGAGTTAATGAGCTCCCATTCTACATTAACTGTCTGTCAGCTCTTATACATGATTTGGGAAGGACAATGCATGGTCCACTCATGACTCTGGTCCTCCATGGCTGCTACAGATCCTTGGCCCTATGGAGGGGCTTTCATGGGATCTTTGCTGAGGCACAGCAAGGAACACAGGGCTGTGGAAGAAACTTACCTTTTCTGTGTAGGAAGAGGGTCTATGCAGAGGGTTCCTTCATGCTGATAATATTGGCCTGCCCTCAAGACTGGTTAGAAAAGGCAGTTGTGCAACAATTGACCAAACGTACACAATGAGTGGTCTCTTAGAAGGAAAAATTCTTTTGAAATTGACATAGAATGATAGAATCCATAGAAGATTAGGATTAGAAGGGACCTCAGGAAGTTATCTAGTCCAACCGCCTGCTCAAAGCAGGACCAACCCTAACTAAATCATCCCAGCCAGAGCTTTGTCAAGGCAGGTCTAAGGATGGAGATTCCAACACCTCCCTAGATAACCCATTCCAGTGCTTCACCAACCTCCTAGTGAAAATGTTTTTCTAAATAGCCAACCTAGACTTCCCACACTGCAACTTGAAGCCATTGCTCCTAGTTCTGTCATCTACTATCACTGAGAATAACCTAGTTCCATTCTCCCTGGAACCTCCTTTCAGATAGTTAAAGGCTGGTATCAAATCCCCCCTCATTCTTCTCTTCTGCAGACCAAACAAGCCTAGTTCCCTCAGCCTCTCCTCATAAGTCATGTGTTCCAGCCCCCTAATCATTTTTGTTGCCCTCTGCTGGACTCTCCAATTTTTCCACATTTTTTCTGTAGTGAGAGACCCAAAACTGGACACAGTACTCCAAATGAGGCCTCACCAGTTCCAAATAGAGGGGAATAATCACTTTCCTGGATTTGCTGGCAATGCTCCTACAAATGCAGCCTAATATACCATTAGCCTTCTTGGCAATAAAGGCACACTGTAGACTCATGTCCACTGTAACCCCCCGGTCCTTTTCTGCTGAACTGCTGCCTAGCCAGTTGGTCCCCAGTCTGTATCAGTTCATGGGACATCTAGCAGCTCTACTTAGTTCAACCCCTTCTGACAGCCAAGCTTACATGTGTATTATTACGCAAGTTATAGTACTGTTTTAAATTACATATAAAGCCATAAGGGCTTCTGAATGTCATTTAAAGTTAGTGGCACGCTATCCTATTGTTTAGAACAGTCTAAATACCGGAAACCAATTTTTGATTAATTTTCCCATATGATGGGCTTTAACATCAGAGCCACTTTGTTTGGTGGCTTTCCCATCAGGAATGCAGGTTGTTTAGCCCCAGTGAAGGAAAAAGCTGGAAGAATGAGACATACGTTTGTTGTTTTTCATGTTGTTCATGTTATGGAAAAAAAAAAAAGGCTTAGCAGGTTGGCAGGCCAGTAAAAACATACAGAAGAATTTTCTCCCTTCCATGTGTGGAGGTGGGTGACTGGGAGAGAAAGCTCTTGGAAGATTTTCTACATCTACGATTAATTCAGTGGGCTAATGATGTCGCTCCAGGAAACTTGTTTTTGCTAATGTTAGCCAAGATGTCTTTTCTTCAGTGTTTGCTGCCAAAACTGAATTCTGGCCTAGCATGAGAGTCACCGAGGTGGAGCAGCATTTCCACTACATTAGTCAGTGTGAAGGGAGAGGAGGCCAAGCTGGCAACAGTACGAACAGCTTCCCTTATGGAGATACCACTAGCTCAGAAATCTGACTGCGTGGTGCTCTGCTTCTGTTGGCATTGCAGCCCAAAGATGGATAAGACACACTGGGGGTGGGAGAACACAGACAAGTTCCTGCTCTGTGCTGGTTCTTGGCTTTTGCCCAAATGTTCCAAAATGTGTCAGTGCTGCTGCTGTAGTCATCTTCCCATCCTCCTGCTGAGACAATGTCATTGCCCCTTCCTTCAGTCCATTCCTGGGCTTCTTGTGTTTTAACCCATCAAATTCAAACTCCTTGTTCTATCACTTTCGGGGCTCCTTGTAATCTCACCCATATCGACTTCTTTCTTCACAGTTGCTTCTATTTCCCCACTCATTCCTAACAACCTCCTCCACTCTTTGGGCAAGACTGAGATTTTATGCCTCACCCTGAAGCAGGGGTGGCATGTACCTGTAAATGACTTGACTGACTGCTGTGCCCACTTGCCCATTCCCCATTCACCTGTGAGTGGGCAGCTGAGCAGAAATAGGGGGTCCATTAAGGCTGTTCTCACCTTGGTGCACAGAGTGGTGATGCAGGAAAGCCATGTGTGGGAGCAGAGGAAGTACTCAGGCCTGTTAATCTCCAGCACAGGTACAAAGGTCAAGTTATAGATATGCTCTAAATTGTTAGAAATAAGAAGTCTGTCTGGAGTCAGTAAATGGCAATGTAGCTTACACTTACAATTTGCGAAGCACACTGTTGAAATATCCTTTTGAAAACCAACTCAGAAGGGAGAGACCATCAGTAATGAATAATATATAGTCCTACTGAACTATACCTTATTAATTTTCTGCTTAAATTCATTCATTTTTACACTAACAGGAGAATGACAGATTTAAATATAAGAATATCATAAATACCTTCAAGATTTGACCAATTATACATATACATTTTTACCACCAGTTACCATTCTTTGTCTAAAAAAAAAAAAAAATACTGTGAGTAATTTAAGAGACAAATACAATATTTTGCTTTAAGGGCAAAAGTACTTGCACTTTACTGCCTGCTGATATTTTAAAAGAAAAATGGTGAGTTTAAAGTACCTTTCAAACCAACCTATTACATTGCTAATAAACAAATAAATTTACCTCAGTGTGTTTTCTGTTTATTGCAAGAAAGAAATGGGATGAAAAAGAGCAAGGACTTACCTTGGCATTGCATGTCTATAATATAAACAAATGACTTTTGCCTTTCCTATCTATCACATCTTCACCCTCCGACTCAACTAAATCACTAATAGAAAGTTAAGAAACGCAGCATTTGTGCCTACTCTTCAGTATTCTCCATTATTATTGATTAGACAGAGGTTTATAATTGCATGGCAGGGAACTATATATTTCCATCACTGAGGTTAAATTAAGACTCTACATGTAAAATAACTCCTTGTGTGGTCATGAATATTGGTCATGTTTGGCAGCTGTACCTTTGCAAAGTACTATTATTAAATCCCGGGCATCTATAAGAATTTTGCATGTAACTTATCAAACATCTTTTTGTAAATGTTGCTTTTTAACTTTTCTCGTGGAGAGCAAATCCTGATGGAATTACTTGGTTTTTAATCAGTCTTCACCCAAGCAAAACTCCAGTTGAAACCAGTAGGGGTATCTCCTGAGTACGGACTAAAGGCCAGACTCTACACCACTGAAGTGAATGGGATTTTGCCATTGTCTTCACAGGGAGCAGGACTGGGCCCTGAGACGTTCAGAACTTGCCAATACTGTGTGATTTTTTTTTTGTGATCAGTATCATGAAGAGTTGAATGAGTGCTAGTTCACTGTGATAAAAGCCTCGTTGAGAGCAGTTGTCATGCTTTTTTTTTTTTTTTTTTTTTTTTGCTGGTGATGGGCATACCTGAAGAGATGAAGTGCCAAATTTTCAAAAGTCCCATTTAATTTGGCTGCTTCAGTTGCTGAGTAGCCATCCCAAGACTCCTATAGCCTATGGAAAGGTTATGAGCACCTACAGTTCCTGTTGACTTCAGTGAGTACTGCAGATGTTCAGCACTTTCAAAAAATCAGGAGGTAGTTATCATAAATTGGGCATCTAAAAGATGAGGCATCTAGAAATAGTGGAGACTTTTGAAAATGGAGGTTGGGTTTCTTTTTTGGATAAACACTAAAACATCTGACTGCTTATCTGAATCTCTTGAATCTACAAAAATACAATTGATTTCTTCTCTCCTATGTGCTTATGTAGTATATAACTATTGTGCTAATAGGTTCCTTTGAGTATATAATTTTGCCGTAAAGCAGACATGCTATGCTGGGCTACTTTAATACAGTAGCCAAGGTCTGATACCATTGTGTATAGAGCAAGCCAAGGTCTTTAATACAACATGCAAGACTTTTTGTACCTCTCTGCAGATTGTTAGGGGTCTCATATATCTCAGCAAATCTAAAACATTAGCTGTTTCTCTAGAACAGCGGTTCTCAACCTGTGGGTCGGGACCCCAAAGTGGGTCGCGATCCCGCTTTAATGGGGTCACCAGGGCTGCCGTTAGACTTGCTGGGGCCGGGCGCTGAACCCAAAGCCTGAGCTCCACTGCTCTGAGCCCTGGGTGGCAGGTCTCAGGTCTCCCCCACCCCTGTCCAGGGCTGAAGCCCTCAGATTTCAGCTTTGGCCTCCCCCACCTGGGGTGGCGAGACTCTGGCTTCACCCCCATCCCCTTCCTGGGGGTCATGTAGTAATTTTTGTTGTCTGAAGGGGGTCGCTGTGCAATGAAGTTTGAGAACTGCTGCTCTAGAAGAACTTTATTTCCTGAGAAGAACTCAGGAAGTCTGAGTATCCTTTTTGCCTATGAGAAGGTTGAGAGATGTTGACCACATGGTCTTATTCCAAACTTGTGTGCAGCCCCACATTTAGTGATGTTGCCCATCCCTGTGAAAGGGGCATGGTGTTCCTTTCTTAGGATCTCTGCCAGGCTCAGCCTTTACTAATTTGGAGTAAATTAATATATACTGGTATTAGTGCAAGTGCATCGCTACTATCCAAAAGGAAAGGAGTAAATGCTACTATAATTCTCACATTAATCACAATCTTTTGAATGTGTTTTTTTAACCTGCAAGAGGACTCAAATAAGAAGGGACAGGATGAAAGCACATAAAATAATAAATGGTATTGAAATGGATTGATTTAGAGCTTCTGTTTTCCCTGTCTTAAAACACAAGAAAAAGAGGACATTCAATTAAATTAAAAGGTGAAAATTCAAAAGGATAAAAAGAAATACTTTTTTCACACAACATATGATTAGACTGTGGAACTCATTGTTACAGGAAGTCATTGAGGTCAAGAACTTAGCAGAATTCAAAAATGGATTGAACATTGATATGGATAACAATATTCCTCATCATAATTAATTATAACAAAAATTTGAAAAGGAATGTTAAACTTCATGCTTGAGGGTTTAAGCCAGTCTCAATTAGAGATCAGGATGTGACCTAATGTGTGGTACAGATTATTCCACATTTGTCTATTGTGGGGTTCTTACTCCTTCCTCTGAAGCATCTGGTACCAGCCACTGTCACAGATAGGATACTGGCATAGATAGTCTTCAGCTGATCCAGTCTGGCTGTTCCTATCTTCCTATATAGGTAAAGTGAAGAAAACAAATTATTTAAATGTACTCACAGGAACACTGAGGGTCCAATCCTGCAATGTACTGAATGGTTCCTTAGGAAGGCCTGAGCCCCTTAACTTTGTTCTGTGATGAGAAAACTTAGCATCTCATGTGATTGGGTCCTTGTTATTTGGAATTTGCATATCTATTTTTTTTATAAGTGGTCTTCTGCATAGATTGCCAGCTGCCCTTCCCATGAGTATGTTAGCAGCAGCAACTGTCAGTGTAGCCACATTCACTCCAGCCTCCTTGCTCCTTGTCTACCCCTTCTCCATTTACCCAAAATGGTTCATGTAGCAAGAGGGTGTGGCCTCCCTCCGATACTGACAGGGAGGGATTGCCATTCAACCCCTGGAGGGTGGAGCTAGGCATGCCATGCTGGACACAGAGGGATGTGGTGGAGTTGGGAGGCCCCGTGCTAAACCCTGTGCCATGACAACCCTGGGGTGACCACCCCCTTGGCCTGTGAAGCCTCATAGGTTACAGGCTCTTTTGCTTGCTCTGCCCTGGCTGAGGACCTAGGCTACAGACTCTTTACTTCCCCCACCCTTCCTGTGGGCCAGGGTGATAGACTGTAGAAAGCTAATCTGCTGTTTACAGATTGCCCACACAGATGTGAGAGGAGGCATGGCCTCCCTCCAAGATTGACAGGGAGGGACAGGCAACCCCTTCTACAGTGCATAAAAAGCCTCTTTCTCTGACGTTGCGTCAACAGTCGCTTCTTACTCTTAGATCTCCTTTGTTGGTTTCTTCCATATTCCTACACTGGGTTCAAGCTCCTCCTCCTCATCTTCAGGATTACACAGCAACTGCTCTCTGCAACTCTAAGGTCTCCTATTGTCTTGTACCCTCATCATGCCCTGTGCTCTGTCCAAACTTCTCTATTGAGTGTGCCTTTTGTCTCTTCCTATCACTGTTAACTTCTTGGGCCTGATTCCCCTAATACACACATATGACTTCAGTGGAATTGTTCATTTACACTGATCTAAGTGATGTTGGCATCGGGCTTGATGCCTTTTTTTATGCTGTCCCTTGTTTTTATGCAGCAGATTTCTCTTTTGGACCAAGTAGCTTATCTGTCTGCTTTCAACTCCCTCTTTACAACTCATTTCATTTACTTTGTACCTAATTAGATACAATTGCTGCTGTCTAATTAGGTTGTAAGCGCCTCTAGAGGGCAAGTAGCTTGTGTTCTTACATGTTTGTACAGTGCCATGCACATCTGTGATACTGTATTCAAATTCATCTGGGAAATTGTTTTTTGTCAGACTGTTTAGTTTTCAAATAATTACCCCCATCTTTTCCCATAATGTAGATAATGTAAAGGGTTACTTTCAGTGTCAGATTCTTTATTGTGCTACAGCCTCCTTAGGTTGCAAAACTGGCATATTTTGCCACCTGAGAATTCCCATGGCATAGGGGAAATCTTTGGTTCACTTAGATGGTCTACACTACCCCACTAGAGTTAAAGAACAAAACAGGAATATCAAGTCAGTTCAGGCTTGCAAGTTAAAAGTGAGGGCAAAAAACAGAATGAATTTTATAATAGCCAAAGGAAAGGGGGTTTGGCAGAGCCCCACTTTACTCTGACTACTCCCAGATGCCAAAATGGTCCTTTGGTTCCATGGGCAGACTGGAATAGATCAGAGCAGCCCTGAGGCGGCTCTAACTTATAGCAGAAGTTGAACCAGATCCCCGGTCTCCCCTATAATTGAATATCTTACAGTAGAAAAGCAGTTAGATCAAAATTTTCCCCCAGATTAATCTTAATCTATTTCTTTCTGTTGTCAGGGCGGGGGAGGCTACCACCGCCTTACAAAAATAGTTCATTTAATGCTTACTTGCCAAACCAAGAGGGCTTCATTGTAACCAGATCTGTTTACCCTAAACAGTGTGGGTCCTTATTAGCTCCTTCTCAGTCCTCTCAGACATGGAGTTATTGACTGAATAAACACTAACAATGATTTCAGTCAGCAGTAAGACGTGAGTACACACACACACAAACATCTCAGTGTTACTGTCAATAACATAGGAAGATTTCCTTTGCATTCATTTATCTCCTTCCTATAATCATCACAAGCTTGTTCTCACTGACATTCCTTATATCTCCTTGAAAATTATGCTCAAAATGATTTGTCCTCACCCCATACACTAGTCACACATTCATCCTTTGCATTTTTGTTGCACCTTTAGTACAGGGATCTCTAAGAGATTTACAATAATTGATTAAGAAGACCGCTATTTTACAGTGCGGCATCACTTTTTTCAGTCCTAGAATGGAGCCTGAAGTATTCTATATCCAAACAGAACTGCACAGGAGAATTTAGGTCACCAAAAAGTAATTGCCTGAGTTGGAATTTGGCCAGGATATGTTCCTGTTGAAAAAGGCGATGGGGTTTTTAATTACGAATAGTGGTCAGGACTATGGTTTTCCATCTCACAGGAACACACTAACACCATTGCAGAGACTAAGTCCTGACTCAGAGGGAAGACTCAGATCTGTTGAGTCTATAATTACCTTAAACCATATATTTGCATTGCATTTGTTATTCCTTAATATTTATCTAACAGTAGTCCCTAGAACTTCCAGTCAGAAATGGGGCCCCAGTGTGTTGGCCACTGTATTAACTCATAGGTGTATTTCAGATCTGGCACAAAGACCATAGAAACCAAGAAGCAGGCCAAAATAAAATGTCTCTACCTTCACTTTATTTAAAAGTCTTTTTTTGCCAGGATGGTACAGAGCCTCCTCATCATATTTCAATCTTAGCACTGTATCGGAGTATGAGAACTCTATTCTTTGCTGTTCCCATACACCGCCGGGTGACCAGCTATAACTATATATAAGTCACAGTGTTGAATCATAGAAGATTAGGATTAGAAGGGACTTCAGGAGGTCATCTAGTCCAACCCCTTGTTCAAATTGGGACCAACACCAACTAAATCTGCGCAGCCAGGGCTTTGTCAAGCCAGGTCTTAAAAACCTCTAAGGATGCAGATTCCACCACCTGTCTAGGTAACCTATTCCAGTGCTTCACCAACCTCATAATGAAAAAGTTTTTCCTAATGTCCAACCTAGACCTCACCCATTGCAACTTGAGACGATTGCTCCTTGTTCTGTCATCTGCCACCACGGAGAACATCCTAGTTCCAGCCTCCCTCGAGCTCTCGTGAAGGCTGCTATCAAATCCCTCTTCACTCTTCTTTTCTGCAGACTAAATAAATCCAGTTCCCTCATTCTTTCCTCATAAGTCATGTGCCCCATCCCCCTAATTATTTTTGTTGCCCGCTGCTGGACTCTCTTCAATTTGTCCACATCCTTTATGTAGTGGAGGGCCCAAAACTGGACACAATACTCCAGATGTGCCCTCACCAGTGCCGAATAGAGGGGCATAATCACTTTACCGGATCTGCTGGCAATGCTTCTACTAATGCAACCCAATATGCCATTGATCTTCTTGGCAACAAGGGCACACTGTTGACTCATATCCATCTTCTTGTCCACTGTAACTGCCAGGTCCTTTTCTACAGAACTGCTGCTTAGCCAGTCAGTCCCCAGCCTGTAGCAGTGCATGGGATTCTTCCATCCTAAGTGCAAGACTCTGCACTTCTCCTTGTTGAACCTCATCAGATTTCTTTTGGCCCAGTCCTCCAGTTTGTCTAGGTCGCTCTGAGTCCAATGATCTAGCCAGGTTTTTATCCAACTTTATAGTCCATACATGCAACTCATACTTCTATAACTTGCTGGCAAGAATACTGTGGGAGACTGTATCAAATGACTTTCTCTGACTCCAGTGTTTGCTACATCCTACGTCTTCTTTTCCAATAAAAATATTTGTGAAATGGGAAGCCCTGTTGTAAATGCTAATCCCTCTGTAGCCCATTTCACCTCTCCATCAGGAGAATAGTTGCTTTGCAAGGCACATTCTTATTCTGTAACAGAGAACAAAGGCTTTATAATTATCAAATAAGAAAATTAATAACATACACATTTATCATTCTGTATTAGTTTACTTCCAGTTCTTTGCAAACAGTTCAAATTTATATAGCATCCCTTACAAAGATATTTACTACCTTGATCTGCAGTACTATTTTAACACCTATTAAAATAGTCTTTATGTTAAGAAATATTTTCAGACTCATAAACTGCAGCCTTCTGGTTTCTGGTCTCCGTGATGCACACAGTGCACATTTGAAGGCCGTCCAATGTGCTATATCTAAAACAATCATTCTGGGCTAGGATCGTTTTTGTTCCATTTTTTAAGTTCTCTTAGTATTCATTGTTCCACTGCCGATGTTAGGGTGGTTTATTTTATTTTGGGGAGTCATTTGCAATTGGTCCGGATTAATTTCTTTCATACGGAGCTGAAAGGTGGCAGAATTGTTCAAATGCTAATGGACTGTATCTTCACAAATGTCCTTAGCAATGCATTATTTAGGATTGTAGATATCCTCCAGAATTTGGAGCTGAGGAGATTGTTTTCATAATGATGTAAATGTAACATACAAGTGTGACCAACACTCCCACTCAGCTCTTCTTTCCTCCTTGTCATTTTGGCTTCTCTCCTTCATCTTCTGCAGTGGGATGGCAATGGGACTCCCTGGCATAGGGCACCTTTGTCCATGCCCGTTGAGCAAGACTCAGGGTGGGGTGAGGTTCCAGAAAATCTGTCCTTGAGAAACTCTGTCCTTGAGCAACTTCTCCTTAAAGGCTACTGGGTTCTTTTCTCTTTGGGGATGTTTGCATGAAATTACCAAATGCAGCCAGTGATGTGGCAAAACAAACAAAATGTAAATGGAATTAAAAGAAATTAAGCTGTTTGCTTAACATATATAGATTTATACTTTTTATAAACTAAACTACTTAAGGCATTTCCAGCTTAGTTACAGAGCAAAAAAACAAAAGTGAACAGCTAACACACCTGGAAATTTATCCCTTTTCTCTCATCTCCTGGTCAGCTTGTCAGCATTGCTTGCTGTCCACAGAGAAATGTGAGCTCCTCCCACACTCAACCTGAGAGTTGTGCAGGAGCCAGAATTTTTGTATTCCAAGAAATTTCATAATTTTGAAATTTTCTCCAAAATATTAAACAAAAATTGTTGTGGTTCAATTGTTGTTTTGATTTTGATTCTTTTGTTTTATATTTATAACATAATATAAAATTCTAAACACCATTTCTTTGAAATAAAAAATTTAAACATTTCATTTCAGTAAGGTTGAAACGAGTGTTTTGATAAGGTTGAACTACAAAAGGGATTCATTCAGTCTTTTTGACATGGCTGGAGGGCCAGATTCCTGAAAACTCACCAAGGTTAGCTGGAAGCCTGTATGGGGCACCAGGGGTGAGAAAGGACTGTGGTAACACACCCCATTGCTAGGAGGCACTCAAGAGTTGAGTGCTCCTTTCCATCCCCATTCAGAGGCTTACTAACCCAGCTCTAATGCAGCCTTTCCCAGGTTGACTGGATGTATCTAGTTTTAGTCAGACTCTTAAGAAATCCCCTAACCAGTTTTGCCTTTTGTCAAGCAATATGAATTGGGGGCAGGTCTCCAGACCTTTCTTCACAATAAACCTGTATCTGTTTTTTACTGCTCGCTATGCAGATGCCATATAAGAACATATACTGTATTTCATATTTCCTTGTTGTTAAATAATGTGCAGCCAACATATAGCACCGCAATAGAAATTACTCAGAATGAAGATATGCAAGAGCAAGTCAAAGATTTGAGAACAAAGGCATTAAATTTTAATCAATATAACCAATTCTGAAAGGAACTAGATAAAAGTATATGCTACTGGAGCTAGAAATGCTAGAGAGGTATAATGCACTCATTTGGAGTGTATGTTGTTTTTGCCTTGGAGGCCTGAGTTCAAATTTGGATTTGGTCATAAATTAAATAATGAAGGATTTATTCCCCACTGCTTTCCCCCAAACTAACACAAGTGTTTTGCTTCAGGATATGCTTGGCACACAAACAAATCAATGGTAAAAAAGGATCAATTTTAATTAAGCATTATGCCAATGGTATTAAACATTCATTGTCATAGGATAATGGTCTCCTGCTGCTGTCACATAAATGTGAAAGCAAACTGTGACATTTATGGAAAATAATTTCTGAGGTAAAACCAGGATGTTTATTTTTAAGAGCAGGAGACATTGATCCTTGGACATTGTTCTATTTCAGTGACTTCAGTTCTGTGGTATCAGATAACTTATAGCAATGTGATCATTCTGTGGATTTGGACATTGGTAGGTGTAGTTGGCCAGCGATCAGCCTGGCCTTGTCTATTGTCTCTTTACATCTCTTGTCCCTGGGGTCCCCCCTGCAACTCCCCACTCCTGGGCAAGCTCAGTGTTTCCTGTGGGAGTTACGCTTGCTGTCAGGGTCCTTCTGAATCCAGTTACCTCCAATCCCTGGCACCACTCCTCTGGCCCAGCTCCAGAGCGCTGACGGAGAGCAGACATCCAGAGCCCCTTTCAGGGCTGCACTGTCTGTCTGCCCTAAACAAGAGGGACAACGGGAAGGCTAGTCACTGCCTCAAGCTGTGTTCCCCTACCTATTGACTACTAGGCTTTCTAGCAGTCTCTCCTCTTGGGCAAAGCCTACTGCTCCATGGCCAGGTTCACCTTTTGAAGCTCCCCTTCTCCATGTAGAGCATGCCCTGCAGGTGTGCCGCATTGGCACTGCCGGAGTGCAGGAACACTTGTTAGGCTTGCTGTCAGGGGGATGGGGCCATGTCCTATCACAGTGGGGTAGTTGCTTCTTCTGTCAATGTCGATGTACTGCAGTGTGACTGGTGTAGAGCCTGGTCCTTCTTTCATTGAAGGCAATGGCAGTTTTGGCATTGATTTGATCAGAGCAGGATCAGGGGTTTAAAGAGCATACATTGTTTCCAAGATCAGGCTAACACAAATACATGGTTATTTTAAAATTGCTCTGGTCTGTTCATATATCTGTGAAAATGTTTTATTTTATTGTCTGAGGTTTTATTTGTTAACACTGTCTGCACATCCCTAAAGGATCACTGTTCCCCCCCCCCCCCCCGTTAGCCCTCAGCCTTGAGGTTCGCTCCAGCTTACCACAGCCATCATATTTCTGGTTGAGGAAAATTGGATAGGCCTCATTGTGGAACCCATCAGCATCTTTCCTTTATAGAAAATGGTTGGGTGTCTGGAGTCAAAGCCCCTTCTGAATCTAATAACTTTACATGTGTTTCCCCCTTAGAAGTTTGCTTCTAGGGAATTTCCAACCCCCCGTGAAAAGTATCCTGCTGCTGGTAAATGGAAAGATCCTTGTTGAATGATGTAAGGCACCTACCAATAAGGAAACAGCCTCCAGAATGTCACTGAGAGAGCAGGAACAGACATTTTTGGGGGTTACTTTGCATTACAGAAACATTTCTTTATCTCAGGATAAGGCATAATGACCAGACTTTACCCTCCAGAGTCCCACATTTGTCAGTGGTCAATCCATAATGCCACTGGTAAATAACAGAGTGACTTGCTTGATATTCCTTTGTCCTTGGTCTGTGTTCCATTTTAATTCATATAAATCTCTGAGTAGAAGCAAAATGAACTACAAAATGAGCTATTTCTGATACTTTTATTCTCTGAAATCCAGGTTATTAGAACTTTGTTTGGTTTTCTCACACATTACAGACAATTTATCAAGTAGATACATTAGTAGAATTATAGTTTTAAAATTCTTCTGAGTGAAGTCCATTTGGCAGCAGTAGGATCATGGCGGAAAAATTAAATTGGTTATTAACGTGAGTATAATTTCTGTATCAAGAATTCCTCTCTGAAAATGAGTCATGGAGATAGGAACATAAATCAATGTGGAGGTGCCTGCTGACCATACAAACACCAGGGCCTCTGATATATTTGCTGAGGAGAGTAGGAAATGAGCAGAAAACTCACTCCTTTAGGACAAAGCCTGTGGAAGGTAGTGGTGATGATCCAATGCAGTGTCACAAAGTTCCACCACTGACCCTGCGGAGGCCCCTTGGGTGAATTCTCTGGCAGATTTATGTATGCATTTTGTGAGAGGTTTATTTTTTCCCCTGTCTACTTTGTGGCTGGCCAAACCCTGTTCCTCAGTTATAAGATGTCAGGGAAACTCCACTGCCTTGAGAGTGTAGATTTTTACATTAGCTTTGTATCTCCCACCTACTTTTCCATAGGAGACTATGACCTTGTGCTTGGAATGTAACCCCTCGTTAATATACAAAGTCATGATTACTTACATATGACCACTGTCTCCAGAAATCTGTAGAACAAAGAGTGAAATGTATAGAGATTTAATTGATACCCTTAGGTTCACCTATTTGTTAGTCATGTTATACCTGATACCACTGTACTAAGGACAATCCAGAATATACTGCATCCAGAGCTCTTTGACTTCTCGAGCATATTGTGTATACAGTATTCTGCCTAACCTGGCACGCTGTAGTGAATTCAGTAGCACTTCTGTGGCAATTATGACATGTAACCATCTGTGATGTCGCACCTGCAGAAGCCTGTGTCAGCTGTTGAAGTTCAGCAGCCCTAGCTTTGCATGCATTCATTGCCAACAAATCACTCACTCTAGCCAGGGAATCAATTTAACCCTTTCAGTGAACTTTGAAATATCCTATGTATAATAGCAAAATTGTACTGTAAACGGAGAAGCTCAGACAAGATACCCTGCACATGGAATATGCTGTGTTGCTCTAGCTGTGTTGGTCCCAGGATATTAGAGGAACAAGGTGGGTGCTTTAATTTCTTTTATTGGACCAACTTCTGTTGGTGAGTGAGACAAGCTTTTGAGCTTACACCGAGCTCTCCTTCAGCTACAAAGCTTGTCACTCTCACCAACAGAAGTTGGTCCAATAAAAGATATTACCACACCCGCTCTGCATATGGAATGGCATTTGCAGATTGCTGTTTGAGAGTGTATAAGAGCTTCATAGAAATTATTATAACCATTAGTAGTAATATTACAGTAATGCTTAGTTGCTCAGGCCAAGATTAGAGCTCCATTGTGGTAGGCAATGTACAAACACGTAGTGAGAGACAGACCCTCATCATGAAAAGGTTATACTCAGAATAAACAAAACATAAAAAGGAGAGGAGAAATAGAGAGGTGAAGAGACATGATCTTGGTCACACAGCACTTCAGTGGTATAACCGGGGATAGCACCAAGCTCTTCTGATTTCCAGTCCAGTGCCATACACATGGAAGTATGCCATCTGTCCTATGAAAATTTACAGCATCTGCTTGCTTTCCTTTGCTTCAGATAGTGCTAACAGTCTCTCACATTCATAAGCATTTAAAAATTATACTAATATGACCTCATAGTAAACACAAAACTGATGCAGTCTGCTAAAAAGGGAAGTACTTCCACTAGATGGGAGCAGTTCACAACCATTTCCTACTGGAATACATGCTGAACTTGGGAGTTCCCATCCCAGGATTACCAATTCTTATGACTTTTTCACGGGTGATGCAATTTTGATTGGGGCTGGAGCCCATCTCTCGCATCACGTGAGAAGCTCTAGCTCTCTAGTGAACTTGAGCATTGCCTAGATAGAAACTCACTCTAATTGGCTGCCTGTCCCATTTGCTCACTTCCTAGGGCAGAGCAACCAAACAGAGCTGCTGCAGGAAGAGTTCTCTCTCTCCCCTTCCCCATTCCGTTAGCAACCATTCTTCTAGGAGGGAGGGACAAGCAGAAAGAGCCCAGTGGCTCTGTTCCTTCCTCCCACTCTGTCAGCAATAGATAGATACTCTGCTCCTCCCCCTCCCTACAACACCTACCTCGAGAAAGGGTAGAGGAGGGTGAAAGGCCCCAGGAGCTGCCCCCACCCAGCACAGAAGAGAGACAAGGTGGCCCCAAGCCTGGAAGAAGGGGGTGGAGAACTCTAGAGGAGCAAAGGTGAGCTTGGGAATCTGAACTGGTAGGGACTTGGGAGTGCTGAACTGATAGGGGTCTGAACTACTGGGGGTTTTAGAAGAGGCTGAACTGATGGGTGGCAGAAGTGGTGGGAGGTTTGGGAAGACAGGATTAATTTGGAGGCTGGTGGGCAGAATTAATTGCTGGGGAGAAGAGAGGCAACTGGGGAGTGAGAGCTCCTGCAGCAAGGACAAAAATCAACTTTCCCAAAAAATTGGGGAGAGTGGGCAACACTGATTGTCTCTTCCACACCCTGGAGATGAGCAGGAAGAATGCAGAAAATAAAAGGCAGAAAAAGTACAGTATTTTGTGGGGGGGTTGACTCATGAATTTTTGATATCTTGAGGTTGGCATTATAGCATACATGACCACAGTTCTTCACCAAAGATGTCATTGTATAGTCTTCCAAATTCCACTTATGTGGAAGTATGGTAAGAGACCAGACTGGCTTAACCAGGAGATTGTCAATGATCTGAAACTCAAAAGAGAATCATATAAAAAGTAGAAACTAGATCAGATTATGATTCTTGTAAACACACAAGAATTAGGGACAAAATAGGAAAGGAAGTCCAAGGCACAAAATGAAATTAAATTAACTAGGAATGTAAATGATAACAAGACAATGTTTTATAAATGTTAGAAGCAAGAGGAAGATCAAGGACAGAGTAGGCCCATTACTCAATGAGGAGGAAAAGACAATAGCAGAAAATGCAGCAATGGCCAAAGAATTCAGTGCCTTTCTTATTTGTTTTCACCAAAAAGATTAGCAGTGATCGGATGACTAAATTATTGAACATCCACATAAATGACATAGGATCTGAGGCTAAAATAAGAAAAGAACAGGTTAAGAATTATTTAGACAAATTAGATGTCTTCAAATCGGCAGGGCCTGATGAAATACATCCAAGAATACCTAAGAAACTGGCTGAAGAGATCTCTGAGCCATTAGCGATTCTTTCTGAGAATTCATAAAGGATGGGAAAGAGCCTAGAGGACTGGAAAAGGGCAACTATATTATCTATTTCTAAAAAGGGGAGTAAGAGTACCTCAAGGAATTATATACCATTCAGCTTAACTTCGATATCCAGAAAGATAATGGAGCAAATAATCAAACAATCAATTTATAAGAATCTACAAGATAATAAGGTGATAAGCAACAGTAAACATAGAATTGTCAAGAACAAATGTCAAATCAACATTCTATCCTTCTTTGATAAAGAAAGAAACCTTGTAGATGGCGGGAGGGTTATTTCTTGATTTTAGTAAGGCTTTTGACTCTGTCTCACATGACCTCATATGCAAACTTGGGAAATATAGCCTAGATGAACCTACTGTAAGGTGGGTGCGCAAGTGGTTGGAAAACTGTACTCAGAGAATAGTTATCAATGACTGGCAGGCAAGCTGGAAGGGCATATCGAGTGGGGTGACTCAGGGATCTGTTCTGGGTCCAGTTCAATTCAATATCTTTGTACATCAGTTGAATAGCGTAGAATGTACACTTATAGTGTTTGTGAATGATACCAAGATGGGAAGTGTTGCAAGTGCTTTGGAGGACAGGATTAGAATTGAGAATTATCTTGATAAATGAGAAAGGGTTGGAAATAAACAGGATGAAATTCAGAAGGACAAAAGCAAAGTACTTCACGAAGGAAGGAATAATCAATTTTACAAATACAAAATGGGAAATGACTGCCTAGGGACGAGTACTGCAGCATAGGATCTGGGAGTTATAGTGGAGTTATAGTTAAATAGGAGTCAAGAATGTAACACTGTTGCAAAAAAAGCAAACGTCATTCTGGGATGTTACAAGAGTGTTGTAAGCAAGATACGAGAAGTAATTCTTCCACTCTACTCAGCACTGTTGAGGCCTCAAGTGGAGTATTGTGTCCAGTATTGTGGATAAATTAGAGAAAAATCCAATGGAGAGCAATAAAAATTATTAGAAGTCTAGGAAACGACCTGTGAGGAAAAAGTGAAAAAATTGGGTTTGTTTACTCTAAAGAAGAGAAGACTGGGCGGGGAGGTGACATGCTAACAGTCTTCAAGTACATAAAAGGTTGAGAACACGACAAGAAGCAAGGGGTTAAATTGCAGCAAGGGAGACTTAGGTTAGACATTAGGAAAAACTTCCTAACTGTCAGGGTAATTAAGCACTGGAACAAATTACCTAGGGAGGTTGTGGAATCTTTGTCATTGGATGTTTTTAAGTACAAGTTTGTCAAACACCTGTAATGCATGGTCGAGATAATACTTAGTCTTGCTTTAGTGCAGAGGGCTGGACTAGCCGACATATTGAAGATCCTTTGAGTCCTACATTTCTGTGATGATTTGGGGGAAACTGTGTACAACCTTCAGTGTATTATGGAGCTCTCCAACTAGGGACAGTGGAGAGTACTTAACTTTAACCAAATGGATTTTCATCAGATATTAGATATGCAAAGGAGATTTGCTAGACCTCTGAGAAGATACTTCCTCCTACTTGTTTGCAGGGACAGGGGAAATGGAGGAGTGGAAAGTTACCAGAATCAGGAGAGAGAGAGAGAGCGAGCGAGCAGGGTTTTAAAGGGTCTCATAGGGGAAAGACTGACTCTGACCCCAACCCAGTGAGTGCTCTGGAGTGGTGAGGAAACTGTGGCAGGGAAATATGTTTTGCATAGAGCTTAAACAGATTAAGTATAGCACAATGTGGGTTTTAGAGCCTTGTGCAAAGGCTGTCTGATATGTTTTATATCATTGCCCTTGCTCCTGGAAGAGGTAAACTATGGGCTCAGAGTTGGAGAGAACTCCACAGCTGGAGTTCTGGGAGAGGGTGTGTTTAAGCTATGAGGGGAGTCTGAGGAGTCAGCACTGGCTTGATAGGCTGGGTTTCTCAAGAGGGCACATGATCACATGGCTCAGGAGGGAAGATCTGCACCCCAAAAGTATGGTCATACAACAGCAGTGCCCCAACTCCATTCAAACTCTAGAGGCTTAATACTTGGGTTTCTCCTACTCAGTAATGATGTTTTTCCACCATGCTACTGTTTCAGATCGGTTAGAATTAAACCCTCTCTCTATTTCTCTGCACCACTCAGTCTTCTTTTTAGTGGACAATCAGAAAATGTACATACCATGAAAGATACTTGAGATCTTTATTGAATAATGTAAGTATAAAAAAAATCAGTGGCAGAATTTAGTGCATCATCTTTCTGCCAGACTGCTCTAAGATGATTGCATCATAGCTTTGCGTGACTCACTGACATCAGACAAAAGATCAGTTTTGCTAGCTCTTGCCATTAGGTCATTTAAAGAAGCAGGATGCAGAGGCAGGAAGACACAAAGTGAGTGAATTATTTTTTTTAGAGGATGAAAAAATAATTAGTTTATGATGCTGCCTTTAAATTATATTTGTCACACCTTTTGAAGCAATGGCTATAGCAGATTACAGTGAAAAATGATTTGTATCTACCAGAAGAGTGGACAAATGTACCATGGTATTGGAGGGGCAGAGACAGAGCAAAACTTAGCAATGTACTCATAAAAAATGTGTAAAGTTCAGTGTGTTCAGAAGTGCTTGGAGGATCAGGACCTTAATAGTTAAATGAAGAAAATAAACAATTATCAAACAGCTACTAAAGAACTGAATGCTACTGACATTTTTTCTTCAACACCAAAACTTTTGAAAATAACACTTCGGTATATTTAACAGCTTGTTCTATTGCTTTTTAAACCCTTCATGTTAAAGGTTCTGACGTATGTAATGAATTTGAGAGCCTGCGTGTTAGTACTCTGTAACCTATAAGGTCAATATAATTAGGAGAAGTCAATAATAAGGAAAAACTAGCACACCACCAGTTTTAACAATATCTGATGGAGCCAATGCATATCATACATCCCACCTTAATATTCTGACAGAATTTCACTCTATTCTCTACTTTAGCTGTGATTGATGAACAAAATTATAGCACTGCTATGAACTAAAATGGGAAAACGTACTCTAGTGTGTACTGTTGCCTTTAGACTATATTTTCTACTTGTAATAATATGTGTAACAAATGGCAGGCTAGATTTTGACTTTAGACACAGCGCTGATGAAACATCATGTGTTAGCTAGAGGTGGTTGAAAAAATTCCATCTAAACTTTTTTCCAGAGGGAAACGGCTTTTTGACTAAATGGAATTTTTGGGTGAAAAGAATGACATTTTAATGTATCACATTATTTTCACAAGCTAGAAAAAAAGACTTTCAGTTGCCAGTTTTTGGATGAAAATTCAAAAAAATTCAAAGAAATGTTTGATGAAAGAGACCCCACTGGGTCGCAGTACTGCCCATACTTCCCCTTTAAGCTGCTACTCTGGATATTCAGTAACAGGGAGAAAGGGTCCAGTCCATTCTTCGCCCCTATTCCACTCATTGAAGTCAGCTGGCAAGTAACCATATGTTCTCTACAAGCCTGTCCCCAAGATCTGGGTGGTCAGTATCAGAAAAGATGTGAAGATCATTTACTCGTATTTTGAGATACTTTAAGACCTTACTCTAGAAGACGTAATTATGGTAATTCTCTAAATCATAGGGTTTTTAGATGAACATTTACTGCCGAAATGGATTTCAAATATAATTAGAGTGTTGTGCTATAACGTGGTAGATAATGAGGTAATAGAAAAGAGTTAATGCAGTACAGTTAAAACAAGTGGCCCACACAACTTCGGACCAAAAGAGTCTTGATACGAGTCATGCTACTCATCAGAGTGCTTAACAGCTGACTTTCCTTTAAACATCTTTAATATATTATAAAATGAAGTTACTTTTAACCAATCCATGTACATCCTTGCTATAACTTGATTCAAACTATGTACTGAAACCAGCAAAATAAATAAAACTGACCGTTTCTGGGTTGGGATCACAGAGTTGTCTGTTTGACTTTAAATAGTTTGTGAATATTTATCAAGTGATGCTTCCTCAAGTTCTCAGCAAAAGGGTATGATTAGAAGATGCTCAGAAATATGCACCAGAAAAATGCTGTCTTCCATAGTACTGTCAACATACACTCCCACTGAGCATCAGAATAAATAGTTTTCTGAAACCTTTCAATTTTTTAATAAGTCAAAATACACTTTTCTGACAGTATAATTGCTTTTCATAGTGGGCCTTAAATCTGCACCACTATAAAAGAATAATGCTATAGTAGATCATTTGTGAAAACTTAATGAAAACTGAGTTAGTGAACCTCGGAATCGCTAGACCTTGAAATTCACTTTCAAAAACTAATTTGCAGTAAATGTATGAGAAACATATTTAGACATGATAAACTTTCAGTCCTGTGTTAGCCAGGTGCAGAAGTTTATCTTGATTAACTCTTTTTCTTTTAATTAATCATTCACAAAGAAAGCCAAGATGTCGTTACTTTCCCTGTTGACAACAGTCATCTAAAAATAGTGAAATTATTAAATTTTTCTTAGCTTGAGCAAATAATATAATACATCAAAATGTAATATTTCTTATGTAGCCTTAATGGTTTCCTCAGTATATCTTATATTGTTGAAGATCCATGTTCTGCTCTTGATTTAATTAGCACCAGTGAAAGAATTAAGACTATGCTCTCAAACAATATCTTTTCAAAAGCTCTGAGCATAACAGTACTTTTATTTGGATATACATAGAATCATAGAATTTTAGGACTGAAAGGGACCTCAAGAGGTCTTTTAGTCCAGTCCCCTGCACTCAAGGCAGGACTAAGAATTATCTAAACCATCCCTGAGAGGTATTTGTCTAACCTGCTCTTATAAATCTCCAGTGATGGAGATTCCACATTCCACAACTTCCCTAGGCAATTTATTGCAGTGCTTAAATTCCCTGACAGTTAGGAAGTTTTCACTAATGTCCAATCTAAACTGCCTTTGCTGCAATATGAACTCATTGCTGCTTCTTCTAGCCTCAGAGGTTAACAAGACCAATTTTTCTCACCTCTCCTTGTAACAACCTTTTATGTACTCGAAAAGTATTATCAGGTTCCCCCTCAGTCTTATCTTCTCCAGACTAAACAAAGCCATTTTTTTCAGTCTTCCATCATAGGTCATGTTTTCTAGACCTTTAATCATTTTTACTGCTCTTCTCTGGGCTTTCTCCAGTTTGTCCACATCTTTCCTGCAATGTGGTGCCCAGAACTGGACACAATACTCGTCTGAGGCCTAATCAGCACTGAGTAGAGCAGAAGCATTACTCCATGGCTTGCTCACAACACTCCTGCTAATACATCCCAGAATTTTGCAACAGTGTTACACTGTTGACTCATATATATAGATGTACTCTCAATGCCATAATCAAAATCATTGATGAAGACAATGAACAGAACCAGACCCAGAATTGATTTCCATAGGACCCTACTCAATATGCCCTTTCGCCTTGACTATGAACATCTGATAACTACTCTCTGGGAATGGTTTTCCAACCAGGTATACACCCACCTTATAGTAGCTCCATCTAGGTTATATTTTGCCAGTTTGTTTATGAGATAGTCATGCGTGACAGTATCAAAAGTCTTACTAAAGTCAAGATATACCATATCTACCACTCTCCCCCCATCCACAAGCTTTGTTACCCTATCTAAGAAAGCTGTAAGGTTGGTTTGACATGATTTCTTCTTGCTGACTGTTAATTATCACCTTATTGTCTTCAAGGTGTTTACTAATTGATTGCTTAATTATTTGCTCCCTTATCTTTCTGGGTACTGAAGTTAGCTGACTAGTCTGTAATTGTCCGGCTTGTCCTTATTCTCCTTTTTCTAGGTTGGCACTATATTTGCGCTATTCCAGTCCTCTGAGATCTCTCCCATCTTCCATGACTTTTCGAAGATAATCATGAATGGCTCAGATATCTCCTCAGTCAGCTCCTTGAGTTTTCTAGGATGTATTTCATCAGGCCTGGTGACTTTAAGACTATTCTCATCTGAGGCTCTCAAAGTGCTATTCAGAGGGGAGTAATATAATTCTCTCAATTAGCTAGTCTGCTTAGGTAATATTTCACTTATCTGTTGCAGATCCTTAAAAATATTCTAAGGTTATCACAGAATCCCTGGTTTCCCCCATCGTCATAATAAGATGTAAATAATTTAAAATGAGTACTTTTCTAGTAGTTGTGCCTTAATTGAGTCAAGCTACAATAAATGACACATGTCAGATGCAGTCTTTGTAAAACTTTTTAAGCTGTGTCGGGGTGATAAAACACAAGGTATTGGGTAAGATGTGTTTAAACATTAGGTATTCATAGATGACTAATGATAACATCCCTGCTTTCTTTCTATCTGGCTTCTAGTGAAATCGCCTGATTCAAAGAACGAACTCAGTGTCACTTATTACCATTATAAACTAAAAGCATTTTGTCCTATAAAACTCCTTTTGATAAATTGCACCAGGGACATTAGGGACCTTATTTCTTAGTTGTTTTTTTTCTTGACGAGCTCAAAAAATGAAGAAAATAAAACGGTCAATTCTTTTAGTTTAAGAAATCCAATCTCAGCGAATGAACTCCCCAAGAATCTCAATAACTGTTTGTATGGATTCTGATCTTGAAAAAAAAATTCCTCCATATTGAAGTAATGGGGGCTATCATGCTGTCCATTTGTTATGGATCAGTAGACTGAATAAAAGTACTTTTAGGAATGCTTCAATAGAAAAACTACAAAAAATAGGTCATTTTTAAGGTCTGACATAAGTAAGAAAACCAGTGGTAAAGTTAGCATATTCTATCCTATTATGTAATTAGTTCAGATCCCATACCGCATGTGTATATCAGTTTACTCACTGACTAGAGACATCTACAACCAAGATAAATCAAGGGGAGACAATGATAGATTTTGAGCTTTTAATATTGAATTTCCTGATTTTTTGTGGGGTTCAAGATAATCCAATAAGGTTAAATTTCCTGCTTCAGTTGCACATAGGTTGCTTCTGTTGCCATCAGTGGGACTCTTGTGCATGAATACAAGGGAAAAATTTGGTCCTTCATGTTGGCATTCTCCATTTCCACAAGCACTGGGTGGAATCCACCTTATTGGGATTCAAGAACAAAAGCAACAGGAACAAAAAGTAGCATCATTATGTGCACACTGGCAGCATGATAGGTTATACATAGGAGTATATGCTTAGTTATGATGGTACACAGTTAATGAGTGACTTGATTAGTTCATAAATATCTACATGAGGAACAAATATTAATTAATGGTCTCTTCAGTCTAGCAGAAGAAGGTATAATATGATCCCATGTCTGGAAGCTACTGCTAAACAAATTCAGACTAGAACAATTGAGCCAAAATTTTTAACAGTAACAGTAATTGACCTTTGAAACAATATACCAAGAGTTGTGGTGGATTTCTCCATCACTGACAATTTTTAAATCAAGACCAGATGTTTTTCTAAAAGATATGCTGTAGGAATATTTGTGGGGCGGTTCTATGGCTGTATTATACAGGAAGCCACAACAGATGATGACAGTGGTTCCTTTTTGTCTTGGAATCTATCAATCTGTTAATCTATTAGTTTTCATGAACAGGATTAAACTGGCAAATGTGAGGTGAGGAAGGTTTTTCCTCCAGGACATATTGTTGGGAACTTGAGGTTTATTTCACTTTCCCCTAGAACATGGAAGGAGGTTCACCAATTATTTATTAATTTTTTATATTTCAATTTTTAAAAGAGCAAGGTAGCTGCATTTATTTATTTTATTTTGCAGAAGGTTATCAAAACAGAGACTATTGTATAATATGCAAAACATCTTCATTTTATAGTTGACTGGTTCTCCCACCCACGCTAACCAGGTTCTTCACTCATTGCACAGGCCCTAAGTGTATTATGTTTAAATGTCACCTTTTGGCTTGAAGGACATTACCACAGCTTGGAAATCCTTCTAGACCATCTCTTGCTTTGTGGCATAGATCCAGCATGTGAAGCTGGCCTTTAGTGGATTCCTGTCTTGGTTTTTGACCTTGGGAATAAGTACCTTTAACTATGGCTCACCTTTTAAGATTTATAATGATCTTCCCAAAATGATGCTTACTAAGTTTCTCTCAAGCTTCACATGGTTTTAGGTTTCATTAATTGTTTCACATAGCAATAATGAGCATCTCTTTGCAGTCTGACAGTGAAAACCCAGTATATAGAAATGCCAGTGGCCAGTCTGCCAGTGAAAACCCAGTATATAGAAATGCTCAAAGCATTATTAGTCATGCTGAAAATATATGATATCATTTTCTTTACTTACCCCCAAAGTAGGTCCTGTCCTATATCCTTCACATAGAGAAATTCTGTTGACATCAATGGAGATCCTATATTTGGAACAAAATTGTGGAAAACGTAAGAAAGTCCTGCAGTGAAGATCAGAGGGAAGAATTTTACTTTTCAAGAATGGAATACACTGTATAGTTCTAATGCTTCATTTTGACAGCATTTGCAAAAATATAAGAAAGTGACACATCCATAATCTAAAATTTATGACAAATATTGATAGCATTTAATTTATTAAATGATCTAATCTTGTGTTTGTCCTTAGACACAATTAGATTGAATTCATTTATTCGTGCGTTATAACATTAAGTGCTAAAAACTGCTGGCAACTCACTTTTTGTTCATCGCTACTAATTGCTAAGTGCAGTTTTTAAAGGTTTTCCATTTTGTTGATTACTAAAATACTAACAAATATCACTGGCTCCGTCTTGGTGAATCAAGAAAGCTGCGCTGTCTGAGTGTCTGTAAGTTCAGTGACTGTTGAGTTAGAATACGATTGTCTAATTTTCTAAGGGTTTATTCTTAAGCAAAAAAGTAAAAATGCAGAGCCAGGTTCTGCCCTAGTAGTATGCAACAGTAAAGGGTGTAGAAGTGCTTTACTGTTCTTTATGCCACGATTACACCAGCCTAACTGATCTTTGGGATGGGCTAATCTATTAATAATGAAGAGAGAGGGGCTCACTCCAGGGCTCACGTCATGTCCACACACCTCCTTAATCACCCTTTTGTGAATATTGGCCCTCTCTATGGCCTTATGAGAGGCAGTGTTAGCCCATTGGGAGCCTAAACAGGAATATTTTGGGTCCGCCTTAGCCCCTAAAAACATGAATTGTATTATTTCTACAAACCAAAACACATACCAACACAACATATATTAAGACACTTGATAAAAAGCCCACATTAAGTAAGATGCATGGTGTTTTGTGGGTAACACTAAATAGGCAGTCCCTGGGCCTCCTTGGCACCATAAGCAATTGCTTAGTTTGCCTACGCCTACTGCCACCACTGGCCACAGCTCAGCAATGTACAAATGTACGTGACTAACTAACTCTCATCCCGTGATCAGTTCCGTGGAGCACATACTTAAGTTCCTTACTAGTGAGTCCCAACACAGCAGTTGGTTGTGGAGGGGAAGCTGAATGGGTTGTGAAAAAAATGCAGAAATGCAGGTGGTGATTTGCCTTAGTCAAAGTTGGGGAGCCACTGCCTTACTGTATAGGGGTCTAACACACTTAACTACAGTAACCAGACAGAAGAGAAGAGGGATTATTGGACTAGGATACTCTTAAAAATGGAGAAGAGGAAAAGTCCTATATTTGACACTGATTGGAAGGGGCCGTTCTGAAGATAGACAGAGGTAGTGATGGCCAGTAGTTCTATAGAGCTATTTGGCCATCACGCTATGGACACGTGGGAGCAAGATTGGCTGGTATAAATGAAACAATGATTAGGAATGTGATGGATCTTTGCATATATTCTTTGCATATATAATGCTCAGGGAACCCTTGATCTAGTTAAATCATCAGCTGTATTTCGTCTTGATAAATCTATGAAACTGTTTTTAGGGCAATTAAAATTACACTGTAGTTAATGTGGCAATTATTGGGTAGTAAATAATAAATAAATCAGTGGTAGTATTATTTCAAAAGAAACGTGTGCCTGATCTTTTCTTCCCTGTTTTGAACAGTTTAGTAGTAAACCATGTTGATTTGATTTGATTGCTAGATGGCTTTTATCCAGTGACTTCCAGATAAGATTGTAGGGAAAAACAGAGCAAAACAAAGAGGAAAAAAATAAAAGTGATCTCAGGCTGCTATGGTCTGGTGGCTCAATATGTTGCTTTGTGTCTGCCAGCATATTGATTCTTTGCATTTGATAGCGCCAAACTGGCACTCCTTTTACCAGCTAGGAGGTTAGGGTCAGGAGTGACAGAACAGAGGAAGTGAACTGCTAGTTTCTGTAGCTTCAAGGCAGATAAATAGTGTGGCCATGATTTACTCTTGATAAGGATAAAAGAAACAGTATATTAGGAAGTTGACCCTTGGCTACTAACCTACAATTTTACAGGAAAACCTTTAGATGATTTTCTGCTTATCATTCTTATTCAGTGCTGCAGAGATTATGCAACGAAGAATGAAATTCTAGATTTTGTGCATGCATGCGTGCACATGCGTGCACTAACAATTACAATGTAACAGTCACTGTCCATTAGTGTGTGTCATAGCATGTGCTTATTAGATAAGGCCCCCATTCAAGAAAGCATTTAAGCACGTGCTTTAAGTCCTTCTCTATTCAGAAGTTAAATCGCATTGACTTCAGTAGGACTTAAACATGTAACTGAAATTAAGCAATTAAAGTTAAGCAAGCAATTAAGTGCTCTTCCTCAAGAGAGGGAGATTCTCCTGAACTGTAGCCTAAAGTGACAAACAATTTCCATGGTAATTCCTGGATTTCTCACTCTGAAATTTAGGAGTGACATGTTCCATACAGTCTCTTCCAGAAAGTGCTAATCCCTTTCTTTAAGCAAAATCCCTTCAAATATTTGTAATTATGGGACAGTAGGGAAAAATGCATTTTCATTTAATATTTTTTTCAATACCAGGCGTTAGCTTATTTTTTAGACACCACTACTGCAAAAAAGGTGAGCTTAAAATTTGAAACATAGCATTAGTTCCTCCAGAGGATTAGTTTGGCTTGGTTTGTGTTTTGTTTTCTCCAAATAAAAAATCTTGAAGTGATTAAAAATTAGCTGTGTTACTTCAGTGAGCCTCTCCTTCCGATTTTAGCTGAGCCGCACTGTATATTTTCCCTGCCTATGCTGAGCATTGTTCTCGGACAAGACATGGCCTGCCTTCTGGCTATTGCTGGGACACTTTGCATGAAGGAGATGGTAAATGTCTCATTCATTCAGACATATAAAAATCTCTTTCTGAACATCCAGGGAAAACGTATGGCTTGCACACTTCTTCCTGTACTCTGCACCATCCAGTTTTTCATTTTTTTAAGGTTTTAATATTTTCCGTTATGAAGACACAGGCACCACAATGCACCTCTCCCACCTCTCATTTCATTCGAGTGTAAACTTGGAAATATAATTGGGATACATTAATGCTAATGTAGCAATCCCTTTGCCTTGTCTTTACAATGGGGTTTGAACTCTTGATCTCAGGCACTGAAATAGACGCCTTTCGCTTGAGCTAAAGAAGTAACTGTATTAGCTGGTAGCAGTTGTAGGGTGTCATCCAATTACTGGAGCACATGACTCACACTTTGGCAGTGTGTCACACTAACATGATTAAATACAGGCTATTTCTGTCTTAAAAACGAGAAGAAATGAAAACAGGCAGGGGAGGAGAGGAGGGTTATTTTCACCGAAGGGTTGCAGAGTTAAATTTTATAAAAGGCAAGAAATCTCGCCATTTTGGACATATGCAGATTTTTTTATTCTTCTTTTATTTATTGTAGGTACGTCAGTGGCCCCCATTACCATATTATTTGAGCACCTTACAATCTTTCATACATTTATCTGTAAAACACCCCTGTGAGGTAGGGATATACTGTTTTCTTATTGTAAGGTAGCCTCTTTGTGACTCAATTTTCCAAGCAACTTGCCCAAGATCATACAGGAAGTCTGTGCCATAGTACGGACTTGAACCCAGATCCCCAAGTCCTACAATAACAACTTAACCCTCCTTCCTCACATCCTTTTTCTGATTAAGTCTCCAATCCTGCAAAAACTCATGCATGTACTTAACTTTGCATCATCAATAGGCCCAATGAAGGCAATGGCACCATGCATGTACTTAAACCTAAATATGTGTAAATCTTTGCAGAATTGGATCTAAAATGGAGATTTTCACAGGCGCAAATGGAAATTTGAGACTAATTCAAATTAAATACCAGGGTGAGCTGGGTTCCTAACTCTCATTTGTGCCCTTGAAAATCTCCCTCTACTAAATAAACCCTGAATGGGATTTTCACAGAATTACGTGCCCAGCTCCCATTGAATTTCATTGAACTCCCTTAGGCTCCTTAAAAATCCCAGTCCAAATTTCTGTTTTGGTTGTAAAACATATGCCATAAACATACAGGGTTGGCAATGTTGACCTGTGATAGGGTGTATCAACCCCACACAGGTGGGGTGCGGGCTAAAGAGCTGCTCTGGACACAGGAACCTATGCCCTTTAGCCTCTGCAGGACATGCTCCTAATGTTAGGAGCATTCAAAAGAGAGCAGCTCAGCTCAGTCTGGGCTGACTGAGGAAGAGAGCAGTTGTATGCAACAGCCTTCTGCCAAGAAGCCGCCAGGACCGAGCCTCGAAGCCCTTTGATCGCAGGAGCCAAGAGTGACAATGCGCCGTCACCAGGTGAAGGGCTCTGGAGAGGAAGCTGGAAGGAAGTCAGGAGGGATCCCAAGACTAAGCCGTGACACCAACAGAGGTACAGGAAACAGAGGTAGAAAGCGACACTGCTGTCAACTGTAGCTTCTAGGCAGAGTGGCCCTTGACTTTCACCATTAGGCAATGCTACCAAGGACTACAGTCGCTACACAGAGCGGCTCTTGACTCTCACCATTGGGTGACACTACCAAGGACTATAGCTGCTAGGCAAAGGGGCCCTGGACACTCACTGCTGGGCAGTATTGCTGGCCTGGGGCAGCCAGGCACCCTCTGACATGGCCATTGAACTGAACTGTTAGAACCTTAACTTACTTGTTTCCCGGCTTTCTATGATTTCAACATGGCGACCTTAACATTCCAAATGAGAGAGTGGGGTTTATGTTGGAGTGTAAAATCTCTGAATCAACTGGAAGAAAAGCCAGATAATACAAATTTAAGTATTATCTCCATTTTCATTCTGTCAATAGATCCTATAAGAACAAATATATTAGTATTAACATTGATAGGATTACAGCTTTAGCATTAAAATGCTTAATGAATTACTGTTCCAAGCATACAGTGTTGCTTTAAGTACTGATAAAAAGAACTCAAGTATAGGGGCCAAGTACACCATTGGGATTACTTGATGATTACCTGTTCCCTCTGTTCCATTTGAAGCCCTTGGCACTGGGCACTGGCAGAAGACAGAACAATGGGCTAAATGGATCTTTGGTCGGACCCAGGATGGCTGTTCTTATATATGTTCTTATTACTGAAGTATTTATACATACAAGTATTCTGTGGAAATAGTACTTATGTATCTATAGGCAAAAGTGAAAGTACAACTGTAATGACTTCTATATTTCTGTAAGTGGGCGCTGCGGTCTCCCCCGGGGTTGGAGGCCGGGGGAGGGCCACAGCCAATAGAGCGGCGATACAGGCAGCCAGATAAAACTGCCCGGCAACGGGAGGGGATTGGACCGGCCCGCCAGCCTGCCCATCAACCTGCAGGGCCGACCCGGATAGGACCAACCAGGCAGCCCAATCGGCGGGCAGGAGGTGGGCCCTACCCAGGAAGGGGCGGTATAAAGACGCAGCCCCTGGATCCAGTAGGGGGAAGTCAGCCCTGGGAAGCAGATGTGCCGCCCAAGGCTCCCGTCAGGGAAGAGAAGGCCTGCTACAGGCCAAGACTGGGCCGACCTGTGGATGAGCCCCAGGACCCAGACTGGGTAGGACCTCCCGGGCCAGGGGACTGGGAGTGGCCGGCGAGCCCCAAAGACTGGCCGACAGGCCCTGAACCCCAGGCCTGGCTTGAGGTCCCGGGCCGACCACAGGGGGTGACCCCACCGGAAGCAGGGCCAGACCTGGAGGAGCTGCCGGCCGCTGACCCCCCTGAAGCAGGACCCGACCTTGAGGAGCTGCCCGACGCTGACGACTTGCCCCCGCTGCCGCCGCCGGACGTCGACGGATGGGTAAGCCTGCCCTGGACCGCGCACCCTGCCCCCGGGTTGCTCGGGGTCAGCTCCGGGAAGGGCGGGGAGGAAGTAGCCCAGGGGCAACCAGACCTACTGGTTAGCGAGGGGGCAGAGCCGCCGCAGCGTGTTGCGGCCGGATCCCCGCCGCACCAGTGGTACTCGCAGTGCCACTGGTAGGGCCCTGGGCTGGGACGCAGTGGAGACGGGTGGGCCTGCGTCCCCCTCCCCCCTCCTATACCCGCACTTGCCAGCGAGTGAGAGAAAGAGGGAGAGTCCTGACCTGCCGGCCAGACGGCCGGGAGAAACCCGCCTCAGCCTGCCCTGCTGCCCAGGGAGCCGGCCACCTAGACTGTTTGTTTGCCTGCTGCCCTGCTGCCCAGGGAACAGGCCCTGAAACTGCTTGTTTGCTGCCTGCCCTGCTGCCCAGGGACCAGGCATATCGCCCGCTGGATCTGCTAATTCCCCCTTTCACTCCAGCGGGCGCTGCGGTCTCCCCCGGGGTTGGAGGCCAGGGGAGGGCCACAGCCACTGACCGTGGAGAGCGGCGCCTGACAATTTCCTACAATTGTCCAGTCAATATATGGGCAGTTATCTAAATAACATAAGCACAAAGCTAAGGAAGAAAAAGAACATTGACATTTTATTCATATACACAATTAAGCATGGAATAACAATGAAAAATCTCTTATAAATGTAAATAAATGTATACATTTTATTTTCTCCCCCTTAGTATATGTATGTGTGTGTGTACATGTACATGTGAATATATGTATGCACCTATGTTGTGTGTACATGTACATGTGAATATATGTATGCACCTATGTACAGGCAGCATATCATTCCAGGAAATGGGCATTTTTATACACAGATTGGGGCAGAATTGTGCTCACAATTTTACTTGGCAAATCTTCAATCACTCTTCCTACATCTGATGAACCCCTGTTCATGTCTCGAGATGTCCAGTGGTTGCAGAGAAAGCGGAATATTAGTTGCATGATCTGTCATTTTACAAATGGTAGCTACAGCAGAAAGAAGTGATCTGGAGCTTGATGTTATCTTGTTGTTTTAAGGCTGGATGGATGTTGGTTAGAAAATTTGCTAAAAACACGTGTACTGCAGACAATGCTACCATAGTTTCAAGGGAAAAAAGGTCTTTCCCATTTTTATATGGATTTTAAAAGATTTCTTCTTTACTTTCATGTTAAGTATAATGTTTGAATAACAGCACTTCCTGTAAGGGGGGGAACCTTGACTGGGGTTCTTCTCCACTTTTATCATAAATAGCTTTGTGTGCTGCTTTGTTATGCAATGTACTCGCAAGAGTGCCATTGTGGAGGATGTGTGCATACCTTCTGTCTGATTACATATAAGTGGAGAATGCAGGATGCCATTTGAACAACATGCCTCTGATGTTTCACGTAGTCAGATTGTGCTATACATGTACAATACGGTGCAGTACACAGTGAGTAACGTGGGAACATTACTGAAGGTCACTTTCCGATATGTGGGTTGGCTAGAGAGTCAATCCTTTATGTAAGATGAAAGGAATTGTGGGCTTCCCCAAGAGTAGACATACAAAGTGAGCCTGGGTATAATTATAGCATCTAAGATGAGTTATACAAATGATATGTCGTTGTACTGTTTCATGCTCTTGTTGTAGCCTATGTCTTAATGGATTAATTAGCCCTTCATTTGTCTGTGTTTACTCTGGTAGGTTGAGTTGTGCCTGCTCTCTGGGACCTGAATAAGCTTTTAACTTTATACACTGTAGTTTGCAGTTGCAACAATCATTTGATCACAAAGCTCATGCCTAAATAAGGAACAGTGTTCCTTTTTTAATTTGTCTTGCAAAACCTCTGAGATTCTTATAAAACTGTAATGCACCTATTTATAAACGAACTCACATTTCATAACATAGAACAGAATCATTTTACATTTTTGCTCCAAAAGTGCCTTTGGTTTAGGCCTGCTCAATTTTTCTTATCTGTGTTATTAACTTCAGCGTCACCTACCACTTAGAGCACAGCATACCAGCTGCAGGCTTTCCTGCTGTTGATATCAACAAGCAGGTAGCTTATTCTTCAACATGTTTCTTCTCTGGAAACCATTGAAGACTTTGTGGACCTAGGCTGTTTTTTCTTCATCTTTCCTTCCAGAAGAAATGCCAGCACAGTGAAATTGTCAAAACCCACTGCTTTAGTCAAGGATAAAGTATTGATTTAACCAATAGTGCCAAGATTTAGAGTGAGGCATAAGGAGAATGAGATCTAAAAGACTAGAGCATTAGTCCACTGACACTGTGCCATCTCCACTAATTTGTGCTCTATAAATAAGTTTGTCGAGACGCTGTGAAGAATTCTAACACCCCTGCAATTTTGTTCCTCTGATTTTATCTACTTATTATCTGCTGTTTCTGTCCCATAACTTATGCTGGTTGGCTATGTTTGCTATTGATGCCAAGGCCAGTCTGTGAATCAGACAGCTGCTAAAACCTTTCTCCCTTCCATATTGGGTGAGAACAGTGCTTACTGCAAGTTCACGCTTCAGCAACCACATTGAACCAGTATTAGGTTTGCCTCCTGTTTATAGCACACTGCTGCTATAGAAAGCAGTGTGGCTGCAAACAGTATATATGATCTGTAATCAAGCATTTTGTGGACTTCAGTTCTCTGTTCAAAATGGGACTGTTGCTACAGGGTTAGATCATACATGGGTGAAATAGGACTGGATGCAGGAGGGTGCTTTACCTGGCTTTCATCCCTGCCAGAGAGCACAATCCCTATGCATGCCTAGCACCACAGGCTGTACTGCCCACCCCAAAAGAAGGGCAGGAACATCCATGGCCATTGGTCCCACCACCCTTCACAATGGCCCATCGAGCTAGTTGTTCCTGGATGGGGCGCAAGTACTTAACCATTCCAAGCTGCTCCCCAGGAAACTTCAGGAGGAATTCAGATAAAATTAGCTGGAATCCCCCCTAGGAACTGCTGCATTTCCCCTCTCTTCCTTCCCCCACCACTTCTTTACTGCACAGGCTGTGCGTATAAACTATAATCTACTCCACAGTGTGCATTAATTTTAATTATAAATCAATATCTCTCCTTTAAAATAAGCAGGTTGTTTGTAAAGAAATAATTTCTTTAAATAACAAGAATGAACTCTTCAGCACAAGGAAAAGCAGACCATATGCCTTCCCTTTGGGTGTCCCTTGGCACTGAGGTTCTGGCATCATACTCCTTCGTGTAGAAGCCAAAAAAAGATGTTTAATGGTTTTCAGACTCTGAAACGAGTTCTGCGGCCATGTGTGTCCCTCTCCAGTTGTCTGAGGAGATGAGCTTGAATTACAGCTCACCACTGCTGCCAAGCACTCTCCATTATTCCAGCAAACCAGGTTGCCAAGCAGGATTTATGGTCTTTTTAACTCAATATCAGGCAATGGAACAGCATTGTGTGATACAGACTGTATACCAGAGATTCTTATCAATAGAACAGGACTCTCTAAAATCAGGGAGATAATCAAGTCTGTGACTAACACATAGATAATTGGCACCACTCAGAACATAGATAAACATAAATACAAACTGTGTAGCCAGAAGAAATGACTTTGTTTTCAGTATAGGTTAATGTATCCCACAAATCAAAGAATTCATTCTCAAATTGGGATTTTTCTTGTAAATCTTTTTTCCCCCAGGATGTTTTAAATATTTCTGCAGTACAATATCATGTGTGCCTGGTTACAATTTTGCTAATTGCACTTTAATACTATTTTTTTAATCAGTTGCTATCTGAAGCAAAGCTGGTTTCTCTGTTGCTAATAGTGGTGTATCTCTGAATATATTAGGCTTAACATTTCATTGTACAAACAAAAGGATTTTGATAGTTATAATATAGAAGTAAACATTGTCATTCAGATCTGAAAGAACAATTGTTTGTGCTCTGTGACATTTAGTTTAAGGCTTAGTTTTATTATGAACTGGAAATATATATTTTCACTTATTTATATTCAGAGAAGAAAAGCATGGTATATTTTAAAATCACATAAAAATATTTTTTGGAAAAGATGCAGTGCTTCTATTCTATTATATCTCTAAGAATTCATTTATAAGAAGCAAGTTCTCACCTTGAAAAGATGGGATCTATGGGTTAACATACTAGCTTTTAATTTACAATGCTATAAAATACGTGCCATTAGCATTCAGCTAATTGTATTAAACAGTTACACACACATCAAATACATGGAAATAGTTCATTGGCACGCAGACCAAAATAAATGTGTTTGCATTACAGTTTTCTAGGATTTATGCTTTTCCAAAATTTTAGCAACTTGTAAGGTTTTATTGAACACCATTATCAGGGAAACAAAAAGCATTGACCTTTATGTAAACACAAAAACAATCCTCATAAAATACAGGTAAATTAGAGCATGGTTTATGTCAGTGTGATTACAACATCTTTGAACAACCCAATAAAAATAAAAAGTAATAAAATAGAGACCAACATTTGTTCTGAACTACCCACCATAAAGAACTCAACTAATCAAGTGAATTATTCTTCTGTGATAAACACTTGAGGATGGATTTTATTATACATCTGACTTTGCTTCTGAAACTGGCTTAGTTAAACCAGTCCTAAAATGTATTTATTTGCTGGAAGAGTAGTTAGGCCCCCCACACTTTAAAAGAATCTGCACGGATTTGTGGTGAAAGCTTTTTTTGTTGGATACATTTTGGATGCCTAATGTCTCATGCATATTTGGATTTTGTCCTTGGAACAAGGATAGTGCCTTTCTGTAATGCAGAGAACTGACTAACTGCTAAACCGGTGGTATTCATAGAATCCTGACTAAAGTTGAAATTGTGTCAATGTTTAAATTTTCCAGTGGATTTCTGAATGTCTCAGGGATCCATTTCTCAGGCTAAAATAATGGAGAGCTCTGGTGTGCTCGTGGTATTGCCAACCAGCAAATGAAGTGATGTGAGATGCCCTGATTTCATAATATTTTAGCCCCATAAATGTCTCCCTGAGTCATAGATGAAAGACCATGGAAAATGTACCCTCACCAATACAAATAAAATAATACTACACCTACGCAAACCCTTACTGCTTTATTACAGTGGCAACAATTGGTCAGTATTCATTCAGGATTGGTCTGCATTTCCATTACTGATTGTTTCTTAACTTTGGTCTTAGATCGTCTTATCCAAGGATTTTTTTTAACTTATTAAAATAAATAAACAAAACGAAGTGTGTGTGTGTGAAGGGCAAATGTTGTCCTTTGACCCTGTTAGCAGGGGCCTTAGTGGTGTTCCTCCTTCCTCCACACCTTCCTCTGAACCATTGGTCAGGGAAACTGTTAGGATCAGTTCGGCTTATTCCATGTGGTCAGTTCAGAGGGAGCTAGACTTGGACACTAGCGGTGGAGGGCCTCACTGTGCTACGCTGGAGACATTTTTAAAAATATGGAATGAAACAAATATGGGGACAAAAGGAAAGAATCATCACCGCCCACAGAAACTCTGTGGGGAGGGCAGCCTGGGACTGGAAAACTGCAGGAGGTTTCCCTTCATGAAGTCTCCCCCAGATTCTCCCATCTTGAGCTCACGGTTTGCCCCTGCATGGAAGAGTACTCATGAAGGGTGTGGGCTTGGCCTCCCAGATTCATATGGAAGCCCTGAGGATCCCCACTAGCTCTGGCTTGCCCTCTGCAACAAAACTCCAAGAAAGCTATACAGTCAGTTAATCCTGTGCAGTTGGCTGCCTCTGGATCCAGCCTTTAAAAAGGAATAACCAGTGTGAGGAATGCCATGCAAAAGCGGATACAGCCTGGGAATATAGCACCTGATTTGTGGGGTTTGGAGAGGAAGATGATATAAATGTTCATGCCTGTCGCTGTCTCTCCTACCCTTGGCCTGGCCCACCCCTCCCCGCATGTGGACCACACATTGTAAAAGGCACTCCATGCGGAGTCCCAAGAAGGGGGGAAGAGAGGGGACTGTGCCATGGAGAGGACTGGTCCCCCAAGTCCAGTGGCCTGTGGGAGATCTGTTCATTGTGGGCTCCCCATCCTGCACATATGTGGATCTGTGGGAATGCTCAGGCCCATGTAAATTCCCCAGCTTTGTGCTCCTTTGACTTAAAGGCTGCTTTGGTTTGTATAATTTTACAAGCTACTGAACCAGGACCTATTGATATTTAAAAAATAATTAAAACAGTTAGAGTATTGAGGATTAAAAAGCTGCTTTTACATAGTAACTACTTTACATAATACAGCATAAGATTTTCACTATACTTTTGCTATTATGAATCCATTACATGCAATTGAATGAACACTATTGTTAATAACCATTTACAGCATACAGTGTAACAGCTCCAAAGGTGCTATTAGAGTTTACTGTATGCTGTGAATACATATGAAGAACAATACACAGACCTCAGCTAAACTGTAATGAGTGCACTGACATAACATCAGCTCTGAAGGAATCTTGGACCCCATAGCAAGTGAATGGCAAAGCAAAGAAATTCAAAGATCAGTCTCCTCCTTTTTAATCACCCAGTTGTGATGCAATGGGCATCATTACCAGCTACACATTAGCAATTCAGTGGTGTTCCATCTATCAGAAGATACCACAGTTATTACAGGCCGTAGCCCAAGCCAGTTGACTGCTGAGTTTAGTGTCACCTGCTATATTATAGGATATCCCTAGAATTGGAGTAGGCTCACATATGATACTGAATTTGCAGTTCCCATGCAGGAAAATTAAGGACAGAGTTTTAACCTTACACTCCAGTTATTTGATTTAATAGAAATAGATGTTTGTTTTAGTTCTGTGTTTGTAGATGTATTAAAGTATATATTTGCTAGGTTTAATCCAAGTAATCACAATGTAAGCTTCCTTGTGCTGTTAACTTGATTTGCCCCTAAACTTGGGGACCACCTATGCCAGAGGTAAGAGATGTATCTTTTTCAGTTATATTTTGCATTTGAGTTTATTGCGTTTGGTTGTAGCCTAACCTATGTCTTTTCTGGAGGAGAGGCAGTCACCATCGTCACATCCCTAAAGTATTCTCAGGAAGTATTAGAAGTTGGAGATCAAGCAGTTATGACACATTTGGGATAGCAGGATGGGTGCTGCTTGCTTTTTGCTTTGCAGAAACCTTGCACAGTGGCAGTCCCTGAATATCAGAGTGCAGGGGATCCTCCTTACAGGCAATCACTGAGGAGCTAGCTATTTCAGAAGGGCTGGGGAAGCAGAAAGGCCATGGCTTCGCAACTAGAGCTGGGTGAAATTTTCTGAAGAGTTTATTTGCTGGAAAATGCAGTATCATTTGGACTGAAATGATTTGCAAATTTGAGTTAAAGGTGCCAAAATAGTCTCTGTGGGGGGGGGAAGGAAACAGATTCACAACAGGACTTAAGTGCCATTCCTAAAATGGAAGAGGAGGTAGTGCTGGTGCCCTTATGCCCTATAAGCCAGTGATTACACAACGCATCTAGGATATGTATTCAAGTTCCTCCTCTGCCTTATGTGTTACAGGGATTTGAAAACAAGTCTCCATATCATCAAGGTTAAATCTAGCGGTACCCACTAGACTGTGGATCTCTCCTGTTGAAGCTATTCCACTTTGCATGAAATACATGAAGATTTATTGGATCAGGGACTGTAACTCAGGTGAGTTCCCTAACCACTGGGCGCTAATGAATATTTAAGCATTTCATGCAAAGTGGAACACCTTCAACAGGCAAGCCCCAACCTCAGAACACCTTAATGCCTAGTGGTTAGGGCATTCTTCTGGGTTCAGATCCCTTTTCCACATCAGGCAGAGGAGGGACTTGGACAAGGTGTCCCACGTCCTGTGTGACTGCACTAGCCAGTGAGGTCTAGGGCATAAGGGAAGGGGGCATCACGTCCTCCTTTATTTTGTGATTCTAGCCTAACTCCCCTACTAATCTAGATCTCTGTTTCCAGATTTCCTTTCCTTTTATTCAGAAAGTGGTTAAAAATGTCCCAAATGGAAACAGATTATTTTGGTCAACCCCAAATGACTTCACCCCAGCCCCCCCGCAAGAAAACAAACAAACAAAAATTAGTTTTAGGTCAATATGAAAAGGTTTCTTTTCCCCATCAGCCAGTGAACTGAAGGAGTGATTATTCACACAGCTCTACGCACAGCCCCTTCAAACTGCCCAGCAAAGGTAGTCAGCTATGGAGGCACAGTGCCTGCATCTGGGAACCAGCTCTCCCTTCTGTCCCTCCGCCCGTACTCTAATGCACCGGTTGACCCTGACAGTGCAATAACTTTCTGCGATTTGGAGGGTTCATACAGAGAAGATTTTCTGTGTGAAGGATGAAGAGGACGTGTAACTCTCTCTCCAAGTCCATTGTTTTCACTTGTTAAAATCAAAACATAAATTAAGCTATTCAGGCTTAAGAAAAGAGAGAGAGAAATGTATACATCAGGACATTTACCAAATTTTAAATAGTTCGTAAAAGACAGATCTATTATCTTCATCTTAGACACCTATTTGCAACAGGAAAAAAAAGAACAGAAACCATACTGTACTCCCCCCAGTAGTCAATTCACAATCCACCCTCCCCACAGTAGTCAGGCTTTATACAGAAGACCTATGCACCAGCAAGGAGGTGAGAATCACCTTCTCCCACAGGCAGCACACAGATCATCCATCCAGCCAGTCTTTTGGATGGATCCTATGCTGTGAATAGGGATTCATTTCTTTCATTCCAACAGACTGCCCACACTTCCCCCTGCCATTCTGTATAAAGATTCCCCATGGAACATTACTCTGCACCACACAGCAGGGAGTAGAGAGACAACTGTTCCCTGCCCAGCAATAGACTGAGTTAGTGCCGTATTTGGGGCTGTTGAGAAAGATGTACCACAGTTCCACCCATCGTGATTAAACCTAGCTTCATTCATTTACTGAAGGTGAGATTCAGCAACAAACTCTGGAACTCTTCATGAAAAAGAAGTGTATAAAGCATGGCTTAAAAGGACAACTTTGTGTCTTTTGAGATTTGCAAGACAAACCCAAGAACCTGGGTGGAACGTAATTCTAAGAACAAGAAAAAGTCATTTGGAACCGTGAAGCTTTGCTCCCTTTAAGTACTCCCTATCCCCTGATGCCATACAAAACACCTCCTGCTTGCAGTAGGTGACTTGTCTGGGTGTGTGATTATTAAAAAAAAAAAGAGAAAAAGTCAGTCCACAGCTAATAGAAAATTGGTTCCTAAAGCATTTTACAGCCAACTCCCTCAGACTTGGTTGGTTCATTTTGCAAGCTGTGATGCAAGCCTCTAAATAAGGGACCTCTTCAGACATCTTTATTCCTGAAGCTGAGAAACCGGTGGGGTAAAGTCAGCAGAGACAGAGATGCTTTTACTTTAAGACAAAGGGAAATAGATTAGTCTCCTAAATCTCAGACTGGAATGGAGATAGCAGCTCACCCAGACAATAGTGGTGTAAAAGAATTAGGTAGGCTCTGGCTCCTTGTTTTCTATCATTTTTCCTTTTCTAGTAGGTCAACTTCACACATGCATGTTTTTCCCTAAAGTGAATTTTTATCTCAAAAACATTACCACCACAAGCACCTACCCCAACAGTTCTAGTCATCATACATTCATGGATTTTAAGACCAGAAGACACCATTGCGATCATCTAGTTTGTCCTCCTGTATAACACAGGCCACAGAACTTCCCCCAAATAATTTCCAGATCAGATCTGTTAGAAAAATATCCAATCTTGATTTAAAAATTGTCAGTGACGTAGTATCCACCACGACCCTTTGTAAATTGTTCCAATAGTTAATTACTCTCACTGTTAAACATTTAGGCCTTTTTTTCTGAATTTTTCTAGCTTCAACTTCTAGCTGTTGGAATTTAATATACTTTTCCTTCCTAGATGGAAGAGCACCTTATATTTTTTCCCAGTCCGTAGACTGTAATCAAGTTACCCATTAGCCTTCTCTTTGGTAAAATACATAGATTAAAATCCTTGAGTCTATCACCACAAGGCATGCTTTCCAGTCCGTTAGTCATTCTCATGGCTCTTCTCTGAACCTACTCCCGAATTGATTGGCTCTCCTCCTCCGCCTCCTGTATCACCTCTCCAAAAAATATTTTCTTTGAATTAATTTTTTTATCATTTCCTTTTTGTGCTCTTCTTGGCTCCTTATCTATAAAATTATAAACTTGAATGCTTTGACTCCCTCATGCTGACTCAGTTTGCAAACTATCCAATGAAAACTCTGGTCACTACATGTTAATTGTACATCAAAAGCTATAAATATTTCTATTAAGTGTTCCAGTGATATAGGGCATACGCAAGCTTCAGTTGCTTTCTATCTCCCTCCACCCAAGCAAAGGGCAGCAGCTGCAGAGCAATTGCAGAGCAGCTTCAGGAAGTTATATTGTCCAGGCCTCAATCAGTTTTCAAACAGTGAATCTGAGGCTATGATATTCCATCTAGCTCCCTTTCCCCCTCAGCAATGGAAGTTCACAGCACTGGAGACAACATGATCTTGCCAAGGACTAGAAGACTTAGTGAAATGCTACAATCATTCCTGACCAGTTGTAGAGCATCTACAGCAATACAGTGTCCTCAGCTGCTTCATGGATCACTATTATTCTTAAACAACCTGTGGCAGAAATAGTAGGAAGAAAACTGGACAATGCTGTCAGGAGATACAGTCTAATATACACTGGCTCAGTCACAAAGAGTTCCTTTAAACCATTGTCTTTTTTAAAAAAATATTTGGGAGGTGTCAATACAGAAACATAAATAGCTACATTAATTCTAAATCAGGAGCAACGCCACTGTAACTAATGGGATTTAGCCAAACTATTTTAATCTACGCTTTATAGATCATCTGTTCAGTTTTATGTTTGCAGGGATCACTGTGGGAAGGATATTGTGCTATGTCAGATGAGAGTCAGTTTACATTTTATATTCCTAATTTATTGGGTAATGTTTCCAATCTATGATGTGTGCTTGGAGCTTGTCAAATAAGCTCACAATTAGAAACTGAAAAATATATACACAACTCTAAAAAGAAGGATAACCTCCATGGCCTTTGAAGAGCTACTACAGCTTTACTTTTTCATAAGGTTGCTATTGAACATAAATATAATTTTACCAGTGTTGGCTGGCAAAAAATGGCATTATCTTATCACAATCTTAGACTTATATTCTACTTGCTTTCTCATCTACCATCAAGATCTCTTAGAGAGAAGTCAGCCATTATTTTAAAATCTGTTTTCAAAGCACATCTCCTTTAATCAATCCTGTACACTTCTTAGCTTTGCTTTTATGCCAGCATTAAATTGTGTTCTCTCTATATTGAGCAGGTTCCAAAGCAGATGTACAATCCTTTTGAATTTCACTATCTGTGGTGAATTTATTATTCCTTTCAACCAAACTTAGGGCTAAATTGTTTCATTAAGCCACAGTCCTGCATTTTGTGTATGTGTGTGTGTTTGGTGCACACAGTCAAGAGAGGCATTATTTGTAATTACCTTTCTTTATAGGCATTCTCTGCACTTTACTTTAGTTTATTAGTTCTTCATCTGTTGGCTTGCCTTGTCATGTGTACAGTTTATATACATTTTGTAACTGCAAATAACTTACAATATGAACTTAAATATTTCCCTTATTTTCGGCCTTTGAGGGATTGGAGATGATTTCATGGATACAGCCTGTTCCTTTTCCAAATGTTCTTTGCAGTTTTATCGTTTTGCTGTAGGTTGAATGTGAATTTAGGGTATGATCCTGTGCCAGTCTAAAAGAGTGGAAGAACTCCCATTGACTTCAAAGGAAGCAGGCCAGTACATAGTACCAACTGTTGTGCATAATCTGTTATGGTAAGGCAGATTCTAAAACACTGCTTTATGCAATCCTGAAGAGTAAAGCTACCAACAGAGCACAAACATGTCAGTGGAACTATGAAAGAACCACTGTTGATGGCTAGATATTAACGTACTTAGTTACATATAAGTAGAATTGCATTTACTTGACTAGAATGGGAAGTGTGATATTTAGCGAGATAAATGAGGTTAGGGAAAAGAATGGGGATTTTTATTGTAAATGATGAACCTTGGTTATCAGAACCCAACTGGAAATAACAAGGGTTTTCAGATAAGGTGGTTTTGGGTAAGAGGAATATATGTAGAAGAACCCATCCAAAGCCAGGGCTGCCCTTTCCAAAGCTTAAAATGCACAATAATAAAATAATCAGAGTAAACCACTGTGACTGCCTCTCTCCATACAGTTATAATTAGGTACTTCTAATTTATAGTATATGCCAATAAACGATCCCATCCAACCCTTATCCCCATCCCTTTCCCAAATGACTGAGGAAAATGCCTTTGGTGTGTATGGGGCTGTAAGAGACAACTAAAAATCACGTCTTTATATCATGGGTAGTCTAAATTAGATTAATCACAGCAAGGGATGAGATCGGGCAAAGGTGAGGGGAGGGCGTATGAGAGGATACATTTATCTCAGAGAGAAATCCTCACATAGGCTTATTGTTAGGTATATATTTCCTTCCTGTAGACATATGAGGATATGGGGTCAATCTCTGGCATAAGAGCTAGTGTGTAGAATAGTGATGGAAGGGTACTTGTAAAAGGAACTTTTAGCTGTTATTGCTTTGGGATTCCAGATGGATTTTGGAGCAACACTGAATTAGAGAATGGAATAGGATTACTACAAGGGTCAGGGTGGCAGCATCAATCCCTAAATGATTATTCTTACAACTCAAAGTACATTTTTTAAAGTTATCCTGTATACTTATCTAGGGTACAAGTGCCCTCTTGTATTTGAAGCACCAAACCTGAAAGCACTTATGCACATGAATTCAATGAGACAACTTGCATGCATAAAGTTACTCACATGAAGACGTGTTTCCAATATTAGGGCCTTAGTGAGCAGCCAGGCACTCAACGCACCAAAAGAATATAAAAAACAAATATGCTGTTAGACCAGTCACTTTATAGAGATGAGAAAGGATGACAAAGCATGTTCCCTTTGTAACTCACAGGAAGAATATTTGTTTGTTTTCTCAACAGTCCCTATTAAGGTACTTTCAACATACCAGGGAGTTGAGAACCTTTAATTTATCTTTTTCTATGCTTGGGGCTCTGTTGTTCTTGGTGCTTAAACTGATGCAGGTTGTAGTGCATTCTTTTGCAACCAGTTGTGCTGTTATTGATGGTTGTTTAAATTTTTGAGCTCACTCACTATTTCTTAAACATTGAAATTGTTGTTTTGGTTTATTTAATTTGCCTTCCCCCTCTGAATGAGCTTCAAAACGAAATCTTTGTAATATAGTTGTTCTTTGTTTCTTTTTAGTTTAAGGAAATGTTATCTGTTGTTTCCAATGCATTTATGGGCAGAAGAGTCTTAATTCCTCCTAGACTGCAAACTCCTTAGTTCCTGTCCCCAGTCTCCTTTGTTTCTGTACAGCACTGAGCACACTGTCGGTTCTCAAAAAACCAAACATTATAATAAATTTACGAAGAGGATAAAAAAAGTAACTGTCTAAAAATGGCCCCTTCTTCCTCTGCAAATCTTCACCCTGTGTGTATTCTGATTCATATATTTTGGTTTAACTGACAAATTTTCAAAAACAGCTTATTGACTCACTGAAGAGATTAAAAGCCTGTTTTCAAAATTGACCTCTGGCACTTAGGAGCCTACATTGCATTGCAAGTCAGTGGCTCTTTCAAAACCTGTTCCCTTGGAGTCATTGGAAATGTTCACACATTTCAAATGAACACATCTAGAGTTCAGGCCTAAGATTCCAGTTGCAGAATTTGTATAACTGGTGGTCATGGGGTATGGCAGGGATTCATATTATATTAAACGGGCTGAAATGGAAAGTTACAGTCATTCCCATGGATAAGGCTAAAGATGGAATGGGATTGCTAACAGTTTTCATTTTAATATGATGAGAGGACGAAGATGATAAATGAACTTTTCTGGCCTGACTAACTGATATTACATGTTACCGCCCTAAAAGCTAGAGCGTGAGGTTTTTCTGAAATGGAATGTGAATCCCCAAATTCTCAGAATGACAACTTTAAAATAATGTCTTTCCTGATTAGCACAGTGTGCATCATTGCATTTAATTGGGTGATGACCTCTGCTTAGTGAATGTTATAAACTAGAGATAAATTTGAAAAAAGAAACGTGGTGCATTAACCATGTTTTTATTGGTATTGTCAATGGAAGATCATGAATGATAAACATTAGATCGTAACATGTAAACAGCTTTTTCCCTGCAGAGCTTGGTCTCAGACTGATCACTTGTCTCTCTTAATATGATTTGTCCTGGCTATTGAAAACAAGGGCCCCTCCCTCCCCCGATATCTCTGCTAATGTAATTAGCATCTAGTCAATAATGTTCAGCATTTCATTTTACCGCTTTAATTAACAAATTCAATTTGTTCAAACCACTGTGAAAACAAATTAAAAGCCCACTGAATAAAAACTTCCAGTGATGGAGATGTAGCTAAGGTGCTCACCAACTCCTTTATTATTTTTCTTTTGGATTATTTTTAGATCTATAAAAATGACTGAGATTTAAAACCTGCTTACAATCTCTATTCCAACACTGTAAATTCAGAGCAATTCCACTAAAATCAGTGGAATTTCTCTGAATTTACATAGCTGAATGAGAGACCCAAACCTGGACCTTACATTTTTTGTGCACCAGGACTCAGTGTCTAATGAACAAAGCCTAGGTGTCTTTCTTTCCCTGATGCATGAGGTGCGAAAACAATGTATTCAGGATCCATTTTCAAACACTTCTGAAGTTTTTCATCATTCTTAAGGATTTCTATTACAGAGCCTCTTTCCCGATGCACACCAAGTTGCATTAGGGCTTTTTGCATAAACACAACAGGATTTGGATCGACCAACGCAGTGTTGAGATTCGATAGCAGGTCGTGCAATCTCAGAACATCATGCTTTTATGTTTTAAAAAAGGAAAAAGCTTTCAGTTGGCTGTCACAGCCAGAAGCGCATGCCAATCTGCCTGGTCAAGAGAAAGAGACTTCTTATATTAGCTGCTCCAGCAATGCCTGAGCTGCACTATGCGGAGTCCCTCTCACTCTTACACACTTCCTGCTGGTTGCTAGGTAACCATTGCTGCGCCGCTGCCTATGTGGGGCCTACGCATTAAATCCTGTCATGCTTTACTTTTTAATTTTTTTTCCCCTTTTGGTAAAGGAGAATGTCTACTGTACAAACACTGGCAGAGCTCCAGAGAGGTTGAAATGATACAGACAGGATCTAATAAGAGCTGCTGTAAACGTTCCACACACTTGGCTGACAGACCTCAGTGTATTTGTACATATGATAAACACAAACACGCTCGGTTCTCATAATGGGCTTTTGTGGCCTTCCCTTTTGAAAGAAGGTCGCTGACACCAGTGGGCTCTCTGCTGACCTGAAGTATTAAACTTTACGATAATCACATGGTGGTTTTTTAATATTTACAGCTTTAGATTTTGTACGACTCTCATTCCTCAGTCTGTCGGCATTATATTGGCTTTTCCAGAGACCTTCCTAATATTCACTATTATAGGGACACAATTAAAAGAGAGAGGGTTAGTGAGTGGTTAGAGCAAGGGACTGGGAGTCTGGACTTTGAGGCCTGCAGTGCCACTGACTTCACTACGTGAGTTGGAGCAAGTGAATTAGATCGAAATGTTCAAAAGTGGCCTCTAATTTTGGGGTTTTCCAGTTATGATTGCCTGCTTTAAGATATTTTGGGTCCAAAATGTCAGAAGTACCAAGCACTCACTGCTCCTGTTGATTACAACTGAGATCAAGTGTGCTTAGCAGTTCTGAAAACTGGGCATTGGTGTCTCATTTAAAACCTCTGGAATCTGACCGCTTCTGAGAATACTAGCCAAAATTTCAATTTGTTTTTTTTCCTTCTCTGTACAATGATGATGTTTATTTCAGGGGATGCTGAGAAGGTAAATTCACTAATGCTAGGGCATTTTAAGATCCTAAAATAGAAAGGATTGTAGAAGTGAAAAGTATTTTCATCTATTAGTATGTATAAATGATTATGAGAGCATTTTGAGATCCTCAGATGGGGATATTTGTACACTAACTGCAGAGTGTTGAGATTGTTCATTCCTATTCCTTCTCAAAGATTTCACACACACACACCTCCAGCTATCTGACATCAGCATTATAACACTTCATAACACCTATTTGTGGCATTGCTTGGACAAATTTCTGTTTAAATTTGTTATATTCTGCTAAAAAATATATAGCTCATGTCTGTCTGTCTCTGCCTCTCTTTTTTTTTGGTATAAATTATCTAGCCATCTGTCCCACCTTCTCCAACACCCTGGGGAAAACAGAACTGAAGTATATAGTTCATTTACACCAAAAATACCAGTTGTAATAGATCCCCACTTTTGTATCCATACACTAAGCTCATGACTGGTGGGAAAGCCCATCACTTTAGAATTCTAGGGCAGTTAAACTCAGCCCCTCTAATTAGCAGGTGTCACATTTTGCCTCTGATGAGTGGATGTAGCAGTGCCTAAACCTTCTGTCAGTGCCTTTAACCTCCGACCAGTAGAGCAGCTCCCCCTGGCTGTTGCTTAGCATCAGTTTTAAAAAAATAATAACAAAAAGGCAACTTAACTTTTCAAATTTTCCTGATGTTTTCTTAAGGAGCTGAATCATTTTTATCATGATATATTTTTCAGTTTCTGTCTAATAAAATAATAATAAGGAGACCAATTTTGTGTTGCATGAGTCAATTTGCAACTCAACAGCCCGCACATTATTCCTCTGTCGTGTGTCTACTTTGAATGTTGTTGTCTCGCATATTCCTTTTTCCTCACTCTGTGTCTTTCAGAGTTGTCAGTTGACGCTCAAACACTAATTGAAACTGAATTTGCTCATCTTGCCACCAAGCACTGCATTCTGCTTTCTCTGGTATACTTAGCTGGCGAGTTTGTCCTTACGCTGAGGGATCAAAAGTGCGCACGGAGACAGACTTCTTCTTCCTCATGGCCCATTGAAGAACATGCTGATAGAAAGGAGCAAAGCTTATTGCTCACTTGCCCCCATATAAAGTTCCCCTTTTTCTGTGGGTGGGTGGGTGGGTGGAGAGGTATCAATTTCCTTTTTTGCTGCTTCCAAGTATGGAAGACTAGTGTAAATGGAGGAGACCAGTATACATCAAGGTGCTGAATGTCCTAAACAGAGCTGAGTGGGGACTTGAAGCATCTCACTGCTGCTTGCAGCAGGGCTAGATATACAGTATAATGGCTGCATGCTATCTGTAGTTCATATGGTTCCACTCCATCCATATTATACAGCTTGAGTGCCTCAAGCAGCTCTGTCCTGTCTGATGCAGGACTTGGCAGCCTCATGTGGGTGCGCCCCACCTTGGAGGGGATGAGATAAATTCCAATCACCTGATGAGCCTCTCACTTCTGGAAAGGTCTAGAATCCTGGAAAATTCTCCTATTGTTCTCCAGTTTTCCTTGTGCAGAAACCCAGGAGCTGTGGTGCTTGATATACCTTCTAGAATACCTCATTCTCTCCAGAGAGTAGACCTGCAGATAGAAAGGCCTTCAAAGTTCTCCAACTTCTATTGTATGGATGACATATAGTATGGCCTTTGCTTCAGGGCTAGATTGAAATAGTCTCACACATCTTATATAAGAAGGGCTATTACCCAGGTGTCACTGGACATAACTCTTACACGTTTCTGCAAAGCTCTATCAGGAAGCTTCAATAGCTACATCAGTTTGAAAAGTTGTAGTAATTCCCTGGTCCACTGACTGTTCCACTATGGATAGATACGTATATAATCATTGGGCCAGAAAGAAAGAGAAAGAGAATGCCTCTTGTTAGGGCATCAGCCAGGGAGCTGGGAGATCCCTCGGTCCAGTGCCCTGGTTCCAATCACTCTTTCCTTGTTTATCCATAGTGGAACAGCTTCCACTGGACAGACTGAGGGGAGGCCCACATCAGAATAGTGGATATCCGTCAGTAGTTAAAGCACCTCTCCTGAGAGGTTGAGACTCCTGTTCAAATCCTTTTTCCCTTTCTGCAATAGAACCTGAGTCTTCCACATTCCAGGCAAGTGCTCCAACTACTGGCCTAAAAGTAATAAGGTGGGTACAACCACCACCGCCTACAGCCAGATTTTGAATGGGACCCACGCTAATGGAACGGCCTTTGAACACACTTACCCAGTTGGGCCCGACATGTACTTTATATGGCTGAAAGCATATCTTCCCCTGGCTTGTGAATCACTCTGGGGCTTAGGTAGCAAAGAAGCATTTAGACACTTAGAGTGAGGCAGCAGCAGTGTGCGTGCCTTGAGACCAGGTAAAAGGAAACTTTTACTCTGGCACAGTTTTGTCAATTGCAGTGGATACATAACTGGAACTTTGGCAGCTAAATCTGAGATTTAGGCTCCTAAGTATCTTTGTAGATCCCAGCATAAATTCCTAAATTACCAAAACTAACATATGGACCCAAAGATTTAAGAAAAACTAGACTTGCTTTAACTGCCACCAGACAATTTTGATCTGTGTAAGCATTTATCTGATCACCGTAGTTCTTATTGTTTGGACTTATTATTTTATAGAACATGCAAACTTTAAGCAAGGATCAGGGGCCTCATTGTTTTGGTCACTATACAAACAAGTAACAAAAATGACACTATTTGCCCCAGAAAGCTTATAGTCTTGGTGCCAGACAGGATACAACAGGTGCATGAAATAGATGAATAGTAGTAGAGGTGGGGTTGGGAGGTTGGGATAATTTTAAGCAAATATATTTTAGCATAAAAGCAGGAATCCCTGCCTGCCACTTGCTTAATCAGTGCCAGATTGGAGTGATTTGTAGCCATCAGACAGAAGCATAGGTTTTAAGAGGGATTTAAAAGGAAAAAAGGTGGCAGATGTACAAGTTTTGACAGGGAATTTATCTCATGCATGTTTCACCTCGTTTGTTCTTCCCCAGTTCCCCATGGGCCTGATCTTTAGAAGTGCTGAGTTCTCACAGCCCCTATTGACTTCAGCTGGAGTTTTGAGTGCTCTGCACTTGTGAAAATCAAGCCCAACTGTATTAGCACAAAGAGGCTTTTCTTTCAACAGCAGGCATGAATCTCTTTTCTTCCTACCTATTTTTCAACAAAACTCAGTTACTCTGTCCAATACAAGGAAAATCGTATTGCTGTATTATATTTTGCAATCCCTTGGTGTCTCTGAGGCAGTCTGGCATGTATAGGACTTTGTTACACACTTGTACCATTTCTCAAAGAGTCAAAGAAATAAGAGATGAAAAAGACCTGTTAGGTCAGCCACTCTATGTCCCTGATAGTACAGTATTGTTCCTAAGAATATGTTTTCTCGTGTTTTGTTCTTCCTAGTTTCTGAAGAACATCTCCCTTAAGGTTCTAGTGTCAAGGGGCAACAGTATTATTTATTGTTCTTTTCAAACAGTAATTCACATGTTTAGATGGAAATGAGGGGAGAGTATTGAGTTTGGTTTTAATAATCTTTTCAGACTAAGAAAAAACGTATTCCGCTTATCCTACAGAGAAATATCTTTCCTTTCACACCCGCAGTAAAGGTCCTGGATACAGTGGCTTTTATTAGACATACATAATGTCATAAACTTGCACAGTGATTTTCAGAATATGTGTTGTAAAAGGAAATACATGGCAAACTCAGGAATATCTTCATATTTAAGCTGTATTTAGGCTGCTCTTCAGCCTATCATGTGTAATTCCTAGATGTTTCTCCACTGGCAGAGAATGCCCCAGTGACGCGAAATATCACAAAGAGCATATGCCATGACATGTTTGAATTCCACATTCAAACACACTTTTGGCCAACCCTCCTCCCCAACGAGACATTGCCGTAGATAAGACAGGGAATAATTCTGCTCTCAAATCCAGCATGATTATAGGAAGTACAGTCATTATAGTAATAAAACTGGCTCGCCAACAAAATATAATATAGTAAAACCATATTAAATATACCTGCTGAAAGAATAAAGCATCCAAATAGACTTCCTTTCTATCACAAAGATATCCTCCTGTGCTGCTTCTTTCTGGGAAAAATAATTTGTTGGCTGTTTAAAATAACCTTAGAATAATCATCCCTTGAAATCTTTGCTACTCACATAATGAATCTCTATAAAAACTTCTTCATGGAAAGATAATATTCATATGCCTAGAGATTTCATTGTTAAATTTATTTAAAAAAATAATACCTGAATATTTTAGCTTTTAGAATAAAGTCACATTAAAATGTCTGTAGGTAAAAATTGTAGGAGAGAGGTAACCTTGAATTTATAATCTCCTGCTCAAGAAGAGGTCTTTTTATAGTTACGTTAGGGTCAGTCTTTTTCCTGTGGATCATCTATACTATTAAATGATTTTTATTCCAATTTAAGAGATGCTTCATCTTTAAATCTGTACTTACATTAACTTTTGTACATGGTTGCCCAGGCAACAGTGTAATTGCATAAAACAATGGCTTTCTCCTGTGTACCATTTATGGCAAGTCTGCATTTTAAAAAACTTCTTGTCGTATCATCAAAGCAGAATTTGTAGCCTTTTGACAGCTGAAGGAATGTTCGGGGGCCATTATTCATATTCATTTTCCCTTGTAATTTTAATGGGTACTGTCACCTTTCATTTTCAGGGTATTTCTTTTTTTTTCTTATTCTTTTTTTTTTTCTGTGATAGTGACTGTTTTACATGAAAATTCTAGAGCAGGCAGAAGAAACTGATTAAAAAAATAGCTCCAAGAAAAGGCTGCAAGTACCATTCTTCTAGCTTGTAGCCTGTGAAATTGCCACTGTTTAATTGATCTTCTATAAGCTTATCTTTTCTGTGAGATGTACCATTATTGTACATTAATCAGTGCCTCCAGACATTATCACTGAGGTAACCAAGAGCTAATCAAGCAAGAATGGAGCTGACGGACGCCAAGATGTCACGGATGCCTTGCTGTGTACAAAGTCTGCCATGAGTTTCAGCTTCCAAGGGAACCTATTTTAGCAGGGCTGCAGATTTTGTATAACCTTGTCATAGCAATGGAAGAGGGGGCAGACACCCTGAATGTCAAATAGGCAGAGCATGCAGGAAGACGACACTCCTCGAATCATTTAGATGGCAAATAACAAAGTGACACAGTAATAATAATAATAAAAATGATGCTATTTAAGAATAAACAAAATGTTGACAAGTTGATTAGTTTTTTTTACTAAATGGCAATTTCTAAAGAGAAAGATTCAAGCAGAGCAAATTTACACAGAAAATATTCAAAAAGCATTAATCAGTCATTGCAAAGTGCCACTAGAAATTGCTCTCCTACCCTTCCCTTTTAACCAATTTTTATTTTATACACTCATAAAAATAAACCCAAGTTTGAATTCTCTAGAATGTTATGTCTCGTAGCTAAATACCATTTTGGGAAAATAATAGAATAAACAATGAGGAAATGTACAGTGTTATGAAATGGTCACTATATATTATTGTCTCTGTTAGTTTAATTTAATCCAAATCATCGGAGGTTTAGTCTTGGAAAACCTACGGAAGTCAATGGAATTTCACCAGATGTAAGTTGAGACAGGATCTGGCCTAGATTGTAAAGGGCAAAAGCTGTAAGAATATTTTCTTTTTCAAATGTGAATGTTTTTGCTGTAGGTTTTGTCATATGAAACTATCTTATATTGTAATTGGTATATCTGATCCAATTCTATCTGCTTGGAATGACAGCACTGTTCAAATATTTCCTCCCATCACCTTGCTAGTGCAAGCAGAGAAGCCCGACTTCAGCTAGGTAGAGTTTTCCCAGTGCCCGCCATTCTTCCCACAACTTAAGGGCCTGCCCTCCTGACCTAAGTCAGTGGGTATTTGTTAGCATTTCTTTCTCTGGCTCACCAAAAGATATGATAACTTGGATATACAAATTTGCCATAACCACATACATTAGTGGATGCAACTGTTAACCGACTAAATGAAAACCAAGCTTTCCCCCGCAAAAGAGAGGATGAAATTTAACAATGCCACACAGATTAACCAGAGCTAGGAAATTCAGTGATCCAGATATCACTTATACCAGTTTTATACTTGCTCAAAAAGCGATAATGTTTTCTCCCTACACATCTGTAATTCACTAATTTTAATGGGAGTTATATGTGCATAGCAAGAAGAGAACAGTAGTAATTTTTTATTACCTAACACACGTATACCAAATGAATTCGCTGCTAGGCGGCAAATACTGCTGATCTTTTTTCCTTCAGGTGTTTAGACGTCACTGTATTTTGAAAATATGAACAGCAGAAAGCATAAAATAAGTTAACCCTGGAATAATAAATTAAATAAATGCATATGTGAAATTAAGACTGCAAGCATTAATAAAGTAGATAATATTCTGATCTCACTTTAGTTTTACAACAGTATAACTTCATTGACTTCAGCTCAATTACTGCAGGTATGCACTAGTGTAACTGAGATCAGGATCTGGCCCAGTGAGTATATACAATGAATGGAAACTCACTGGACCAAATTGTCATCTGGTCTAATTCACAGTCGTCAATGGCTATTAGGCAAGATGGTCAGAGATATCACCTATGCTCTGGATGTCCCTGATCTCCCATGCCAGAAGATGGGACTGAACCACAAACGGGGCATAGACGGGCCAGGGGGGAGAGGAAGGCAAGGGCCCCCCAAAGATCTCCATGTGTCCCTGCAGCCCGAGGAGGGAAAAAGTATCAGGGTGGCTGGCTGCCAGCTGATCTCCCTCCATCCAACAGCTACAGCCTGCTGCTTCTCCTTTCCTGCTGCTGGAGTCCCATGCATTGCCTCTGCCTCTACCCTCTGCCTCACCTCATCAAGCAGCCTGCAAAGGAGGCAGCAACATTGGCAGTCCAGCAGCAGAGATGGCGAAGCAGCAGCTGTAGAGGTGCAGGGAGGAGGAATTCAGCCAGCAGCCAGCCATGCTGCTTCTTCCTTCCTTCCCAGGCAGACAGGGAGGAGAGTGCTTCTGCCAGGGGCAACCACTACCTCCTCGCTGCTGGGCATCGCTATCAGAGGCGTCTTGAGAAATCGGGAGTGGGGGTGTCATATAAATCTTTCATCTACGTGTGTGTAACGTGCCACACAAAAATGGTCAGATGTAAATTCCTGCACACACTCCTGACCACAAGGGATGGATCACTTCAGATTGCCCTGTTCTGTTCATTTCTCTGAAGCATCTGGCACCGGCTGCTGTCAGAAGACAGGGCACTGGGCTAGATGGACCATTGGTCTGACCAGTATGGCCATTTGCATGTTCTTTTGAGGCATTTTCAATTTAGATAGAGATTGTTTGAAGACCCAGTTCCGCAGTACTGGTACAAAATCTCTTGTTGATTTTAGCCAGGGTCATGCATCCACCAGGGCTGCAGGATCAAGGCTTTTAATTAATAAGCATTTCAGACAAATAAACACCTCCCGCCCCCAAATATCTTGGTATAAGATAAATGTTTCCATCCTTAATATAAACATATTTGCATCACCTCACTGTTTATTTTCAAAAACTGCCTAAGTTTTGCTTCCACATTTATCTAACAGCAGGAGATCATTATCCTGTGACAAAGTTCTGTTCCACTGACATTATCTCTTAATTAGGATTCATCCTTTTCTAGTTTTGTGTAGTTGGCTTGTAGTTCCCACAAGTCTCATAAAGCAATGTGAATTTTCAGAGGGTGAGAAAGGGTTTCTTACACCATAAAGAGTGCTGTTTAATGTTTCTTTTGTTCTGCACATGCATACATATTCATAATTGTACAGTAAAGGTCAGATTCTGCCCTCATTCAGACTTGTGCAAGCTGATTGACTTTAAGGGGGATTGCAAGAATGTAGCTGAGGGCAGAATTTGCCCCACTGTCTTGTTTAAGTGACAGATATAGGAATAGATGTTTGACTGCAGTTGCCACGCTACGCTTGCAGTGGGGGAGGAAGGAAAGTATAGAGAGGTAGTGGCCAAGCAGCAGCTGCCAGGGGGATTCTTCCTGCAGAGTGAATGCCTCTTTGAACACAGTCATGGGTGGTAACATCTCCGCTTCTAAAAGTGTGCAGTGCGTGCTCCTCCGCTTCCACCCCTGAGCACTATTGCATGTGAAAGGGGAGACAGTGACCTGGCCTTGTCCCCAGTTTCCTGCCACAATTCCTTTGAGATGGAGAGCATCTGCTGCTTAGTAGCCCATATTCAGGAAGGATTAGGAGCATTATTCTGGCTTTCCCCTTCTCAAACGCAGAAAGATCCCACATGCTTTGTCTTCCCACTGTCCTTGAGAAGTCACAATTTGACTCAGAGAGTTCATTTGATCACATACATAACGAAAAGAAGATGATGGAAAGAAATCAGATCAGAAGATGCATTCTGCATCACATATGTATTTCTTTATAATACTAAAATCATTGTAATGTCTGAACATCATGTTTTAATTCTAAATGAAAATATTAAAATAGGAATCTCAAATACATATTAATGCCTTGGTTTACATACCATACATTTTGATGAGTGGCAATATATAAATAAATAAATAGACAAATTCACGGGTTTTAGGATACACTACAACGGCAGAACAAAGTACCATCTCAGATCCTTGGAGTTCTGTCTGCAAAAACAAGTGAGGAAACTACATTTGCTGGATCAGACAGTGTACCACTCGGCTTCTGCACTAGGACATCTTTTTTTTCTTATTTTTTTTTCTGTAAGACACAGAAAACAAATAGTCATAAATCTCTCCCAAAAGAGAAAATATAGGAATTGCTGCCCTTAAATTTGCCAGAATGCTCATTTATATTTGATGGAAATATTTGTACACATAATTCATAATTAAACTCTGAACCTCAGAGCTATCAGAGGTCATTTGACACTTACATGCATAACAAGAGTATGCAGATTTATAATAGTTAATGTAAACAAATATTGGAAGAGATGATAAACCTTATGCTTCAGTGTTTAAACTGATCTCTGATTATTAGGGATTATGATGACATCTAAACGGGGGGAAATTATCCCTCATCCGTTTAATTTAAGTTTTTGCGACTTTTTCAGAAATATCTAATGCTGGCCACTATTGGAGACAGGCTATTGGATGAGATGGATAGCAAGCCTGAAGTGGCATAGGAATTCCTATATTCCTATCATTCTATGATTGTAGAAATGGTTTCCTTGTTTTGTGTGGCTACTAAGTAAAGAGGATGGGTGGAAAACAGGTTTCTTATCCCACAGGAGTTTTCAAGATTTCAGATTTTTTTCTGTCCCAAGTCTGGACAAAAATTTAATCTAAACATTTTTCACAGACTAATAACCTGGAGGAAAAAAGATTCAGATTTGGTCTAAACATTAGATTTCAGTGATTTCAAAATATTTTGTGTCCACTTGGACTTTTTTCAGTTCCTAATCTTTTAAAACTATAAATTAAAATTTCAAAATGAAAAGTTGTTTCAAACTGAAAAAAAAAGGAACCTTTTCTTTTTGATTTTTTATCAAAAGTTGTTTCAATCAGGTGAGTCATGAAAATCATCCCTTTCTCACTCATCATTTCAGTTTGGATGAATTGACATTTTCTGATGAAAAAAAATGTTTACATGGAAAATTCCAGACCAGCTCTGCTAAGTGACACTCAAGTATAAAGCAACAATTCTTCTTCAACCTTCTGATCCTTGGATTACCCCATATATATTTCACTTAGTGTTTTAAAATAGTGTTCCAGGGCTTTCCACATCCTTATTACCACCATTTATACAGGGTAAACGTATTTATAATATATATAATGTATATAATAGTAGTATACATATAATAATACGTAATTATACATAAACGTATAATAATATATATAATTATACTAAATGTATTTATACCCTTTCCGTCAAGGTGCACATTAAAAAAAAAAAAAGCAAAAACAGACTATTAGCAGGTTTATTAGATGCAGGAATCAATAGCTAATTGAAAAGTTTGCCAAATTTATTTTATGACATGCTGCTACTGAGAGCTGTTACAACTTCATTGTATTGAATTATGCAACATCATATTCCATTGTATAATGTTCCCCTGGTTCTTATTAAAGCTCTGATTCATGCTAATATTACATCATTTAGACAGGTTCCTCAAACGGTGTTTTATTGTTGTTTGTTAATTTATGAAGCGCAGTTTCACTCTATCAGGTCACTTTACAGTGCTAAAGCAAGATAGCATATTAAACAACCAAAACACACACTGATACTCCAAGAGAGAAGTATCCATCTTTCTAGAGAAGAATGTTCCTACAGATGGAAGTGAGGTATAGTACCTAGAACTGAATGAAACTTGGCAGTTTTGCTAAATCATAGAATTGTAGGACTGGAAGGGACCTCAAGAGGCCAGCTAGTTCAGTCCTCTGCATTTATGGCAGGACTGAGAATTATCTAGACCAGCACTGACAGGTGTTTGTCTAACCTGCTCTTGAAAATCTCCAGTGATGGAGATTCCACAGCCTCCCTGGGCAATTTATTCCAGTACTTAACTACCCTGACAGTTAGAAAGTTTTTCCTGATGTTCAACCTAAACTGCTCTTGCTCCAATTTAAGCACATTGCTTTTTGTCCTATCCTCAGAGGTTAACAAGAATATTTTCTCCCTCGTCCTTGTAACAGCCTTTTATGTACTGCTATCACGTCTCCCTTCAGTCTTCTCTTCTCCAGATTAAACAAATCCAGTGTTTTCAATCTTCCCTTATAGCTCAGGTTTTCTGGACCTTTAATCACTTCTGTTGCTCTTCTCTGGACTTTTTACAAATTGTCCATGTCTTGAAATGTGGTCCCCAGAGCTGGACACAATACTCCAGTGTTCTCATGGAGGCTTTCCTTTTACATGGGTTCACTCCCTACTGAATTAGGCTGCATTTCAGATTCTCTTTTGTCCTCTTGCCATGCCTGCTTCTGTCTCATGGCTGGTTCCATAGAACATTCTCTTTTTGCTCATCCCACACGAAGAATGCGTCTGACCTGCTCTAATGTTGTTCTTCTCTCCGACTTCCATTCCTCATGCAAGCATTTGTTCCCCTACTTTCCACATTATTCAGAGTTGAGAGAGTACCTGGAGACTAAGTTGCTGGTCAGAGCTCTGCCTCGCTTCCTAGACTATTAGCAGACCTCAAATCATTGTCCAGAACATGGCTTTTAGAAATACTGCTTGTGATATTCATCCCAAAACTACTATCGCCTAGCATTCCTTTTTTGTCCCATGTGGTTGCTGGATTTGGGAGCCCGGATAGTGCTTTGTCATGCTTTGTATAGCCTTAAGCAGTTAGCATTGCTACTATCATGTACTTAATTTGCAGTTTTACTGTTTTTAATACAGATCTGCATAACAGAATAAAGTGTGCAGTATAGTTGTAGGGGTGTCGGTCCCAGGATATTAGAGAGAGAAGGTGGGTGAGGAAATATCTTTTCTTGGACCAACTTCTGATTGTGAGAGAGAAAGCTTGTCTCTCTACCAACAGAGGTTGATCCAGTAAAAGATATTCCCTCACTCACCTTGTCTCTCTAACACAATAGGGTTGGAAAGGGAAAAAAAGTACATCTAAGCAGTATAGAGCCAGCTGATTTGAGGTTTAATTTTCTTACTGTCTTAATAAATCTATATTCCTATAAATTCAACTATTGCTTTCATATATGCTAGATATGTTATCAAATGTTACATAACATAGGATATTACAAATATAACATAGGAGAGCAGAGAAGATAGTCCTGCTTTGAGCAGGGGGTTGGACTAGATGACCTCCCGAGGTCCCTTCCAACTCTAATATGATTTCTATGTGCTTATCACATGTAGAACCTTAATGCACCTTCAAAAAAAGCCATGCCAGCCACCAGCTCTTACCTTGCATTGTATAGTTTCTTCAGGTCTTCTAGGCAACACAGGTCTTTTGGGTTAGAGAGGTGCCAGTGCGGAGCATTTCCTTTTCCTTGTTTTAGGTACTGCAAATAGGTTTAACTGACTATACTTCACAACAGACTTTTCCACACAAGTAGCTACGTCTTTTCACTGCATGTGCTTCACTTTTATTTCCTCACTGGAGAGTGGATTTAACATTTCTTAACCATATCAGAGTTTGACTCCAAAAATATGACTAAACTTCCGTCCACAATCTCTGTATTTGGAAACTGTGTTGTATGGTGAATATTTACTTGGCTTCCATCTGAAGAAGGGAGGAGGGGATTGTTTTTCAGCAAGTAGTTGCATGGACCGTATAATGCCTTATTTCACCAAAGGTTTTATAGAAAGAAATGCTCTAAACTCAGTGATGTTTGTCTTCTTTAAACACTGGTTATTCCTGCCTGAGACCTTTCCCATTCCATTTGCTATGGAAGGGTGGATGCCCTTTGGGAGAGAGACATTTGAAAGCACAGATTCTTGCTGTTTTCAAGTTCCCCATTAGTGGTCATTATTTTCTTGCCTTTGTCCTTTTTTTCCCCCCTTCCATTTTTGCTGTGAGTGATTCTCTCTGTCATCTTGCTGTAAATTGATTAATACTGCCCACTGATGCAGTGCACCACATGGCTAATATATCAGTTAAATGGAAACAGCAAACACCACCTGCTTCTTCAGGCAAATGGCACTTTGGAAAATGGAATGTGTAATCAATAGAATTAAACCTTAAGCAAAGCACTGCAAACAAATCCAGGGACAAAGTCCTTTTAGCTCTACAGTATAAAAGATTTTTCTTTTCTCTTTTAAGTGATCTGTTTGGCTATATTTCAGCAAACTGACTATCTCACTGCTAATATACACTATTCTCACTATGCTTATTCTCAACACAACTTTGCATTGCTTTGATCAGTTGGGAGCTTTTATTTTGTTAAAAAAACTGGGTCTGTTTCCCTATTGATATGTTGGGAATTTACAGGGCTAACCCCCATCACTCACAATGATATGTAATAGGATAAATCCTCTCCATTGATGGGGAAATGAACCCTTTTCAATGTAACTTCCAAATCTGTTAAAGAATAGCTAACATTAAGACATTTGCCTAGTTCTTGAGTGCTTTGAAGATTTAGGATTTCAACAGCAGATGTGAAAGAAACATGGGACTGTTGGGGTGATTTCAGCAATATCTTACCCTGATAAACTTTTTCTAGAGAGAACTAGACCGGGTTTGGTTATTAAGATGATCCACAGTTAGTGGTGAAAGAAGTGAAATTTTTCAAGCAGATTTTTAAGGAAAGGCTATAACAGAGAGTAGTAAAGGGCTGCTTCTGAGTCTGCATACAAACGAAGAAAAGGAAGGATAATCTACTTTAGAAATCTTTTGAAAGGAATGCAGGTCACCACTTCAGGGGACCTTAGGTTACTACATAATATAGACTGTCTAGCATCTACTTTGGTTCAGTAAACTTTAAGGAAAAGGAACTCTGTTCATATAGGTAGCATATAGTGCACTAGAGAAAGGTGGTTCTTTTATACCTTGGTTTTGAGAATTCCTGCCACATTAAAATTGTGCTGATGGCTCCAGCCCTTTTATAAATCTGTAGATAAAAGATCATGTAAACCCTTTGTTATATCATATTCAATTGTTAAAAGTACTGCTACCCTTGACAGATATGGGATTTTGTTTAGAAACTTATTTTGCCTTCGATAAAGCTTGTTAAAAATGAATAAGACCAATCATTAGTATATACTAACTGGCAAATAAGTAGTCGGCTACAGTTACATGAAAATAGCCCAGGTCTATCTCATTGCTCCTTCTAACAACTCACAGCAGACTCCATTCTCTGTTTGTGGTGTACTAGTAATTACATTCTTGCTGGCAGGATTTAGAGTTTTGTTGCCAAGGCCCAAGCACCATGTAGCAAGTGTTTTGGTAATGAATAAAGACGGCAATCAGTAGCAACCTGAGAGCTAGCTGAATGAGACAATCTGGCGGACACTGAGGGGGTCCTGTTGGCTTACTCAGATGGGCAGCAGGCAAGGATGAGATAATTGATAGGAAAGGGTAATGAAAGGAAAGCGAGGGGGGAGGGGGCAGAACAGAGAACAGATTTAGAAAATAGACAAAGATTTTGACCTTAAAGTTAATAGGCTACTTAGGATAATATTTTATAAAGACCAGAATGAAACAAACTGGCAGTAATATATCAGTATAAAATAATCCTGTAAGGGGAGGGAGGAAATCCTCATTTGCAGATTTTAGATAATTTCTAGGAAATGAGATATAATCACTGACAAGGATCCTTTGTGTCTTATGTGTGGATTGCATGATATCGCAGGATTCTGTTTTATTTTTTCTTTGTGCACAGCTTTCCTAAGCAAATCAGCCAGGTTTTCAAAACGAGGGGAAAGGGAGGGGAAATTAAAAGGGTGTGTAAAGATGTGTGATGTGGAAAAATGAATGTTGATTGCTTGAGCTGGAAGTGTTTTGTGCTCAGGGAAACTGGGGCCTGATCCAAAGCTTATTAAAGTCAGTGGTAAGAGTCCCATTGGCTTTTAAAGCCTTTGGATCAGCTTCTTGCGAGTTTGCTTCTGTAAAACTAAAAGAATATGGGTCTTACAATCACTACAGCTGTAGGAAAATCTCTGCACCCTAAAAACAGCAAAAAACCCCGATACGATTGCCATCATAGGTGGTGGAACTTGGGTCCTGGTATGACAGCACCCCCTGGCTTGAAGTGGTTTCCATCATATACAACATTTACAGTTGGTTCAATGGCTTTCAGTAGCCACATACAAATTGTTCCAGCACCCCTGATTGCCATCATATGGGCAGGAGGCAACCAACTCCAACAATTTCTGAGGTTTAAAAATAAAGATAAATAGGTTTTTTTGCCGAGAAGTCTTTCTTCTCTGGGACTGAACTTTGAACAACATGATTATTCCCTCAACCTTTACATGGAAGCAAAACCATCCTGCTGAAATCCTCAGGCACTTAATCCAGGAACTTCATGAGTCAAAAGGGTCAGGATTTGTGTAGAAGAGGTGTGTCGTCTTATCTGTCACTTTGCATCCTGTCTCTGTTGGATGTGTCCACCTATCACCTCGCATGCACAGACTATCCCTGAGACATTAGTGTTTTAGTTCCACAGGTTCTCACGTTTTTCTCTGCGGGTGGCAATGGAGGTTAGAAACCCAATGTAGAAACATGAACCAAGTGGAGATGTTTGACCACTTGGTGACAGTGCCTGTCTTTAGACCCTCTTTTAGATTCTTCAGGATATATTATTCCTCAATATCTTTTATCCCCACTCAACCAGGTTTTCAGATTTTTTTCCTACAAAAATCCGTATAGTTTCTTGTTCACTGCTTTTTTCTCTGTAATAGTCTGATTTCCTATCCTGCTACAGATCATTTCCTTCAGACTTTCATGAAATACATAGATCTAAAGAGAGTCCATGGCAATCTTACTCACTTTTCTGTCAATTCCTTCAGGAGTGTTCCTGTCACCATGCTAGTATGGCTGTACTCCTCTCAAAACTAAGCAGTGTTGGACTGGGACGTACTTGCATGTGAAACCTCAGAATAACATTTGACTTTTGAAGGCTAGTGATTCAATAATTCTTTCTCTTCTTTCTGAGTCAGGATTAACTCAGCAACCAAGCTCAATGCACTGTGCTGCTGGAGATGTTCAAACACTGTAACACAGAGAACTATACAATTCAACAAAAGGGATAGATAAATTACAAGATCAATTTTCTCGTCTATGAGAATCATGTCTTTTCAAGTAGAGGCTTGTAAGATATAAAACTAATATTTAATATACTAAAAATTTTCATAATGTTAAAAAAACAAACCGTCAGTGAATTCAGAAAACTAAGTTATTTATTACAGTAGGGCAAAATCCTCCACAGCAGTCCTTAAGATAGATTTCTTATTCACATTGTAGCTTCCTGTTGTATATTATTCACAGAGCATTTCCATCAACTTCATTTTTGACCTTCCACATATGAAGAAGTGCAGGATTTGCGGCAGAGATTGGCCACTGCAGATAAGAAATCAGAAAGGAGAACTTGGTTCATTGTCAGATCCTCAACTGATGGCAGTCGGCATTGTTCTATTGAGTTCAGGGACTTGACTTCATTTAGTTCACTCCATTGACTTCAAAGGAGCTGTGGTGATTTACACCAGATGAGGATCTGCTCCGCAGTATTTAATTTACTCAGTAGATCATAGAAAGTCTTTAGAAATGGAATCTGCAGTGTAATTAATAAGAACTGATGCTAAATGTTGGATCCTTTCCCAATAGCCAGTTTGCAGCAATAAACATTATGGACCAAGGACTGCTATCATTTGTTATGCCAAACTTCCAGTGACCTCAACAGGAGTTCCACATGCCGAATGATGGCAGGATATAGCTCCATTATTCCTTGAAAAGGTGATCATTCTGACAAACATGGATGAAGCTGTCTTTTTCATAGCTGTCAGGTAACTTGGCTTAGTGTGGGCATGGAGTCTCACCATAATTATAGAAACCTGGCATGCCTGCCCTTATATACCACATTGCAGCTACCCAGGCGTTCTGATCCCTGTTCATATGATGGCTAAAATTCAGACTTTCTGAACTACATATTTGTACTGGAGGCAGCATTAGCCCCAGTTAAAAAAAGCTCTGACCAAAAAATATTACCTATTTATATTGACATTAATTAAAGATTTAATGCCAGAGTGTCTCATGCTCCCTGCACAAAGCAGGGACGAATTCCCTTAGCTCAAAGCTTTTTGGCCTTTAGAGGTAGTAGTAGTGTAACCAGCACCTACAAAACAGTGATTCACAGAAGCTCTGTGTGAGATCCCCCCCACCCTGGTTACTCACCACCCAGTCACTCCCTCAGCTTCTACCACCTTCTACCCAGGACCAGTCAGACAACAGTTGTGCTGGAGTTGTGGTTATTTACTGCCATTGCTCTGGTTCTGTTTTGCTTATCTCTTCATATGGACTCAGACACTTTAAGGACAGAAGGGACTATCATGATGATCTAGTCTGACCTCCAGCATGTCAAGATCACACAACCTCACCCACCCACCCCTGTAATAGGCCCATAACCCCTGTCAGAATTATGGGTATATTTTCTTGATCTCCCAGTCTTTCTGTCAGTGCTGCTAAATTTCTTTCTGTTGCTGTTGGTCTGCCTGTTTTTCAGTGCTCCGGGTGAAAGAGGTTCTGGGGTCAGTATCTTGCTTCTCCACATAGACACCATGCCACCATGAGGGATAGAGGGATGGGGAAAAAAACCCACCCTTTTGGAAGCCCAGGGTTTGAAGACACTGCCTAGTATGCTCTTTCTCAGGGTGCTTACCATCAGCAACAGCAGGAGAAGTCAAAGAGTTCTGTGCTCCCTTTCTCTGAGCACCAGAAGCGGGAAGGTTTTTCACAGGCTGCAGAGCATTTCCAGCAGCCTCTCAGAGCTTCCCTTTCTGTGGGAGGCTTCAGGTACTTGATTACTTGGTCACATGAGATCTCAACAGTGTTCAGTGGAGCTTATGAAATCCAGCTTCCAGGAAACCTTCCAGATCCACTCCCATGAGAATTCTCTATATCTCTGGATGAGACTCTAAAGAAATCCAGTAATCCTCCACCGTCTCATACACACACTCTCCTCAGTAAGAAACGGATTTTTATTCCATACTTTCTGATACCCAGAATCTCAGGAGGCATCAGGCACATCTTAGATCTCAGAGGCATGGCTTTTATAAAGTCAAAGAAAATTTTAAAATAGTCTTCCTGGGATCCATCATGCTTCGTCTCTGGAAAAGACAGTGCCCATGTGCTTTGAACCTGGCCCGTGTTCACCGGCACATGGGGATAGTTGTTAATAGCCACATATAATGGTGTTTCATAATAGAGGAACAATGCCCATTTGATATATTGCCTTTTTAGGCTCGATTGGCTGAAGAAAAACACCACCATAGAATAGATGCAAGAATCAACCAGTCCATGTTAGCAAGAGAATTATGGAGTCCTTAGGGTTCATCATAAAAAAAAAATAGTCCCAGTTTGTCACTTGGAGACATTTGCAATGCATATGAGACTAGCTAGCGATGGTTAAACTGAAAGTCTTCCTGTATCACTACCACACTTTGGGGGCATGGTCTTTAGGTACACTTCTGCCTGGCTTCATCTTCACATGGCACTGTGGTTTAACTGGGAACCTTCCACCCTTCAATGCACTTTGCATGGGGCTATGTTTTGAATTAAATAAATCAGTAATTGAAATTGGTGCAGAATGCAGCAGCCCACTTACACATGATGTAGCTCACTGGGAGGACACAGCAACTATGCTCTGTGATCTGTACTGGCTGCCTTATGGTTTCCAGGTGAAGTTTATGATATTGTTTTGGACCTATAAAGCTCTAAGTGGAGGGATTTTGCCTACTTGAGATACCATGTTGCAGTCCGTATCCTGTAATAAACGGAATTGGCAAGAGGCATTTGAACTGGAACCTGCTCAGTTTAAAAGAGGGGTAGCTGCTGGCAGGACATTCACCAGGAGGATTCCTTGACTTTGGAAATTGCTCCTCTCTTTGTTCCGAGGTAGACTGGATTTGTTGGCTATGGGAGGCATACTGTAAGGCTCATCTATTTACTCGAGCTTTGAGGGAATGAGGGGAACAATAAGGTTTTATATGTATGGGTGAGAAGAGGTATTGTTTGGGTTTGAATCTATTTTTGGTGCATTATTTTACTTACATAGCAAGGCTATGTTTTTTTCCCATTATAAAAAGCAGATTATTTTAGTAAATATTTTGGTGGCTTCTGTGTGGTTTTCCTTTTGGGAAACAATTATCTTATCTCTAAATCACCATTGTGACTCATGCTAAGAGCTTGAATCATTTTTATTACACTGTTGATGATTAGTGATCATCTACTGGGGAAAAGTCAAGTTTGGGTCATCAATTTATTCTGCATCTTTTATATTGACTGAATCTTGTGTTTCACAAACATGGCCAGTTAGATATTTTAATGAGTTGAAAGAAAGATATTCTGTCTAAGGCTACATCTCCATTGGGAGCTATGGGTGTGTGATTCCCAGCTCACATAGACATACTTGTGCTAGCTTGATGCGAGCTAGTATGAGTATAAACCGTAGCATAACCATGGTAGCATGGGCAATGGGAACTGTGGCTGTGCAAAGTATAAAGCCATCTGAATCCCATGGGCCTGCTAAGCTTTGCCACTACCGCTCCTGCCTGTGCTATTCGTGGTAGCTCGATGTCTACGCCTGTAACTCACACCCGTAACTCGTAGTATAGACATAGCTTAAATGACACCTAGCCAACAATGAAAAGCAAATTATTCACAGTTGGCCCAGTAATGCTAGAGTGTAGTGGCTTTAAGACTGTATCAGGATAGGATTAATCAGAGAACTAAATAAGGTGCTTGCTCAGTTAACTGAAATACGTTTTGGAAAGTTAAATGACTGAAACACTGCATTTTTTTAACAGGATTAGCTAGGTCTCTGAAACAAAAGAGAACTGCACTGGGGAATAAGTAATACTTGTTAAGCATTACTTGTTAAGTAATACTTAATTTTATTCTGATGTAGCTTGACTGGGATGAGTTCACTGTACAAACATTTCTCTATTAGATTTGTAGGAATTGAAAAATAATAGATATTAAATTAGAGGATTTAGAGGCAGGTTATTAGTAGCATTGGATTTTTTATACGCATGCCACTTTTTTGTAAATTATGGTAATAATACATTATGTTTTTCCAAGACTTTTTGTTTTGATAGGACACATTCAAACATTATCTTACAACTTTTTAACAAAACTCTTCAAAGGTTTGGTCTGTTTTTTCATCCTCCTTATTTGGTACTATTCCTTAGCTGCTTTTTACTACTAAGGAGCATATATGTATTTAGTCTACTATAAGAAAGGTCAACAAATATCAGGTCAGTTTTGGTTAGGTAGCTGAGAATTTTCCAATGCCTTTTGATGCATATTGTAACAGGGCAGCTGGACCCTTTAAGGGCTAGCCAGTCCTGTTCAATTAGTCCTGCCCTGCTACACCTGTGGAGTGATGGATTTACAGAAAGAAAGCCTAGCCCCAGGAATTGAAGGCTGTTGATGAAGGGAAAGAAAGAGGCTACACCTATGTGACTTGGGCTATGAACTGTCTGAAGGCTACGGCATGCCATAGGCTTTTGGTTTGAGGGTATCATCTGGCCCAGGGAGATATGACTTGCCCAAGGTTAAAGAATGTCATTGACCAGGGAATAGAACCCAGTCTTAACTCTTAGTCTTCTTTAATAACCATTAGACAATAGTCACATAACCAAAGATGTAGTGTTTTGTACCTGAACCAAATGCTATGCAAAAGGCTGATACAAATGTTACATTTCAGGCAAAGAGAAGATTTTCTCATTTCATTTAGTCTTAAAGTAGTTACCTATGTCCTCAGTACATAATTAAATTGAATGAATGTCTAAAACATTTGGAGACCATCTTAACTGAGTTATACATTTTCTCCCAGTTCTCTTTATTTCCTCTCCTAGGTCCTGTTCCAATTTTAGTATCAGTTTATCTGTTTCTTGGGGGTGGAGGAAGCCCAAGCCACTCAGAAGCCCCCTCTAAGCAGACTCCCATAAAATAACTTTTCTACTGTACCGTTTGCTCTGAACCATAGAATTGAAATCATTTAATACTTTTTTTGGTGGGGTGGGGAGGTTCTCTTAAACTATGACCAAAAGAAATCTCGATCTGTTTAAAAACATTTATAAAAATATCAAGGAATTCAGTTTTCTCTTTCTAGTCAAATGATTACTTAAAGAATCTCCTAAAAGATTTTAGCGTAAGTCAGCTCCTTGCCCTACCAATGTTTCTTTATGCTGCTCTGGATGCATGAAGAGACCTTACAGTGGGTATGAAGTTGACCTTGAGGCTGTAATTTAAAACACCACCTCCACCATCTGGAAAGGGGATGCGAAATGAATGGAAACGTTTTCATAAGTTACAAACAAACATATACTGAAGTTTATTTTGGTGTAAGAAGTGGGTCTAGAATGTCAGGAGGAGAGTGCTTAAGCCTCCCTTGCAACACTGGAAACCGAAACACGGCGCGGAGAGATTTCAAAGGCATAAAGGGGCAGTTAGGTGTCCAGCTCCCATTGAAAGCGAATGGAACTTGGGTGCCAACTCCCATTGTGACTTTGAAAATCTCCTCCTGTAACACTGTGCTACTGCACGTGTAGCAGAAGGGGAAAATTCCTTGAGGGGAAAAATGGCCCAGTGTTTAATCTGGAATTTTGAAGATGCAGATTGAAATCCCTGTTCTGTCACAGGCTTCCTGTGGGACCTTGGGCAAGTCACTTAAGGTGATTCTCAGTGTCAGTAGACAGATTTGGGCGAGCTCAGCTTGAGCTAGTGCAATAAAAATAACAGTGTGGCTATTGCGACAGTGGCAGCAGCTCTAAGGGTAGCTGCTTGAGTCCAAGCCTGTCTGACCCCTTCAGGCTGAGCGTGGGCAGCTAGTCCGATCCAGCACCTGTGCTATAAACATCCACACTGTTCTTTTTAGTGTACTAGCTTGAGCTGAGCTCCTGTAAGTCTGTCTACCCATGCTGGGAATCACACTTCCCAGCAGCAGTGTAGACACGCCCTTAGTCTCTGTTCCATCTGTAATTATTATTATTATTTATTAATTTGTACTAGGAACCCTAGTCATGGACCAGGACCCAACTCTGCTAGGGTCCATACAAACACAGACCAAAAAAAGAGTCCCTGCTCCAAAGATCTTATATTCTAAGTATTTGTAAAATGGGGATAATAGCACGTCCCTACTCATTGGAATATTGTGAGGATAAATACATCAGATACAATGAGGTGCTCAGATACTACAATAAGGGGGCAATAGTACCTAATGATTACAAACTAGTTTAAACTCTTGTCCACATTGAGTGAAATGGATAATATCAGCACAGACCAAGAATACTGAAAAGTAGGTTTTAATTATCTAAGTTATTACCAGTAAATCAGGAATGGACTCTTCAAAAATATATTTATTTTGACAGTCTCCCTTTGAGATCATCAGGTCCCTTTCAGTGAGCCTGTGTAGCAAGGGGATATGATTGCCTTTCAGGGATATTCACCCTTTTTAATTTTAATTTTAATTTTTAATTTTATTTGTTAAAAAATTGGGCTTTTAGGTTCTTTGAGTTTTTTTTTTTTAAAGGAAAATGTTAATTACAAATCAGTGAAGCTTGCTCAAGTGAACATTGAATAATAATATCATGAGATGGAAAGAGGCCATGTGACCTACTTGCTGTATAAGCTTCATACCTCATATCGGGGAGGGAGAAGACCCTTTTTACAAATGTATTGCACAGCATTGTACAAGGGTTGATTGAGTGCCTATTGAAGTAGGAAGACTTCCACTGACTTCATGCCCCTGGAATGTATACTAGCATCTTTTGAACACATAATGATGAAACTTACATTTTTATGTGCTAGGTTAGTTTGAAGAATTATGTCATCACAATTGGGACCTGGAGGGTGGGAGGATAAAGCACATTAAAAATAGACCAAGGAGGTTTTTGTCTATGGGCTGCAACAGTAGATATGTTGTAAGTAGGGGCAACTGGTTCAAATAAATTACAAACAAATCATTTTTCATTGTTGTTCTGCACTGTACTTTCTGGGTTTAGCTAGGAATGGAAGCAAAAATGCCACAAGAAAAGCAGTTTTCATAGCCTCTCTCACCTGAAAAAAATCAGAGAAGACTAGAAATCTCACAAAAGAGCCTCTTTTCATTTTCCCATATTCCATGGCAAAGAGGTTTAGAGAAGTGGAATCTCCCTCAACTCCATCACTGCTTTGGGTTTGTATTGTATGTGAAACACAACAGCTTTTTTAGTGGCATGATGCATTAAGCTTATTTCCTGTTCAAACAAGGAGAATTTGCACAGCTCTATCTGACAAACAGGAAATGGAAAAGTGCCTTAATACTTCAGCAAGACACCAAAGGATTTAATGCATTTCAACTGCTTATATATATAAAACAGCATGTATAGAGAGGCCATTGAATCTTTAAGGGGAAACAGGCACAGCTAATAGGTTTCTTTGAATATAAACATCAGTATATGTTTTTGTGGTTCAACTCAGCATATTCTGTATGGGTTGTAATTTTAAAATTAGTGGTTGGAGGGAGAGATAAGCACCATCAATAAATTAAACCGTAACCCAGCGGTTTAGTCATGAAAGGTTAAAATAAACTTGCTTGATTGATTATGAATTTTAAACAGTTTTTCTTCAATGTAATCAGGGCTCTACCAATGTCATTGCTCATTAAAGAAAAGATTTTCATTCCAACATTTGATTGAGGATGTTTTGTCTCATTTGCATTTTGCTTTCTACCGAGTAAGCATCCTGCTTTCAGAATTATTAGATTTTTTTTCTGCCTTGTCTGTCCGTAAAAACATACACTGGGAGGGAACAGTGATTTAGAGGGCTAGTACATAAAGATTAAATGAAGATATTGACTACCAGGCCCTAATGCAAACAGGGCTGTCTGATGGACTGCCTTTGACAGAATGATGGAAGGAGGCCTTGTGGCCTACTTAGCTGCCCTTCTAATTGGCCTTTATGAATATTTAATGAAATCAAGAAGAAATTCAATCAGTGCTTTTACCTGCTGAATCTTAGGGAAAATAGCAGGATATTATTAGATTTTCCTAGGCCTTATACACAATAAAACTGTACTGAAATTTCTGTACGTTAGTCAGGTGGCTGAGATATGCTGCTTTATCCAGGGACTTGGTTTCTTCCAAAGGAATTAACCTTTTTACCACAGAAAGGCAGCACAATTTTCCATTTGCATGCATCAGTGGTATTTTATTACCGGCATAGTATAATGTTTAAGCCATAAACAAGCAACAGCTATTCCCTTTGAAAACATACCCTTAGCAGATGCTTAGTCTATGCCAATTTGAAGCCTTTTAGGGAACTTTAAGGTCATAGAATAGTTTTTCAGACCTACATAATGTTGTTGTCTAATATTTTGTGCCACATTCGTTGATGTATGAGAGAGAATTTGCACAATCTCATTTCTCAAACATAATCTAGGTTGCATCAATAACATTACATTATAGCAGTGAGGTATAAAACAGGCTGTCAGGCTCCTGCTGTAGTACACTTTTACATTCATTTAAATGTAGATTTTGTTTTTCTGAGTGGAATGCCAGGACAGCTTTACATGGAGACACAATGGCCAGATTAATCTATAAATGGTAAATTCAACAGTGAAGAAGGTTTTCCCCAATTTTAGTATTGTGAATTTTATCTTTCTCCCCCCAAGATAAGCTGTTTTTTCACAGTATGTTGCGTTTATGCATATTTAGAGTCATTTTTAGTGAGAAAAGAGTTTGAACTCAGAGATAAACTCAGCATGTTAATATTAAGCAGTGCATGAGTAAAACTTTTACTCGTGCCTTAACTTGGAGGATACAATATTGGTCTTCAAAGGCTTGATTTCCTTTTTTTAAAATTACTTATATGAGCATCAATAATTCTCCTATGGGTCTTTAACACTGACATTACAATGTGTATAATGCATACTTCATTAGATAAAGTCAGACCTGACAGCTATAAAGAATGGCTCTCTTGAGTTTTGGGAAGTGGGCAGGCATGGCTCCACCCACAGCTGACCACCCCTCCCCCAGCCTAAGGGGAGGAGCTATTGAGCTGTGGACTCAGCTAATTACGGGAGACAACAAATGAAAGAACAGGAACAGGCGTGAGGGATGGGGGCTTCAAAGGGTCAGAAGTAAGGAAGCTGAAGAGGACAGCAAGCAGAGAACCCTGGACAGCACCCACTGCTCCTCAAACATGTCCAGGGAGTCGGTGGACGTGGCTCAGAGGGATTCTCCGGAAACGTGACTGAATAAAAGAACGGAAATAGACCACACAGTCCCAGAGCACACCCTCTGCTAACATCTTCTGCTGGGTGCTATAGACGGCCACTCTGGCCAGCGTGAGAGGGTGGTTGATGAGGTCTTGTGACTTTGTGGGCCACAGATGGCTGTGCATACATCAGAAAGCGTGGGGGAAAGTACAGCCAGGACCTTAGAAGAAGGAGGAGCCGGAACAGGAGCAGCAGCCTGACATACTGTAGATAGACATGCATGAGGGTCTCCCGCACACCGCAAAAGGGGCAGGTGTCAGGGAGAGGGGTGAACCATGCCAGGTAGATGTCTGTGCTCACAGTTCCCTGAAGGAGCTGCCAGCTGATATCCCTGGCGCCTTGTGGAATAGAGGCTTGCTCACCAGGGTTCCTCACCCTCAACAGATGGCAAAAGGCTCCACCCCCTAGTGTCAGGGCAGGACACGAGGGCGAGGAAATGGAGAGTGTGAAGCATGAGCATGTACAGGCGTGCCCTTGGCGTGGTTCAGAACAAACCAACTGCAGGTCTCGCAGCCAGCTTGGTGCATGTGGAGGGAGTGGCCAGGGGGGCACACGGGGCAGGAGCCCGACATAAAGATCCAGAGAGCCAAGGGTGAGGGACGAGTGGGGAGAACCCACCCGTGATAAACCCGAGGGACAGGCACTAAGGCTGCCCTCATCTCCTGGAGTACACGCCGGGGGTTTGAACAGTGGAGAATCTCTTGAGCTGACCTAGCACCTGGGGATCCACCCAGTGTCCAGGAGAGCTCTGATTCTGGTGACTCTTGTCAGGACTAACCTCTGGCCCAGCAACGGGGTCTCTGCCACCTGTACAACAAGTTGGGGATTGTGTAGCAGGGGCTCCATGAGGGGATCCACCCCCTTGGCAGCTACCATGGATCTGGTCACTGAAACCAGCTTCCAGGTCTGGAGGAGGTCCTGGTAGAAGATTGACAGTTCAGAGAGGTCTCGCAGAAGACCTCTTCAATGGAGATAAAAGAGCTGCTGCTCATATCAGAGCCCTCGGAGGTGGTGGAGGAAGGTGTGTGCCAACATGCTCCACACCGGACTACTTGCACTATAAAGGAGTCTCTGCAGGACCTGGACACAGACGACATGGACCTGACTGCAGAGGCAGCAAAGGCCTTCCTCCAGGTGGAGACTCAGGACCCCTGCAGAGATCTGGTGCAGTCCTGGCCAAAAGGACTCCAGAATTAACTCCTGGAGATGGGCTAAAAAACCTGAGGAGGGACTCAGGGTGCTTAGCCAGTTCCAGAGCATTAAGCGCCAGCACCCTCAGCCCCAGGGAAAGGCCCTGGAACAGTCCGGACCACCTCCACAGGGACTCAGTCACTCTACCCTCCAAACCCTGCCATTTCTCTGGCAGTGAGAGGGTAGGTGATGGACAGGTAAATGCCCAGATAGAGCAGTGGGTCCATGCTCTGCTGGATGGCCTGACGTGTGGATGGGAGGGAGCTCGCCTGTCACCCATTCCAAGCCATCAGGCCAGACTGTTGACTTAGTTGACCGAGGCAGAGGAGGCTGCTGAGTAGACAGATTGGCAGGTTCCACCCGCACCAGATCACCTGGGTCCTGGACCACGAGGAGTATGTCATTGACATATGCTGGACAGGACCACCTGCAACTCTGGCACATGGAGCACCAACCCCATAAACCTCCTGTGGAGGAGTTGGAGGAAGGGCTCAATGGCCAGAGCATACAGCTGGCTGACAGCGGACAGCCTTGATGCACCCCTCACCCAAAGCTGACAGGTTCAGTCGGGGTCCAGTTGAGCTCAACCAGACCCTCTGCGAAAGCGTACAGCAGCTAGAGAAAACCCGGAAACTGGGGCCCGAAGCTGAACTCCTGCAGACTGCCCATGAGATTTCCATCCTGTTGAATGCCTTCTCCTGATCCAGGGACAGGTGGGCAAATGAGAAACAATCCGTACACCCAACCTTGAGGAGCTCCCGGACCAGATAGAAGTTATCAAAAATAGTATGGCGTGGGACTGTATAGATCTGGTCCAGATGGACCACATCCACCAGCACGGACCCCAATCACAGCAAGATGGCTTTGCTGTGACTTTATGGTCTGTGCTGAGGAGCAAGACGGGATGCCAGTTCTGAAGGTCATGAGGGTCCCCCTTCTTTGGCAGCAAGGCAAGCACAGCTCACCTGCATGACTGGGAGAACACCCCACTCCCTAAGGACTTGGCCCAGATGATGGCAAGGTCATCAAGGGGAGGAGAGCGCTGATCTTCTGTCCCATGGGCTGCACTAAGGAGCCTTCATTGGCAGCGTGTTCTGCCTGGGTACTTAGACAGCGGTCCCTTCTGCAGCCAGTGGGAGGGGAGCCATGGGCCACTGTGAAAGACCCTGCGGGCCACAGGTTGGGAACCATTGGTTAGCTGCTCTTCTCACTTCCTGCCCTGTCATTTGCATCTGTGTTGGGAAACCTGTCATGAAATACCAGTCTGGGATTTGCATATCATTGAGTGCCAGAACTGAAAAGTGGTATTGATAGTTAAGAAGCCCTACACTTCAGCCATACAGGTAAAATCCTTTCCCCAAAGGCTGTTCAGTCCCTTGGCTAATTCCTACTTAACACACCAGGAGCAATCATGTACTGTAAATTCCAGAGTGATATTTCCTGCCCACACAAACCATTTTAGAAGGAAACTAAACATAGCTATTTCTAAGTATTTTTCTTTTAAAATGTGGGTATGTCAGTTTTGTGCTAAGGAAAAATACATGATTGACAGCACTAATGGCTAAATTCTTTTGTTTATCCACAGACCAGGTTCAGAACAAGCAGTCAGTGTAAGCTTCTCCACAGTGCCCTGTCAACCTACCCTGGGAAGTGCCTGTGTATGGGTGATATATAGTTCAGTCTCCATGTGCGGTAGTTGGTCACCTCACCACTGAGACTGCCAGAAATGGTGTCAATTGTGGTGGTGGTTTCTGTGGTGTGCACACTTCTCCATACCCAAGTTGTTCTTGTGGTTTCCTCATGCATGCAAGGCAGAGGCAGCTTGCATCCTTATGTCTATAGGAGAAACAAGGATGTACTAAGCGGTAAAAGTCAAAGTACATTCTACACAATTTCTGAATAAACTCCACAAAATATCTTTCCTTTCCCTCAAAATTGCATGTGAAGCTTTGTTTGAAAGGGTCATGAATATTAACATCTAAAATTTACCTTAAGCATATTGAATGAATCTGATTACATAGATGCCAGACAGATTGAAGACAAACTATAGTGCCATTGACAAAATGAGATTGCTCATTTAACCACAAGCTTCAGAGGTGACAATTAAAAAGTATTTAGAGTTCCAAAGTAATGATTGGTTGTAAACAAGGTAAATATTGATATACTTATAGGATAAGAGTCTGAGACAGAAAAGGTGTTGCCTGCTTTCTTGGAAAGGATTCATATATAAAACATTGTTAGGTTTTGTACCGTGAAACCCACTTCCGTAATAGGTGTTCTGAACCACAATTAAAAGTACATTTCTGTGTTCCAGTCCATTGAATATCAAAGATGACATTGCATCTTGTTCTCATACCGGTATGCACTGATGTTTTTTGGAATTTCATCCCACTTATGCTCTTACACAAAATAGCAGCAATAGTACAGTAGAATGAACTGTGTGACAATCATGCTTCAGTCTGTTGATACAAGAGAATACCAGGTTGCCAGTAAAGTTTTGTGTGAGAATGAGATGGATGAAATTGGGATATGTACTGGGTTTTGATGTCTGTTGGAGATAGATGTGAATGCCTTATGGAGTGTATACTGACAGAATCAGAGGTATGTGAAGCTGGCAGGCTATGTTCTTTTCCCATACTACAAAGACTTCAGGTGGGTGGGATCTTGTGGCAGTGAGTTCCATGGGTTGGCTATCAGGGATAAGTCCAGATTCATTCTTAAACAAAGTTTTGTTTGTGTTATACATATAGTATAATTCTACCATTATTTGTCTGAGGGAACTTCAAATATCTGCACTAATAGATAAGCAAGAAACTCAGTAAGCTTAAATATGTGTGTGCCATTTAAAATGATGTGGTTGGTTGTCCCTGGATGTAGGGCAGTGCGCCAGTCGTAAAAATAGAAGTTCTAGAATTGAACATAATTTTATTACTATCACTCATCAATGATAGCGAAGGAAGTACTGGAATGCCATTTTGGCTCCCAGAAGAAGTGCTTGAACAGCGTTCCGGAATGTTCTGGCATGAAACAGGCCTTGGTATAGGGGACTTGTCTAGCTCTTCTGTCAATGAAACAGCATATTACTTTCAGAGGTTGCTCTCTCTCAATTGTAACAATTGATTAAAAATAGAATATGCAAGTGTTCCAATGCAAAATGGGAAATCAGTGGTAACTTGAGGTCATGGACTTGATCTGAAACTCTATTCATCCTAGACAGAGGATCAAATTGTAGCTTATATCATTGCCGCTTACCAACATATGAACAAAGAAGAGAAATCAGAGAGGATATTAGTTTGTGTTCTAGAAAGTGTTCAGACTGGTGAGGGACAACTTAATAGACAAATGGAATGACACATTAGGAGTATGTAGATTCAAATAACAAAATGTCTGAATCTCCTAAAAGATGGAACTTGTAAAATGAAATAAATTTAATTCTTTGTTTCTTAATTTGCAGAATTAGAGAGTAAGCAGTGTCAAGTAATTAGCTCATGAGCATGAGAGACAGATTCCAGGGTTCTGTTCCCAGTTCTGTGACAGATTCACTATTACCTTCAATAAATCACTCTTGCCTCATTCTACCCATGTGAAATGGAATTCCTATACTAGGTCAGACCAATGGTCCATCTAGTCCAGAATCCAGTCAGTAACAATGGACAGTAACAGATACTTTAGAGAAACTTATAAGAAATCCTATAATGGAAATTTATAAAATAATCTGTCTCTATACAGGAAGTTTCTTCCTAAACTGATCACTCATTGATTGGGTTCTTCCTTGAAGCAGATAGGGTTGTATCTCTATTTCTTTCCATCCTGTCTAAGGTAAATATGCATATTCTCATTATCAATATAAATGTGTAATCCTCTTTTGAATCCTACTAAGCTCTTTTCCAATGATATCTTCTGGCAGTGAGTTCCACAGGTTGGCTATACATGATAAAAGAAGCATTTCGTTTATTAATTTTAAATGTTTTGCCTTTCCATTTCTTTGAACTTCTCCTTGTTCTTTTATTATGAAGAATGGCAAATAGAAGGACTCTATTTACCAACTTTATACCATTCATTAGTTTCTGAATGTCTATAAAGATCCCTTCTTATATGTCTTCTCTCTAGACTAAACAATCCTAACCTTTTTAATCTCTCCTTAAATACAACTCTCTTCATATCCATAATCATTTTTCCATCCATCTCTGAACCTCCTGTATTTATACTGTTTTTGAGCTAGTGACCAGAACAGAACAGAGTATTTCCAGGTAAAGGACATAATTTATATGGCTGCTACATAATGTTTTAAATATTATTTGCTGTCAGATAGTCTATTATTATTTATTATTTGTATTAAGGTAACACATAGGAGCTCTAGTCATAGACAAGGACCCCATTGTCTTGACAAGAAAACAACAGTCCCTGCCCCAAAGAATTTACACTCTAAGTATAAGGCAAGAGACAACAGATGGCTACAGTCAGATGGGGCAGTATGAGGAAACAATGGGTTGGAAGGACAGGCACACCAGAAGCCTAACTGTTCTCAATTTCTTTTGTAGCAGCACGGCAAAGGAGAGTTTTAAGGAGAATTTTGAAGGAGGGTAATGAGTTAGGTTTGTGGATGTTTATGGGATGTGCCTCCCAAATATGAGGGCTACATGGGAGAGAGCAAGAAGGTGCTTGTTGAAAATTTAACCAGTGGGCAAAGGAGACTGAGATTATTGGCTGATTGGAGGTGGGAGCTGACCTCTTGACACTGAATGAGATAAGATAGGTAAGGTGGGAATAGGCAAGAAGAGCCTTAAAAGTGAAAACAAGTAATTTATGTTACCTTTGCCTACCTCACAGGACATTTGTGAGGCTTAATGTTTGTAAAGCACTACTTTGAGAAAATTCTGTAGAAGTCCAAAGTACCATTAAAATATTATCCCATACTTGGAACACATCCAGTTTCTGGATCAGACCAAAATGATACCAAAATCTGTGCCTGTGAATAATCTGCATCCAGGGCCCAAGCATAATTTTTTTGGGCCCAGGACAAACTTGTAACACGGGCCCCCTCCCGCACACATACCACAATCCTTCATCCCACACATACAATCTCATGAGCCATGAAATTTGTTTTCCTCATGGTAATGGGGGTTGCAGCCTGGGCCAGGGCCTCCGAGCTCCAGTAAAATGTACCCTTTTCTTCCCCCATCTGGGGGCCTTGTCTGCATCCCTATTCAGAAAAGTCTTCTGACACCTAGCTCTCAGAATATTACAAACAGTCTATCCTTAACAACCATGCAGTTAGATGAGACAATCCATGGCTAAATGTTTGCCTCATAGGATTTCTAATCAGTAGTGACTCTAACTCTCATGTTAGATTTATTTCTCTTTAACTCCACTGAATCAATGGAGTTTCACCAAGGATGCATATAGCTCCCTATGTTTTTACATATTGTAAAAACTAGAGTCGCTGAAAGACATTTAATAAGGTTTTATGATTCAGCTCAGAATTATTGAAGTTAAGAATTTTTAGCAGTAATCAGTGAACTTTTTCCTAGTGCAGTGCAGATAAACAGGATGGTGTACTCTGTTAGTCTTCCAAGAGTACTCTGCATGATAAAACTCTATATAGATCTCCAGCAACACCTCCATTTGCCAAATGGAAATTTTAGACTCAGTACGTGATCCCAGCAGAATGCTAATTGAAGTTGAAGTGTGTCTTAGATATTATGTACTAGATCCTCAGTTGGTATAAATCAACATAGCTCCACTAAAGTCTATGTTAGCTAGGCTCTGGCTTGGTAACCTTGGCCTGGGACCATAACAAAAGGTTGTGCAGAATTCCAAAAAAATGTGTTTCCTCCACAGTAGCCAACACCAGAGGGAAAGTAAAGGACAATTAAAAGGGGTAAGAGAGAGGTTAATATGAATGATATCAAGCAAAACAACCAGTATAAATTAGGGCCTGGATCCAGGATATAAAGCTTTCTTTGTCATGAATCAAAGAATTATCATGCATTAAAACTGCAATGCACAGAAAAACAATTATACAGATGTATGTACATTATTGCATTGTAAAGAAATAAATTAAACTCTGAAATTATTACTAAATAGCTACAGTTTTTCCCTTTTTTTCTTCTTGTTTTTTCAGGAATAATGACTGTGTTTATGTGCCAGAGGAAGTCAAATATGTATTAATCAGACTGCTGGTTCAGGACTCAAGCCTATGACAGTATCTCTCATAATATACAGTCTATTTCATATCCGCTTTTTTGTGGCCTGCACAACTTATAATTATTGCCAGCAGGCAAAAAAGGGAACAGTGAAGAGAAAAAAAAATACAGGGAAAAAATCTTTTCTGATCTCTTACAAATGGTATGAAAAAGATAGGTAGAGCATATTAGAAACAGTATTTGGATTAGAGCTGGTGAAATGAATTGTACATATACTGAGAGACAGTAAAACCTTGGGAAGATCTTATAAAACCCCCATTACATCACATTAGAGGGAGGTTTGATAAGATCTGAAAACTTAAAGCAAAAACAGTTTCAGCAGGGTCCCTTGGAACCTGGACCATGCAATTACAGGTGCTGCAGATGGTGCAAAGCCAAAGGCGCTATATTTTTTGGTGACAGACCAACAGTAGTTGCGCAGATTAAAAAAAAACCCTGCTTCTTATTTTCTTTAATCTTTGAGCCCATCACAGTGTGTTCTGTAGTTGCTTAGAAATGTACAGGCTTTAGAAAATTGATTCCAAGATCAAGGGCCAAATTATCTTGTTAGTGCAACTCCACCAACCAATGGCATTAAGTCATCGGGACATTTGGCTCAAATACCTTCTGACTGGATATTCTGTCATAGATTCTGGAAAGGCCAGAAATGTTCAGTCTGGTTCGATTCAGGTAGTCAGAATAAAATCTTGGCATTTGGGCTGCATTTTTTACTATAAAATAACAAAGGAGATGCTTTTGGTTATGAAGCAGAACTTTAGGATTCCTGTACGTTGGTAGCCTTTCACTTTTGGAGGCCTTGGTGCAGAGTTGCACCCGGTCTCAAGTGAGAATGAGTTGGACAGTACGCACTTTTCTATTGTAGAGATGTACTCAGTTGAGAGCCCAGGCTGGACTAACAGCGGTACTGCAGGTCAAATATGAGACACTGGCAGTACGGTGGTGGGGGAAGAATCTTCATTGGTGGCTCTCCATGCCTGACTCTACAGCCAGTCTTGTAATGGAGAAATTTGGCTCCTCTTTTTTTCCTAAGTGCTACTATTCCAGGCTCCCTCTGAGACGTTCAGCTTCTGAACAAGGTCTGTATGTTTTGTTTCTCCATGAACCTGGATATTTCCAGACTTTATTTATGTTTACTTTCATGGGCTTTTTGTTTTTCCCCTCAAGGAACAATGTTTGGGACAGAAATAACAAGAGCAGGTCTTTTAATATGTTCACAGTATTTCAATTCCTGGATGTTCATAAGACTAGCGCTATCCTTTTCAAAAATGCTTAAGTGATGTAGGCATTTTACAAGCCTTTTGAAAATGGGATTTAGGCTCCTAACTCACTTAAGCACTTCAGAAAATTTTACTCTAGATCTTGTTTTAGTTTGGTGTCATAGAATGAGTCCTAAAGAATTTTTTAAAGCTATGAAAAAACATAAACATAACTATAAATACTTGAAATACACATAACTCTTGTCTGCGCAGTAACTGGAAACACTAAGTTGGTTGTAATTCACACCTGTAATTATTTGGATATAAGTCAGTGAGAAACTCACATTCAAAGTGTCCACACATAGACTTGCATCCAGATAACTAAAAGTGTGAATTACAACGGATGTAGTTTCTTTTGTTTCCATTTAAACAAGCTGTTATTAGATAGTATGCCTGCCCCTAACTAAACTGATCTACTAAGAGTCTTGACATGGACTATTTGGTGAAATACTGTTCCAGTCCCCAATCTTAATATGATATATGCTTTCAATTCTTTGTGCTACTTCTATGAAATTGCTGCAACATACCAAAATTCCTTTTTTTTTTTTTTTTTTTACTATTTCAGCAAGAGGCTTAGAAGACAGAAGCACAGTAGGAATCTCTCCCATCAATAATAGACACTACTTCTCTCACTGTGTTGTTATTGATGTGGACACCAACTCCAAAAGCATCTTTAGTAAAAGGACCGATGTGAGAAAAGAAAAACCCAGTGGTTTTTACAGGCAAGCCAACACTCGTTGGCAAGCTTCCAATAGATGCTTTCCCTGGCACTGATGCCCCATAAGCACTGAATTTATTTTCTGATACTGATGCTATTTATGATTCTCATGTGGGACACAACAATCATTCATCTTCCTTTGAGGACAAGTAAACAGGCGAAGACCAATACTAACATTGAGCTTGTTGTTACCATTACTCAGTACTAGATTTATTGGCATCGTATCTTTCAAAATAACAGAAGGTAGCTCAAAGCTGCCCTCTCTAGCAGCTGTTTAATAAAACTTTCCCAACCTTGCCTTCATATTCTAATCCCTAATCAACCAGTTTGGGAGAAGAGCACCACAGGGAATAGAGAATCACATTGAGGGATACAGAACTTATTACACGCCTTTCAGCTATAGCCAATATTATTGACGTACTGTCTAAAGCTATCATGACTCTAAGTCTCCATCTCCTTCCACAACTGAATCTACTCTTCAATTTTCAAATATACTTGCGGATCCAGGAGAATACGATGCTCTGATGTCTCATTGTGACCTGGAACCCTAAGTCTTCCATTTTTAAAACCTGGACACAAAAAGAAAGTTTTCCTTAAATCTTATTGTTTGAGAGAGACTGTCTGTAAAAAGAGAGTAATCTAAATATTGGACGCCTAGAAACCTCATTTAAGTAAAAATTGGGGAATTGTTTTACTTTTTTCCTTAAGATAGCCTTAAGATATCTAGGTAGGATATCTAGGATATCTTAAGGATATCTAATTACATGAAGTACCAGTAGTTTCTCTTTTAGTGATATCTGACCCTTCTTAGCAACATCTTCTTTTTTTAAACAAAGGGTAGGCTCATCAGGGGCCAAGTCTGCAGCAGATCCAATCTCCTGGCAATCTAATGAGTGCAGCCAGTCTGACTGCGCCACCTGATTGGTTGAAGGAGTTAGCAAGCTGACATGTAAACTCAGTAGCAGCCACTGGACTATGGCTGTGGACTCAATATATTCCTAGCTCATAGTTAAGAAGAAATATATCCTTACATCCCTGTATTGACTGTTGAGATCTGGACAGAGTGATGGTCTGAACTTGTTCCCCCGGCCACTTATTAACAAATTCTTTGAGAAGCTCCACTCAGCCAAGATTTTTACGAAGATGGACGTCCTTGGGGCGTACAGTCTGGTCTGAATTAGGAAAAGTAGTGATTGGAGGATGGTGTTCCACACGCAATATGGATATTTTGAATATTAGTTATGCCTTTAGGGTTGTGTAATGCTCCACTGACATTCCATTACTTTATCATGGATATCTTCTGGGACATATTGGTGCTGTTTGTGGTTATATATTTGGACAATATTCTTGTTTTTTCTAAAAACCAGACATTGCACAAGCAACATGTACTCTGTGTTCTCAACAGACTCTGCCAAAACCATTGTTATGCCAAACTGGAGAAATGTGAGTTTGACAAAGACACAGTCAAGTTCCTCAGGTATATCTTTTTTCCTGAATGACTAGCAGTGGACTCATGAAAGATATCTGTCATCTTTGGGTGAAGTACCCTGAAGGATGTAAGAGGCATTCTGATGTTTCTGGCCAATTTCTGTAGGCAAAGGATTCTGTCACCTAGTAGCCCTGACAACTGCACTTCTCCAAAAGAGAGCCCACTTTGTCTGGTCATCAGAGGCACAGTTCGATCAGCTAAAGAAATCTTTTATCTCAGCTCCCATTCTAGTGCACCTCGATCCTGCTAAGCCTTACATCACAGAGGCCGTTGCTTCAAACTTTGCCATCCAACCTGTTTTGTCTCAACACACTGGCCCTCATAACCAGCTCCATCCTGCACCTTCTGTTTATTTAACGAATGGAGGCACCTTCAAGAGAGAGGTCATTTCCCAGTCCAAGGTCTTATGAATCACAAGAATCTGAAATATCTCCAAACTGCTCATAACTGTAACCAGCGACAGATCCGCTGATCACTTTAATTTGCCAGATTGGACTTCATTGTCACCTACTATCCTGGATCATGGAATCAAAAAGCAGATGCCTTGTTCTGCAAGGATGAATTAACTGAGACATTCGTAGCCCCCTGATTACTGTTTTATGCCTGTCAAATTTTATCTGAGGGACAAGAAACAAATACCTGATTTCCCTCAGCTAGTCCCTGCTTCCCCAAAACCTCCAAGCTTTTCTGTCAGAAAGATCTGTCAGAGCCTAAATATTCCTAACATTCTGTCTAGTCTAGGGTTTTATTTGAAGGATGGTGTGCTTTACCATGGAAGGTGCCTTAATATTCCAGAGGACCAATTCAGACTTGAGTTGTTCAAGATGTTTCACAATATGCCACTTGCCAGCCTCTTTGGCCATTCCAATACCTAGCGTTATGGAATTGCTGCTGGCTAGGGTTGAATGTTAAGAGTACGTTAGGTCATGTGATCTGCTATTGGAGCAAATGTCCACATGTCAAACTACTTGATCATCTCCAGCCTTTGCCTACCCTGTCTCTACCCTGGTCCTTGGTATCTTTAGATTTCATCATCAAGCTACCTTGCTCAGAGGGCTGCACCGTCATCCTTGTCACTGTTGATTTCCTCACTAAGATGGCACACTTCATTTCTGTTCACTCCCTCCCAACCACGCAGGCAATGGCCCGCCTTTTTCAAATCATATTTTTCAGCATCCCCTTCAAAGTGTTGTCACGCAGATAACAACACAACTACACAGTTCAGAGTTTTGTGGCTCTGTTTTTATTATTCTGTTCTGAAATTGCTACCAAACTATGATTTAGGACACGAATGTGCTACATGTGAGAGGCTGCTAATCCCGAAACCGTATACCTCAGTTGAGGATCTGGCCCACCGCTGTTAAAATGACAGAAGTCTATTTTCTGACAAGTTCTTTAAAAATAGATTTTTACATTTTCTGCCTAAGAAAAAATCTAATTGTTCAAGCCCTTCAAGTGATTATTTTTAAAATGGCCTGGCTGTAATATATTTCTGTGTATTTGGGATCAAATGCAATTTCTGCTTGGAGGATTTAGAAGCAATTATTTTATCCAAACTCATTCTCCCTTTAGCCATGTTAACAATGCCTAAGGTTACTATAGACCAACATTGATAAAACTCATTTTCTCATTTAAAAGTAAAGTCTGATATCAAGCACTCTACATACACTGCAGTCTCCCAATATGACAGCATCCTTATTGTCTTGGTTTCATAGGCTGGAGTCTCTGCAATATTAACTTACACTGCAATATGCTATACTCCCTTTCCCCCCTGCTTTTCAAATCTGCTCATATATAATCATTTGAGAGATGAGATTTGAATTGCAACAAAATATGCAGTTTCTTGTAACAGGAGAAGGAATGAAACCTCACAAAAATGTTTCTCTCTACAACCACAAATCAAAGATCTCCTTCCTTTAAAATCACTAAGCCATGAGTTGTTGTGGACTCGTCTTTATTCTGGATACCTGAATAATATTGACCATTTATCAACCATTACCATCGTATTGGAGCTTATGCATTTATAATGGGGACCATATAAATATCTAAACTGGATATATCTTCACAACAACCATGCAACATACATTTCTACAGCTGAGGAACTAAATCTGCAATTTGCAGAAGATTACACAAGAAGTCTGTGACAGAGCTGATAATTAATCCCTGGAACCTCAGTTCAATTTAACTACAAGACTTAACTACAAGACCATACCATCCTGCAGATTTAACTAAGCAAAAGTTTTGGCCCCTTCCTCTCAACTCTGGACCTCGCCTCATCAGTCCATTCCTTTGTCACCTTAAGGCTAGATTACTACAATGAACACTACTTAGTGGGATGGTGGGCTTTATACAATAAAAAAAACCCAAACAATGGGATGTATTGTCATTAAATCAGGGCTCTACTCTTGCTGCATTGTTGAAAAAAAAATTTTTTTTTAAATCTATTGTGAGAATCTGTAAACCAGCATTTTCAGGACTCTAAACACTTCACTCCCCCACACAAATTCAACTGTCATGTTAACTAAATTGTGTAAGAGACAATCAGGGACTTTGTACATTCATAATAAATGAATGTCACTCCAGATTATTCATCTTTCTAATTCTGTATGGAAGTATATCTGACTGCACTAGCGCCATGAAATAGTAAATAAATTTAGTTCTTACACATCAAAGGCCAAAATTTTCTCTCCAATTCGTATGTGTGTATCACCCTGAAGACTTGCCAAATAAGGGAAGACTTTGAGCCCAAAGAAACAGAGCTGACTGGTATTATCACAGTAAAATCCTTTTAGCTGATGAGCCTCCATAAACGTCTTTCTGTCCCAATCAAGTGAAATTTTCATAACAGAAGGTTCCCTTTTTATAATGATGCTGCTGTCCGGGGAAATCTGTGTCAAATAAAAGGTGCATTTTTTTCAATCAAATCTTTTTTCTGGGAAAAAAAGATGAAGATTTGCTGACAATTAAACGTTTTGTAAATTTGTGTTGATTTCACCAAATTTTTTTGGTCAGAAAAAAAAATCCTCAAAACCAAAATGCTTTGTTTTGACATTTTTAAAATGGAGCATTTCAATTTTTGGATTCAGAACAACTTTTCATTAAGAAATTTCCTTTAATGTATTTTTTTTACTGCTTCCACCTAAACAAAACATTTTATTTAACTGAAATAAATATTTTCTGACTTTTCAATTTGCTGAAAGTTATGACAAATTTTGGATTGGGGGTGACCTGAAATACATTTTTTTTCTCAGAATTGTCAAAGAACCAAACACAAACAAACAAAATAATGCATTTGTTTGCTAAGCTTTTGTGACAAAGTTCTCATGTTATCGAACAGACATATGGAGTTAAGAGTAGGTGCCGAATACATTAGGAGCAGGATTGAAGCAACACCTACTCATAACTGATAATTGGGCCAGCTGCAGGACGCCTGGCTGTGCATTTGAGGACTGATCTAAAGCCCTCAATGTGAAATGAGGAGCTAGCAGTCAGGAACAGGTGCTGGTAAAGCATTTTACACACTTCTACATGTAACACAACCGAGGAAAGACAGAAAACTGTCAGAGAAAAATCAGAGCCAATGTGTGACTGAGACATACAAATCACCAGAAGGTGTCCCCATTAAGCAAAACTGCCATTGCCATTTATAAAAGGGTTGGGCCTGTCTTATTGTGCCCTTCTCCTACTGGACCAGGATGTGCTCTTGCTGAGTAGCTCACTCCCTGGGTTATTTCTGTCTGAGCTCTCAGGGGATCCAGGGAAGCAGTTTCCAGCCTTAAGAAACAAACCAAAACCTTGCAGATTCTTCCTTCCAAGTCTGTGCAGGCCAAGCAGTCCTTTCCCCGTGTCTGTCTTACACGCCAGTAACTTCAGTAACCAAAATTTCCTGCCTCTTACCTCAAAGCCTCAGCCACACAGTCTCCCTTCTGTCCATGTGGTCTTGGGAGCAGTTCCTTTCTGCTATAGCTCCAGTAGCAGTCCATTGGGAACAAAGCCCTTATCCTTCCAGCTTTCTGGAGGGTGTCATTGTCCCCTCCTTTACTTCTTGCTGCCCTCTATGATGAGGTTCAGCTAATTAAGTTCCAGCTCTTACTCAGTCGCAGTGGGCAGGGCTAATCAGCCATCTCGCTGCAGGCCTCTGACACCGGAGGAAGGGTATCCTTTACACCTTCACACCATTAAACAGCGGGTAGTGACGTTTAATATCATTTGAATTTAAATCAGTCCTTCAAAGGCATCCTGATTAAGCAAGTTCTTTTGAGATAGAGGGTTCTGTAATAAATGATGCCGAGTATTTTATCTTCATAGTGCTCTACTGTGAAGTACAGTGTCATTCTTCAGGAGAACGGGGGGCCTGCTTTTGCAGAGGTGCTGAATAGCTGCCGCACACATGGATTGCTCTTGGGGTTGTGGGTGTCCAGTACCTCTGAAAAACAGACCCTTTGGTTTTTATAATTTTTAAGTAATAATCAGTTGTTTCTTCTGATTGTGGCTGGTCACCCTTGTTCTTGTCAGTGTCTCAAGGTCACTCTTAAACTTGAATCCATCAAGTGGCACCCAGTGGTCCAGAAGCTGTTCCTCCCAAGGCAGTGTCAGACATCATGGTTTGCTCCACTGACCTTGCTCTTGCTATGGTTAGATTGCTGTGAGCACCCTTACGGTCCAGAGTGGGATTCAGAATTATAAGGAGCACATTGTTTTGATTTCTTTATGTTTAGGGCAATTTTATAAAATGCTTTAAAAACTATTCCTACCTGTATGACACAATCGAAAAGAAAAACAAAAAACAAGCACCCATTGAAGAGAAAAGAAAGAAACATATGTAGGAGCTCGTTGTCTGAACAAGTTGAGAGTTGCTTCTGAAAGGGGGGAGGGAGGGGAAGGCTTCCTTTTGCTTCACAAATGCACAAAAGTTTGTGACATCCCCTGAACTAACAGTGCTCTCTAGTATCTTTTGGTTCTTTGGGGAAAGGGAAAAAAAATGAATGACATTCTCTTTTATTGCTAAGAGATTCACATTCCTGATCTTTTACAAGAATTCAATAGCATCTTCCCCAACCAAATAAGACTTACTATAGAAGTAGAAGAAAACAGTCAAATCCTATTTCTTCATACCCTGCTTCAAAGTTACTCTGACAAATCCATAAACACATCTTGGTATCCGAAGGACACAACATCAGACGGTCTATGCTGTTTTTATCTGCTCAGGCTCTATCAGCGTAGGGCCTGGCAGATAGCTTCATTAAACATATGAAACTGTGCACACACACAAAAAAGCCTGAAATAACATAAAAGGTCTGCCCTAAACCCATACAAGCAAGGGAATTCAGAGGTAAGGTTGAAATGCTATCTTTGACTTTCCCTGCAGTGCCTATGTAGTGTCGAACTTCTGCCTGGGTGCTTTTGTTCTTAGCTTGCTACCTAAAAGGCAAACAAAAGATATGATGAGCTCACTGGAAGACCCACAAGAAAGTATTAGGTTAGGCAATTGTTTTGTTTGCATATGGCTGACATGGCTGCATGGGAATGGGACTTTGGGAAGGGGGTGTGCTGCACCGAGATTGGGAAATCGCTCATACATGTGGGTCATCCTGGATTCCGGAAGTTGTTGATGCATAAAGGTCATCGTCTCCCAGGAGAGGTAGAAGGAAGTAAAATTGGCATCAGGGTAGGCATAATTACTGAAAATCTCCTTTTGTTATTTTTTCCATGCTTCCCTATGCATGGAATAACATTTCTATCCAGGTACACTACCCCCCTCACTCACTTCTTTTTGGGACGCCCACAAACACTAATGTATCAGTCAGATACGGTCTCCATTCTAACGTTTTAGAAAAATGGGACTACAGCTAAATATACACTTGCTGTAGATAGTCAAGTTCAACCGTCTTCTCAGCACTCCACCGTTCCTCTGGGACTGCATCCTCTCTTGCTTGTGCCTTTCTTTTAAATGCAGGCTCTTTGGACTAAGAAGAGTCTTTATGTGTCTTCTTCAGTACCAAGCATGTTCTCTGCACTTAAATAATAGATGTTGCAAATATGTACTGCAGCAGGGTGAGTGAAGGACAGAGTGTTCCATTGCTCATTGGTGGGGGTCTAAGATGGGAGAATCCTTCACTGCTGTCTCCTTCCAGTTTTCTCCCAAACTGTTCCATCTGAGAGGTGGCTGAGTTTGCCCCAAGGCAGTACCAGTGTGCTACGCATAAGCAGACTAAGCAATTGCTTAGGGCCCCAAGCAGCTCAAGGGTCCCCCCATTTGCTTTTTTCATTTGTGTTATGGAGTGGGAGGGAGGCAAAAATGTTCCTTCTTAGGGCCCCCAATGGGCTAGCATCACCTCTGCCCCATGGAACAGGTCTCCAGAATGGCTCCCAAGCTACATGGATCTGCTGTGGTATGCATGGATCTAACTAATCAGTGGGAGGCCAGGCCATCTGTAGGGAGGCTTCTGTACTGGCTCCAGTACTTTCTGAAAGCATGGTTCAGGGTATTTCACAGATAGCAACTGCCCCCAGGACTTACCTATCACAGGTTTTTATACTGCAGCCCATCACCATAGTATCTGAGTACCTGCCACGTAAATTCAGTGACAGTAGCGAACTCCCTCATGGACTTCATGGATTCTTTGGCACTTCTCCCTTTTCAGAGTAAAATCTCTGTTTGGGGAAGGCTTTTTTATTTCTGATTTTTTTAGGCTTTATTAATATCTTCATTTTTTGGGTTTGTTGGGGTGTCAGTATTGTGAAGGTCATTCTTATGGGAAAAAGACCCTCCATTAAATGGGGTAACAAAAAGGTAATACAATCCAAAGCAGTAGTAACATTATTGAGTAAGGGCTGCAATGGTTAATGGGGCAGGAGAACGGATATAGGGGATGTTGGGTGTATACCCAGCCCATCCTGATCTGTCCCTCTCAAACTGGGGCTTTAAAAGAGGGGGACACGGCCACAGAGGTGGATTACATTCCCCTTTCCCCCATCATTTGATGAAGTTTTACTATAACCATAGTGTTATATCAAATGTAGAAGAGACATTGACTCTGACTAAGGATTGCTGAAAGTCAATATTTGATTAAATACTTTTGTGTTTATTGAAGGAAAATAATATGGAGATACAGATGAACACAGAAATATATAGATATGTTTGCCTAGGTATGTTATAAATAACTCGTGTGCTGGGTTGCTGAAACTACTGCCATGTTTATCAGAAGCAGCTTTTCATTCTTTCCATTCATCTCTCCCCTCTTCATTTTTTCTGTCTCCCGGACACACCAATAACTGTAAAGTTAATAATACAGTCTTTTATTTTTGGCGTCATTTTTTTAAAACCAAAGACATCTTTATTGTTCCAGCAGCCAAATGCAGAGCATTGCGTGTGTGAAAACATGAACTTGGCAGTTATGCAGTGTCTGGGACTGTGGGGGTGGAAAAGCAGAGCTTAAACACAGGAGCTGGCCCTTGAAATATAAAAGTAATTTGAAGATCATAAGATTATTGGGATGTGGAATGAAATGTAAGAAAGGTTATTGCATTGTTACTGCCACTACAATGAAGACTGAAGAAATGAAAATTGTTAACTTTGTTCAGGAAAATCTAGCATGTTGTGTATCTTGAACACCAGTAACTCTTTGCAGTGCAAACTTATCTTGGTGGCATCTGTATAGCTCATTAAACATAAACCATAAACTTTATCTGCCACTGAAATATCACCCCATAAGGCAGATGTGACAAGAAAGGGTACAGTCCCAGGCTGTGCAGAATAGGCTGCTCTTCAGGGGCTAGGAGTCTACTGGAGGGGCCATGTCTAAACCAGGAAAGAAGGGTTCATTTAAAACATTATAATCTACATGTTCCTAAACACTTGCGTAGACAGGGCTTAACGTCTTTGAAAATGCATTGGTTGGATGTGGCCAATCCTAACGGGGGAGCCTAATGTTGCTAAGTGTATTTCTTCTAAGCCGTTTAGCCCGTTTCATCTCACTGATGAGGGTCTTTGGATCCACGACAGAGGATCTGGTACTAGTAGCATTTAATGGTGGTTGCATGAGAAGTAGCCTGGTCCTGTCAGAATGAATACTGAGTGATTTTTTGACAAATTAAGTTTAAACATAAAGTCCATGTTAAGATGTGAATAATTACTTCAGATAGTCAACAAAAGGAAATTTCCTTTACCTATATTTGATATCCATGTACAATTATGCAGCAAAATATGTAAGCTCTAATTTGGGGGGTTTGTCTTAATGGTTAATCATACAAACAGGCAGTTGTCCAGCTGCCTAGAGAAAGAGCAAAAAATGACGATATGCCTACAGAAAGTGAAATATTGATGAACTGGATCTGAATGTACAAAGTTATTACTACCAAATTAATGTAATAAGAATTTTGTTAATCTCCGGGAAATGTGTACAGCCAGTGCTGGTTTGTTATAACTTACAGGTTACAAATACCCAGCTTGCTAACTGGATTTATCCTCTGATAAGAATTTTGTAACTGTTACCAGAGGTGTCTTTGATTATCTGTTTAATATTGTCAGATTGAGATCCCTACTCCACAAGAGAGACATAGAGATGCCACCCCATGCATTTGTCATTTATAGGATTTATTGCAATGCATAATTTTCAGGCCTGTTAAGAATGCAGCTGGTATAAAATGTTGCTTTCAGCCCAGGCTCTTACTAGACAGGTTACTAGAAAACAAAAAAATTGTATTGATAGCCAATGAAGAGACTTCACTGAGTAAATGCTTAAGTGTTTCTGCTTCTATCTAGTCTGTCTGCTCATATATCACTGCATATATCACCATAATATATACTTGCTTAGGAGGCCTTCAATAAAGGCCTATATCACCCTTGATTAATTTCTCTCTTTATGTGCCATGTTACTCTTTCATGTCAGAGGGTCAGATTCTCCACTCCTTTGCCCCTTGTGTAGTTATTTATACCTTTGCAAAAGAGAGTGTAAAACTACCAAATCATTAGCAGTTTACACTCATTTAGCATTCACTTTGCCCAGGAGTTAATGACAACAGAGGCACCAAAATAGAAGAGAATCAGGGTATAAATCTGCTCATATTTTGGCATTCCCTGAATTGAAAGTGGAACAATTTTAAGGGAAGAGCTTTTAGTATTGACCTTGTTGAGCTGTTTCTCAGCTGGCCCTTGTTGTACAAACCCATTTTTCACAAAGGTAAACAGTAATATGTTAAGGTATTTAAATAGCATGATCCTAAACCAGTACCTAATTCCAATCAGCACACCATTTCCAACACACATTCTTATGAGATTTGAACTGAACCTGCATTCCTGCCGTCACTTTACAAGTTGTGCTGCTTTTACTGTGTTACAGTAAATGGGGAAGACTACATCTCCCGTAGCTATCACTACATATTTATTAATCTAGCATTGTTATTGACAGATAAATAACACAACACAGTCCCCACCCCACAGAACTTATAATTAATTTATCATCATGCCATTACTGACTATGTAGTTGCCCAGAGAAGAAAACAAGGGCAAAGGGAGAAATGTTCTGTAAAGTCTTTGATAGGATGGTACAAAGGGCTAAAATAATAAAATGTGTAGTTGTCTGTTATCATCCTGGAGTTTTTGTGTGTTCATAATTGTGATTTTATTTCATCTTTAGTTTTTGTTTCATAACAAAATGAGATAGGAGCACATGAGAGGGAGCAAGATGAGGATCTCAAAGCAGGCAGAGAGAAGGGAGAAATGAGGAGGGATTCGAGGGAGAAGGAAAAGCTAGCTTGACCATTGTTTGTGTAGTGGACAGAGATTTTAAAATATCTGAATGTTAACAGTGTTCCACCGCTATAAAAGGGTCCCGCAAGGTGTTTCTGAATGTATCAGCTAGAAAAATTACTGTCTAGAATGGTAATTGGATGAAGTTTGCTACTTTTAAAACTTGGAGAATTTTTTCCATTCAGCAAACAAAAGCTTGTTAAAGAACTAAAAGATGCCTTTTTGTGTTCAAGCAATATTACAGCAAAATACCTTTTTTCCCTCTTTGTCATCGACACATTCCTTTATTCATGTAATGATAGGTGTCATTTTTCTTTAATTATCCCTAGCTATTATATGCTGCTTTTATTTGTGGAAGATGTTACTTTCAGGGAAAATAATTTAGACAGTTCCATTTTTCAGGCAACAATACGCTAAATCCTGTGCTTACAAATTGCAATTAGATGAGAATTCTTCTTTCTACAATCGAATCTGGCAGTTTCTTACTGGAAAGTAATGTTGAATCAAACTTTTTAGTGCAAAATTGAAGATCAAAGTATTAAAAGAAAATGTAATGAAGAAAACACACTTTTATGGCTTGACATTTTAAATGTCCTCCGTTATATATCAGTGTGGCAGCATACAGTAGTATAACTCTTTCTTTGGGAATGAATACAGATTAATGCAACCTCATTTTCTATGCCAGAATTTACTTCCTAATGTGATCATATCTTTCCCCCCTTCCCTCCTCCCAAGACTCAAAGCACTTTAAACATGTTTAGCCTGTCAACGAGCTTTTGCTAAAGGGTTCTGTAGCCCTTGGTAATGACTTTTAATGTACATGACTAATTGTCTCGGGATATATAGAGATGAGGTATTGCTCCAGGATAAGGCTAATCTGCATGTCCACTGAATGTTTGAACTGTGTGTTATATATAGATACAACGCTTGGCATTTCAAAATTAGCACTGTGACAAAAAGCAGGAAATTCAAAATGAAAGTGAATCGTCTTCCATAACTGCTGCGATTGGATGTGAGGGAAAGGCTGGTGGCATGTTATACAAATGAAGGATTTCAGCCTTTATCATGGATTATATTACTTGGGTTTATATTGCAGCCTGAATGGGTTTTGCAGGTACTGTTTTCAGCAACATATATAAAAACAAAAAGAATTGCACCAGACTCTGCCTTCCTCCATCATCCAGGGTGTGGTTTGCTTAGACTGGGTTGTGTGTTCAGAATAGATTAGTTGACCATATGTCCAGATAAACAGAAAACCCTCCCCACCTCACTATTTACATTGCAGTCGTGTGAAGAGGTGCTATAGATATACATAGTAAGAGATAATCCTCGCCGCAAAGAATTTACAATCTGAGGTCACGCTCCTGCAACATGTTGCACCGTGTGGAACAAGCCTATTCAGAAGAGACAGAAAACGCATGGGAGAAAGGGAGTGAAAGTTTCCCCATTTGAAAGATGGGGAACTGAGGCACAGAGAGATTAAGGGTGAAATTTTTGAAAGAGCTCTCCCTTTTTGGCACCAAGTCTCTGTCTGTCCGATGTCTAACAAAAACCATGGCAACAAGTCTCAAAGCCTTGGTCAACTGACTGGGGCTGGCGCTGCCAGGCTAAGAATAGCAATGCAGATGTGAGCCCTGAGCCCAAACATCAGCAGTGCTATTTTTAACCCCACCGTGCAAGCCCAAGTCAGTTGACCTGGGCTCTGAAACTCTCTGTCATGGGTTTATTTTTTGCTGTATACGTGTACCCTAAAAGGCCAGATTTCCAGTGAAGCTCAGCATATTAGTGCTTAGCAGTTTGAAAATCTGCCTTCATGTAGTGAGGTTATTTCAGGGATTCTGTATACTTTTTTCATCAGATTCCCCAAAGGATAGATGCGGGATACAGTGCATCCTCTCTTCTACATGGGGTCACCTTGCCCTGAGACCAACAGAGAGAGAGAGAGAAAGAGAACAGGACCAAGGATTCATAGATCGGAAGATCAGAAGGGACCATTGTGATCATTTAGTCTGAGCTCCAGTAAAACACAGGCTACAGAACTTCCCCAAAATAATGTCTAGAGCATATTGTTTAGAAAAAATATCCAATCTTGATTTGAAAATTGCCAGTGATGTAGAATCCACATGAACCTAGGTAGACTGAGATTAGTTAACCACTGGAACACTGTTAGAAATTTTCACCTTACTTAGACTCTGAATTTGTCTAGCTTCAACTTCCAGCCATTGGATCATGTTATACCTTTCTCTGCTAGACACAGAAGCCCATTATTAAATATTTGTTCCCCAGGTAGACACTTATAGATTGTAATCAGCTCACCTGTGTAACCTTCCCTTTGGTAAATTAAATAGATTGAGTTCTTTGAGTCTATCACAACAAGACATTTTCTCTGATCCTTCAGTCGTTGCCTTGGCTCTCCTCTGAACCTTCTCCAATTTATTGGCATCTTTCTTGAATTATGGGCACCAGAATAAGACACAGTATTCCAGCAATGGTCACACCAGTCCAAATACAGAGGTAAAGTAACCTACATACTCACACTCAAGGTTCCCCTGTTTATATATCTGAGGATCATATTAGCTCTATAGGCCACAACATCACACTGGGAGCTCAAGTTCAGCTGATTATCCATCATAACCCTCAAATCTCTTCTAGAGTCAGTGCTTCCCAGAATAGGGTCTCCCATCCCGTAAGTGTGGACATCGCTCTTTGCTCCTAGATGTATACCTTTACATTTACCCATATTAAAAAGCATTGATGGCCTGCAACCAGTTTCAAGTGATTCAAGTTACTCTGAATCAGAGACCTGTCCTCTTCATTATTTACCACTCCCCCTATTTTTGTGTCATCTGCAAACTTTATCAGTGATGATTTTATGTGTTTTTTTCCAGGTCATTGATAAAAATGTTAAATGGTGTAGGGCCAAGAAATGATGCTAATGGGACTTCATTAGAAACATCCCGCTGGAGGACGATTCCCTGTTTGCAGTTACATTTTGAAACCTATAAGTTAGCCAGTTTTTAATCTAATTAATGTGTGCTATGTTAATGTTATATCTTTCTAATATTTTAATCAAAATATCATCTGGTACCAAGTCAAATGCTGTAAAGAAGTCCAAGTATATTATGTCAAAATTGTTAACTTTTTTTGATGAGTTTGTTTGATAAAGGTATCTTGTTAGTATGACAGGATCTATTTTCCATAAACCCATGTTGATTGGCATTGATTGCATTACCCTTCTTTAATTCTTTATTAATTGAGTCTTGTACCAGCTGCTCCATCATCTTTCCTGGGATTGATGTTAGGCTGACAGGCCTATAATTACTCAGGCCATCCCGTTTACCTTTTTAAAAAATTGGTGCATCAGCTTTCTTGCAGTCCTCTTGCATCCATTCTCCAGATGTAACCCACTAGCGAGTGTGTTATAGGATCTACAGACAATGAGTTGTTACAGGCCTTTTTTACAGAACCTAGGCTGCTTATCTCAAGCTGTAGCAGCTTTTGCCTTGAAGCCTCTGGTTCAATACCTGCTGTATATACCAAAAGGGTGGCTGTCATATATAGCCAGAGGGAGATTTGTGTCCAGAGGGTCCTTCCCGGTATGACTCCAAATGCACAATCTAGATATATTTCTTTAAAAGAACTGCAGCAACAAATCTGTTTGAAATTGGTATTTATTCACACCCCTGAAAGCAAAACCCTTTGTGATCAACTTTATTAGAAACTTTAAAGCCTTTCTGTTGCCAAAAGAGGGAGCCCTAACAGAGTTATATATATTCTTATTCATATTGTTCCTAACTAATGCTTCTCCACAAAAGAAATACGTGAGCTTAACAAAGGGTGCACTGCCATTACAATAGTTATTACGGAACCTTAATGGTCTTTCAGATCCAAAATAAAGTTTATATTTCAAACAGTGTGAGTCAGGAATATTGCAATATGCCGCTCTCTTAGGGGACACACTGACCTAAGATCACAAGGAAATAAAATAAGCATTTCATTCTCTGAGTTATTAACTCAGCTGATATTATCAAAATGCATGATATGGTTTCATTAAAACTCAGTGCCAGAAATAATTATCTTGCTAAATTGGACGATGCTGCCCTATTTGAGTGTGTAATAAACTTGTTCATATCACATACTCTTGCACCCTGATGCTTTTGCATATACTTTATTTTGCCACCTTCTGCTTCTACAGAGAGTACCAAAAATCCTGTGGATTTCTGTTATGCAATCGACTTTCACCAGCCAACCTGGAAACTTCCTAGAGGAACTGGGAAGCTGATGGGGAGTGGGAGAAGAATGCTTGGAAAGGGTGGAGAGTATCTTTCCAGGTCTATGGAGAGCAAGAGTGTAAATTAATGCCCACCTTGTTACTAATAACTTGTATAGTGTCTCCCACTACCGTGTAAAACTCTTCTCTGGAAGGGCTTGGACAAATACGTTACGAATCATGCTCACATAGAACTATATCCAATCCCCAGCAGAGCTGGATTGCACTCATAGTGCTAGAGGAGCCAGCAGGTATTGTAGAGTCACAGGACAGCTTATGAATGTTTTAAGACTGAGCTTGATAACTTTATCGAGACAATGGTAGGATGAGAATCCTACAATGGCCCATCCATGATTGCTATTAGCAAATATCTCCAATGGCCAGAGATGGGACACTAGATGGGCAGGGCTCTGAATTACTACAGAGAATTCTTTCTCAAGTGTCTGTCTGCTGGGTCTCGCCCATGTGTTCAGTGTCTAACTGATCACCAGATTTGGGGGTGGGAAGGAATTTTCCCACAGGTCAGAGTGACAGAGACCCAGTATTTTTTTGTTTTCCTCTGCGTCATGGGGCCTGGGTCATGTGCTGGCTTGAACTAGAGTAAATGATGGATTCTCTGTAACTTGAAGTCTTTAAATCAAGATTTGAGGACTTCAGTATCTCAGCCAGAGGTTATGGGCCTTCTACAGAAGTGGGTGGGTGAGGTTCTGTGGCCTGCAATATTCAGGAGGTCAGACTAGGTGATCATGAGAAAACCCTGAAAGTTTGCAATGAAGGTGTTTCCCTGACATTCTTACCTGAAAAGGACAGCAGTGGCTTTCACCCACATGCAGATAAAAGAAGAAGAATGGAAGCGACACAGCACTTGACATCTGAAGAGATCTGTAAGTCTTCTGCAACTTCCATGAGGAAACCTCTTCAGATGTCAAGTGCTGTGCCACTTCCATTATTATTATTCATATAATTTATTATTTGCATGTGGGTGAAAACCTTTGCTGGCCTTCTTAGTGTAAGAATGCCGGGGAAACACCTTTGTTCCAAATTTTCAGAGTTTTTTTGTTCCTCTGTGAGGATGAACTGTCGGAAATGGTGATGAGGATGGTATGTCTAATGGTCAGAGATGTGGCAGTCGGGCCTAGTAGTCAGAGCCAGAATCAGGAGTCCAGAGCAGTGTTGAAACAAGGCCAGAACAAGAGCATGACTGGAGCAGTACTAGGAACATGACTGGAACAGGATGAGGCTTGTGGAGTCCATTACCGCTGTCAGGCAGGGGAGCATCCAAGCTGTGATGTAACATCGAGCAAACTGAGCTGCTGCTTCTCCTGACAGGCTTATATATCTGCCTTGAGAGTCACCAGAGCAGCTCCTGTCTTGTTGATTGGCTGGAGCCTAGCACATGAGTGTCTCATCAATGCATCTGTCTTAATCAGGCTCTAATTCAGGGATTTACCAATCCCCCTGAAATACGAGGATTTTGTGGACATATTTGATAAAAGAAACACCTATGTTCTGCTCACATGGGCCCTGCAACTGCCCTGTAGATCTCCAGCCAGGGGCTAAAATCCCCTTTGGGTGTATTTACCATCTGTCAGAACCTGAACTCAGGACCCCAAGGGAATACCTTGATGAAAATCTAGTAAGGAATTTTATCTGTACTTCTCCTTCCCCTGCTGGGGTCCCAGTCCTGTTTGTCAAAAAAAAAGGATGGCACCCTGAGCCTCTGTGTAGACTATGGAGCACTGACCAATATCACCATAAAAATAAATATTCTGGATAAACTCACAAGAGAATCTGACCTTATGAGACCAATATCTGTACAAAAGAGATTTAAGAAAAACATTTCCACCAAGCTATTAAGATCCATCCTTGAGATCTTATGTGTACATGTGGCATTACATATCAGAAACATGCCTGCATCTTTCTTTTAGCATACATTCATAGCTCACATTGCAATAAGCCTCAAGGCCTTAGGTGATATTAACCTAATTTTACAGCTAGGAAACTGTGTTACAGAGAGAATAAGGCCAAATTTGTGAAATGTGGCCACTGTTTTTCAGTTCCCAATTTGAGACATGTAGGCCACAGAATCATAGAAAAGTAGGGCTTGAAGAGACCTCAAGAGGTCATCTAGTCCAGTCCCCTGCACTGAGGCAGGACCAAGTATACTCAGACTGTCTCTGACAAATGTTTGTCTAATCTGTTCTTAAAAACTTCCAAAAACGGGCTTCTGCAACCTCTCTTGGAAGCTTATTCCAGTGCTTAACCATGCTTATAGTTAGAAAGCTTTTCCTAATATCTAACCTAAATCTTCCCTGCTGCAGATTAAACTCTTTACTTCTTGTCCTACCTTCAGCGGACATAGAGAACAATTGATCACTATCACCTTTATAACAGCCTTTAACATATTTGAAGACACTTATCAGGTTCCCTCTCCACCACCTCTTTTCTCATTTTTCCAAGTATTTCTTATTTATATAGTGCTTTATATGTTCGAAGTTCAGCTCCAGTTGACTTCTTTTGCAGTAGTGAGCCCTCAGTGCTTCCATAAATCTGACCCTATATGTTTCCGCACCCAGAAAAAGAGGAACACAATTAACAGTAAACTGAAAATGTTGATTTAAGTGACTTGTCCAACATTACATAGGAACTGTCTGGCAGAAGCAGGCATGGAATCCAGTTCTCCAGGATGGCATTCAACATTCTTAACCTGGAGACCAGCCTTTTTCTTCCTCTGTTGTCTGCCTCCTGTACTACCCACCTTCTAAGCAGTGCAACAAATGACTCAAGGGTCTTACAGACAACAGCCTCATTAACTACACAGTCCTGGTTCATTCCCAGAGCATTTGCCCATACGCTGAATGAAGTAGAGGTCCTCTGGATACAAATAGTTTGTGATGATATAATTAAAGACTATCATAATGCATATGCCCCAAGGATCTGTTGCAAAGGCAACATTAAGCGTGGTGTTTCCTAACCTTTGTGTGCCTGAATTTGCAACCTTAATGGTCTTTAATACAGACTTTGAAAATGTACTTTCCTATTTAAAAAAATTCCATCAAGTAGAAACATATTGATGCCCAACTTGGGTCATCAGCAGGGTTTGGACATTTGATCCATAGCAGAGACCTCTATACAGTGGCATGGAAGGCAGTTTTAGTAAGGCATGCAACAACTCACTTGCATGCCTTAGGCGGTCCAAAATGGAATCCTCCATGCGGTGTGACCTTGCATGTATGGTGCATGTGAGGTCATGCTGTGTGGAGAACATCCTCCATGGAGGATGGACAGAATTGTCTCATGGGCTGGATCTGGCCTGTAAGCTGCCAACTGGACAACACCCAGCCAGATGGACATGTAAGGCATGGTATACATACATAGACAGTAGGCAACTGCCTCTACCTCTTGAACTATCATAGTAACTGGCGGCAGTAGTAGGTGGTTATCCTCTACATGGACCAAGCTACTAGAAGGGGTTGAGATACAAATTGAGCAAGTGGATTTCACAGCTATTTGCTGATAGCATGTTGAGATTTGGGGCTGTTGCTATCCACACACCCCTCCCCATCTCCTGTCCCTGTTGTCATCTCCTCCTTTGGACTCCTTAGCCCAGTGGCTGCTCCCATTCCACTCTGCTCTTATCCACCCCTCTTCCCTGCCCCTTCTTTTTTGCTCCTGTTTACTCCCCATCCCCTAACTCCTGTCCCTCATCTTCTGATCCTGTTCACCACCACTCCCAGTCCTGTCCATCTCTGATCCACTCCCACCCTCTGCCTCCTGCAGCCTCCATTCCTTGTCCCCCTGCTTCTCACCCCTCTGCATTCCACTGTGGCTGCCTCCTCCTCCTCTTTCTCCTCACGGCCTGGGCACCAGCAGGGGGACCACTGAGAGCACAAGAGAGACACTTGCCCTTCTCTGTCCCTGTGTCTGGACAGCCTTTCAAAGCTAGGAGGAGCAACTGCAGGGAAAGTCCTGCCCCTCACCCCTGAACCCCCAGGATAGAGCATTCCCAGTATACATAGACTCTTCAGAGAATTCAGCTGCCAAATTCTGACAAGACTCTGCTAAGCATGTTCAAACAGATTTTTTTTGGAAGTATATAACTTGACCACATTTGGGAGGATTTTCACAGGGACAGCAAAAGGCACGTCAGTGACATCACGGTGACGCCCCCTCCCCCAGCCAAAATTTCAGTCCCATTCTCTAAAGCAAGGAAGCACTAGAGCTTGTCAGTGAATTGACTAAGCTTTTTCTTAACATGGGCGAGGCAACGTATTTTCCCTAACATTGTTCTTGGAGATGGCTGATCTGTTGTAGCTGAAACTAAGAAGCAATAAAAATATAAAAAGTTTAGCATAAGGTAGACACCCGCCATGGGAAGTTTCAGACCAAAGGCCTAACGTCTGGAAAAATTATATGGAACTGAAAACAGAATCTTATAATAGAAAGTGTGCGTTAACTCTGCCTCTAGATAACAGTAGCATACAGAGCTCATCCAGCTCTGCCATGGCACAGTGGACAGTCCATCAGGTTTAAAGTACTAATGAGTTCCATAGGATGTCAGTGGCACCTATTTTTCTCTTCTTTTTCAGTGTACCATAAAACAAACAAGCAAACAAAATCCAGAAAGATCACCCCTAAAATAACTTGATGTATTAAAATAAGAAAATTCAGAGCGAAGACTGAAACATCCAAAAACTGGTGATTCTATCATTTTATGGATTCTCTACATAGGTAGTGCGCCTTCAAAATTGGATGCTTCTATATACCATATGTGCTGCAATTCCAAAGCACCACAGCAGATGTTTTAGGCTCGGTTCAGAATTTATCGGCTTTGTTTAGATTTCCCCACTTCTCAATTTTATATGATGTGAATGTGCCTGTCATCGTAAGCAGAGGAACAATTCCATATTTAAAAACTCAGACATAATTCAAAGTTAACATAATGGCAACACCGCAACATTCCACGATACAGAAAATTGGAGACTCTCCCCAGTTCAAAATCCCCAACAGAAAAAGCCAGGGCCAGTGAAAATGGGCTTTGTCTGGCTTAAAACAAAATTTACCATTAGTTGAGTGTAAGTTTGTTGTGTAGAGCATAGACTGGAAGTTCATGGTTCTTCCTTCTCATATCATTATGAATTACGAAAGAAAAATTCTCTATATCTTTGTCTCATTTCTGTGTAGGTTCCTCCAAAGATGCCCTCCTAATTACACCTTTCGAATCTGTCTCCATTCTGTGCTTTACACTTTCTTCTATGTTGCCTCGTATGAATAAAATTCCCTCCACCACCTCATATGTACTACTGCCTTCTCCATTTCATTCAAGCCCTTCTTGGAAACCACCCCCTTCCACAGAGGCTTCAACAATAATCGCTAATGGAAATGTGTATAGATGGTTGTCTCGTCACCCAGGCTGAAATTCAATGGGATTTGGACATCCAGCTCCCTTAGGTTTTATTGGAAATCCCAGCGCAAGCACTTCGTCTACACCATATCATCCATTTATTTTAGAATGCAACATGGTTCCAGTTCTCAGTTTGTGGTATTTTTAACTGAACACAGACACACATTGGATGCATACAGAGACTTGCCTTTAAGAGTACTCTCACCTCTTCTGTAATCTGTGAAGCACAAACTGACTGATTCTTGTATCTCTCCTCCTTAGAGAAGCTTGTGACTTTCTCTCAGATGAAAAGGTCTGCTATATTAGTTCATTGACCCATCATGCCCGCACCCTCAATTCTTAACCTGCAGGACCACATTTCATAAGGAAAATTTGTCTCTTTCTTCAGTGCCCAAAAGAACAATTTAAACTCAATGGAAACAGAAAGGAATCTGACACCTAATTTTACCGCTATAAATTGAAACATTTACATTTGTGTTGGCCTTTTTTAAAAAAAATCCCCAACTGTAGCTGTCTGACACAATGGAATTCAGGAACAGAATGAGGATACATTTTCCTCGCCTATTCACATATAGAAACTTTGTTCACCTTTCCTGCGACTGTGAAATTGGTTTGAAATGATGGACTGATATTTCTTCATGAGTCACTCTTGACACACCATGGCTGTTTTACCAACTATAAAATGTTCATGGTTTGTGGAAACAAAATGCTTTCACAACATCTATCTGTAGGTGCTGCTGGTATTTTGAGAATAAATTTATTAATGCTAATATTGAATGGGTGTTAAATCTGTTTTCCCCCCCAACAAATAAAGAACATAAAATCAGCAATGGAAAAGGTTTAATTTTGAACTTTTTTTTTCTGAAAAGTTGAATTTTCAAAGTATGACACACAATTTCATGGGTAAATGCAGCCTAATTTTAAGTTACCCAGATAGCGATAGGTGCATATATATCTATTTACTACTAGACTGGGTAAACATTTGTCACATGAACACAATTAGATCTGTGCCTTTGGCCTCCCAAAGTCTAATTTTGTGAGGCATCCTCAAGTCTCTGCAGCCTATAGAAATTGAGGAAACTCGGTCCCTGTCAGGACTGAACTCTGAAAGAGCAGCAGGATGCACTGAAGGGCAATTGTTACCAGATTTGCCCGTCACTTTGAGGTATGCTTATTTATTAGGGTTACCTTCCTGGAAGAGCGGGTTTGATTTTAGGGTCAGGAACACTTGAGGGAGAGGCAAAACCCACAACAGGATCATTCAGGAAAGCATTTGGATCCAGGCATCAGAAGAGGAGAGCAAGAGAGAGATTTGAACTTGGGTAGGGGTATTTTGTAGAACCAGGTTTGTTTGTGGGTAAACAATGTCTCAATGAAGTACCCCAGGGTGGTTTTCTCTATGCTGGACAATAGGAGCTGATCACGCCCAGCTATGGTCAATATTCCTTGGGGGAGCTCACAATGCAACCAGGCAGATTCAGTGTTTTGCATATCAATACTAGAATGGTCTGTTAACTGTGGAGCTGGATGGGTGTAGGTGTGAGTTCATTTATATCAAGAGCAGAGATCTCCCATAATGCAGTGTGTCCCTGCCTTGCCAATCCCAGAGTTCACTGCGGTTCCTGCTTTGGAGCTTGATTCTCCATTCTTCATGCTAATTCTTGTTCCATCTTCATTGTAAATGAGGCTCCAGTTCTCCGTTCAAGGTGCTAATTGAGATGCCTCTTTTTACATCTTCCATGTAGATGAAGCATGGGGAGTTGTCTTAATCCTCTCACCCTTGTTGGGAGGGTTTTAGGTGTGTCTCCCACAGCCTTTTCATTGCTTTTGTTTCCTGTTCAAGCAGAGGCTGGGGGGGATTCAGGTGAGCCAGAGAGAGAATAGGGGTTTTTCACCCTGGTTCCCCAAGAACACAGAGCTGCCAGGTAACACAATGTCCAACGTGGTTTCCCTCTAAAAGATATTTCTGGATGGCATTATCCTTGTCGAGGACCTTTCTGCCTCCAGGTTGAAATATTATACCTGTGAGGGAAACATGGCACATCTCTTAATGCACTGTGCACTGGGAAAGGGAGCCAGCAGAGTTCTTTCATGGAGATGACTTTACTGCCTTGTCCACTGACTGTGGCTGTTGTATAAATTTGTAATGTTTTGCGTCAGTAACTCTCTTCTTCCTTGTTGTGAGAATAAGAAGTATAATTAATATTAGATGGTGTCTTGATCTGCTTATGTGATCTGCAAATGAAATTAGATCTTTGACATTAGATAAGTCAGCTGTATTTTATGACACTTACTTCACCCTGAAACACTAGCTGAGTTGGAGACTAGCTTTTTCCAGTTGGTCGCCTAAAAGGTTTTCATGACGCAATGAAGCATGCTGGCCCCACCAACTGGCCTGTTACTGGGTTTTGGCTGTTAAATGTAAGGGAACTATGGGAGAAATAGTCCTCAGAGGGACCGTGCTTTAAAAGACTGCCCCAGTTACAGGTAGGCTGGGGCAACGGCACAAAAAATAATCATAGCAATAGTATTTATAGAGTTTTAATATGAAGACCAACTGCCATTTGCCCTCTCTCCACCCCTACTTCCCCACAAAACAAAACAAATCAAATCCACCCCACAAACATTCTCCATTTGAAATAGCTCTAAGACAAAAGTTTGTGCAGGCCTGTGATCTAGCCAAAGACCAATGAGGAAGGAGAGGGGCTCTGTTCATATAGGAGATGGTGCACACAGAGTGGTTTCAGAAACGGGGCTGTTGTCTCCTAGTTATGGCCAAGCTCTTCCTTTGGATATTCATGTTATGCTAGCAGCATATTCGGTGCAAGCCCTGTGTGCTTGACAGAGGACTGACTTTGGTCCATAGTTGCTTCTCATGTTCCAGGAATGGCCATATGAAGAGTTACTTTGCTGTTGGCATGACATTGGAGATGAGAGATTGACATCTTTAAAAATGGTTGAGCCAACCTGAACCAATAGGGCAACATTACCCATTTTGAGCATGCTCGGGGGGAAAAGAGAGCCAATTCTGTGATTTATAGCATGTTAAAACATTTCTTATCCTATTGACATTTATATAATTATAGAAACGTACTGTACAGTTCCAAGGGCTATTCCATATCAAAAGCCCAGTTCTGGAGAGAGAAGATATTATATGGCCTAACTTATGAGAGGCTGCATCTTTGTTTACAAGCTAATAACTGTATTTCTCTCCTCCTAAGCACTCAGACAAGTGTTCATTCTAAACATTCATCTCTAACTGCTGGAACAAAACCGGCTGCCGATATTTTTGCTAGCAAGGCAGCAGGTAACAATGCTGTCAATGTTTCTGTAGATTTTCAGAGAGCTTTGTTTTTTTATGAGCATCAGCACTAACTGTTGGATTAAAGAGAGCCCTGAATTCTAATCCTGGCTCTGCTGTGGATTTTCTGGGTGGTTTCAGGCAACTCATTTACCTTCTCTTAGCAAGTCTGTTCCTGCATCTGTAACGTGGGAATAACATTGCCTGTCTCATATTGTTACAGTGATCATGTCTATTGAGGTCACGCCCAGAATCCCCAGCCATGGGCCAGAACCCACATTGTGCTAGGGGCTGTACAAATGCAGAACGACCTCACAGGGAGTTGTGAGCATTAACTGATCGATCAGTAAGTAGCCAGAAATAAGGGCTTATCTACATGAACAATTATTTCAGAGCAAGCTGGTATGTGCAACTACCCCACACTAGTGTGTCCGGAGTAACAGTCCATGTGAATCCTGCTGAAATGCATTCACAATTTTACAGTGTGCTGTGATCTAGTCCCATTTCAGAGATGACTAGGTGAGAGTGCATTAACAAAACGTTAATGTGTGTTGGCAGGGTTCAAACGGAGCGTTAGCCATCGCAGGGTAGTGTGGGGTAGATTCACACCTCAGCTTGCTGCAAACTAAATGGTCATGTAGACAAGCCCTAAATGCCTGATCCTGCGCTACTAAAATCATGGGGAGTTTTGCAGTGATTCCAATGGGAGCAGGAGTAGGTGCCAAGTGTTGCTCTGACTTTGTAAAGTTCTAATACAGTGATTTTTAAAATTAATACTTTGGGTTTAGGAAATAGAAAATTACCAATTGCTTCAAAACTATTTAAATCAAAGGCACAAATAGGTGCTATTGAGAGAAATAAGATTGGTTGTTCATCTCTTTTACATCTGGAATAGCCCAGACTTGGTATTTTCATGTGATTTCTGCAGACCATGCTTGGACTCATGGTAATTAAGTATGTAGCTTTTTGCAAAGGTGACATTTGGAACCACGCAAAATGATTTCTAAAATGAATTTGACAAACAGCAGCTTTGGTTTTCAAAAATTCACTTTTCTTGAATAGCAGGAAGACTAACCGACTGCCATGAACTGTAAAAGGAAAGCAGAACAAAATGTGAAGCTTGAAATTAGGTGAGACCATAGTAGCAGAAGAGAACTTTGTATATTTGCCCAGGCATACTGGATTCTAATTTAACTTTTCACTATTATTTTGATCACATTTGTCTTGGCTTCTATACAAGAAATCAGGAGCTTTACACACAGTGAATAAATATAGTGACAAAATTATATAAGGAAAGATTCTTAGATAAATTATTCTCCCAATTTAAAATGTGGGAACATTATATAACAGTCTCCCCCTAGAGGCATCCCGATTAACTGGAGGCATTGTTACCTTTTACAGCAGGGCGTGGAGAGATTGAATTGCTGCCCTCTTTCTTTTTCTTTCTTTCTTTCTTTCTTTCTTTCTTTCTTTCTTTCTTTCTTT
>ML675643.1:6572975-6623315 GCA_007922155.1 Mesoclemmys tuberculata
TCTTTCTTTCTTTCTTTCTTTCTTTCTTTCTTTCTTTCTTTCTTTCTAAATCACAGTCTGCTGGAAACAGTTGCCTTCCAGTCTATTGATTCACTTTCCAATAATATGAGTAGAAAGGAAACTTGTGTATCAACACAATGTGTAGTGCTTTGAAAAAGTCAAATAGATGTTTGGTATGGGGGAATGTTTCCCTTCAACAGGTAATCTGACTGGAGTGAAAGGCCTTAAGAACTTAAGGAAAATAGAGAAGAGTGTAAGTCTGGTGTGGTCTGGTGCTTTTAGAGTATCTGGTTGCAAGGCTGGGGATGAGAGTTCTATTCCCAGTCTCAATAGTGACTTGCCGTGGCACCTTGGAGAGGTAAGTTTCCTCATCTGTGAAATATGCGTAATGCTACATGCTTCACACTAATGTCTAGGTGCTTGTTTGGTTGAGATTTACAAGGGTTGGGATATCTGTAGTTTGTCTTACGAGCCCTTATTTGGTGCTGGTTCGGTTTCTGCAAAATTAAGCTTTAATTAAACAAAAAAGATAAAGAAAAAGAAAGATTTCAGTCATTACTGTTACAAAGATAATATGCTGAAAAAGAACACATTATTACCTTTTCGAATCTTTAGACATACTGGATATGGTAGTATGAATTGCCTCATTAATCTCAATGTTGATTCTGGATCCTAATGATGGAATCATGGAATAAAAATAGACATAAGAGACATAATAGTCATTTTAGATCATTCATCATCTCCCGTTTGAACATGTACATTGTTCAGTTGAGAAACAGTTAGCAATCTAGCGGAAATATCCAACTACTCAGGGTTTATGGGCACACGTTTGGATTGTGAGTGGAGCTACTGCATCCAGCCCTGTTTTGGCCACCTTTTTACTCCTGCATATTTGTGAAGTGCTTGGAGGTATTTGAAAGGAAGTCACAATAGAAATGCAAAGTATCATTGACATTTTGTTTTACTTTAAGGGCAGAGTACAGAGGTTGTTTGGTTGCCTGTTATATATGTTTTTCACAGAGTAAAAAGATATGTTTCTGAGCGTTGGGACAGAGTATCCCAGCCAATTAAAACTATTGTCTCAGAATTCCTGTAACACTTCAGAAACGTTTGATTGAAATTCTTCTTTTGTGCTGCGTACTTTATAAGAATTTTTCTTTCCATCATATTTTATTGCTATGGATTTTCACATGTGAAAACAGCAGCCCTATTTCTTCAGAGTTCATCAAAAGTTTGTATTCTAACCATTACCTGGCTAGTTCTGTTTCTTTCAGTTGGACCCAGATGTGTCAAGAACTCAGTGTTATCAAAATTATAATTCAGGGCTTTGAATTTCAGTGGCCCTGATAAAAATTTGAATCCAGAAACTGTTCCAAGATGGTGGAAATTGGAGCTGGTCATAAAATAGTAGTTTCCATTAACATTTTTATTTATTTTTTTATTAATTTTTGGTGGGTATTTTCTGATTTTTAAACAAAAACTGAAAAATGTTCTCAGGAAATTTTGAAAGAAACATTTTCCATGAAAAATGTAATTTGAATAAATAAATAAATAATGTTTTTGTGGCATTTTTTTTTCAAGGCTTACATTTTGACCAGCACTGATAGGAATCTCAAAATAAGTCTGGGGAGAGAAAAAGGGTCTACCCCAGAAGCTGAAATGGGCCTTTTCCAGGTTTTCAAGTTGGATCCTAAACACAAAGCTGGATCTGGATACACTGAATGAAGGCACAAAACAAATCAGACAGGATTTACTAACTTAGAACTCTTTGGAACAAGAAACTACAGCTATAGAAAGTAAAATTAATAATTTAGGATCCAAAATCAAGGGGAAAGAGGTCCATGTGTTGTGTGTTGAACAGTCAAAGGGGTGACAAATAAAGATGTCAGCTGAAATGACCAACATGGAAAAAACATCTAGTAATCAGGCAGTTCTGTCCAATCTGAGCCACCATTTCCCTCATGCTCTGAGTGCTGTGCCTAGAGGAAGTACAGAACACGGTCTTAACCTGTATGTAGTTGCTTCGTGAGTTTTAAAATTGTATACATTAAAAAAGAAAAGGCCCTCTTTTTTTCTGTTTATCAATAATAACTTACAAAAACAACTGCTAGCGGGTCAATATCCTATTACTCTTATAGATAGATATGCCTTGTTTCTAATTAAACATTCATTGAATAGTGTTGACAACCTCCCCCGACAAATGGTGGACTCTCAGTGTTCATAATTGCTTTCACTAATCTATACTTTTTCCTGTCTCAATGCCTTTCCTTTTATTTAGTAATAGCTAATGTTAGACAGGCTTTCAATTAAGGAACGGCTTTGAAATAACTAAGAAGTGATCCGCATCATGTATAGATTCCTTTCTCATTGTTAATAGCACTATGTGTGGTTCTTATTGTTGTTGGTTTTTTTTTCTTGTTTACTGTTTCTTCAAATAAATAAAATTCAGAGAGAGTTTATTAGCTCCTGCTGCTTATTTCTTACCTGAAGACAAATTCCTCAGTTTGTGGCATTACAATAATCTCTATAGGCATTAGCGTAATTGATGTCACAAACAGGATTATGACCGTGGCTATGTCATTTACATAATAAAACCCCAAACCATGAAAAACCTGCATGGTTTTGTTACCCAAACACACTTTTTACAGTTTTTTAGGAAAATCAAAGATATCTAGGGCTCCAATCACAAACATTCATGCAGCTGCTTTATTATAAACACACGAGTAACTCCACTGACTACTCATGCTTTATTTAAGCATGTACGTAAGTGTGGGCAGTTTTGGGGCCTAGGTAGGCCATTCCCCTCCTCCTTTTAGACACAAAGCCTTTCTGGGAGAAGGCACACTAGCCTACTTTCTAGAGAGTCCAGTTTTCATCCATTTTTCTCAGGGCTGCCAGGTGGATCCTGCCCAAACCCAAACATTGTAAAAGCATTCTGGATAGAGGGCAGGTTTAGCCAGCCAGCCAGTTTTGCCTGGGTTTGCTCCAAATTTTCATGTTTGTATGTATCAGAAAGACCATATGAAACTGTGAAACCTTGTGAGCCGAGCCTCCAGCTTGGGTTCTGTGAAGTGAGCAGGTTCGCACACCCCACTTATGACTCTGGTGAGGAATCGCCTGCAGGAATAGGTAAAGTCTTAGGAAATGGGTTTTTATTGACACACATGCTTGCTTCATAATATGTCCTTATCTTATACAGCATCTTACATCTTCAAACCACAAGGCTAATGTGAAGATATTTTCACAACATGCCTGTGAGGTTGGACAACTGTAATCTATTTTATAGATGGGCAAATTGACCATAGAAAAAATTAGGTACCTTGCCCAAGGCTATACAAATCAGTGGCAGACCTGGGGCTAGGAGTCAGGAATTCCCACCTCTCTGCCTAATCTAGTAAATTACCCTGCCATTGGGTATGATTGTAATACAAATGGTAATTAATAACACAGGTGGGGAAGTGAACTACAGACATATTTATACTGCACCTAAGTAGAATTATGTTAAAAGAACACTTTTGATTGATTTTTCAAGAGGCATCAGCAAATCTTTAAGGACTTCCCTGGGTGTGAGCACTTTTTAAGCAAATAAGTATAGTGAATGTTAATGCTTGTTAGTAACACAGGGAAACATTCCAACCATTTGTTATCTGCCTATGTGAAGGAGTTCAAGACAGAGCAACAAAAATTCAGGGGCTAGGAGAGACTGGCCTCCAAGGAAGGATTTTGAAAGCTACATAATTATAGACTGGCTAAGAAATGATTGTGGGGGTAGGGGATGCATATTAAGGGCTTGTGCACTTATGAAGATGTAAACACCAATGAGAAGGAAGGATTATTTATCTAAAAGCCAACTATATTTCTGGTGGTGCACAGGGCCAGAGCTAGGAGTAATGAGCTGAAATGAAAAGTTGGGGAAAATTTAAACTGAACACCAGAAAAATCTTCCTGATAGTGAGAAGTATTAAGCTGTGGAATGATCTCTTTAGGGGTGTTTTAGAAGCCTCATCACTTGGGTTATTTAAAATGACACTGGATATAACACTAGAAAATGCATTGTAAGGAACAATCTTACATTGGCAGATGGGTCAGATGATCTAATAGATGGAACATTTTCTCTCACTAACTTCTATGAGTTTAAACCTCTCCAAGGGCCTGACCCAGCTCCTATTACAGTAAATGGAAAGTCTCCTCTTTCCTTTAGCGGCAATTGGATCTGGTCCCAGTTGACTTTGTATTTTTTGCCTGCACTCATGGGGTCCTCTATGAAGTTGATTAATATGCCATTTAGTCCCTTGCTACTATAAGCCCTCATCCTGCATCTGGTAATATATGGATGGACTGCCAGGGCTCGGCATGGCACAATACCCTGCCTGCATGTTGTAAGCATGTTATAGCCCCATATGCTAAGAACTTGTTCACATTTCTTTGCCCGCTGTATGGTTCTCTCTCCTGGTTAAAGATATCTGTGCTATAACTGTTGTTTTTATTGCTAGTTTGTCAATACAAACCCAGATATGTTAGAGAGCGCTTTGTCTGTATATATGTAAATAGTTAATAGAAAAGGTGCTGGGAAATGGCACTTGAGCCTAATTCTTAAGTCTTATGTTACGTAGCCTGGTTCTTATGTTATGTAGGACCAACAAAACCTCTTGTGTGCACTGAAAAGAACTTCTTTTGTGTAGCTCTTTAAATCAGCTTTCAACACCCTAGTAATGGCGGAGAGTTGGGCATTAGCACAAATCTTCTTGTAGAGGGTCCCTAATAACAATGTTGGCAGCACACCACAATTTTTCTTTTCTCATTTGCATTTGTTATTAGTCCTTGTAGGAACCCTGATATGGCTAAGTTATCCCCAGATTGCAATTAAATTTCCATTCTTTCTGAATAGATTTGAGACATGACAGGATCCCAAGAAGCGAGGAGGAGTCTGTTATACATGCCTAATTGCTGTGTTCTTGAGGCAAATACTTTCCAGGAAAAAATTGTTCTTGTGAAATGTTTGGCAAAGGTTCTAGAAAATAAGAAAAGTAAATCTAACAGGAGCACTTTCATGAAAAAAATACACAGATGTCAGATATTAAGTTGAAATGGAACAATAACTAAAGTGGTTTAATGGATAGTCTATCATTTGGACCTGGTTTTGATTCTAAACCAGAATTGAATTACCAAGTATCGTAAAGATCAAATATCTACAGAGGTCACTGTTAAAATGGCTTCAGACGCTCATTATAGCTCTTAATGTGAGTGATAACATATCCCAAACCGCTTTATAAGTGTTCCCACACACCTATATTATCAATAATTGATTCCAAGTAGTAGGCTACAGCAGATGCAATTTACCAAGATCCCAGTCAAGTGTCAACAAGATGACTGGTTCATTTTATTATGATACAATGAAACATTAGCAGCTAATAGAGGAAGTAGAAAGTGTGAGATCTTACTTCATTGTATGAATAAAAGCCTGTGATTTCAGGATGGAAAGAAAAGATCATTCATTGCTTGATGTCATAACATGATTTAAAAACAAACAAACAAACCATTAAACGGTCAGATTATCCAGTTTAGAAGGATTTGAATTATTACATTTTTTGCTCACAATTTAAATCCAAACTCTGCACGTTGAATGGAAAGAATATACAAGCAGAAAACCTTCATATATGAAACTGGACAGAACTTTATTGCATTGAGATGGAAACAGTCAATGCAGTAATTTTTCCTAGTGTTCTTTATCTTTGGGCATGGCTCTCCTATATTTAAGAACTCTTCCAAACACTTATGTTCCCTAAACACCTCTTTCAATTGGACTGTCCAACAGCTTTCGCAAGTTACCCTACAAATCCCCAGCAGTTCTTATAGCTAAACCTCAAAACTAGAGTCTCATGGCGTTTTTTTTTTTTTTTTAACAAAAAGTATTTTAAATTAAAAAATTGCCTTTAAAAAATCACATTTTTTTTGCAATTGGTTTCATTTCATTGTTTAACATTTAAATCAAACTCATTATGAAAACATTATCAAAGTGGTTACAAATTTATTGTTGTTCATAGAAAGCAGGTCTCTGGCAAACAAGGTTTATGGTAAACAAGAAAATTTCAATAACGATTTAAATACAAATTTTGATGAAAAAATTTCTACTAAAAATTTTTTAAATTCTCCTTCACACCATATGAAATGGAAACAACTTCAGAATTTCACGTCCCACTTTTCTTTGGCTTTTGAAGGGGGAGGGATGTGTGCTTGCTTTGTTTTCATTTTCTGACCAGTTGTACTTAATGACATTTCTACTGTATTAGTACAGTACATATCAGATGTGTGGCAGCATTGAGATACAAACACTGCTAACTTAACTCTTCTCTAAGTTGACAGTATACGATTGGTATTCCTGTTTCTGGTGAAGCAAAAGTAGCTCTGGAGATGGCCACATGACCATCAATATTGGTTTTCCTTCAGTGTCATATCAAGTAAAAATATAATATACCTAATATTTTTATGTTTGAACCTTCTTGAAACATGTTACAGTTTTGTAACATCTAAAAGTTGGCTTTGCAAAGTACTGTATGCAAATATATCATAGATGCTGCTCTGAGACTTGTACTGAATGTAGCTTAGCCTGGCCATTCTATTCTTTGTAGGTTCTTATACCACCCATATCACCATAGAAGCTGAATTTCTTTAGCTACATGATTAACATTCGTCATGCTTGGTTTGCTCTCTTTCTCTCATCCTCTCCAGAATTGTGTGTGCAGTGGAGTGTTTTATTTAGGCTGGGTTTGTTTTTGTTGTAATATACATGCTGCTATGTGTATATGTTAGAGAAGGGGGGTTGAAGAAGTGAACCTTGCACATCGAGCAGAAGATGATGAAATTTGTTATGGTCCCTGTGAGTATCATGTAAACTGCAATATTGTGCCTTCTGAACAGTACCTGTTGTTGTACTTGAACTGTCGGGGTTTTATGTATCGAATTTGATAGCTTTGGTCTGCTTAAACTTTTGGCTTTATGATATAATGCTTTGCAACAATTTATCATAAAGGTGCTGATAGTCCCAGTTGGCTGCTCATTAGATTAATAAAAGAATATAGAAATTTTAGGCCCCAGTCCTGCAAACACATAACCACATGCTCAACTTCATGCAGATGGATAGACACACTGGTAATTTAAATGGGATCACACACATGTGCCAAGGTAAGCCCTCTGTTGGTAGAATCAGGCCCTCCTTCACAAAAAGTTAAAGGATGGGCCAAAACTAGCAGCATGGCTCTTCAAAGCCGCTGAAATAATAAAGAATGCACTTGATTTCAGTTTTCACTTTCTCCAATGTATAGTAAATTGAAGATAATCAAGAGAGACTCCTGCTCAGGTCAAATAAAAATCAGATGGAAGAGGTCAGTAGGAGAGCCTGAGAGAGGTGAAATATGCTTAGGGAGGTAACTCCCAATATTGTGGGAGCCGGTGGAGTATGGGGGTGGGAGCTAGTGGCTGTGGTACCTGACCCATGCTGGAAGGAGGCATTATGTCTGCAGTGTGCTCAGGCAGGCATAGTGGTCGTTAGGGGGATCAAACTCAGCAGTGGCACTTACGAGACTGTTTTTATAGCTTGTGCTGCCTTTAGCCCCAGATGCTGAACATTAGATGGCGATCAGAGGAGTGGGTCCATGCTGGACAGAGATGTCAATGAGCACCACAAACAGCTGGAAAGCTAGGGAATCTCAGATGGGGCTGAGCTGATGTAGTTGGTTCTGTGCAACCGGCATCTCTTGGTTAGTGGTCATGTTGGATGGCAGGGGCAGGGAGATAGTGTGCTAAGCAAGAAGGGAGAAGAGCTATGGGGCTTCTTGGCTCATGACTCATTGCATGAGTGAAAAGGTGGATTTGAACTACTTTTCTCCTTCACTCTCTTCAGCTGTGCTGAGTGTAAGCTTGTCACCACTAAGGTTCTGGCCAATGAAATCCAGATCCATTTGGAACTGGATATAATTAGGTTCATTTCTATAAACAAAGAAAATTCTCTGTTGCTAAAAAAGCAATATAGTCTCAGTCTCATGGGACATCTTTGCATCTGGCTTCTTCTCGCTAATCTGAAGATAAGTGAGTCAAAGCATGCACAGTGCATTTCACACCTGGATAGGAGGTTGGACAACTTGAGAACAACTTGCATATAATTCAAATTTAAAGTAATTCATGAATTTATACAAAAAAAATTCTTTATTTGAAATTTCCCAACTCACCCTGAGTTAATTGAGGTGCAAATTAAATGAAACAGCAAATATCTAAAAGGGCATGAGTATGAAGGAAGAAAAGAAATTGCTCAGAAAGTGAATTACTAGGAGAAAGCTAAGAAACAGCCTGGTGGAAAATATAGACTCTACATGAAGGAAAAGGTATACGAAGAAGTTAAGCTCAGTACTGGTCTTCTATGGTCATAGCTGGATATATCCAAATGGCTAGAAATAATCACTTATGACTGTGTAACAGGGAACATTCTGTACCTTTCAATGGATTCATAAACCAGGTCTTTTCAACCAGTTCTCTGAAATATAACTAATTCTTGGTGCTTAATAGATTAACGTTTGTTAAATGAATTAATGCTTAATTTATTATCGATTTGCCTTCCATGTGTTTTAATATGATTGATTACTCTTTATCAATGTGTATTGCATTTATTGATGATTTATGTTAATTTTATTAAAGTAAATGTGATTAATTGCAAGTGAGGATTCAGGGGTAGATGCCCTGCAGGGTCTGTGCCTCTGGACAGCAGCAATGGTAGAAAAGTCCACAATATGGGAAGCTGCTGTGGTTCAGATTGGCCACAATCTCCCCTTTGCCTTGGGGCCTACAGGGAGCCAGTGTGGTCAAAATAGTGGTTTGTGCTCTTTCGGGATGGGCAAGATTAGAGCAGTAGAGAATGTGCTGACTCAGTACAGCCTCTGAGCTGGCGGAGCTCTTATCAGGCTGATAAAGAATCTAACAGATGCCCTCCAACAGTGGGACTGCTCGCAGTGAGGGTGTGGGGAAGTGAATTCTTCCAGCACCTGGGACCTGGATGGTGCAAAGAAGTGTAATGTGCACATCCCAGCGCCAGAGGAGAGTGAGTCTGGCCCCACAGCTGTGAGGATTATGATGTGATGATTGAATTAATATTTGAGAAATTTGAAAATTCCCTTGATATATCAGTGGCTTCTATAATTTTTTGTAAATTAAATAACTACTGGAAAATACTAATCATTAAAAAAATTAACTATTTCTCCAGGGTTACTAGTTTGATAACTTCAAGCTGGACAATGGGAGGGTAGACTTGCAGAAGGCCTTGTCTCTGAAATGTGAAAACATGGCAAAAGTTTGGGGCCATGCTTGCACCTGTAGGAATGGTTTTCTGTATATTCTGCAAGCACAGTTCTGGAACACATTTTGCTTCCTTTTCTTGGGTCCATATATATGTAGATATATATATGAGAACTTCCACTTTAGAGCCAAATTCTGGCTACTCCAGCTAGGTGAACCGAGAGCAGAGGGCAGAGTGAGTCCATTCGACATCACTGTACTAGCAAAAGCTGCAGCTGTAGTGCTGTGGCCTGTAGTCCCTGCCCAAGAGTCTGGCTGCTGAATTTCAAATCTTTTGGCACCATTACCTGCTAAAAGTGAAATATCAGATCATTATGCCATTTGGTTCACTGGAAGTCAGTGGGGCTACTCGTACTTCAAGGTAAGCCCATTGCACAAATGTTTTCAAGATCAGGGCTTAATTTTGTTGCATTCTGGACCAATTGTTGCAGGCCACAGCCAATGCTCAGATGGACTATATCAAATTTCCCCAGCTCAGGATCTGGCCTATGTTTATTTTCTGCTTTTTCAACCAACCCCACAAGTTTTCAGTATGAGGAATATAACTGAAACTAAACAGCAGGGATGTATCCAACAAAAGGTTTTACAGAATACCAAAGAGTTAAAACATATAAGCGGGCCAACACAAAGAGAATGCTACAGAAGATTACAGCTGTGATGCTATTGACACGCACATTGCCTGTGGGCTCAGTCCCAGAGTCCTAGGCAAACAAAGCATACACTGGGCCCAGTTCTCCACTAACGTAAATGGGCATACACCTCAAGCAGTTCAGTGGAGGTGCACTCGCGAACAGCAGTGATGAGTTACGCCAGTTGACTTCAGTCAGTAGGGTTTTGCCTGCATAGAGTTTGGGCCCTATGCCAGGGAAAGTCTTTAATCGGTAGGAGTCCAGAGAAGAATATTCACTGTAGCGATCACTGACACATAGTTCCCTCCTCAAGGACTTTCAGCTGTCACCAGAAGAATAGAGAGAGTGTAATGATGTGAATTAGATTAGAAAAGGATCAATAGGCCTGACAATAAATGAAAGTAACACCGACATTATTGAGCAGATTAGGAGAGAGAAATTAAACTGGACAATATATCCTGTGGTGCCAGCTAGACACAGAAATGTTGACCATTGAGAGTTTTAGAGGGATGGCAACTATTAGAAAGTGCACGTTAGAAATAATAAAACCCACCTGTGAGATGCAAAGTGTAAACTTGCCTAGCCACCGTGGAGATGGACAGTCCTATGTAGTAGAAACTGAGTCTACACAGAAGCTGAAAAGGATAATATCACAGGAACATAGGAATTTCCATAATGGATCACACTGATGCTCTCTCCTGGCTAGTATCCTGTCACTGCCACTACTACATGTTTCAGAGGCAGGCATAGAAACCTCGCCATAAGCAGCAATGGGATAATCTGCCTTCCCAGATAAGTCTTTCTAAACCCCATTAGCTAGAGGTTGGCTTATGCCCCGAATCATGAGTGTTTAGATCACTTCCAAAACGTTTGCTTCTTGTTCTAATATTTACTGTTAACTCGGGATAGTCTGGTTATCCATATGACTGTCTAATCTTGTTTTGAATACTGTTGTGCTTTCGGACTCAATGAATATTGAGGCAATGAGTTCCGTTGGCTAACTGTGCATTATGTGAACAAGTATGTCCTTTCATCACTTTTTAATTTGTTATACTACTAACAATATTATTTTACGCTTTCATTTCACTGTTTATCCAAGGCTCCTAAAGAAGTGTTTGAACAATGAAGCTTCAACACGCCTATGAGAAACACAACCATACCCATTTTACTAATAAAGAAACTGAAAGTCAGTTATTCAAAGCCAGATAAGGTGATGCGAGTGCCCAACTCCTATTAAAATGAATGTGAATTGGTCATTCATATCCCTTTGAAAAATCTCATCCCGAGGGAATAAAACTATTGTTTACCCGAGTCCAAACTGTGAATCAGTGACTCAGGCGTGGTCTACACTGCTGGCGAAATTCAGCGGCAGTCGATGGGAGATATTCAAGCTACGCAGAGTAGCTTGCGTATCTCCCGTCAGCTTCCTAAATTCTAATTATGCAGTGTCCCCACTACGCTGCACCGACGGGAAATGCCCTCCCATTGACGCAGTGTTAATCTTTTTGCGGGAATGGATTTGTTGAGTTGACTTCCGGACTGATTGAGCGGGTCTCCACTGCCGCTTAATCAATCCCGCAAAATCAATCCTGCCCTGCGGACTGTGCCGCCATAAGTGCAGACGTACCCTTAGTCAAGAAGAGAATTGCAGAATTGCACATTTTGTTGCCTTGCTCCTTCTCTATGAAGTCAAGGATGCCTTGGATTTGAAGCAGCTAGTTAAAGCACATGTGAACACACGCATTTGCACTTTTATCCAAAAAAACCTAATTCAGAAATGTAAATAAAAACACATTAAAGGGACTAACTACATTTCTTTCCTTACTTGGAAGATGCATATGGCTCCTATCCAAATTAGTTACTCTGAGCTGTGTAACTGTTAATTTATTCCAATGTAAATGTCAGAACACTTTCTTTCCATGTAAGATGACCCACTAAAATTAGTCCTTTTTTAACAATTCCTTTTATAATTTGCTTTTCAGCAACAACGGCAGCTTGACCTGCTGACTATAACGAACCCTGGTGAGTAAGCTACAAGGCTGGGCTTTTTATCTTTTCTTAAAGAGATGTTTGTCTAAATGTGATGTTTTTTTTCCTGTCTCTGGCATGCAAAATGAAAAATACTGTTCCCCAGAAAATCTTTAACATAATAACAAGTGACAGCTATATTGTGCTTGGCAAAGCCCCGGGTAGTTATCCGTTCACAGAACTGCCTCTTCAGACCTTTACTCTATGAATTTGAGTGCTGATATTTCTTTAAGCCTCCTGGGGTTAGAGTTAGTAGTATGTCTGCAGGGCAGATGCCCTAGAATTCACAATGTATGTTCAAGTATCACAGAAATGTAAGTTTTACTCTCTTCAATGCTAAATCTAGACATTTAAGGGATATAAAAAGTCAGCGGTTTTCAATGTACACTGTTGGTGGGAGAATATGCCAGTTAATTCTGAAGAACCATAAAGTAACTGAGATAGGAAATATCTAGATAAAAATAAAACACTTTCCAAACAGTCTTCTCAATAATTACTTGTGATTTGTCTGTAGAGGAAGACTCTCAAAATGTGTTATCTGTTAAATTTCTGGTCACTAGTCGTGAAAATAGTTTCATGTCTTTGGCATGGTGTTTTTCAAAGGTGTCACTGTTGGGGTTCAGATGCTGACCAGCTGAACGAGATTTCTCTTTGATCTAAGCTCTTGTTTACTTTCTTCAATGGGACTGGCTCAATTTCTTTTCATTAGTTCATAGACGTCTACTGCCGACCAGCAACAGACAAACACCACCCAGAGTTGGTACTAGCTTTGGTAACTAGTGTTTTTCTGTCCCCCAGCTGTAAATACATTTTTATTTTTCTGTCTGGCTTTAACTGGGAATATGTTAGCAAAGTGAGCAGGTTCTGTGGGCGAGTGGGCAAAATGTGACACATTTTGCTTGGATAACAATTTTGCATCAATAATTGTTCCAATATTGTGAATGTAGGTATCTGTAACCTGACTTCTCTTTCACTAACCTTGTTCAAATAATAATCATTTAAAAAAGGAGAAGAAGAAACACTGTGTTGGGACAGATGTTTGTGGCTACTGGCAATTGCATTACATTTTTGCATGTTCACTTTTCATACAGTTTGCAATTATGTTAATATATGCTTAGGGCATTTGCTGATAAAAGCCACAATACAGTGAAAAAGAGCCATTGCCACCATTCTGACAACAACTTCAAGGGCAAATATGACACATTTTCCATATTTTGTGTCTTAGATGTCCCGTTTCTAAAGAAAAAACTAAAAGAAAAAAAAATCCCTGAAGGTCATAATCAGAATAAACACTCAGATCATAGAAAAAGTTACTGAAGTCCGCAGCCTTTTTTATAGGAGAAATGGAGGCTTGGCAAAAAAAAATCACTTAAATGTGAGACATTTGTGTAAATTGTATTTATGATACCTTCTTTATTGTAACATCTGATGTGACATTCACTGGAGCAATAAAAGAGTTGATTAAGTAGAATTTGTGCATAGATGTGATTACCGTAAGTACCTAGCACTTCAGATCTTTCCGTTTTGCACAGCAACATAGCAATTAGAAGGATCAACAGAGGCACATACTAAGACAGTTTCCACTGATTATGTAGATAGACATGCTGTGTTAAAAAAACCAAAACCCTTCCTTGTCAGACATTTTTCAAAACATGCATTATTTTGTATTTTTATATATTGATAGCCAGAAATCCATAATAATTGATTTCATGAAGTATTTTTTTAAAATTGGGCCAAAATTTGAGTTTGGCTGTTAAATAAGTTTGGCCTCATTTTCAAAAGGGCTGAGCATCCTAAGGCTAAACTTATTTAGGAGCCTAAAATTTGGATTTTCTAACGAGTTTAAGGGACTTTGACTTTCAGCTTCTTTTATGTTCCTTTGAAAATCCCAACCTCCATATGGATTTAGGAGTCTAACTTTAGGCACACTGGTTTCAGATCTTACTCTTGGAAATTATCTAGCTTTAGTCATTGTTACTCTTTAATATATTCCTTTTGGAAGACTGTCTTTATGCTTTGTGAACAATGGACTGTTTTTACAAAGACATGATACAGCTTTTGACTGAGTACTTGGGGTGATCTAAATTAGGGGCCAAACATTGTTTTCAACTATCATTTCTCTGGCAATTCTTTAAGCTTTCTATCCTGTGTAAGGGCAGGCAGACTCCTGTACAGTGGATGTCACTCAATTAGTCTTGTCTACAATAGGAAAATCCCTTATGGCTTGACAGTGGCTGTCAGCAATGGGTGCGTTTCTGACATGGTCTAATTGCAAGTATAGAGCCGAACAAAGTGAGTTCAGTACCATTTCAGACACTGTGGTGACCTTTGTAAACTGCACACCTGTCATGAGATAACATTAGAGAGACAAAGTAGCTGAGGTAATATCTTTTATTGGACCAACTTCTATTGGTGAGAGACAAGCTTCTGAGCTAGACAGAGCTCTTCTTTGGGTCTGGGAAATTTACTGTCACTGCTAAATCACAACATGGAACAGACTGTTTAGTATAAATAGTTAACATGTATTTCAAGAAACCATTCAAGATGAAGTGGCCCATTAACACCTGTCCAGCCATAAGGTGGAAAGCAGTAAAAAATGCTGGGAGATTGACATAATTGGGTTACAGATTGTAATAAACCCTAAATCCAGTGTCTCTATTCGGTCCATGATTTTTAGTATCTAGTAAAGTTATGAATTTAAGCTCCGAGGGTCATCTTTTGGAAATGTTGTGCAGGTTTCCTTTGAAGATGAGGACTGAGAGGTCAGATACAGAGTGATCGCTTTGTCATCTGTTCCACCTTATATTTACTTTTAACATCCTGAATACATTTCGGAAACCTGAAAAAGAGCTCTCTGTAAGCAAGAAAGCTTGTCTCTCTCACCAACAGAAGTTGGTTCAATAAAAGATATTACCTCACCCACATTGTCCCTCTAATATCCTGGGACCAATACTGCTACAACAACACTGCATACATGAAATACCTCTCTCTTCCCCTCTCTCCACACACACATGCGCACACACGCACGCATTCCAACTTGGGGAATGGTGCTCCCTGGCAGTAAGCATGTTTTGAAATGATACTGAACTCTTTTGTCCTGGTTTGCCCTTGCAATTAAACCATATTCAAAGTTGGATCAACTGTACCCATTTGTGGCAACAAATACTAACAACAGATAGTTTTCCTAGAGCAGAGAAGGCTATTAACAAGTGTACTTGCAAGATAACATCATGTCATTAATGGGCCTATGGGTTCTTGAGACGAAGTGGCTAAAAATTTGGATAAGAATGTATGAGCTATCACAGGAACCTTAACATTATGTCATGACAGAAGTGCCCTTCATGTTGCTGTTGTAAAACGATTCAACAAAGTTTAAGTGTTATGTTAAGAGTTGCTTTTCCTTCATTGTTTGCATTGCCTTAATCTGCTATGATGTTTTGAACCCACATTGCGGTGCTGCCCAGCCGTCGTTTCTCTTGCACTCACGTTGCTCCGGATGGCCTCCATGCAATAAGCGATGTATATAGTGTTGCTATATACTTTGACAAGTAGATGTGGTGAAACAATATAGCTGAGCCCTGGGCAGACCATCTTCTGTGCCTTTCCTGGCTATGACAGAGAGAAGTTCTGCAGACTGAATTGTTTTATGTTTTTGTTTTTAATGCTGTGGGAGAGATGAAAACCTTAGTTTTGACTTTAAAACAGCTTTGTATGTCAGAATGAATAGTCATTTGTCCCTGACGTGGATTGAGTGTATTCTGAGAAAGTGATGATGGAGGAAATGTTGGGATTGAACAACTGGTACTGTATATGTACAGACATTAAATATTGTGTGAGACGTATGTATGAAAAGCAGAAGGTTTCATAGGGTGGTGGATCTCCTAGATGTGACTGACACTCACTTTATCAGTATTCAAGGGAATTTAAGTTTCACTTCCTTACATGTTGAGTAGCTAGGAGAAAGAGTAAGCTGAATTAGTAAATGTTATTGCTACACTCCTTTCTTCTGCCCCTTGGCGTGTGAGTTACACCATCTTACAACTCTGTTACACTCCATGTGATCCAATGAGTCAACTTCAGATGTGATGTGTAAAGTGGGGAGGGGAAAGCAGTTAAACATACGTATATGGGTGTGTGTCTAGAATGAGTCCAAGCTGAAGTAACATACACTTTGGTAGGGGGGAGGGGCCTAAGGAGATGTAAGTTTCACAAACTTATATTTTTTTTAGGCTTCCTTAGCTTTACTTTTGAATTTGATCCAAAGCACTTCCTGAGCAGCAATTTTTAGCAGACTCAAACTCTAGGGCCAGCACGTCAGCTGGCATGAATTGGCTTCATTTCACAATGAAGATAAGATGATTTACACCAGCTAAGGATCAGCCCTGAATTTCTAGATGACTGTTTGTGCTCATTCCCACAATGTTACAATATCATTCAGGAAGGTGAAGTCAACTCACACTGCATTTCTTTTTTAAATTATTGATAGTGTAAATGGAAGTGTGGTTGAACCCCATTCGCTTTAAAATTTGCTAAAATGTTAGATTGTCCAAGAACCATCACAAATACTCTTGAAATTCTGTTTGATTCAGTCCTCTTCAGGGCTTGATCCTTTCCTCTACCAACCTCTCTACTGCCAATTTAAAATAAACTTTCCTTGAAATCAGTGCATTGTCAGGAGACATTCATCAGCGCTGGAGGTGCATGTTTCCCAGATGTATATAAAAGCCATTCCATTTGGCAGCAGTAAAATGGAATACATTTAGAAAACATAGGGTAATTGAAAGTCCTGTAGTGCCCAGCTTGTCTACATCATCAAATATAGAATGTTTTAAGTTGCTTTCATTTCCATTTTAAGAGAAAAAGAGCTAACTCCTTAGTTCATTAGTCATGATTTACTTAGATTTTTCTCAGAACACTTCAGGAGTTTGTACCCTATAGTAGAGTAAAAAAAAAAAAAAAAAAATTAAAAATAGCTACAGGATTTGCTCCTAACACTGTAGTGACTTTCAGAGCATGTGCTTACTAATAAAGTATTGCACTTGTATAAAACAAAGAAGCGTGATTTTAAAAATCTTTACCAGACAGAACTTTATGGAGCTAAACTGTAACATTTAGAATACTCTTCTCCTTGTAAGATATCTAGTGCTGTGCTTTAAAAATGTCTCAATTTCATTAATTTGTGATACAATCTATACTGAATTCTTGTAAGGTGGATTTAGTTTCTTCCATATATATTTTACCACTTTAAATCATAGATGTAGGACTGTTGCCTAATAAATTTCCTCTGGTGAGATAAATATATTTCTACTTTCCTTCCTTGAACAAAGTACTATGGGGGATTTACTGTACTTTTTGCTGAGTAAGTGTTGCTTTTCTACACACCATTGCTCATGAGATTCCCTAGTAAAATTAGATGAAGGGAAGAAAAGCTGTAAAATATGATTTTGAAAGTTACTTACAAATAAGCTCAACTATTAAATGCCCCCTGCAAGACATATCCGTTACCTTCCTGAATATTCTGACAATCTACTTATTTCTAATTGAAGCATGAAAATAATATGAACTTGAAGTCATGAAGCTATAATACACCTATTAGTAAAAGTGATACCGGGTAATAAAATATGACAGAACGTTGTTCACTGTTAAAACTCATGCACTAACTATTCTTGATAGTCCATGCTAATTAATACTACATTGATTTTAATGAAAGTACTTGTCAAGGGATACTGGAGAAGTTTTCAAACAGTGTAACATAATTACTGCTCATGTTTGCTGATGAAAGTATCATATGCTGTTTTATTTTAGGGGAGAAGAAAACCTTTTTTGTCTTTCTAATAATAGCTGATTCATCTGAAAGGATCACTCACTGAGGTTTCAGTGCTAGGCTATTCCTCACGTTACATGACTAAGACCGTAGGGGTTTAATCACCTTTGTGCCCACCAGGGTTTAAAAAGGATAATCCTGAATTTTCAAAGGCAAAAGTCCCAGCACACAAGTGGGAGAACAGACTCCACCGGTTTGGTTTGAAGTTACTGTAAATAAGTTTATATTGCTTACACATAAAATAAAGAAATCGGAGCCCTACCCAGCTGAATTATCAACCTCAACTGAGCACTAATGAATTAAGAAGGAATTTGTTCTAATTTTGATAGCATTTTAGAGATGTTATATGGTAGCAAAAAGTGATGATGAAACGTTGGCTTTTACCTTGCCCCTTACCAGAGGCAAGGCTCCAGCTCTCGTCAAGCCAATCCTGGTAACGTGGCCTTTTGTACAATGAGAATTACGGATGGCATATATGCTCAAAAGTAAGATTTTCCCATCTACAAAAGACAAAGGTGTAGCAAAGAAGAGTGACATTGCTGCATACCCACATTCTAGCTAGACATACTTACGAGACTCGGTCACCTCATAACCGTAACCCTCACCCCACACATATCCATACCTACATGCTGGCATAATGGCTACAGAAGTGTCACATTACACTTGTGGGTTGGAGTCACTTTCCATCATCTCTGTCCTGTACAGAACCCAGTCACTCTGACCTTGTTCTGAGAGAGGTGAATTTATCCTTATAGGCAGGTCCGTGTGTGTCTATTGATGTACATGTATATGGCCATCTAAATCCCAAATTACCACCACTTAAAAGCGTATTTGCAAGTGAAATGACAGACAATTTTAGATTAAATAACAAAATGAGGTTTTTAATTTTTTTTTTAGATAAATATTTCGCTTTGGTAAGTCTGTTTTTGTTGTTGTTGTTCTTTTTTCTTCTTGCAAAAGAAACCTGACTCCTTTGTGAATCTGTAGGATAAGTGGTGTTTCATCAAGTTTAAATAAGAGCACAGAGAGGGCATTTTGAAGGCTAACTCTATACTTTTGAAGAAAAACATCAAGTTTTTCACAATGCCTTATTATTATTCTGGGTCACTGTGATGTTTCCATGCATCTTGGCATGTCCCTTTAATTGGATCCTTGTGTACGAAGGTCCAGTACAGTTGCATTGAAAGCTGACATTTCTAACTAACTGACCTTTTCAGGCCCAGTGATACTCCTATAATGATTATGCTCTAGCATTGTTTGGACACAATACCACATACTTCAGAGCACATAAAGAATATGGTCTCTGAAAACTATTCAAAATTCCCAATCTCAAGTTAGCAAAATGAGAAAATTGGGTGCAAACATTCATCAGGAAGTTATTGTGTAGGTATCGATTTGAATGCCCTTTCATTTCTCTGGGAAAAAGTGTTGTATTATGGAGCGCTAAATTAACTTTTGTTCTGTTATTTTTTCCCAGTAACTATGAAAAGGTCAAATTCATTCATAAGGCTGAATAGATTTGCTGAAGATAAGCAATAAGATAGCAATCAACCTTCAAGTAACCTTTAAAGAGACAGTATCTTCTTTTCTGAACAATAATTGATCTGTTCATTAAGGTGCCGAGAACTCTTTGGGGCTCATCTAGGCAAAACGTATAGGACCTGTGGCAAAAGGATGTAATCTAGAACAATAAGGACATTAATTCTGATGTTAGAAATATATTATTGTTGCATATTTCAAAGACAACCAGATGACAAAATGAACAATATTGTGATGTGTGGTGTTTGATTTGAGTGTCCCAAGAAAATGTGAACAAAGACAAAAATAAGATCTTAAACTTTGATGCTTGATTTGTTTTTCTTTCACCTGTGACAGAAATCTGAATCTCTCACTCACTTCTCTCCTGACTTTGGTGACTAGGGTATAATGAACTTCACAATTTGTTTTCTTGGTGTATATATAGAAGGGAACCTCAAATGGAAAAATTTGGCTTAAATAGCAGCTCTGCATGAAGAATGTGTAGATTCTTTTCGTCCCTCTTGTAAGAAAACTCAGGTTTGTAGGTTATGGGTCTTTTTTCTGCAATGAACTTTGTGGGAAAGATTTTTTATTTCATTTTCATTGATAAATATTCCCCAGTGGTTTCTGCACATGCAAAAATGAAACCTTTGCCAGTTCATTAGGTGCAGCCAAGGAGTCCACAACACAACGGTAAGTATGCCATGGTCCTGGGCCAGTTGTGTGCCAGGTTATTCCCTAGGTAAAAGTTAAAACAGACTGAGGGGGGCTGTAATACTACCAAAGAGCTAAATGCCTAGCCGGGGACTGTCTAAATCACAGGGAATACTGTATATTTAAGATATCAGTCCAACGTTTAACATTGCACCCATGTCCATATTTCATTTCTGCGTGTAAATCCATGTTATGTACTTCATTTTATTTTTATGAATTACACACACTATGGACTAGCTGTGCATAATTGATTACAAGAAGTTGTCTTGGTTTTTATCTTTGATCAGAGCTCTTGGAAATAACAAATATCCCAGATGACATAGGTTTTTATACTGAATATGTTTTCACACAGTACTTCACTTCCTAATGTGCAGGGTCATGTTGGAGCTTATTTAGAGTTAAGTCAAAATGAGTAATTTTTGTTGAGTGCTCCTTATCTTTATAAATAGGCTGATATCTCATGGAAAACTTAGAAAAAAAATCTTTTTGGAAATCTCTCTTGTCATACATTTTATACATATATATATATATATATAAAAGGAGAATGGAAAGCTCTGTCCCTGGTTGTTTATTTTTTAATTAGTAGGGGCATTTCCATGGGAACACAATCTCTGTCATTTAGAGGTGTGGGTTCTTTTTATTATTCTCATCTGTCATCTAATCTGAACAAGAGTCAATGAAAATGAGAGCGTCTCTGCCTCAAACAGCTTATGAACCACAAGACAAACAAAGAAGATAGGATTATTATATAACATTTATATCACAGAGGCACCCAGAGGTCCCATTCCACTGCCGGGGGGGCCCTCATTCTTCCTCACCCCCTTCCCTACTCTTTGTCATGCTCTAGCATATTTTGTTTAGGGTCTGGTAGTATGCTCTTTGACACTTCAATATCACCTCTAAAATTTTGTCTGCACACTTTTTTAGGACAGGGACGTGTGTGTGTGTGCGCGCTTGCGTGTGTTCGCACACAGCAGAAATTTGGATGCTATAAAATAATATTCCGATATATGAAAACATGGTTCCTCAAAAAGCACCACAACCAGAATCCAGGTGACTAACAATCAATACTGTGGTGTTCAAGAACTAATGGCTGAAGCGTTAATCTCTTAAACCTCTGTGTTATAGTTCTGTTTTCTTCACCTTTAACCCAACAGTGGAATATGGCCCTACTTTCTCTTATAACTAAATGCCCTTCTGTCCTTCGACAAACCAGATTTGTGTCTTTTCATAGCTTTCTGGAGAGGGCTAATAATACATGGGAAAGCTTTACTGCCCACAGGAGAGTTTGCCAGGTTGTAATAATAAGAAATGTTGTTGAAAAGTCATGATCAATGTTAATTCAGTTATTTTTCATTTTCTTCGTGTTTTTTAATTAAATCTTGTATTGTGTACATTTTCTCCAGCCCTACCCCATAGATCGCTCATTGGAGAGAGTGGTGACTGGTTGTACAATGAATTCTTATTTGTCCTCCCACAGAAAGAACTGCAACATTTTTAAATGATGAATTTAAGGGAGAAAAAAATGGAACTTTGGATGTGCAAAAGATGTAAATGTTGTTTTCCAGGTTTTATAGTTCCCAGATGCCTTCTCTAATTGCATAGCTAACCCTGAGTTTATTCGGTTATTTTCCAGAGACAAACTCATTTGTATACATGTCAGAGTATAAACTGAATTAAAAAAGTAAGACCTCTAGATTAGAATTCAAGAATGATAAACAAACTCATTTAGAATGCATTTGCATGTAATTTACATGTGCCAAAATGCAATTGCATGTGATTTGTAAATACAGGTCTTGCATCTATTTAATACCACAGTATAGAGTGGAAGAAAAAAATTGTAGCTTCTTAAAAAAAAAGTTAAAATAATAAAAAATAATCTGAAAATGGTCCATGTTTGAATGTGATTCAATGTGAAGAAAGTGGTGAGGAGAGAGAAGCATGCAGAGAAAGCTGTAAATTCTAGCTGCAACATCTGTAGTAAGTTAGAATTCTGTGTTTTATAGCAACCCCCTACCTTGCCCCGTGGACATTACCATAGCATGTGGTATATTTATTATTCGCTTCCCACAAGAGCTGTTTTACCTAGTGTAGCTTTAAAAATAGTCGGTTTTCTCTCTTTGAAATTCAACCTGCTATCCCATTGTGATACTCACTCTGCAAATGTGGAATACCAGACAGTCCCTGCCCCAAAGCGCTTACAAACTATACAGACCCGACAGACACAGGGTGTGGGAAAAGCGTAGAACACACAAGCAGAGCGACCAGTATGAGTGCAGCAAACCTCATATTCATACCATGGTAATTCGTTTTGAGGCTGGCTTTAGTTAGGAGGGGATCAGCTAAATGGAAAGAAAAGCGAAGGGAAGATGGAAGACTGAAGTGAAGAGGGGTGAGGAGAACAGGGCTGGAGAGAAGAGGGGCAGGTGTGCAATGGATCTGAGGTGAAGAGAGTGAGGGAAGGAGAGGGGACAGCTTTGGAGCAAACAGCCAAAATGCACAGAACAGGGAAAGTCCAGTCAAAACTGGAGAAAGTTCTCTGCTTTGTCTGCTTCCACGCCTGGAGTCTCTGGCCTCGACTACACTACGTGGGGTCTGCTGACACAGCTACACTCATAGAGCTATACAGCGAGCCCCCTAATGTAGTGGCGGTGTATGCTGACAGAGGATGAGTTGTGGGGTGCAGGAACACCAGTCTCCCTGAAGGACATTAACTTAACTAACAGAAGCCCTCTTTTGTTGACATAGTTATGCCTGCACTATTTTGCTGGCTTAGCTATGTCAGCAAGGATGTGTGGTTCTTTTCATGCCCCCAGCTGACAGAGCTAGGCTGCTAAAACTTTGTTGTGTAGAGCTGGCCTCTCACTGGTACGTCCTTGCAGTTTTTCCCCAAGGGCCGCAGGGCAGGAAAAGGAACAACCTGGGTCCTAGCGCCCCTCAGGGACTTGGAAGTGGATCTCCCTTGCACGGTTCTGGGTTTGGATGTGCTGGACAGGAGGGGTGGTCCTGACGGGGCCTCATTTTACCATCTGCTACCCAATGCAGCAATCCCTATTTCCTCTGAGTCTGATCCTACCATCTTGAATCAAGAATTAAAAATGTGTTGTGTGTTTTAAGATTAAAGAAGCCTGTAGCTTTGAAGGAAAAGGTAATACTGTTTGAAAATAGAGGTTGGGGGTGAATTAGAATTTAAGGACTGAAGTGAGCGCTGCTGAAATGTATTGGTGGAGTTACTGAAATCATGCTTTATTTAAATGCATTGGTTTTTTAAAACAGCTTATCCTGAAATACCAAACAACAACCATTTTTATGTCCATTGCATAGCAGCAAAGCCTCACATACAATGAGAGACATAATAGGGTCCAGAGAGCTCATCTACCTTGAAGCTAGTTTACTGTCTCACAATTTGCATAAATGAAATATAAAAATAGGGTTCCTTCCCTCCACCCAACATTACTGCCATTGATTCCAATTTGACTCAATTCGGTTGAGAATTGTAATTTTCAATAGGTTATAATATAAAATATGGAATTCATTCCCTTTGGTAAAAACTGGATTTTTCCATATAATAAGCTTCATTTTACTCTTGCACATTGGCTTCAGTGTTTATCATCACGGAGTTAGAGAGGCTAGATACCTTTACATCTTTTATTTGTGGGCAGAATAGACTCCTTTTTGCACATGTGGACAGGGGTTTAAGTGTTTTTGCATTCTGGTTTTTGCTTGATCTGTCAAGAACTCTTATTTATTTCTTGGGATGTAACTCAGTTTGCATATCTAGCTTAAATGTTAATTGCTAATCAGGCTAAAAAGGAATTTAGATAGTGGTCTATATTAACCTCTTCAACTGTCCACTTCTTCCTAAGGAGGCAGCTGGCTGAAACAAAAAAAAGGGATCATTATGTGGATGATAAATTACCCTTTTCTCCCAGGAGAAGACAGTCTCTCAGCACTAAGGTTGAGACATTCCAGTGACTGGAATAAAAGAGTCTGCAGACTGTCTGTCCACATGGTGTTTGATACATAATGTGATTCTTCAAAATGGCTTTTATAATTAAATCATCGAGGATAGTGGGAGAGGGAACATTATTCTTGTGACTTCCAATTTATGAGACGCTCCTGTTACTGGTGAATGGAAAGGCCGATTTTATATTAACTGCTTTAAAAGTTACATTTCAAAATGAGGATTTTGAAAGCTAGTTTAGTAAAAAAAAAAAAAGAATAGCAAATTTTGTAAAAATTTAGCCAGAAGGAAAGGCTACTGCATTCATCCAGGTGAAGCAGATAACGTTTCACTTCAGTGATCCTTTTGCACTAATATGCCTTTCTGAATATATGGACTAAATTTGTTGTTTGGTTTTTGTATATGGTTACTTGAGTGAATGAAGCCTTGACACCAATCATACCATAGTAACCGTGTATGGCACTCTAATGATCAAGGTAAGTCAGCAATTAGCACAAATGACCATCTATGAAAAGAGGATTTCCTCTCATTTGCTTTAATTTGATCTTTGATCAAATATTTGCATACATTATTTCTTACTTATTAGGGATTTTATTGTTTTGAACAGCAAAGGAGATGATATGGATTAAGATTTTGCACAATGTTTATTTAGTTTCTTTCCTTATTAGCTATGTTGAATCCAACAACTGAAGAGCCATATATATAAACCTGTAAACCCAGAAGTTGAGAAACTAGACCTAATAATCACTGTGGCTTTAAGTTTTACCCAGCAAACAATGTACAATGACTCTGGAATTCTGCAATGTGTGCCCCCAAAGCTCCTTAAATGTTATCATCATGTTGCTTTAGACAGCTTAATGGGGTCCACAGATCAATAGCAGGCTAACTTTAGAGCATCTTCCTCTTGCACACTAGCTGTGCTCCTTTCTTTATAATTGTTTGCACGTAGACCAGCCTGCTAGTATCTACTTTCATCAGTTCTAGGAAGCAAGCCTTATATCCACATTGATTGTTCAAAAGATCAGTCGCTGGGGAGATGTGTTTGGTACAGTCCAACACAGAGCCCAGTGTCATGCAGGCATACAAAGAGTGGAGTGGATTTAGTGGTGTATTTACACTTTTTGTCATAGTACGGCTCAATTACCTTTTAAAATTAAATACTTTGGCCAGAATGTTCAAAGCCTGTGAGGGCATGTCTACACTGCAATGAAACACCCACGGCTGGCCCGTGTCAGCTGACTGGGGCTCGTGGGGCCTGCTCTGCATGACTATAAAATGGCAGTGTAGAAGTTTGGCTTTGGGCTGGAGCCTAGGCTCTGGGACCCCATGAGGAAGGAGGATCCCTGAGCCCAGACTTGGAATGGAAGACTCTATCCTGGAATGCAGGGACTCTGGAAAGGATCTAAGGGTCATAATGGGCAAGTAACTCAACATTAGCGTCCAGAGTGGTGACATGGCAAAAAGAGCTAATGTGATCCTTGAATGTAAACGAAGGAGTGGCGAGTAAGACTAGGGAAGTGATTTCACCTCTGCATATGTGTGACTTTAATGAGGCGGAGACTAGGATGCTGTGTTCAGTTCTGATGTTTACATTGTAAAAGGGATGTTGAAAAACTGGAGAGGGAGCAGAAAAGAGCCACAAAAAATGATTTATGGGCTTGAGGAAATGCCTGACAGTGAGCGACTTAAGCCTCAATCTGTTTAGGTTATCAAAAAGAGGACTGAGAGGTGACTTAATTATAGTGTGTAAGTACCTTCATGGGGAGAAAATACTTGGTACTGAAAGGCTCTTCAGTCTAGCAGAAAAAGGCATAACAAGAACCAATGGCTGGGAGCTGAAGCGAGACAATTTCAAATTGGAACTAAGGCACATTTTTAACAGTGAGGGACATTGGAACAAACTACCAAGGGCAGGGGCGGATTTCTGGATGTCTTTTTGGAAGATATGTTTTAGCCAAACACAAGCTAAGTTTTAGCCACACACAAGTCATTGGGCTCAATATAGAGGTAGCTGGGGGAAGTTTAATGGCCTGTGATATACAGGAGGTTAGATGATATGATCTAATGGTCCCTTCTGGGCTTTAACTCTACGAATCTATGCATAATTGAGTTGTTGTTCGCGTTTTCTATAGGTTTATTATGTAAAGAATTAATTTTCGTTTTGAACAAGGGGAAGGGAGCAGAGTTTCCTACACCATAATCACAATGGCCATCAAGTTCCTTACAAAGGTATTGCAGGGTGGGACTTGTGCTACAGCTAGCAATTTGGTAGGGAAAACATCTCTGAAAAATTATTTGGCTCAAGCTGAAGAGGGTTTTTGACCAGCATTTGGCTGAAGCCTACTCAACGCCAAATTTGGGAATAGCCCTAATTGTGAGAGAAAGAGAATGTGTGAATACCGTACTGGAAGCTAGGTCCTCCTGACTTTTGATCCTGGGTCTAACTCTGATTCCTTCCATGATCTTGGCAATTTCACTTAAAGGGACTTTGTCAACTTAAAAAGCACACCTTTGTCTGAATGTATTTTTTACTTCTATAGCTACAAATAACACCTAATATTACTGTACCTTAACTAGGTTACCGAAGAAAGTTCTCCACTTTTTGCTTGTTTGTTCTGTGCATTAGACAACACTTTGTGTATTTAGTTTCACTGTTTCCTCTGTGTGGCCTGTTAGTCCTTGACCCTGCAATGACCGCCATCAATTTCCTGTATTGTTTTGTGTGGTTTTTCACAGAGTAACAAGGGAAAGAAACATAAAAAAAAAAAAAGATATTGTAGAGCCACAAAACTGGCAAGAGAACTTGGAGGCATGTTAGGAACTGAGATTACTTTTAACACTTGTTTGTAATTGGCTAGATGTCAAGATGATATTACCTACTTTATCCTCTGGCTCAGTTACTCTGTCTGTATAATGGAGATAATAATATCTGTCTCCCAGGGGAGCGATAAGAATTAATAGTTGCAATGAACTTGGAACCTTGAAAAACTCTGTGTGAGTGCTAGGCATCGACATTATTAATGTTAATGCTTAAATGAAATATTAATGGACAAAACTAATGTTAAAAAAGAGAATGTTCTGCATATTAAGGGCCTTCTAGAAAATCTTTTGCCCACCCATTGTGTCTTATTAGAATGTATTCTGTTTATTGAATAGTAAATAGTTGCTGAATCAGAGGTTAATCACCATTTTGTGATTTACTGCTGTATTACAGGTTAAATTACTCTCCTTTTTTCTGTTATCATAAATTACTTATGTTTTGCATAGCTGAAAGAGCTTTGTTTGACTGACTCTGACCCTCCTTGCAGCTATGCATTCTCATCTGTAGTGTATGAATTAGGAAGAATAATATAGTGCCCTAATGGAGAGCCCCACCCAAAAACTGCCATCACCGGGAGATCTGCATGTAGACAGAGGTCTGTGCTTTCATGCCCCTTACACCTGCAAAAGAAGAGCTTGGTGAGTTGCAAACTTGGAAGTGTTTTCAGGAGGGAACTTGTTAAAGGGTATTCTGTATACTCCTCATAACCAAGACCGGAATCCCATGGAAACAGCCAAAGGGCCTTTGTATTTCATGGGTTCAGCCTTTAACACACAATGCTGCAGTATTGGCTGCGTTGGATGTAGCATGATCTTCTGAACTGACACTCTAAGGCTGGGTGAACTGATCTGAATCTGCTTAACATGAAGGGATGAAATCAATGCTCCACTGGGTTTAGAGTCAGTTATGTAAACAGTTTCCTGCTTTGTTTCACTATCATCCTCTGAATGGTGCTCAGCTACTATGCTGATGGGCAGAGTATAAGAGGATAGATAGGTTCCTGGTGAGATTCACCCTTTGTTCATACTCTAGCCAAGGGTGGTGAGTGCCTTTGAGAGTTATAAAAGAGAGTGATTGCAATAAACAGTTATTTTCATGAAGATTGCTGTAGTTAAAACCTTATATCAAAGAGTGTTATAGAAAACGTAAGGTTTTACAGTATCTTGACCATACCAGCAACAGAGCTGGGAGCTACTAAACGTTTGTCACTAGAGGTCTTTAGTGTGCTTTTTATGTGACCAGTTATACCATGTAAAATAGTCATGATGTTTTAGTCTGTGTCTGGCCAGCAAGGCAAGTGTAACAGAGCAACACAGGGAGGAAAGCATAATGTCACTGTAAAAGCACAGTCATGCTGTTGCTTCTGCGTGAAAGTGGGAAGATCCGTAGTCTGAGAGTGCAGATGCAAAGGGGGAGACTCAAGATAATTGTCTTTTGCTGTCACTTAATGTTTTCAGCGAGTATAGATCGAGGTTCTGATCGGGAACAGCGAATGGAATGTTTCTGTTACATTGATCCTTATTATATATGGGCAGGGTGATGGCACTGATCAAATTCAGAATTCTTAACCTGGCACAGTTCACTGTAACAGTGTGGCAATAGGCACAATATGGGGATACCATATTGTGCACACTCATGTTTCAAAACAGAGTTAGAAGATCTCATTTTTGACCCACCACTTTGGGGAACGTCTCTTAGACAAAAGTTAAATACATACTATAAATAAGGGAGCCCATAGCTCTAAGCCAATAATATGCAGCCTTTGATGAAAAATTAACTTATATGCAGTTGAAGTTCACTTTCCCATTTTCAGAAGTGTTTTGTTTCATAAAAAATCCTGGATAGTTTGAGGTTTGTCTGTCTCCTTAACAGGTCAAAAGCATGTAATGGTTTTATATTGTTTTGGTTGGAGTGCCTCTAAGCTCCCTTGATGAGAAAAGTGGCATCTTGAGGAAACATAAAACAAATTACAAACCAAACCATTATTAGTAGTGGCAGTTACCTCCTGTAGCATGATTGATTTGGAATCCCCTGGAAGGATAACTTGACAAATAGTAGCATTTCTTAGGAGTTCATATCCAAGCTTAGTTGGTGGTAATAGAATTTCACTTTCAGATTCCAGACAATTAAACCAAGGTACTGAATGTCACTGCTTTTTCCAACGAGATTCATTTAAAAAGTACTTTTTTTGGCTTGTCGCTTTTGAAATAAGTTAAACAGAGACAAAGTCAATTCCTTTGTGAGCCTAGACAAATAGCTCAGTTGTAATATAGCCAGCAATCCATTCCATGATTATTGAATCCAGGCCAGTATTGGTGATGTCTTAATACTGTACAGCACAGTACAGTCTGTGAACTAGAGAAGTAGGGAATTAAAGGGTCTGTGTGTGGCCAGCATCCTGAATAAAGGGTCCTCTTTGAGTTGGTACTCCTGAGTCTTCTATCTCCTTTGTCACAAGAGCCATTACAATAGGGATTGGGAAAATGTCTGAGTTCAGCCTCCAGGTTACTCCCTGCATGAACCTTTTGAACTTGAGAAAAGGCTTCTTAAAGTGAATGTCCGTGCTCGTTAAAGTTGCTGGATTTGATAGCCCTGGAGACGATGTAAATAAAGGATTTCAGGGCCTAGGTGCGGTACAGTGCAAGATCCCACACACTACTTCATCAGCATGTCTCAGCTTAAAGGAGAGGGGATTTCAGTCTCCACGTCCCATTCACTCCTTAGACTCTCTGCCTGGGCTGCCAATTAGTACTACTAGTCCAGTAGTTGTATTGGTACTGTTGTGGCATGGAAACCTGCCCGTTGATGGTACTGCTGTCAGATGGTAACACCTTGCTCACAGACTGTCCCAGGCTGATGTGGAGCTAATGATGAAAGGCCCCATGTGCTTACCAATCCCCTAAAACAGCTATTGCCCATGATGTATCCTTCTTTAACCCCTTCTCTGTTGACATCCAGGCCTGCCTGATGAGGATGATTGATGATGTTAATCTATAGCACTATCAGTGAAAATGACATGCCACTCATCATTCCAGGACACCTCGTCCCAAATAGGTGCATCATTGTTGGAATGTGGTGGAGATGACCATCAGGGAGAAAAATGGAGAGGTCCACAATTAGTGGGGAAGGACAAAGAACAAAAAAAGAAATTAGGTCTAGGAAAAAGAGAGGAAGAGAGAAAGGGAAATTTGAGGATTTCTCTATACACAAATTCACACCAGTCTACTTAAATATATGTTCTAAAACCAGGTGAGTTAAATCAGTGCAAGTTTGTGAGTGGACTCTCATTTTTGGTTTAAGAGTAGCTTGGTTTAGTTTTCCTTAATCTGGTAAAAAAAATGGTGAAAATTTGTGTGTAGCTGAGGTCTGAAACAGAGCTTTACAGTTTAGAGGTTTACAACTCTGAGAGATCTATCTTGATACTATGGCAATCGCTGCCACTAAAAACCCTATATGAAAGAGAATAGACATGTGGTGTCTGTATTTCGTTGCATAACTCAAAATGTGAAATAACAATTAGTTTGAGCCAAAAGACATCTCTGATGTAGCTCCACTAAAGATAATGAAGTTACAACATGGATGAGTTTGTCACAGTAGTTTGATTTTTATATTATGGAGCACTGAAGACTCTTGGTGGGGCCTAAGCTATTTTACAGTTTCAAATCCTTGAAGCAGGTGTTCACGTAAGAGACACGCTAGTAATGGGGCTTGTGCTTCAGGATGTCACATACTATACTAAGATAATTGTAATGGTAGAGATTGCTTCTCACACTTCCTTTGGGCCATCCTCTTGGGCCTTAGCTGTTGTGGTAATCCCAACATACATCACCATTACCCAGAACAACCTCAGGTATATCTCTTATTTCTCCAGCATGACATTGGTTATGCTAATGCAACCAAAACTGAGATGTACTGGAATGCTTCCCCTTCTAACTAAAACAACTGATAACATTTACTTGGAAGACACATAGAAGCACTGGAATGTGGACGAACAATGATAGTGGAAACATTCTGGTTTTGGTACAAAACTTAAGTAAGACAGAAAGCTACATTTTATAAACTGATTAGTCAGGGAAGATTTTCAATCAAATTAATATTTAAGTCAATGCACCAAAGTGCTTTCAGACTGAATTGATTTTAAAGTAATTTAATTTAGTACAAAAACTCACCCAGAGTTAAAAAGGAAGAGCTATACTGGTACATGATGCATCCTCTTTTAGATGCGTGTGCATTTAAGCTTTAAAATTGTGTACATATATATGTTTTTTCTAAGTCACCATGTGGTTAGACTACTGTGCTTGTATCACAAAGCAGTATCAGGTAGCTATCAAATTTCCAACACTTCAGAAGAATTGTTAGTTCATCAGTTGTTTAAAATACGTCAAGCATGTTCCAAAATCCCACATTGTTGCATCTGAAAGTATATTTCAACACAGTCCTTTAAAAGCCCATTGGTAATCGGAGGTAGACAAACTGGTTTGGAGAGTAATGCAAACCATCCTGACCCTTTCAGGGTTCACATATCACCAAGCTACAACACAGCAGGGAGTCATCCAAGGCTTCAACCTGCTTATAGATGTGGAACACACATCACTATGTGTCTTGTAAAATCAAGTACCTTTGCTCATGCATCATGGACTGAAGCCTGTAACAGTAGGTGGCAATGCATTGTTTTCTATCTAGAAGCAAAGTTAAACACTGTAAGCTATTAGAGCAGGTGTGTGTGTTTCAAATCTTTGTTTGCCATTACTTGATCTGAATTAAAATATCTGTATTTACACTTGATATGAAGAGTTATCGTCAAACCCCATGCTTCAAGGCACAATCAGCATTTGGGTCAGGAAGAAATCTTCCCCAGCATAGTATAGCACTGTACAGATGCATCTGTTCACTGTAAATGCATTCACCTTCTTATGAAGCAACTGACAATGAAGGCCGTTGGAGACTAGACAGTACATAAGATAGGCACTGTTCCACTGCTGACAATACTTTTACTAATACTAATTTTAGATGACGAATCTCATTTTAGCAAGCATTGGGTAAATTACCTTCACACTGTGTTTTATAGACTTTTCTCTTTTTTCCCACACTGAATACTTTAGAAACATTTCCCATTTCTGAAACAATTATTTTTGGCTCTTCTAGAACTTTTTCCTCTACAGTGTTTAGAATATTTTTAGATCCACTCCACAGATAGAGGAGAACAGTGAAAATATTTGTCACCAACTGACATTTAATACAAATAAAAAACACCCTCTTGCCTCCTTATTCGTCAATGTGTTTAATTTTGTTCCCTAAGCAATCCATAAAGAGTGGGGCTGTTTGGCAGCAGCCCAGTGGAGAAGCTCAGTAAAGAGTAAAGCTAAATAAGGGAGTGATGCACTGTAATAATATTCACCTGTGAGGCTTGCTTTGTGCTATTTCACATTTGCTAACATTGACGAACATTCCTGTGCATACAAATTACATTCCCTGATTACCTTTAATTGGCATAAGTATTTGTATTTGGGAGTAGATCACAGAATGTAGTCATATGATATGATAACACACTCTCCACTCCACTAGTATCTCAGGAGGATGTTAAACAGAAGCTACTGAAGTTAGACATTTTAAAATCAGCAGATCTGGATAACTGGCATCCAAGAGGTTTAAAAGAGCTGGCTGAGGAGCTTGCTGGACTGTTAATGTTGTCTTTTCAATAAGTCTTGGAACACTGGGGAGGTTTCCAAAGACTTAAAGAAAGCTAATGTTGTGCCAATATTTAAAAAGGGTAAACAGAATGACCTGGGTAATTATAGGCCTATCAGCCTATGACATCGATCCTGGGCAACATAATGGAATGGCTGATAAGGGACTCAATTAAGAAATAAGTAAAGAAGGGTAGTACAATTAATGCCTATCAACATGAGTTTATGGGAAATTGATTCTGTCAAATTAACTTGGTTTTTTTTTAATGAGATTACAAGTTTGGTTGATAAAGGTAATAGTGTTGATGCAATGTACATAGTCTTCTGTAAGGTGTTTGATTGGATGATATTTTGATTAAAAAGCTAGAATAATATAAAATTACATGGCACACAATAAATGGATTAAAAACTGGTTAACTGTTAGGTCTCAAAATGTCATTGTAAATGGGGACTCATCAGTGAGTGGGTGTGTTTATAATGGGGTTCTTGGCTCTGTGCTATTTAAACGGTTTAATCAATGACATAGACGAGAACATAAAATCATCACTGATAAAGTTTGCAGATGAGACAGAAATTGATGGAATGGTAAATAATGGAGAGAACAAGTCACTGATACAGTGTTCTCGATTGCTTGCTAAACTGGGCTCAAGCAAACAATATGTGTTTTAATACAGCTAATTGTAAATGTTTGTGTCAACGAACAAAGAATGGAGGCCATTCTTATAGGATGGGGGACTCTCTTCTGGGAAGCAATGACTCTGAAAAAGATTTGGGTGGGTCTAGGTGAGTGGATAATCAGCTGAACATGAGCTCCCAGTGTGACGCTGTGGCAAAAAGACCTATGCCAGCCTTGGATGCATAAACAATAGACTCTCAAGTTTAATGAACCTCAGGTAGGATAGAGAGGTTATTTTACCTCTGTATTTGGCCAATCCTGGAATACCATTTCTAGTTGTGTTGTCCACAGTTCAAGAAGGGTGTTGATAAATTGGAGAGTCTTCAGAGAAGAGCCATAAAAATGATTAAAGGATTAGAATACGTGCCCTACAGTTATAGGCTCAAGGAGCCCAATCTATTTAATTTACCAAAGAGAGGGTTAAGGAGTGACTTGATTACAATCTGTAAGTATCTACGTGGGGAACAAATATTTAATGATGGGCTCTTCAATCTAGCAGAGAAAGGTATAACACAATCCAGTGGCAGGAAGTTGAAGCTAGACAAATTCAGGCTGGAAATAATGTGTACATTTTTAACATTGAGGGCAATTAACCCTGGGAATAATTTACCAAGGGTCGTGTTGGATTCTCCGTCACTGGCAATTTTGAAATAAGGCTATGTCTACACTAGACTACAGACCTTACAGTGGCACAGCTGTACTTGTAGCTGCACCGCTCTAAGGTCTCCCGTGTAGCTGCTCTATGCCCATGGGAGAGAGCTTTCCTGTTGGCATAAGTAAACTACGCCCAATGAACAGCAGTAACTATGTCGATGGGAAAGCATCTCCTGCCAACATAGTCTGTCCATTCCAGCGCTTTTGTCGGTGAAATTTATATCAGTCGGGATGTTTCTTCATACCTCTGATCCACAAAAGTTTTACTGACAAAAGTGCGAATGTAGACAAAGCCTAAGGTGACAACTCCATCACACAACAAATATCAGCTTTAGGTAATAATGCTAAGACCTTATTCGGCTACACACAAAGCGTCATTGCCTTCCGGAAAAACCATCAACAGGTATATAAAACATCTCAGTAACTTTCCCCTGTGTCATCACGACATCTCTCTTCATCTTCGACATCAGCCATCTAAGATTTGACAGCCTGACCTCAGATTTTCAGTTCAGTGTTTAAGGAAGGGTGTGCTCCCAGACACTGGAAATATAAACTGCATTAAATAAGCCATGCCTCTTACACCTTAATATTTTTTCTGTCTTAATGAGAACAGGACACTGTCAAGCAATTATTCATAACTGGGGAATGTCTTTGCTCAGGTCTGTGTATATATTGTGTCTTGTGGTGTTTCAATGATCCTGGAAGATAGAGCTGAACATCTGTTGAGGGTTTATATTTATACACAAGGCAGGTACAGTGTGGGCCTTGGCAGTGCAAGATTCGTCACAGTGACCTGCCAGTGTGTCTGAGCCCTCACCCAAAGGGGAACAAGCTAAAGGAACAAGAGGGTAATTCAGTCACTATGTCTATTCAGCCCTTGGCCTTTTCCCCAAGACTGTCAACAAGGGTGTTAATTAGTGTCAATTGTGACTGCTAGGAATGGGACAGAAGCCAAAAATGCATTTGCTAAACCAGTAAGCCAGCAAACAGTCATCAGATGGTAATGGCTTTCACTCACTGCTAACCTGGGCAGCATTTGAATGGCTGACCAAAGGGAAAAGGGCCTTTAGTTCGTTCATTGCCAATCCCTTGAGTCAACCAGTCCTCTGTTTTAAATAAACCCTGGCAAGTTTACAACTGACATCTGTTTCCTTATTTAATTTTATTTTCTTTCCTCTCAAAATTCAAGACTATTGAAGGGTTGCTCCATAAGCCCGGGGTTGTTGACAAAGATATTGTTTAAAAGGCGACTTGAGGTATCTGTTTTATCAGGCTTTGGAGAGAGGAATTATCTTGGTTTTGCAAACAGATATCAAACAAAATTGTCCACCCACACTGACTGTATATCTTCAGTTAACTGCCATGTTAACATGCTCAGTGTTCTCCAAAGGGGCTACCCAAATACAATCTGTGTTGTGCTTTTAGGAGTAAACAACTTCTCTTTAAATGGGAAGTATAATGCTATTTGAAAATATAGCTGTTGGTAGGAACTAGTTGTTCTCCGATCTACCTGGAATGCTTAGTGTCCTGGCTTATGGCTTTTCTCTTGTCCATTTTTTTCTTTCCCTATTTTCTGCAGTCCTGGCACTATTATATCAGCCCAATGATTCTTTGGCTCTGAAACCACCAGACATTAAAGTCCCTGGTGCCTATTTGAATGGCAGTCACAGGCCTTAAATGCCAAGCAATATGCAGTATTTCCTTAATGCTGGAGCCTAACTGGCACCAAGATGTCACTTAGTTGTGCTGGCAGCTTTAGAGCTACCTCCAGCTGTAGGTGCAAACAACAGCGTCGTGGTCACTCATTCCCTTTTCTGTACTCTGGAAATGTGTAAAAATTGTGCCCAGGCAATACTTCCTTCACACAAACCTGACTTTATTAAACAGCCACACATCATTTCAAAGGTGGACATGTGCGGTTGTGACACTCACTTGGCATCACTTCTTTTTGCTGGCGCAGAGGTTTGTGCTGCCCTTGGCATTCCTCCTCTATGTTTTTCTGTAGCATTCTTGGGGGAGGGGAGCTTGGCAGTCACTCTTGCCAGATGCAAAGTTCTCTCCTGTTCTCCAGCAGAGGCATTTGAGATCTGTGTCTAAAGCTTTCTGGCAGAGATTGTGCATTTTGCCTGGCTCTACTTTGCTTCACTGAGATGAACCGCCTTGTCCTATGTTTGTGGTATCTTCTGACCCAGACGCAAGTGAGGAGGCCTGCGTTTGAAGAGAGAGCGGCTTATCTGATGCTCAAAAGATGTCCCGTTAGTACTTCTCTTCGATGAGCATCTATTATATAAATAGCTTACACTGATGTTTATGAATTAGCAGTTTTGTTTCTCATAAGCCAGGGCTCAGCAACCTATGGTACATATGCTAAATGTGGCATGCGAGATGATTTTGAGTGGCACGCCTCAAGGACAGGGAGAGGGGCGGAAGGGGCCAGGAGGGGAGGGGGAAGCGGCCGCCCTGCAGTGCTGCTTGGAGCTGGGAGCGGCTCCTGGCCAGGGCCCATGGCATACTGAGGCAGGGGAGCCTTGCCCCTGGATGCTGGCCTGTGGGGGGGCACTGGCCGGGCCCTCGGAAGAGGAGCCGTCCCCCACTGACATCCCCAGCGGCTGTGCCATCCCAGCTCCTCAACCTCCTGTCCTCCCAGCCCTCCTCCGGCCCTGCGCTGGGCACATCGAGGGAGCCGTAGGGACCCTGGACAAGCAGAGGCCAGGCAGCCTTCCCTCCCGCCACTGAGCAACCCGGGGGCATCTGCCCCTCTCACTCCTGCTCCCCGCTGGAGGGGCCAGGTCGGCGCAGCTGCCGGGGATGTCAACAGGGGACGGCTTTTCAGAGGAGGGCCCGGCTGGCACCCCCCCCTCCCCTGTCCAGTGCCCGGGGGCATGACCCCCTCAGTATGCCACTGCCACCACACCCACCAGCCCTGCAGTGGACGAGGAAGAGGGAGAGCAGGAAACAGGCCTGCAGACACCCCTCCCTGCGTCACCACTGCTGCTGTTGCCAGGGATGGGGAGGGTGCAAATACAAATAGTGGCCCCTGGGTGCCAGACACCCATATGCCACTGGCCAGGGTGCTAGGCCCATGGAACAAGGGCAGGGGAAAGACTTGGCACGCCCCTTCACAAAAGTTGCCAACCGCTGTCATAAGCACAGCAACTGAGTGCACCATTTTTTAAAATGGGGATGCAGTTTTCCTTCACTCTTGAAAAGCTATGGGGCAAACTGAAGCAGGTGTAGGCATGCATAGCTCCACCAACTCTGCAGGCTTGCCAAAGGGCGAAATATGGCCCTATGGGTTTGCTGTGGGCTATCAGCAACACATTTCTGTAACTGTAACTTTTCCTCCAAACCTCATTACTGTAACTGTTTCTTTGATTAGCAAATAACAAGGCCCCAGGGCATTCTTGGAAGATTATTGACCAGCTTGGAGGATTTTGTGGCTCAAATCTTTGCTTCAGGCCATTAATTATATTTATTAATTAACTACCCAGGAAATGCACTGGCTTCAGTCATCATTGCTATATGATAGATTGACTGCATCTTGTACTACATCCAGCAGTCGGGGTTAAAAATCTCTTTTATACAGTCGTGTAAGTCCTGCCAGGATTGCAGGGGATTCAGCGTTCTAAATCCACCAAGAAGAAATGATTTGTCAGCAGGGATACCTGGCCCCTCATGGGGAGAGCAAACAAGCACAAAGGCGATGAGTACAGGCAGGGACTCCAAAGGCTAACACAGTAGTCCCACTTTAGCCGAGAGGATAACGTGGTGTCTTTACCTTGGACATTTTGTCTTTTGGAAGCCTTTTATTTTGTGACTGGTTATTAATAAATAATACTGGCATTACTATTATTAATACTTTGCACTTATGGCACCTTCCACTTGAAGGTTCTCAAATTCTTCTATAAACCAATCAATTAAACATCACACTATATCAGGGAGTTGATATTTGCCTATTATGCCTATTTTACAGACAAAGAGACCAAAGCAGAGATAAGTGAATCATTCAGGGTCCCACAGTGAGTTGTGTTGGAGTCAGGAATAGGATGTAGGAGTCCTGAGAACTGTCCTGTGCCCTAACCACTAGATAACAGTGCTTCCCTGTTGTAAACTACCTGTGCAGTTTCATTTTTCTAACTGTCATTGCTCCATCTTATCCATGACGTTAGCATTACAGTTAAGTTAAGGTTTTCCCCACTGTGGCATCTGAGTGCAATTTACAACATTAAATTAAAGGCACCGCATTTTTCCCAAATAGGGAGCATAGACTCAGTAACCTTTGATTTTTCAGTGATACTCTTCCTGTGCCGGGTGGTGGGGAGGTTTGACCAAACAGAAGTCCAATTTTCAAGAGAGATTCCTGGGAGATCCGAGAGATCCAATAACCACTGTCATAGAAGAGCCAGGTCACAGAGGTTTCCCGTAATACAGCATAAGTGAGGGGAAATCCAGGCTCTGATAAACTGCTGGCAGGAGCATCTTCTAATGCGGGGCACTGTCCTCCAACCTTGGTACCATCGGCTGTGGACACTGACAGTTGCAGGGTCCATGCCGGTTGCAATAGCTGTGGAAGAGGTAAGGTGGCTCGCTCCGGCCAGGACACCACCACTGGGCCCACACGGTGGGACTTGGGAGAAGGGCAGGGCGGGGAGGGGAAGCAGAGTGGCTGCCGTGCTCCAGCCAGAGTGCCACTGGGCCCACGTGGCATGAGAGGGACAGGAGGAAGGGGCGCGGCCAGGAGCAGGGAGCAGCTGCTGTGCTCGGCCAGGCCCAGCTGGAGGGCCTGAAAACAGGCCGAACAGCCCACCAGTCCTTGAGTGCACCAGCCCCTCTGGCATTTGCCAGAACTGCCAGATGGCCAGTCCACCCATGCCTCCTACCTGTAGGTAGTGGCTGCGCCTCACATGGCAACTGGAGTTGGGGACAGGAAACCCAGATATGCCAACCTTTAAGACGCAATACAGGCACAGTATAGTATTTGCTTCCTCCCCCCCCCAACCCTCCCGCTGCCTGATTGCTTACTTCCGGTGTCACAGCGTGTTCAGTTGACAGTTGGTAACTCTGGTGTTTGTGTCTTTGAGGTTCTACTGTACTTTGTACAAGATTTGTTGCACTGGTGTAACAGCGGTAGCAGCAGTGATATGCATGGTCATATTTCAAGCATACAGCATCACGACAGGTGCAACATGATTTTGTCTGTCTATCCTGTGTGGTAGGCAGCCGTGTTCTGCACCAGTTGAAGGTGCAAAATGTGCTCCAGGGTCAGTCCCATATCAACAGCATGGCTGTAGTCTAGTCTCTGCAATTTTGCTTCGTGTTGACTATTTTTCTCAGCATTGCCCCATCGGCACATTAATTAGTTTAAAACTAGTGAACCAAATTCATTCCTAGTGTAACTCCATTGACTTCAGTGGAGTTACACCAGGGATGAGTTTGTCCCAGTTTGAGTAGCAATCTCCGGTGGAGTGTCATATGTTTTTAGTTTCCTTAATCTTTTAATACAATACAGTAGCCATCAGAAGGGCTGGCTTTGATTTGATCATTAGTGAATCATTCAGTCCCACATTTTATCCACATTTTATCCAGTGTAATTTTATCTTTATCAGGAAGTGGATTGTATATGGAAGTTCACTGAAATCTCTGAAAAGTCCCATATAACTGGTATTTTTTTATGCACTGCAATTATTAACTTGTTCCGTTTTTTTAAAAAAAGACGGACTCAGTGGAGTTCAAATTAAACCCTGATGAGTCTGCAGAATCTTTTCTGTAGAATAACATTGAGATCCAATTTGGGCTGTTTTTTGTGACGGTAGCAACAGTAGCTAAGGTAACGTGTCAGCCACAGCTGACTGTTAGTGTAAGTTATAATTATCAGACACCTCGCCTGATTGTGTAGTGTTTGGCTGCTTGTGTACAGGTGATGAACATCAAAGTTTAAACACAGTTTCGCAACTGTTACATGCTTTGATTTCAAATCCCAATTTAGACATGTTTCAAGGTGGTGTATCTAACAAACAGGGTTTGATCACTGAGTGACATTTTTAAACAAAAATTGCTGTAGAAAAATAAAAATCAGTTCCATAGTCTCAGTGACGAGAAATATTATAGATATATTTTTATGGACAGTGCTAAGGTTGCTTGGGTGCCTAAATTGTGTCTTACTTATTTTCAGATCTTTGTAGTTCTTTTCAATGTAACCTTAACTTTCAATCTACTGATTTTTAACACTTGATCTTTAAAATAAGAAACCCAAATCACTATTGTGTTCTGTCTCAAGACATCATTAGAGAAGCAAAGTTAAGGCTGTATGGGTGTCTCAATTGTGCATTTTCATGCTTTAAAATGCCTGCATTTCTTTTAAATGCAACATTAACTGTGATTTTCCTGGGTTTCTAAAGCCTGTAGGTTGTTTTTAAATAACTACACAGTTGTTCCAAAGTTTGTTTGCTCTTAATGGTCTCTCCACTGTATCAGTTTTTTCTCCGAGAATGTGAATTAATGTGTGCTATGATGGCATCAACATCCTTGTTCTGCATTCCCTACTTTTAGGCTACAACAAGGCTATGAGTATATTTGATCTTTCTTTAATAATACCCACAACATTCTCTATGTGCTGCTATTTTACTGGTGGCAACCCTTAGCCTAATTCACTAGCCTTTCTCCTCTCTTAAATGTCATAGCTGTCAGCAAAGGAATGATATAAAAAATATTAGAACAATGTTTTCTAGATTTTTCTGTGATTTGCTGCTTTCTTTCATGAGGGAAGTGATGGTTATCATGCAGCAGGGATACCTTAGAAAACGTTAGCGTCTGAATAAATCCGACTCAGAGAATTAAATATCATGGATCATGTGCCAATTTTTCCCGCTGGATTTAATGTAAGACACTGACCCTTGTGATTTTACAAAAGTGGGTCAAATTTTCTCTACCGGTACAGTAGGTCTTCTGACATTCTGCCCAATGTGTGCACCACTGAAGGTTTTATCATCAGTTGCCAAACAAATAACTACAACTTTTGAACTCTAACGAAGAATGTAATTGAATGGACTCTCTCTCGAGAAAATAATGGGGTGTGGGGAATGACTAGCTTTACACCTCTATATTGCCATATGGAAAAAATGAATTTGAGTCTTATCTCAAGACTGCCTGGCTGGACTGCAAATATCAGAGGGCTGTTCTTACTTTGTCAAGGAGTAAAAAAATTCAGATCTCTCCCCCACCCAATTGCCGTTCCCTTCAGTTGTGACTTTGGGTGACTAGCAAAGGTAAATGGGTGAACCTCAGAAGATCCTGAAATGGTCACTTTTCCTCCAGAAAGGTATAAATCCTTATTTGACCTTCATGTAATTATTTGTATCCATTCTCCCAACTCCAGGTATAAGTGACCTAAATAAGATCCTCAGCCACTCCCTGCCTGACTCCTTATTTTAAAACAAAAATCATTCCAAGGTCCTCTTTGTTTTCGCATGGTCAGCCATTTCCAAACCTCATCCCTAAGGACCTGACCCCCATCTTGTCCCAGGGAGATAATGGCAAGAGCCAAGTACCACTACATTATAGGTGGCCTTCCTTAGGGCCTCCATGACACACATCTTTGAGGAAAAGTCTGACGCATTCATATCAGCTGCTCCAGTCTATCACTGCTATTTTTGAGCCAGAGCAGCGATAGGCATAAGCAGACTTAGCAATTGCTTAGAGCTCCTAGCAGCTCTAGGTGTCCCCTGTTTGCTTTTTATTATGTGTTGGGGGGTGGAGGGCAAAAATATTCCTGCTTAGGGCCCCCAATGGGCTAGCACCGCCACTTAAGGACTGAAGCCTGTAACTTTGGATCTATTTCTCTGTAAAGCAGGCCTGACTCAGGAGCATCTCGCTCTTCGGTATCTTTGAGAAGCAAGGCCCCCACATGGGGGGGAAGGGTACACTTTACCTGGGCCCGGAGGCCCTGGGCAGCCTGTCCCAGGCTGCAACCCCCATTGCCATGAGGAAAAAAAAGTTCATGGCTCATGAGATTGTATGCGTGGGATGAGGGACTGTGGTCTGTGTGTGGCAGGGGGCCCGTGTTACAAGTCTGTCCTGGGCCCAAAACAATTATGCTGCATCCCTGTTGAGAAGCACCTCAAAGTTTCAATTACAGTACAATCACTGGTTCCCCTTCCAGAGTTTGTCACACCACAGATTTACCACCAGAGCTGCTTTTGAGACACTACAAATGCTGGATTGTGTCTTCATCGACTTAGGCAGGGAGGAGGAGGCTGATAGCCAAGAACAAGCAACCACCCATATATTCATCCACAAGTCTTGGTTATTCCTAGGCAAGTGTGAAACAATTGCAGAGAATACAAGACAGTTACATTGTGTTACGGGAAAAACGACTGTTTTTAATGATTGCCTTAGCATAGCCATTGTCCAAAGTTAAAAACAAAAGCAAGTCTTACGAATCTAGAACTCTAGTAAGCCACCAGGATGATACTGAATATAATCGTTCGGTGAGCATGCTACATGTTGAGAATAGTCCCAGCACACTCCCCGGCTTCCTCACTGTTCCTATCACTCTAATTCTGGCAGCACAGAAGTTAATAGTGTAAGAAAATTTTGTTTTTATAATTAGGTCTGCAGAATGTAGAAATCAACAGTACAGTGCATTTTCCCAGCAGAGCCCGTAAATTAATTAGGAGCAATTTGCTGTCAGAAACAATTTCCATAATTTTAAGTAAAAAAGCAGAAAACCAGTTTTTATCCTGAAGTAATTTTACTCCTGTGAAGACAAATTATCCCAAACTTTGATTTAACCTGCTCCTGGTTCCTGGTACTTGGGAGCAAATTAGATGCTGTTTAATGGTGGTGTTTATTAGTGCTGGGGCTGAGTTTTCAAGACAGATGCCCTTTCCCCTCACCTCCCCCCCTACAGTTTAGATCTTGACCTTTTCGTAACACAATCTTCTTTGACACTTGCAAATTCCTGTCAGAAGATAATGAACAAATTGCACTGCTAATCGAACACAGGCCTTTTCTAGGCTTTTGCCTGATAGTCACGCAGCAAAGGTCACAGTCTAACTAATGAGGGCTTTGGGTGATACCTACACAACATGTGGGCTTTTCTGAAAGGCCAGAATTTATGGGTGCCACTTGGGGACAATTCAGCTATCACAAGCATCTTAGAAGTACAAGAAGGGATGAGCCATCCATCACGAAACCCCATTATTGGACTTAAACGCTCAGCTTCATATGCATAATTGCCAGACCTTAGGCTCCTCAAAAGGCCTCAGTGTCATTATGATAGATCCTCCTCCCTGTTTACAGAGAAGAATGAACATTAGATGGTCCATTGTGGCATTTAGCATTACAGCCCATCGGATTTTTGGGTGATTTGCAGATATCAAGACACCAAGATGCTGATTTAAATTAAGGGAACATTTGCAGAATCATAAATTTGTCCTATGAAGTCTATTATATGGATGTCTTTCTGAAGCTGATAAGCATAAAAAATTTATTTCTCCAGACTTGGTTTTGGTTTTTTTTGCCTTTCAGATTTGGGTATATTTATTAGCCATCCTTTGCAGCTGGACAGTTAAAGAAGTCTGACCTCTAGCTGCCAAAATTTCACCAAACTACATTTTGGATGCAGGGGTTCCACGACATAGAATCTATTGTACTATTTGGTCTTAGTCTTTTTTTTAAAACAACATTTACACTTTTTAAAAACAGCTGCAAATGGGGTAAAAGAGGCAAGAGGCAGAGTTCCGTGGTAAATGAAAAAAAACAGTGAGAGTTCTGTGGCGCCTTAAAGGCTAAGAAATTTATTTGGGCATAAGCTTTCATGGGCAGAGGAACCCACTTTGTCAAATGGGTTTCTGCCCATGAAAACTTATGCCCAAATAAATTTGTAAGTCTTGAAGGTGCCACAAAACTCTTGTTGTTTTGCTGAAAACAGACTAACATGGGTACCCCTCTGGAACTCGAAAACATTATGTGTTTATCAGACACAACCATCAGCTAATGCAAGTAATGTGTAGAGTAGGAAACTGGATTTGAGGAGCCGTAATGTAATAATTGTGCACTGCAACTTTCTCAGACTAGTACCAGATTCCAATCTAAGTAACTACATTTTGGCTGTTCTCATTCAGTTTCCCCTGCATGCAGTCTGCTGCTGCTTTCTGTCATAAAAGGTTGTGCAGTATTTCCATATGCAGTTAAATAGGTGCTATATTTCAGTAGTGGGTGAAGTGATCCCTCTGTATAGTTGATATATCATTTTGGCTAGCTTTCTGAGATCCCACGAGATGCAAGATATTACATAAATGTAAGTTATATACATGGTTTTTTTTTTCAGTTCTAGAAATTCAGACTTTAGCAAATGCTTGAATTAGAGCTGCCAGTATAATCAGAATCTACATTTCACACTACATGGACCACACTTTGTGTGACAGTGTTAAATCTCACAGAGTGCGACTGTACAATTCCAGATCGTCAGATGAATTCTGACCTGCACTGTGTTGAAATTAGTGGCTTGAATGAAAAGAAAATCAATGGGCATTTTTTCTTCATCTTTTTATTTACCTAATTATTGTAAAGATAACTTAAAAGACAAAAACGAATTTGAAATGATTATCCTGACGTTTTCTAAATACTTCCTGCCAGAACAAAAATCTTCACCACCAGGTCAAGAACTCTGACCCTTTTAGCGATACGATGGTTGCTAAATTTCTGGATATCTGCTATTGCTCGCGAATAGTTTAAAGTCAATGGAGATGCTATTTCCCTGTCGTTCACTGCATGGACTAACTCAGGGGTGTCAAACTCAATTCCTATGGCGGGCCACATTTAAAATAGATTCATTTCAGGGGGGGCACGCATGCCACATTCAACTCTGATCTACTTTTCATACTTTAGCTGCTGTCTCCTTGATATCACGTACCTGCTGCCTTACTCACAATAGATGGCATTCTCAGTGACGAGTTTAAAGGAGGCTTTACCAGAGAGCACTCTTGAGTAGGTCTGATCCCAGTCTGCTGAATATCTCTGGGAAGTGAATGCTGTGAACTTTCCATTAAGACAGTGACCACTCAAGGCCAAGAACATCCTTAAAGCCACACTAAGTCTGCAGTGTTGTTCATCCCATTTTCCAAAAGCTTTTCTCTCTACAGAGCTATTCCTTGCTCTTGAGCAATTGGAAATGTTTTTGCCACAGGATAGGGGTTAATTTCACACCTCAAGTAGCTAGGAACACACTGATCTGGAAGGGCAAATGCATGGGAGGAATGTGTGAACTCTCACAACACAAAGGTGTTAAACTTCACCAAATGAACTGTCCTGCAAACTCTTAGAGGCCTGCTGCTATCCATTATAACAAAAATAATTTCCATCTGACTTTTTCGAGCACTGAGGAGCTTGTTAGCATTGCCTGCCAATCATATATCAACACTTCTTGGTTCTACGTCTAACTGTGTGTGACAGGGTCAGGCCGGACGGCTATGAGAGAGTGTTGGAGGGCATGTATGCTAGCCCCAGGCTCAGCAAAGCCCTATTCCCTGGGTAATTCAGCTGGGGCTGATTAGGCAATTAGGCCACCTGGGGCCAATTAAGGAGCCCCGCCCTAAACACTTAAAAGCCTGCAGGGGCAGGCAGGCAGTGTGGGTTATGGAGTTTGGAGAGAGGAGGTGTGGAGGACGGAGGTTGGAGTTAGTTATAGTTTGGAGTCACAGTTACAGTTTACAGCTTTGGAGGTTTGCAGCTCGAAAGCCTGCAGTTGGAGTTGGCGGCTTGGAGCTGGCAGGCTGCAGCCTGCGGCCTGCAGCCTACAGAGGCTTGCAGCTTCCACGGTTGCTACCGCAGCCCCGAAGGGCAGAATACCTGGCTGGGGAAGTAGGGAGCGGACCACGGACTACCCCGAAGGGAAGGTAGCAGTATGCAGGGGCAGAGCGGGTCCCAGCCCCTCCCTTGACCCTTCCCCAGCTGCACCACCGGCCAGGCCGGGAGAGCGCGAGACCCACGAGGGCGGAATATCTCCCCCCCCCCCAACCTTGTCACAGTGTTGAAGAATGCACATACAATAACTGCACGTGGTAAAAGAGGAGAGATCACTGAGAAAATGGACAATAAGTGGACACTTCAGCAAGGACAGGCAAACGTTTTTGGATAAAATAACAAACAAGTGTTGCCTGAAACTTTGCCCAAAACTAAAACCAAGCCACATATTTTATAATGTCTGAAAAAGTTCGGTTATCTTTTTCATATTTATATATTCATTTTTGTACAACTCTGATTGTCCTATTCCTGGCCAGGACCAGACGTGGCAATTCTAAAATAACAACCCATCCAAAATAAGAGTGGTTATACTCAGGGGAACTCTGTCATGACCAGAAGCAGGAAGTAATGAAGATCTCAAAGTACAATTGTTCCCACCAGACACACTTCTGCTTCTCACCAGATTCAGCTTAAATTTGGAGGTTCAAAAGTCTGGGTCAGTTTGTATGTTTGGATGAGTGTCTAGCTAACCATCTGAACTTCTGGACATTTTAACAGAACCAATGCTCAAATCAGAGTAATAAAAGTTTACAATACATTGCACATTAAATTGTTACTTAAAATACTTTGGCTACCAACCTTTATATACAGCTCCATCAAACGAAAAGGTCATGGTCATTGCATGTAGGCCTTAAAATTGTTCCACCTGTAGAGTCTTTCCTTGAAACCAAAATTGGACACGAGTGTCCTGTATTGCTTGTGGTTTTCGTCATACAAAAAACCCCAATGTTAATAACAGTATATCCCTCACATGGTTATATAAGTGGGAAGGGTGAAGAGCTGGGAAGGTCATTGGAACTGAACAATTCATGAAAATGTGTCTGCTTGGTTGATAGATTCCATGCAGATAAATCACATTCTTAGCAAGAGCCCCAGAAATCTTGGCACATTTCTTAAAAGATTATGTTGGACGGGAGTGGGAGGCAGGGCTGTTGAAATTTGAATTTAGCAAACAAAGTTCTGTAAGATTTTTGTTTGGCCCAGTCCAAGAAAGTGCTTTAACATATGCTTAACTTTAAGGATATGAGTAATTCCATTCCTATTCTGCAAAATATTTACATGTTTAACTTTAAGTACATGCTTAACTGCTTTCCTGAACTTCAGTCTAAAGGAGTTCTGCTCTTGCATTCAGGGAGCAGAAACAAGACCACGTGACTTATGTGATTAATCACAGCTAATGAAAGCAGCCCGAATTCTGAATACAGAATACTTGTGGCAGACTGCTCATGATCAATCCGCAGAGAAATACTGTGAGAGGAAAAAAATAAATACAGTCAATTTGAATAATGAACCATTTTGAGAAAATTGTAATCTGCTTGTGGACATTCGAAGAGCAAAAATGGGGGCTAAATTTGTTGAGTAAGTTACTTGCTGTGATCTATTCTCTTGGCTCTAATTAGAGGTGTGTGAGCATTGGGTGAACCCAGAAAATGCAAATGTAACAGACTGAAACACTGAACAGTAGAGTTTAAACTGGAAATATTTTAAGTGGATTATTCTCCCCTGAGAACTGCTATTTTTAAATAGAAATGATTTGGTGATTTAAAACATTCCTCTGGAAAAAATCCTAGCTGTATAAAAAAATAAAACTAGATACTTGACAATTAAATATGACAGCAAACAGCTCTCTCTGTCCACTTTGGAACTTAAATTTAAGGCTGTAGTGTATGCAGCTGTCAAAATTGTTGTAATTTGTTTCTTAATGTCAAGGTTTATTAAAGTATTGACTAAATGTTTTGTCATTAGCTACCTCTCTTCAGTGTAAGGGCTTTATATGTTAGTTATGTGGAGTTTACAATGCAACCAGTCATCTTCCTCCTTTTTCTCCTAATATGCTGTATAAATCAAGGATGCTGTATACTATTTATGGGCTCACTGTATCACACATTCTTTTTTTCTCCTCAGAGATTCTGGCAGTCTTAATAAAGGGACAGATCTAGAAGCTGTACTGACAAGTTAAAATATATGTTTTGTCAAACAAATTCTGTTATATAGTGACACTTATGGCATACTGGTTAATATATGACATGTAACTGTGCATTATCTTAACATGTATAGATTTCTTTTAAATTTTAACCTTAACTCTGAATTTCCTTCTTTTATAATCTTTAGTGTTTGGGCTGAATATAACATCCCAGTAACTTTTTTACCCGAAATTACTAATGCATATTATCAGTTTTAACTCCATGACATAGTTTTTGTGAGGAAATTTCCATGTTTTGTTTTTAATGATTAAACATTAATAATTATATTAATTATATTATTAATTAATAATTATATTAATTATGTATATAATTACAGTAAATTAACTGTAAACAAGAAGCCAAAGAAAATGCTACCCTGTGCTATTTGTAATAATTTGAAGATATGTAGTATCAACCTTAAAGCATACTTTAATTTCAGTTTGAGGGCCACATTGATCATGTGCCATGCTGAAGGAACACACAACAGCCAGAGCATACTGGCCAGTTAAACTGGGATGATAGCTGCTCTCACCCAGAACCACACACTAGAGTTCCCCACCAACCTGCTGACTGTCACATTCCCCTGCAAATACAGACACTTCAAATGCTCCCTCCCAACCCCAGCATCCCTCTGCTTTCTCCTTCCGTTCTCTGTTTCCCCCTCCTGCACTCCTTTGAGAGTAGACAGTCAACTTTTTTAAAGGAAATATTTAGGATTATTGGTAATTTTTTGCTGGTTCATTTCATAATTGAAAGTTGATTTGTCAGCACAGGCTAGTGCTTAAAATCTTTGCCTTCCCAGAAACCCAGAAAGAATTGCCAACATCTCCCATTATTGTCAGAGGTACTGGGGCCACAAAATCCCCTCTTTCAAAATGGCCATCACCTGTCATTATTCCTGCCACTGTTACAGGGCTAGCTGCATCTCTGTCCCATTTCTGGTCTCCTGAGTGCTCCTTTTCAGGTATTTGACCTCTTCCTCTTACCTGTCCTAGGTTGGAATCTCACAATTCTTCTATTCTTAGACTAGGATTCAAGTAAAATGCCCCACGTATACCAATTGCTGATCATCCTGTTGGTCCAACTGGGTTTTGAGCACCTGTGTTCCTTTTCTTTGGGAACCTGTGAAAATGAGGGTGACCGACAGACAACCTTCTTAAAACAAAGGGTGTTTATTCTGCAGTTGGAACAAAGCGTTAGAGAAAAGGGGATTTTAAGACCACAAACAGCCTACGTGAATATCTAGTCTTACATAATCTTTTGCCTCACTACAAACTAAATTAGATATGCTTTCCTCTTTTCTCAATCTGGTTCACTGTCTGACCCACCCTGGTTTTGGTGTTTCTCAAGGAGAGTAAGATAGAAACATTAAGTCTACTCACTCTGGCCTTGTCTCTTAACAACCTATACTTGTAAGCAGTTAGACAACTCTTAAGGCCACGCCTACGTTACAGGACTACAGGTATAACTACGTCGCTGAAAAATCCACACCCCTGAGCAATGTAGCTATGTCTACCTAATCCCCTCTATGTAGCCCTCATCAGCATAGCTGTTGCCTCTCGGGCAGGTGGATTAACTATGCCAATGGGAGAGCATAGGATATCTTCACTTGAAATGCTGCATCGGAACAGCTGCACTGCTTAAGTGTAGGCTTGCCCTGTGAAGATCCTTCTCCTCCTTGCCCTCAGCTCTAGTACACAGTCAGACCCAGAGAGTGAAAAAACCATTCTACTCGTATTACTGTTGTTTATTTGTACAACTGTAGTGAGTAGGAATCTTAGTTGTGGACCTGAGCCCCATTTGTGCATGGTGCTGTACAAACAGAACAAAAAGATGGTCCCTGCTCCAAAGAGTTCACAATCTAAGTATAAGACAAGAGATGAATACTGACAGATGGGGGAGTACAGGGAGTCAGTGTTGGTCAGCATGATTGGCAGTAGTCTCAGCAGAGCAGCACCCACCCCCCTGTCAAGTTTTTTTTATAGGCATCACAGGAAAGGAGAGTTTTCAGGAGTGTTTTGAAGGAGAATAATGAGTTAGTTTTGCAGCTGTTTATGTGGACTTCCTTCCAATCATGAAAGGCAGGATGGAAGAAAAAACAAAGTTGCTTGCTTGAAATAAACAGGTGGGCAATGGAAGCTGGCATCATGGACCAATCAGAGCTGAGAACTGACATCTCGAGAGCAAATGAGAGATGATGGGGGGGTGCAGATAGGCCATGAAGGGCCTTGAAAGTGAATACAGGCAGTTTATGATTGATGTAGTAGAGAAGGGGTAGCAAGTAGAGGGATGCAAAGAGCCATAGTCAAAGCAATAAGCTTTGGATATGATTGGGGCAAAATTGCATTTGTAAAGGCCAGAGAGATGGTTGATGCAGCGATCAGGATGTGAAGTAATGAGAACTTGGATGAGAGTTTTAGCTGCATGAATGGATTACTTTAAGTCGCAGCTGCAGAAACTGTCGGAAGCCCGCATCCCAAGAAAGAGGAAAAAAA
>ML675643.1:6628315-6642617 GCA_007922155.1 Mesoclemmys tuberculata
TAGATGATCATATTGGTCCCTTCTGACCTATGAGTCTATGAGATCTTAGAAATGTTCTGCAGAAAGAAGCAGTAGAGAAAACCCCATGGCCAGCGGCAGGCCAAGATTTAGGCCAGGTCTATGCTAGAAGATTTCTGCTAGCATAACTTTATTGGTCAGGATGTGAAGAGGTGTGATCCCTGATTGATATAGCTGTCCCAATACAGTCTCTAGCATAGACACTGCTATGTAGTTTTTCTCGGTTTAGCTTGGAGGGAGGAAGGATAGAGGAGGTTACTATAATAGTACAAAACATAGCTTCGCCAGTAGAGCTGCATCCACACTAAGACTGCTCAGTCAGCCAACTGATCATTCCTTGCTATTTTCTCTCTACCAATGACACTTGTTCTAGCCATTCTGTTCAATGTTTTTTTCCCTTGATTTAATTCATTCAACAGTGGTCTAGCAAAATTATTCTTCTGGGTAGGGCATCTTGTTGAAAAGTGTTTATAATAACAATTACACCTACTCCAACCACTAAAACATAATCTTAATAAAAAAAAACACCAAAAGGAAAAAATATACATCGCAAACCACTCCGAAGTTCTGCTTGAGTTACTTTTCAATTACTGTAGGTGAAGCAGAACAAAATTGTTACTGCCATTTATTGATTGTGTTACTATCCATTAAGGTACAACAGAAGAAGTCCATCATATTGTGTAACAACTTAGCTATTTAAAATAACAAAGGCTTCCTTTTGTTTCTCTTTTCTGCCATTATTCTGACAAATACATTTTACTTCTGTGCTGGAAATCAAATTCGGGAATAATGAAAAAATGTTGTATTAGAGTTGACATTATTTCTTCCCTTAGCTACTGAAATCCTTCTACTTTTTCATTCAGTTTGCACAACTGAAGCAGAATAAAGGTAATGAAATATATTAATTGCATTAAAGATCTTTTAGTGAAACCGGCTGCTTCCTAAAAAGAGTGCATACGTAAATATAAGAAGAGATTCCATCAACACACAAATGATTAACAGCCAGTAATGTAATAGTTATGTAATTATAGCTGCTGTGAACTATTCAACCATCTAAGTGACAAAATCTCTCAAAGCTTCTGTGGTGACGAGCAAGGCTTATCATCTCCTGAGCTGGGAGGACATCTAAGGTTTTGCCAGTGAGGAAACCAGCAGAATTTCTTAAATAGAAGTAGATATTTAGAATAAGATCGATGAGTACATGTAGATAGTGGTGATGGCATATTGGATGTGTGTTTTGTAGTGTTTGGTCCAGTAACTAAGAGGTTCATTATTTTACAAGGTCTTAAGCTGCTGTTCATATGTGTTGCTTGTGGTGATTGGCTAGCAGTAGTTGGGGGCGATAAATAGTGATATATAATTGCAACCAGTATTCTAGCCATACTCGTCGTTAGTCTGTAGGAAGGCTGCTGGAGAAGTGTGATGCCTTGTAGCTGGTTGGGAGGCTGGTTAAAAAAAGTCAAAGTTCAAGATTCAGTGTTTAATATACAATTAAGCATTTTGTTGTGGGTGTGGCTGGTGGGTTTGACAGCTGGAAGGGAGCAGCAATCCTCTTTTCGGAACCATACATGAGATAGAGTGGCGCTGGCTGTGGAGTAGTTCTTGTTGTAGGACAGTGCTTTCCTCACTCGGTATGCCTTTCTGGGGTTTTCTGTGATCAGTCTGTGGATGTTGAACCCTGGATGTTTCCAAGGCTTCATTCAGAAAAGCCTGGGAGAGTATGAATACTTTTCCACATCCAGAAGTTTAGAAATCTTTTATTTTGCTATCCTAAAATTCCCATCTTCTCTGTAGACTCTTAGCTTTGTCCCCTATAGAAATTCCTTGCCCAGACTCTCTCTTGGATGTGCTACTGTGGAGGCTAATGCTAAGAGTCTGTGGTGAGAATTGGAGAGAATAATTTTGTGTTTAAAGAACTTTTATTGATCATGTCCAAGTTCCAAAACAGCAATACGTGGTGTGTGAACCTTTTTTAGTCTTAATTCTGTTTTACTACAAATACAGGACATAATTACGGTATAGCAGCCATAGACATACTTACATTACCTTCCCAGAGTTCCCAGAATTGGAGCACGGAGAATCCACTAGTGACATTTTTTTAAGAATCCTGCTGAGTTGGCATATCACACATTATATATGTTATTTTGATTTGCGTTTCTGGGGAATCAACTATTTAGAATAGTTATCAAGGGCATGCTACTCAGCTCATGCAATATGTTGGCCAACATCCAAACTGTATGTTGTTAAAAGTAGCCAAGAAGAAGCAGAGGAATGTCATGCATGCAGTTTGCAGAACAAATATAAGAATTAGCCAACATTTTAACAATAGTAGTGGTGCATTCATTTTTATGGGTTCTTAATTTCAGCTCTACACAGTTAAAATAACCTCCCCCCCCCAAAAAAAAACTCCTACAATTAATATAGGTGAAAAAATACAATATTTGATATTTGAAAGACCTAGAGCCCACTCCTACTTGCATTAAAATCAGTGGCAAAATTAACGTTAGTGGGAACTGAGGTGACAACAAGAACCAGCTTGCTGTCAGGTTCGATTTATATGGATCCCTCAAATAAGGAGGGACAAAGATTGCTTTGCATACAATTTTGTTTTACTTGCAATAATTTATACATCACCAATTACAATTTAAAAATCACCATTGATTCTTATTTAATACAACAATTTAACTACTTAGAACACAATTACAATTACAACTATACAATTATATTTACAAAGCTAGCTTACACTATAGGGTTATTCTTATACTATTATACTTACACTGCACCAGTGAAGTTCGTCAGCAGCAAAGCAGCCTTCTCATTCTGCTGGTACAATTCCCGGGTTTTACATCTGAGTGGAACACACTGTCACACTCAGGTTACACATCTGAGTGGAAAATACTATCACACTCAGGTTACACAGCCCCACACTCTATACTTAGGTTTGAGCGGCAAGCTGGGGAGAGACGGCAGGTGGATCAGGCCCACACGTAGAGCTACTCTGGTGCTCTTCCAACAAAGATATGGGACATCTCCAGTTTACTTCCTGTTTGTGACCACCTTTTATATTTTTCTTCCACACAGCAATATGCCCGCTTAGCCAATTATGAAGTGTCTGAGCGATGGGGTGATCGGGGGCTGGACTCCGACACGATATTATCTTCCTTGATCGCCCAGTTATTTACCAGACAGAATTTTGGCCCCCTGCTTGGGCAGTCGTACTTTTTTTGTGGATAAACTCCAGTTGCTGTCTGCTGTTGACAAAGGATCACTTATTGCAATACATGTCTGAATACTATTTAAATGAAGTTTACTGAGTTTCAAGTAACAGGTTTACCGAAACCTACAGGCCACATACTGATTTTCAGTACTTGACACCTTCTCCCGGTGCTTATCACAGAGATTTCTGACAAGACAAGGCTGGATGTTGTTACAAAGCAGTTAACATTTTACATCCAGGCCCAATGAGTTTATATTTCTATTAATTTAAAATGGAGTTGGGTCACTTTAATTATAAAATAAAACAATGTTACAACAGGAACAGGAGCAGGCCCCTAAATTTGAGACCTGTAGTAGACATTCTCAATCTTTTCCATAGTGTGATTCCTTAATAGAAATTGCCTTGTGGACACTGTGATGCTGGCAAACCAGGTGCCATCTTGTGCCAAGGCTCCCATGTCTCAATGGAACATTGACAAATACATAGCTGGAATCAGTCTGGCTCGCCTGTGTGGCTAGTATTGTTAAAATAGGTGTTAGAGTTCTAAAAATGTCTGCGTGTTTAGACTTTATCCAATGCTTGTAAATTGCTGCCTGTGTTAATCTCACTTATGATGTCCGTATTAAGGTAATATTTAAGGGTTTGCATTGTGAGTATTTGTAGCTATGTAAATCACCAGGGAGAAAAGAGACATTAACTAGTGTGCAAGATGTTATGTCCTGCCTGCCCAGAGAAGCCCATCAACACCAGGCAAATGATAGTGGAACATCAAAGAGGACAAAATACTTTACTGATTGCTCTCCCCTCCCTTGCCCCCCAATTAAGAGGTAATTCCTTGCATCAGCCTAACTGGCAGCTCAGAGAACAGAGAAAGGGAATAAAAATCATTGACAAGGAGAAACTGTATTTCTATGCTGCTTAGATTCTCAAGGGCAAGGTTTTCTAGGCATAACCAAGATATCCTCAGTGGTTAGCCTGGGTTAGCCCTAAGGGACATATACAGCTTGCTTATTATAGCAGTTTCTGTTACCTTTTGAAATGTAAGACAGTAACTAATTTGCGTGTATGTTTACCTGCTTTAACAGTGTAAACAATCCTTGTATTTCCTTTCCCTACTTAATAAATCTTTATATAGTTTATTATAGGACTGGCTACAAGCATTGTCTTTGTTGTGAGATCTAAAGTGCGATTGATCTGGGGTAAGTGACTGATCCTTTGGGCCTGGGAGTAACCTGAATGTTGATGTAATTTTTGGTGCACGGCACCATCTGTCACAAAGGCAGGCTTGCCTGGGTGACAAGATAGATCAGTGTACCCAAAAGGACTTTTTTTTGGCTCTATGGTTAGGCTATTATAATGCTTGAGGAGTTTACATGATACTTAGTTGGTGAAATCTAAGTGTAGAACTCACAGCCAATTTGGGGTTTGTGCCCTGCCTCTTCACAGTCTGCCATGAGGTTGGTACTCACGTTCTTGAGCCACTGCAGACAGCTTGACAGACAGCTCTTCCCGATTCACAATTGTCAGAATTACCTCCCCTCTCACTTATGACCTTGTAACATCAACATAGCTGCTAAGATCATGTTCATTGCCCTTTGTCCCAGCTATATATATATACACCCCCTCTTTGAAACCATCTCTTGTCTCCCTATTTTCCAGCACATCAAGTTCCTTGCCTTCAAGTAAATTGGATTTTCTATTTTAAATGTCCAGTTTAAGTCATAGGGAGGGTGGGTTTCAGACCAACGTAGGAATTTTTAAAAGTTATTTTTACTCCCACAAAGTCCCTAATGCTCATTTTTCTTTTTTTAAATCATTGTGAAGTTTTGTTGCCAAGTCCAGTGTTCCGCCTTGCTGTCAGTCAGTAAACACCTGTGCTGTGCAGCTCACAGATGTCTCTGTTTTAAATTGTACCGTAAATACCTGTCAAACTCATAACCACGTTCCATCAAAAAACACCCTTGATCTACATAATTGATGCTGAAATGCTGGATATTCATACTAGTTTGGTGTCTCTGTGTTCTTTAGAATCTGCTTGAGCAATTTTTGAAGGGGAGGGGAGAACACATCTTCTATGTGGTCTGCTTGGTTGAGCATATAGTATATGGTAATGAATTGAAAATGTGGGCTGTATAAGCAGGTTCTAATCATTTGCATGTGCAATATCTATCTTTTGTACTGTTTTAAAAATATATTTATTTATATAATAAAATATACAATATAGATTATATATATTGTATATTTATTTGTATTTATGTATTTGTATATTTGTATATTGTATATATATATACACCTTTATTTCCTATCAGCTCACACATCTGCCTATAGATATTTGCCATGGATATAGAAAAGTGACATCTATAGACAAATATTAAGGGCCTGATTCTGATCTCACAGCAGTTTCGCATCAGTGTGCTGTGGACTTACTACTGATTTACTCTGATGTGAAATTTCAGTCAGACCCAGAGATGTCTGTGTTGCACTCACTACAATTTAACCTGGGGCAGGATTCAACCACTTCCCATATCTAAGTGTAAAGGTTTTCTAAGGCTGAAACTGTCCTGTTTGTCTGCTTGTGAATAATTAGCTCTCTTCGAGGCATCAGATCTTTAAAAAAAAAAATCCTGCTCAGACCCGGAATGCTGACTGAGGCTTGGTAGACAAAGCCCTATAGGAAATTTATCCAGAACGTCATGGAACCCCCACCTCAAGATCAAGCCTGTTTGTATTTGGACACAAATATGAAGAACAGTCTAATGGCTGCATGCCAGTCCAGTCACACCTACCTAATCTTAAACCAGTTAATAAAGTTTCATTTTCATTTGAGTTACAAAAGATAAAACAAGTCATTGCTGTTATTCAGCACAGTTACTCCGTTAAGACTGGGTAAGGCTTTGCGTGCAATGTTCGAGTTAGATAAAACTGGAACATGATTACTGGAACTATAAAATGGCCAGGAGCACACCTTTCAGTATAACTTTTGCCTACCACCTTGCAAATGCCACATTCTTTCATTGAGTCATATGTGCATGCATATAAAACTGATTTGAAGTCTCCCAACTACTGAGACAAATGGACTAATCAGATCTGACTGTCTTTAATAATTTTGAATTTTATGTTCTTGACAGTTCATTTTCAAGGTCAAAAACAGCCTCTGTGGCGTATTTAAGTAATATTCTAGTTGCAGCTGTTACAGTTCTTTTAATCATTTTACTTGACATTAGTCTCTCTGGCTAGTTGGTGGGTTGAGTGGGTGAGTGCTGAATCTTACCTGCAGGAAGCATGGTCAAGATCTGATTCTCGTTTTGGGAAAACATTGTGTAAAAATCACTGTTTAATTAGCACTATTCTTTAGCCTACCTCCTTGAATTCTTTAGCCTACCTCCTTGAATTCTTATCTTAAGAAATAAAAGCTGAGTCACAAGAGGTGAATGAGCTGTTTTTTTCCACAAAACCTGCTGCCTAAGGGGGTGGAAAGGAACTTGAGACCAGGTCTACTCTACAGAACTATATCTGTATAGCTACGTTGCTCAGGGATGTAAAAAATCCTCGCCCCTGAGCGACATAGCTATATGATCTTACCCCACGTGTAGACAGTGCTAAGTTGACGGGAGAGCTTCTCCGTCGACATATCTACTGCCTCTTGGGAAATGAATTAACTATACCAATGGGAGAAGCTCTCCCATCAGTGCAGGAGCGCCTTCATTTAAATGCTACAGCTGCCGTGACAATGCAGCATTTTAAGTGTAGACTTTCCCTGAGATTGTGGTGGGCCCCACATCTTTTTTTTTTTAACCCACGGATGATCTGTTCCATAGGAGGGCAGTTATACCTGTGGCCCAATGTTCACCATTTTGCCTACTTTGTTCTGAGAGTGTGACACCAAGGCATGTGCTTTCCCCATGGTGTGACTCTGGAGACAATATACTGTAGAAGAACCCCATTTCTATGTAAGTGACTGTTCTGTCCCAACAATGGATTTTGTGTGATAATTCAGGGGGATCTAGTCTATGATATAGTGAACTGTGTGATGTGTCTTATCTATTAATGCATCTGATAGAGGTTGCTTTGATGTCATTTGTAAAATTGCTATGCCTTGGAGTAGAGTCATAGGGTTTTTTTCTTTTTAAGAAGGTGGGATGGGATGGAGAAAGCTATACCAGTATCAGGTATAATTATTGCTCTAACTCATAGATATGTGCAAGAACTGGAATTAAAGGAATTTAGCGACGGGAGCCAAGCTGATTCATATTAACCTTTTAAAACTTAAGTAAAGAAAACTCATACAGAGAAATGGGGATTGCTTTGCAAGGAATTTAGCTAATTGGGGTTGTGAGCATGTTCTCTAGCCAAGCACAGATTTTATCTTCGAAGTGGAAGAACTGAAGATGCCAATATGGAGGCAGTGTAGGCTGCAGGAGGTTTGAGTTCTCATTCTGCTTCTGATACCCACCTGCAGCATGGTCTTGAGCAACACGGTCTCACTCCCTGCCTCAGTTTCCCTATAATTGCCCTTCTACTTTATGGGATGTTGTAAAGATTAATATTAAGATTATATTATATAGCAGAGAGGACCTGTGCCTGCCAATAGTGGGGGCTGGGAGGAGTAAGGGTAGCCGGCTTCAGCAGTGTTACTGAGCTATGTGAGCATAGGCTATGTGAGCATAGGCTCAGTACAAGCCAAGCAGTGAATCTGGGGAGGGTGAACATGGCCCCACTTGTCCCTGCCCCCATGCGTTGCCTCTGCTATACAGAATGCTCACTTGAAAACTATTCATTTTTTTTTTCTTTTTAAAATTTATTATATTTCTTATCACACAAAGAGCCAAACCAAAATCAGTCGGGGTGTTGAAACCTGACTGATTTCCAGGTTATAAAGGTAGCGTGTGCATGGTGTGATCAACCACAAAAGCCATAAAAGACCAAGACCAGGGTCTCCCCAGAGAATCTTTGAGAAGGTGACTTAGTATCTAGCCATGTTAAGCAATGTTCCAGCTCTCTAAAGAGCAGAGTTAATGGTGTCGTTACATCTGTGTCAGGAAGCCATTTCAGTTTTACTCATTCAAAATAATACATACTGTATGAACAAATGACAGAATAATACCTAAACACAGTCAAAACTATAGTTTAGCAACTGTCCACATTTGATCTGTGTAGTAAAGTTGCTGAGAAAGAAAGCTTAACAATCATACTTACCAATGTAGATCTTTCACATGCCAGAGGCAGCATTCCATGTATGTTGCACAGACACATATGTTTGTACATGGTTCCTGAAGAGGTCACGGCTGGGCCCAAAGGAATGAAAAATCTGAATGTTTATTGCCTGGGAATGAATGCAACCAAGGGAAACTAAGGAAGACTAGAAATAATTAGGAGAAATGGAGAAGTGTTAGCATAAAACTGTCTATTAAATGCTTGCAACACAGCAGTGAATAAATGAATGCCCAGATAAACACAGAGAATGTAGGTTGTGCTTACAGGATAGGGGAACTGTATCCGGGGAAGCCATGATTCTGAAAAGGACTTAAGAATCATGGTGGATAATCAGCTGAACATGAACTCCCAGTGAGATGCTATGGCCAAAAGGGCTAATTCAGTCTATGGATTCATAAATGGGAATCTTGAGTAGGAGTGCATAGATCATGCCACCTCTGTATCTGCCTGGGGGGACCTGTGTCAGAGGTGTGGTCAGGTGGAATAGACAAAGCAAAAGACCACCAGAAACCAGAAGGAAGTAGGAGAAGCAGCAGCAAAAGAGCCATGAAATGCCCCTGGCATGTCAGTGTAGATAGTGAGACTGCATCTGGAGTATTTTGTTCCTTTCTGGGCACCTGTAGGGCGTGGAAGAATATTGTGACGCAAGGACAACTTAGCATGGCAAGACTAGGCCCTAGACATCCTGAACAGGGTTTATGAGCAATGGTAGGCCCCCTGAAGACCAGGCTTGGAAATACCCTCTGGAAAACCCCTAAGAGGGTAAGAGGAACTATCCAGGAGCCAGGAAATATCCTTGCATGATAATGGAAGTGAGTTGGCCGCAGAACCAGTTTAAACCAGCAAAAGGCCAACTTCCGCAATATTAAAAGCTGATGCAGCTGCTTATTTTTTGCTAACTGCCAGTAGACTAATGGAAACCAAGTGTTAAGGCCCAATCCCTGGGTGGATTGAGAGTTATGTAATATATTGCTAGGTAAAGCCCATTACTGGGCTTCAGGAAGAGGGGTATATTAGGAACCCCTGGGCATTGCCTTGGGGAGGCTCTCTGTGGATCCACTGAGGCATTGGCGGATGCCCCGGGCAGGTCGGTTTCCTGGTTGCAACTCGCATGCAGGGTGGAGAATGGGCCTCCCCCTCCTTGCGTTGGTAAGCGCTTTCCTCCTATGCTATGGGGTTGCTGATGTTATAGTAATATCATACAGCTTAGGAACTGAATAGCTTGAATCTTACATAAATAAAAAAGTGTGTGAGCACTTCCTTGTCTGGCTGTTCTCTTTCTCTCCACCGAAATCTCAAAACACTGAGGTGACAACAAGAACCAGCTTGCTGTCAGGTTCGATTTGTATGGATCCCTCAAATAAGGAGTGACAAGGGTTGCTTTGGATACAACTTTGTTTTACTAACAACAATCTATACACTAACAATTACAATTTAAAAGATACAGCAACTTAACTATATAAAACACAATCACAGTTACAATTATACAATTATACTTACAAAGCTAGCTTATACTAAAGGGTTAAACTTATGCTATTATACTTACACTGCAATGGTGAGGTTTGCCAGCAGTAAAAACAGCACTTCCGTTTTTTCTAGTGAAATTCCCGGGTTTGCATCTGAGTGGGATACAATGCCACACTCAGGTTTCGCAGCCACACGCTCTATACTTAGGTTTTGAGCGGCAAGCTGGGGAGAGACGGTAGGTAGATCAAAGCCTGCACGTAGGGCTATTCTGGTGCCCTTCCAACGAAGATACGGGACAACTCCAGTTTACTTCCTGTTTGTGACCACCTTTTATATTTTTCTTCCACACAGCAATATGCCCACTTAGCCAATTATGAGTTTCCAAGAGCGATGAGGTAATTGGGGACTGCACCCCAAAACAGCGAAACTGACAGAGAAACCCGATTCTATTCTTCTTAATTGTCCAGCTGTTGTTTGCTGCTGTCAAAGAATCACCCATTGCAATACATATCTAAACACTATTCAAATGCAGTTTACTGGGTTTCGAGTCACAGAGATTTTGTTATAATACATGAATGGGTGCTATTTAACTGAAATTTACTGAGTTTCAAGTAACAGGTTTATCAAAACCCACAGGCTACATCCTGATTGTATTGCCCTTCAGTACTTAACGCTTGTTGAGGTTTTTCTCGGGGCTTGTAAGTTCACAGGGCGTTTGCTGTAATACATGAATGGATACTGTTTTACTGAGTTTCCAGTCACAGAGTTTTTGTTGTGATACATGAATAGATACAATTCAAGCGAAGTTTCACAGAGATGGATACTATCTTAATGAAATTTTGTAACAGGGTTACCAAAAGCTACATACTGATTACATTCACTTCAGTACTTAGCACCTGCCGGCTCCTCCCGGCGCTGGTAAGTTTCACAGCGATTCTGTTACAATACGTGGCGGGCCGGGGGTTGACACAAAGCAGCCAGCATTTTATACTTCACTCCAATGAGCCTACATTCTTATTAATTCAAAATGGAGTCAGGCCACTTTTAATTATTCTATTAATCTAAAATGGAGTTGGGTCACTTTAATTATGAATGAAGCAATGTTACAACAAACACGAACCCTCTGTCTTGGCGGAGTACAGCACCTCATTACTGGAATGATAGAGAAACTGAAGCGAGTTACTTAAGAAAGAACAAAATGTTTAAAGAACAGGAGAGGATGGACTTATTAAGAAAGATTTAAGGAGTTAAATATATTTTACTTGGCTAAGAGACTAAAAGGGAACATAAGATGTTTGAGAAGTGTACACACCAAGGAGGGATAGAAATTACTTTGTGTAGTCCAAGGGAATAATAGCGAACAATAATTGCCTCACAATCCTATTTCCTGTGGTACCTAAGCACTGCTGTAATGAAATTCAAATAGGATCTTTCCACCTGCATGCAGGTGTCAGAGTTAGAGCTGGTCACAGTTTTTCCAGGGGAACATTTTTCCACCAGAAAACATTGATTGAAGAAACTGAAACATTGCATGAGAACATATTAATTTTGTCAAAATAATTTATTAAAAAATATTATTGAAACAATTCATTTGCTTAAGGTCAGTGTATTTTGTTTCGATCATATTGAAACATTTTGTTTTGATTAAATTGTTCTGACTAATTACATAAAATTCAAAATATTTAGACATATAGACAAAATATGACAACAATATAATAGTCAAAATATTTTGATTAAAGTATGTTATAATTGTAAATAGCATAAAAGTTGACTCAGTGAAATCAAAATAACACCTTTTGATGTTATTGAAATGAAACAATTTCAGTCTTATCAAAACAAAATGTTTCAATAAAGTTGAAACAAAATGTCTAATATTTCCAAAATGAACTTTCAGAATTTCACGTGAAAAATTTTGATTTTTCATTCTGCTCTGGAAAGGAAAAAAAAGTGAAATTTCTCAGTTTGCTGCAGAACAGGGATTACAGGTTCTGACTATCTCTAGTCACAGCCTTACTGCAGGTTAGAGGCTGGAGGTAGGAGGGAGCTCTTACACATCTTCAGCTACCATGAGTAGTCCCCTTCCACAAAACTTACTTACCTGGGCTTTGTAGAGGGCTTATGAATTTCATTCTAAATGCTTGGGCCTGCTGTCTATATGCACAAGAGCTCTGCATTGCATATGATGCATATGCCAACTCTGAAGAGGCCTAATGCAAAGGTTGCAATCTGAGAGAGTAAATCTGGCGCACACAGTGAAATATCCCCTAAAATGTAATTGAATTGTACTGGTTTTTAAATATTTAGGGTCATTTTTTGCTCTTACTTAGGCCTTCCTCTCTCTTATTTTCAGGTCATTTAAATAAGACACATTATGGAGCTCTGTCGTTTAAGTAAAATTGATATTCTGCCATCCATGAAATTGCATGCAGCTCACGGCCATCTCCATCTCATTTCAAAGTGCAAATTACATCTATTTCTCTCCCTTAAAAAGTGAATGTGAATAAATATTTATGGGTCACAAAGGCCAGCAAAAATGATGTTTTTGTGTGATCCTGTGCACAGAACTAGTGTAGTCAGAGCCATGGAGCCTTCTTGGCTAAATCACAAGAATGTTTGATATTTCTCTCATCAACTTTTTATACCAGTCCAGAATCTTGGATATAGTTCCTCCTGACTAACCCATTTTTATTTATCGGGAATGTGGTCGTGCCTGTTACGTACAGACATAGAGCACTTTTGTATGTTAATAGGTAAGAAACCAGTAAAAAATGCTCAGAAATACAGAGCATAGTTCCCGGGTTTGGAGGATCAATAAAATGTGTTGTATGCTCCAGATGGCTTCCTCTGTGTGGCTTGTACAGCAGCACCTAACACTGTCTACTCTAGAGGACCTAGTCATTGATTAGCACCCATTATATTTGGCACTGTACGAAAGAGTAAAACAAAGACATTGCCTGCCTACAGCGCTCAGTCTGTGACAAGTACAACAGGCTGATTATGGTTCGGTGTGTACCCCACATCGGATCAAAAAGGGTTTATATGGGCCTGAGAAGCCAATTATGCTACCTGGCTGCAGCTGGAGGGTGGGCTAGGCTTAATTAAGGGTGCATTCCTGCTGGGAGAATAGTTGGGGGTTCCTTTAAACAGAGGAAGTTTGTAGCCGAAGGGGGTGCTGGGAGGAGAGAAAGAAACTCTGCAGTCACTTTCTGGGACTAGAGAGTGAAGAGACTGGCAGGGTCAAGGAGGAAGCCCAAATGGAGGGTTGTTCCCCTGAATAGAGAAGTCTATCCCTGGAGCAGGCTCTCGTGGGAAGCCCTGACAAAAGGGCAGGAACTGGACCTTTGGGGGAGACCCCTGAAAGCATCCAGCTGGTGAATAGAGTAGGGAAAGGCTGAGGGGGACATAAGGTAAAGCCCAAAGAGGGCAGAAGCATGTTATGTTTATATTTTATGGTTTGGTGTCCGTTAAGATATGCCAGCGGAGAGCCCTGTGAGTCCCTGCCATGCAAGGAGAGTGAACCTAGAGAGGTTGCGAGGGAGAAGACCTTAGAAAGGCTGAATACGGAGACGTCTTAGGGTCCCTGGGCTGAAGCCCAGTGGAATAAGAGGCTATTGATGATACAGCGTGAGTCACTCAATAGGGTACAACGACTGAGAGTTCTGAGAGAAGGGTGTGAGGACTAGGGGAGCACAAGTTAGAACATAAGAACGGCCATACTGGGTCAGACCGTCAGTCTAAATAGCCCAGTATCCTGTCTTCCAACAGTGGCCAATGCCAGGTGCTTCAGAGGGAACGAATAGAACAGGTCATCATCAAGTGACCCATCCATTCCCTGCCTCTGGCAATATCCTGGCTAATAGTCATTGATGGACCTATCCTCCATGAATTTATCTAGTTCTTTTTTAACCTTCTTATAGTCTTGGCCTTCACAACATCCTCTGGCAAAAAGTTCCACTTGTGTGAAGAAATACTTCCTTTTGTTCATTTTAAACCTGCTGCCTATTAATTTCATTTGGTGACCCCTTGTTTTTGTGATATGAGGAGTAAATAACACTTCCTTATTTACTTTCTCCACACCAGTCATGATTTTACAGACCTGTATCATATCCCCCTTAGATGTCTCTTTTCCAAGCTGAAAAGTCTCAGTCTTATTAATCTCTTCTCATATGAAAGTGTTTCCATACCTCTAATGATTTTAGTTGCCCTTTTCTGTATCTTTTCCAATTCCGATATATCCTTTTTGAGATGGGGCGACCAGATCCGTACACAGTATTCAAGATGTGGGGATAGCATACCATGGATATGTAAAGAGGCAATACGATATTTTCTGTCTCCTTATCTATCCCTTTCCTAATGAGTTCCAATATTCTGTTACTCTTTTTGACT
>ML675643.1:6643017-6846322 GCA_007922155.1 Mesoclemmys tuberculata
GACTGCTGCAGCACATTCAATGGAAGTTTCAGAAAACTATCCACAATGACTCCAAGATCTTTTTCTTGAATGGTAACAGCTAATTCACAACCCCTGATTTTATATGTATAGTTGGGATTATGTTTTCCAATGTGCATTACTTTGCATTTATCAACACTGAATTTCATCTGCCATTTTGTTGCCCAGTCACCCAGTTTTGTGAGATCCCTTTGTGACTCTTTGCTGTCTGCTTTTGACTTAAGTATCTTGAGTAATTTTGTATCATCTGCAAATTTTGCCACCACACTGTTTACCCCTTTTTCCAGCTCATTTGTGAATACGTTGAATAGTACTGGTCCCAGTACAGATCTCTAGGGGACATCACTTTACCTCTCTCCATTCTGAAAACTGACCATTTATTCCTACCTTTTGTTTCCTATCTTTTAACCAGTTACTGATCAAGGAAAGGACCTTCCCTCTTATCCCATGACCATGTAGTTTGCTTAAGAGTCTTTGGTGAGGGACCTTGTCAAAGGCTTTCTGAAAATCTAAGTACACTTTGTCCACTGGATCACCCTTGTCCACATGCTTGTTGACCCCCTCAAAGAATTGTTGTAGACTGCTGAGGCATAATTTCCCTTTACAAAAACCATGTTGACTCTTTCCCAAAATTTTTTATTTATCTGTGTGTCTGATAATTCTGTTCTTTGTTATAGTCTCAACCAATTTGCCTGGTTCCAAGCTAGGACAGAATGCTTTATTATAAGGACTTTTGGAGTTTTATTTGCTGGACTCCTGTTACCCCAAAAGGGGTGGAACTAAATTCTGATGTGCCTGGAGGGCCAGGTTGCAAGAGATGGAGTCAGAACAGCTAAGGCCAAAATTAAATCCAAGCTAAGGTCTGAATCCATATCTAGGGACTTAATTCAAAGATGCTCCCATTAAATTCATCTGGGGCTGTGGGAGTTTAACACTTCCAAGTATGAAGAGCCCTAGTTGGGTGCTTAACTTTGTGCCTCCATACAGTTTTTGATGACATCATTCTTCCCCCAATTATTTATTTCTCCAGTGGGTGGGGTATCAGTATCCTCAACACCAATTTGAATGACCTGAACAGAGCATGGAAATTAGTGTGCCTCAGAGAACTACAGAGATTTCTAACCAAACACTGGTGTTTATACCTGCCTGTACGGTACCAGTCATGAACCAGCAAAAATAACCTGCAGGCAAGATACCAGGGTCAGCACACCCAACTGTTGTGACAAAAGGATCTCATAATGAACACAAATGGTAGGACCATGCAGCTGTATGCTCTATCACAGAGAATGGGCAGGCCTGATCCAAACTGAAGTCAATGGTAGTCTTCCCATTGACTTTAATGGGAGTTAGATCAGGCCTTTAAAAGGCAGAATTAAAGGAATCCAGATCTTGTTAGCATCTAATATCTAGTTTGAAAATACTGAATTTGTTCCCGATTTCCTATAAACCACATCGTCTCACAAGTTTGGCTGCTTTGCAAAACAGTTCACCCATTGGTGACTAAAAATCAATGGGAAAGTGTGTATATATATCGTTACTGGTTCTGACTGTTAATTTATGGCTGTTGAGTCTTTGACACTCAGTTATCTGTCCTACATATGTGATATCACATTCTGCAGGTGATGAGGTTTCTATAATACCTGATGAACTGCAGCCAGCAGTTTTGTTTATTTTGTACTACTACTTTGTGTGTACTTGAAAATGGGTCATTTTTCTCTTGCAAGAATCACGACAGGTTTCTCCACAGGGGAACACTCTGCAGTTAGACTGGAGAGAGAAAGAGATGCTGCTGTTACTTTTTCTCTGATTAAAATATCGTTGTAGTTGGAGTAAACCTGTCTTGATACAAGTATTGGACTTGCTGGAAGAAAATTGTTCACAGAATTGGGAAATACATAAAATAGATGAAGATGATGATAGTATTTTTAGCTTTTGGCTTCGGGTCAGGGAGAAGAAGGAATTACTCAGAGCTTTTTGTTCTGTTGCTGGGACCATAACGTATTGCAGTTGTGTTGCTCTGTGTGACCTTGTCAGCAACAAATGTACATTTTCAAACACTAACATACAGGCTGGCGTTGTAGCAGGTATTGATCCTGATGGAAAGGGTTAAGTGGTTTCTACTGAGTCTTGAAGGCAGGTTATTTTTTACTTCCCATGGATATAAGGGTGGTGAGAATTTTTTTTCTGCACGACAAAGGATCATGGGTGTGGGCTGAGCGCTTCTGAGTGAAAAATCCTAAAACTAATCAAGCCTGAGGAAGAGTTTTGAATGAAACTTACAGCATTGCAGCGGAACAGCTTTAGCTCTTAGTGAAGATGCTACCTATGCATGGGTACTCCACCTCTCTGAGAGGCTGTAGCTATGTAGGTGGGAGAAACCCTCCCGTCGACATAGTACTGTCTACACCGGGGTTAGGCTGATATAGATAAGTCGCTCAGGGAGGTGGATTTTCCACACCCCTTAGTGAAATAGTTATACTGACATAAATCTGTAGACCAAAGCTTTATCTTTTAACTTTTTCACTCTGTGGCTTATTAACAAGACAGGGAGTTTGGCAACTGGATGCTGGGTGGACTGTGTTTGTAGAGCAGTTTTGGGAATGGCACAAAATCACAAGCTCTTTAAGCCATCTAGTAAAAATACTTAAAAGAGATGCTCGATAAAATCATGTTTGAAAAGAAAATTCCTTTTCCATGTTACTAGTTAAAACTCGGATGATTACATCTGCAATTTTGGGGGGGTATTCGTATTGATAGCTTAGTTTTGGCTTTGTCTCAGCTTACACAGTAAAACAGAAGTGGTCAGTTTCACTTTTGTGTCTAATCTCTGAAAGAGCTCTGAGACCCCTGAAAGCATCCAGCTGGTGAATAGCGTAGGGGTAGGCTGAGAGGAATATAAGGTAAAGCCCATATATCTTCTGGGGCTGCAGCAGTACTCAAGGCATTCCATCCCATGGGAGAGTACATACGATGACAGCTGCCATATACCCAGCTGTGAGAGCCTCGGTGTATGTGCTTGTGAATTCCCTGTTCCATCCCCTTTAAAGATACTTTCCTCTGCATGTATGACATTTACCTCAGCATTACATAGGTACATTTGCATAGGTGTGGAATAAAAATCTACTTATGGAAACTGAATTTATCTCCATCACATAGTGGTTGCTGCTAGGATTAAAGACAATAGTAATAGGTGTGTGTGCATTGGTATAGTCAGGCACACACCACAATCATTACAAGGTTCATAACATGGTGCAAACAATGCCAGGCTCAGCACACTATAGCAACACACATTCCTGTGGCTCAGGGTTAAAATGCTCCTTCAAGGCCTCCCTCAGCTGAAGAGCTCCCCAGTTGAGCTCTTCTTATAGCCTTGTGTTCATAACACACAGCACATTGCTGAAGAGCAGTGTAGGAGCCATGCTTTCAGACAGAGATGGCTGGCTCACAGGTTACCAGGGCAGTTGAAAAGCAGCTGAAAAGCAAGTAGGATGCCCGTGGAATGATGGGAGTGAGAAACCTGCATCTTGTGACACTGAACCTGCCTCCATGAGGCATTGAAAACCCACAGGGTACTGCTGTCTGTGTTGATGCAAGAGCTGCTCCTGTAGATGTGCTCCGCTGACAATGAGCGTAGAGTGGACATGCAACAGAAGTGTAATTACAGCAATGGCTATAGGTAGACGTAACTTAAGTTGATTTAACTTCGTAGTGTAAACATAGCCTTGGTTTGACTTAGTCACTGAGGTCTCTGGATGAAAATGGAGAAATTTTTGCTGGTTATAGCTTCTGTTCATCAGCTCTGCAAACTGCCTGATGAAAAATGATCTAATGATCTGAAAATAAATGCACGAGGAACTACAGTGATTCGTTCTTGGTTTTTTGTCTCCCCATTACAAGTCGTACCTAATTAATCTCAGTCAGTTTGCAATACCCATTTTCATTCCAATTAAAATAGCAAACATACTCCTGGTTAATAAAAATCCTATAGCATGTGCAAGCTACTATATATGCTTTTTGCCACATAATGCCTATCAACAACTCAAATGAATGACTATGGATTACGGAGATCTGACTGAATAGAAATGTACTAATTTTAAGTTTTACCTACACTTAAAACACTACAGAGGCACAGCTGTACTGCTGCAACATTTCTGTGTAGATGCTACCTATGCTGACGGAAGGGATTCTTCTATCGGCATGGGTAATCCACCTCCCCAAGGGTCATAATTAGGCTAATAGAAGAATTCTTCCATTGAGCTAGCACTGACTACATGGGGCGTTAGGTCAATTTAACTAAGCTGCTCGGAGGTGTGGATTTTTCACGTCTATGACCAACATAGTTAAACCACCCTAATTTTCTATTGTAGACCAGGCATAGTTTAAGGGAAAAGGGGCCCAAAGAGTTTAATCCTGCACTATTTTGTTGGTTTTGAACTAATTTCCTTCAGTGTATGGATGTATGATAGTTTTAATTACAGTGACGAAGGAAGTTGCTGGTAATTGAGGTGGGTTATGTGGACTTAATGATACAATCCAATTCAACTTTATTTTGTAATTGTGTCCCAAAACTTTTACAGTGCTGAATACTAAATGAACAATGGATGAAATCCTTGAAGTCAACAGAGAAACTCCTACTGATTTCTGTGGAGCAGGATCTCCTCCAATATGTTGTGTATAAATTAAAAAAACCCACAATGCTGTAAATGGAACAAAATGCTTTAGTTTTTTTTAAAGGAACAAGAAGCTCAGCCATGTCACTCCCCCTCCTATGTTGCCTTCACTGGCTCACTTTCCAATTAAAAATTGCTCTGTTTGTTGGTAAAACACTCCCCGCTAGCTTGTTGCTCCATCTCACCCTACCCAATGTCCATCCACTCCCGTGCCCATTCTCCAGTCTTGCACTCCTTTGGCCATGTCTACACTACCACTTATACTGGCAAAATGTATGTCTCTCAGGGGTGTGAAAAAACACACCCCCTCAGCTACATTAGTTTTACCTGTAGAAGTGACAGTGCACACAGTGCTCTCAGTGGGAGAAGCTCTCCTGTTGGCTTAGACTGGCTACACAAGCAATCTTACAGTGGTGCGGCTATGTCAGTACAGCTGTGGCACTGTAAGCTCACTATTGCAGACATGTCTTAATTCTCATTTCCTTGTGACTCTCCACAGTTGGTGCTGGGTGGTGGGTTAATGGGGTGTCAAAGCTCTTTAGCATTATTTACTGTATCTATCTTGAACACCTCCCCTTCTGATCTCACCTTAAATCTTTTCTTCTTTGATTTATGGTTTGAGCAACTACCACTCACACACACTTCCCCTCACTTAATTTGGTTATCTTTGCCTTCTCAGTGCAGTAGTTTGCAAGGATAATTGTTTGCATTACTGCTCTTTTCAGAATACAACTTTCTCTTTGGTGTTGGTCCCTCTCTGGCCATAGTTTTGCTGGGACTTTCATATGGGAATCATTCTACCCAGACTTTTAAAGTATTACCTCATTTCTTTAAGAAATATGGTATTTTCTAATGGTATTCAAAGATGCCATTAAAATATAAAATAAATTTTTTACATCTGTAACAATGTCAATCAAGTGACTGTCTCCCAAAATGAATTACAGGGATATTATTTACACCAAAAACAAAAATACCAAACCAACCAAAAGAAAACAAAAAAACACCCTGTAGTGTTTAGCAGAACGCAGGGAATTTGGAAAGATTTAACTGCATGAGCACTCCACTCAGATTGAGTCTACTGAGGTCTCTGGAAACCTCAAGTTCACGCTCAGTATGCCAAGAGTCTTAATATAAGCCTTAGAACAGTCAGTCCCATACTAGATTATATTGTGGTATAAAAGTAATTACTCTCACACTAGTAACGTTATGCCTGATCCTAGAGTGCCCTACAGGAAAGCTAACTATTTTTGACCATTGCCTTGACTTCTTGATTTATTATGTTGATATATATATATAAGTTATATCAAGGATTTTATACAGGAATGATCTGTTATCTAGGGTAGAATTTTACTTGCTCTCCGCAGAACCTGAGTTTAATGACCTTCAAAAAGAATATTACAAGGTCCTTTTATCTACTCAGGCCTTTCCTTGTGCAATGCGTAAAGTGGAGAGGATTCTTTTCTTTGGGGAATGAAGAAAGATTTGTTTTAATATTGCAGACATTTTTGTCAATGGAATTGATTATTTTATGTGTCTTACAATTTTTCTGAGGGCACCAAGAGATATGATAGATGTAATATAAATAAAAGATAATAAATATTCAATCCATACCGATGGTACATGGTAATTGATGGTCTCAGTGGATCGTAGGAGTACAACAATGGTACCTTACAAATAAGCTGTTTTGTTCAGCTCTGCTGGAGTCGAGAGATTTGGTTAAATAACTGTCAATTCATGAAATAACATAACTTAAGCAAAATACCTCTATCATGTAATCCTGACCCCTCCAACATAGTAAAATTGATCCTTTAAGTAGGATCAAAAAAAGACAGAGTTATATATTGTACTAAGGAATAACCACATTACTTCAGTTACGGCTTATTCTATGTCAGGATGTGGAATATATTAGTCATTTGTGTATCCATCTATCAATCCATTTGCTAGGATTGCTTCATAGACTATTTCTATTAAAATTATTTTAATATTTTTTCTTAGTAAACCTATATGTTGCAACTTGCTTTTTCTGCCCATGGTATATTATAAAAATAAAACATGAGCATGTACAACACGTGTATAAAGAGGCCAATGATACAAGTCAAGAAACACATTTGGAATGCACTGGGTCAGAATTGTGGAAATGATTGCTCTTTTTTTCCCTTAATATTTTTCTGTTGTCATTTTTAAAAATATAGAAGCTACTTTCAGGGGAAAAGTATGAATATAAACAAAAATACGAATATTTAAAAATAATAAATTAACACCTCCACTGATTATTAATCAATTCATGGAGTGTTTTGAGGAAGTATAGTGCAATGCAAGTATCCTCCTCTTCCTTATCAATTATATATTTAATGTAGAATATTACCAAACATCATCCTTTCCTCTCGCTCTCCACTATTAAATCCCTTATCCATGTATTAGTAATCTTGCTTTACGATTATTACAAACTTCTCTTTCTCGCCTTCCTATCTCTCAGTATTCCCTGTTCTGGCTTAACCAGAGTGCCACCATTAAAGTAACTTTCTTCTCCAGCTGCCTATACTGTGCTCTTTGAATCCCTTCACTACTTTCCTGTCTTTTGCTGCATTAATGTCAAGCTCTTTGTCCTCACTGTCAAAATCCTATGTAATCTTACCCTTGCCAATGGAACATCTCTGCAATTATTTCCCTTTCCTTCTGTGCCATAATCTCATCCCTCTCTCTGTTCCACGCCATGTAATTATGCAGCCACTTACACTTGATTAGTCTCCAAATTTTTGTCCTCCAAATGCCCTTTGCTCCAAATCCTTTCTTAAAAACCTACTCTGCAAGGAACCTTTAGCTGTATTTGTTACCCATGTTCTCTCACATGTGAACTGTTGTCTTATGTCTTGTCTTTCTTAAAACCCAAAGTGCCTAGAATCTAAAGCCCTGATTCTGCAAAAAACTTAAGTAGATGAGTAACTTTGTGCCCAGGGTAGTCCCATTGACATCAGAATTACATATGTGTTTAAGATTGAAAATCAAAGCTTAACATCCTAGTCCTGAAAACTGCATGTAGCTTCAGTAGGGCTACTCATGGTCGTAAATGCTGCATCTAGTAGCAAGTGTTGGCAAGATTGTTCTTAGATTACGAAATACAAACATTCTGCGCCCAGAAAAGTTTACAAATTGGTGCGTTTATGGTGTTTTATAAATGGTCATGGCAATCAACATCATTGGGTCAAACCCATAATATAAAATTGTATAGATCATACACTACACTTTTTCTTATTGTATGTTTAAAGTTTAATGATTTAGCATGTATGAAGGTTGAAGAGAAAGAAAAACTATACTGAGAGTTCCTCATAATTAATAAAGTTAGCACAGTCTTGGTGTCAGAGGGGCCTTGAGCCACATAAATGTAAATTTGTATATCGAAATAATTTAATTTCTAAGAATCCCAGGAACAGAAAGTTTTCTAGAAAGAAACTGCAGAGGCACCTAACTGACTTTTAATTTGTCCTCTATTTGTACATATTGTGGTGTTGGAGATTTATGAAAAGGAACTAAATTTACATTTAAATTCCTTCAAGGAGTTCTCTGCTAATTTTATATAAGTATCAAATTGATGGATTGATTGACAAGCTGCAAACATACAGGAAAAAGCACAGAGGGCTATAACCTTCCCTCATAAAATCTTGGAAACATAATATAAAATATTACATGAGCTGCTAGCATTTGTAATTTTGCCGGCCAGTTAATTTACTATCGCCAGAGTTCCAGAATGTTTTGTAATCCATACATTACTGTTTATTTTCATAGTGAGCCATTAAAAGACACTGTGCTTTTCAAAAACACAGAAAAGATAACAAAAGCAAAACTAATCTTATAGGCCAAAAGCACTTACAATTAAACAAAAAGCAACAGAGGCAAGAGAAAATTGGTCTAGTATATAAAAAAGGATGCTACCTCTTTTTTTTTTCTCCATCTCACAATATGGAACCTATCCTCTTGGAGTGGGCATCAGTTGGTTTACAGTAAAAACTGTAAACAGCAGGGGAAAGTATTCAGTAGTTAAAGAAGGAAACCAAAAGTCACAATGTGTGGATTCTGATCCCAGATCTGTCACTGACCTGCTTTGTGACCTTGGTAAAAAAAAAACTATTAATCTTCCGGTGCCTCAGTTTCCCCCTCTGGCTATAATAATACTTAACTTAGAGTTATTGTGAGGTTCAATTATAAATAAGGTGTTTTGAGATCCTCTGATATAGGGTCCTATAAAAGTGCAAGACATTATTATTATGTCTTCAAGAAATGATTTTGTCGAGAGGAAACTGTCGAGCATTGTGTAGTGAAGCACAACAGTTTCTAGTGTTAGTGTCTGAATGACCTAGAGACTTATCAGGGATTTGAGCTGCACCCATTGGGATTTGATGTTATATTTGCTGAAATGAGCACTCGGGGATAAAAAATCGAAGAAGGCTCACATCTCATAGATCATTTCACTGTGAAACAGTTAAATAAACTACCCGTTGCCTTCTGAACAATAGAGACTTGCATTAATGAGGTGACCTTATCAGACCCTCCCTCAGGAAACAAAAAAGGGTGTGGGAAGGTGGAATTGGGCTGAGAAGGAATACTTTGGTAATCTTCACGGACGTGGATCCCAGCATGCAAATGAGTTTATACCTAAATTAAATTGTGTCTAAACCACAAAAGGTCAGCAGTTCAGAATTATTCCATTTGCTGACTGGTGGCATTCCAGCTGCGGTTACTGGTGGTTACTTGGCTCGGTTTTCTGTATTGTTCCCTAGAGGCTCTTCTAACAACGATCATTGTGATTAATCCTAACAATATTTTACTTTATAACCATTTTCCTCTTGATTTCTTGTATTTATCTTACTTATCAGCACTCTGCTCTGGATCCTTGGCTGTGGCTGAGGAGTACACGGCACAGTTCAGAAAAATGGGGCCATAAACCGCCTATCTGATGGGCTACTCTTCAGTTAAAGGCTGCTGCTGTTTATTCTGGCAGGCTAGCAATGGTGCCAAACAGCTGATATGACAGCCTTTGATCAGTAGGGGTAGGACTCAGCCACTTTCTGACAGTAGCAAGGAAATGGGTAGTTTAACCACCACTTGAGTTTCATGCCACCAGATTACTGCCCTTTCACTGCACTAATCTTCCCAGGGCCTGGCTTTATGCCCAGACTCCACCACCAGTATGGTGTGGCCTGGAGTGGCACACCACACTACATCACACCCAGAAACAGGGCCTTGTGACTTTCTTTTTCTAAAAAGCTACATTTTTAATCTGTGTCATCACTTAGTAAAGTGAGCACATAGTCCTGACAGAACTGGAAGATACCCACCCTAATAACTAGAGCTCATCCACTATTTCCCCCCACATGAAACTTTAACTATTTCTTTCCCCATTTTTACAGGAAATTTCAAGATGAAACAGTTCTATTAGAAATTTTCATTTAATTTTGGTTTTCAGTTTTTGGATTTTTGAATTTCTTCCCTTCACCCCTCACCAATTCCTACTCCGTTCATTTGCTGCCCCACTGGAAAAAGTTGGAGAAAATAGGTAAAAAACACTCCCACTTTTTTCAACTGGAAATGTGTAGAAAATGTTTTTTAGAAGTGAGAAAAGTAACACTTTCTCTTTTCCGCACGTTTCCAGGTAGAAAAAGTAGAAATGTGGGAGGGTTTTTTAACTTCCTTTTTCAGATTTTTTTCTTGTAGAAAATGAAGTAAAAAAATAATTCAGTGTTGTTGGTGGGGCACACTGAAACTCAAAACAAAAATTAAAAAGACAAATCAAAATACGTGATTTGAAACCAAACAACAATTTAAATTTTGTTTCAAATTACAATTGACAATGAAAATGATTGGTTCAAAATATTGTGTCAAAGTTCAATCAAACAACATCCCACCCACACACACAAATGACAAGATCATTTCTGGGGAGGATAATTGTTTTGGCCAAATGTCAACCAGTTCTCCTAATGTTGGAAGAATGATCCAGAGCTCTTCCCCTGAGGTAATTGGGAGGGTTAAAACAAAAACAAAACAAAAAAAAAAAAGCCAAAATCTGAGAGGGGGCAGAGAATGCAGTCTGGGGGTGTAATTTGTGCCTTAAATATTATTTTTAATGCTACAATGATAAGCTTACAACAACTACATAACTGAAAGAGCAATTGCTCATGAGATCTAGACATTATTGTCAATCTTTTTTTGTTAGATTTTGGTTTAATGTATTAATCCCACGTCTTTACTGTCATTAAATCTACATTCCACCACTTTAGGAATATTGCCAGAATTTCTTCAGCTGTCTCTTGTGGATGTAGAATTGCTTGTGATCCTCTGATACTGATCTGTGTGGTCCAATTCCCACAATAATACCTGAATATGTTCCAGGGGTGATGGTTACTGGAGTCAGTTGGCATCTGATTTGGAAATCCTTGTCCCATCCAGGCAATTGAAATTCTGCTGCTCTTTCAATCCAAATGGAATATGAACTGTTTTCTTTCTGATTGCGTAGTTTAGCATTGCAAACTGTTGAATTATTGACCATTTATAACACTGGCACTTCCCAGATTATCAAACAAATGCCTTCTTGGGATGTTTGTGTGTGGATTTCTATATCATCCGTTTGGTTAAGCTACGGAATATTTTTTATTTCCTAGAGATAATTTGGCATAATAAATCACTAGGGCCAAAATTTTGAAATCTGGATGCTAAAGAAATGGTCTGATTTTTCAGGAATGCTGATTATGCATGATTTTTCATTGAAGTCACTGGAAACTGAGGGTGCTCAGCATTTCTGAAAAGGCAGGCCATGTATGGATACAAAGTGAAGTTGCACTACAGTAATGAGCGCCCTTCTATAAATAAACACATTTGTTCTATAAATAGAAAATATAAATCATTGAGTTGTACTAACTTCATGAGGGCCATTGCCTGTGCAGTTAGTGAAATATTAGAAATATGTATCCCAAATGTATTTCAACTACATCACGGGAATCTTTAAGCCAAAGGCAATTCTCACAATATTTTCTTGCTCTTAGGTTTTGTTGTTACATATCTTTTTTACTAATTTACCTATTTGGATTAGGAGTGTGATTTATTTTATTTTATTTTCATCTTTAATCAAAACAGTTATACTGATGCAATTCCTAGCATGGATGCAGGCATATTGTTAGAAAGGTGCCATATGGGAATAAGTCATAGTGGAATAAGCAACTTTATACTGGTGTATAACATCTGAGGAGTTATACCACTTTAAATATACTTGTATAGTTAACAACTTTTTTGTGTAAACAAGCCTTTATTCCTTTCCACTTTAAATCCTCTTCAAACTTTCACAAATATGTAAGAAATATTATATATTATACTCTACAAGTATGAGAATGTTAAGAATGTCCATTCAGAACATATTTGACAGAGAAAATATGAACTTGGAAGTGTTTCAGCTGCATCTTAGAGTCAAGGGATTGGTGTATTCTCATGTCTCATTTTAGCCATCTATATCTGTTACCTTTATGAGTGGCCAATAAGGGGTAGCGGTGTTGTAATAGATCGAAGCCTCAGATTTGAAGAGACCTGGGTTCCATTTTTTGGCTTACTACTGACTGCTGTTTGACTTTCAGCAAGTCACTTAATCTCTGTCTCACTGTGTTTCATCATGAGTAAAGTCAGGGTGAGAATGTTTACCCAACTTTGTAAAGTATTTCGAGATCTATAGATAAAAATGCTACATGGGCCTGCTCAAAAGCCTTTGAAGTCAGCAGGACTGATTTCAATGAGCTGTGGATCAGACCTTAGAAGAGCAAGTTATTAGTTTTTCAAGTGGTATGCTAACATATTATCAGAACACTTTCTTTTGGTGGTCTGTGTGAAATGCATTTGTGGAATTAATCCAGTCCCTTTTGTAGATAAGGCCATAGTATAATTGAAACACATTACATTAGTAGTTATTGATACCTTTGTAAGTAATGACATTGCAGAAGCTAAGGACTGAATTGTTCATCGAATTGAATTAAGCTTTTACCTGTAGATGTGGTTTCTCCAGATCAGGGGTGAGGGATATTGATGGTGGCGATGTGGGGAAGGCTACTGTTGTCTATGGGGAAGAGGTGTGCCAATCCACAATCTTTCACCAGTGCAAAATTCGCTTAAAACTTACAAATCTTATTAGCTCATTTTCTAGGCAGCTAGCTATTCTAAGCAAAATCCCACAGAGTTCCCCACAATACTCTACTTCTATTCCTCAAGCAAAATTCAAAATTGAAACAAGAAAAGTAAGTGAACAAAAGTATCCAAACTAGTTCTATATGCAACAAAGCATGCTATCCTGTAGTGTTTGTGTCATACATGTTTGCATTCATTAAATACTGTCACACTCACTCAGTTGTAACATCTTCCTTTATTTTATGGGCACAATCCCATATCATCGCAACTATTTTATCTTCTCTATATTATTGTCAGCTATCTACATCTAAAATAAATACAGTAGTGAGAAAATTTAGAAAATATAGGTCATCAGTAAGAAAGCGATATATCAGAGTATGCTAAGAATTATGCAAATCTTTACTGTTCAAGAGGAACCAACCTGTAAACCCAGATTGAATGCAGGTATTGGCTACAACTTCTGTTTACACTTTTAGCAATTGTGGAAAGACTGGTTCTACAGTATTTTCTGTCCTCAAAATAATGGCAAGAGTTATGATTAATTTAACAAACTCTGTTTTGCAATGCACCTGCCAGTCCCTTATTTTCACTCTTATTTTTTCCATCACGTTGGACTGTGTACTAGCTGCCCACCATGTATGTTCAAAAATATTTGATTCCTGGGTTTTTGCATTCAAATTTTATAAAGGAATAGTTCTACAAGTGTGTGTGTACAGGCATAAAAATTTTGATTATATGCAGAACCTAATCTCAATATCACACTATCCCCCCTGAAAAGAGTATTGAAAGACTATTTCAATTCATATTCTGAATAGTATGTTTCTATGCAATCATCTTGCCGAATACTTATTTTAACCAAGAGAAGATCAGAATACTGAATTGAATAAAAATGTATACATTAAATTGCTTATTCAAATGTCCATCTTTGATGTTTGCAGAAAAATTTAAGCAGCAGGCATTATAACCTGAGCTTTGTTTTATGGATAAGAAAGGCTAATGTAAGTTACAAACAGTAAAGATTACAAATGGGTATAATATGCTGCAAATGTGAAAAAAATGCAGTTTCAGTTATTAGTTTGCACAACTGTATTTGCATAAAAATGTACTAAAGGCTGTATTACATTCCATGTATGAAACCAGATAGAGCATCATTAAACATATGAATGTTAAAAGAATACTTAAAGAAAATCTCAAACTAAAAATTCTCACTGTTGCCTTTCTTAAAAAAAAAAAACCCACCACCCTGACCTTTCTCAAAGGTGTTTTTAGTTAATCTGTTTCTTTAAAAAAGACAAAGGAAAAAATATATATATATATAATGGAGAAATACACTGAGAGCTTATGAAGGGCACAGTGCTGGAAGTCCAACTCATGTCAGTGAATATTACCCTTGCAAGTAGTCCTATTGACTTTACGAATGTGAAAGTTTTGCATATCTCTAGTGCTGTTAGTTATTATATGGTGACCATTTTGTTTTACACAAATATGCCCTTAAATATACTGATGACATGGCAGGATTGGGTCCACTTGAACTGGCAAGCTTCCAGACACAACAATCCACATGGGATGCCATCAGCTTTGAACATGAGGAAGATGCTTCATGCTTTGTGAACTAATTTGACATGATGAGCTTCTCCACAGGATTCCTCTTTACCCCAAAATTATTCTCAGACAGCCTCCTCAGAATGTTAAATGCCACACAGTAGATGTTGTTTGGGCGTTATTGCCACTCCTCCCTGGAGATCAGAATCCTTTTGGGCTGGCAGCTCCTGATCCCAGTTTCTTTGCTGTGGGAAGGACCCCAGCTCTATAAATGGAGCATGGATAGTTCAGGCCTTCCTTCATCATTTAGGAAGCCTCCTGATGCTGCTGCTCCACAAAGCCCGCATTGGTGTTATTTTAAAGTTTCAATCTGGATCCTACTGCAGGCAAATCTTCTGGGTTCCTGGGCAGTGATGGGTGGGACCTACTCTTTCCAGTTTGTCTGTCCTGAGGGAAAGAGCTGTGCTTTTGATTCACCTGCCTAGTCAGACGAAGTGGATTATTTTAATCTAGATACTCCATCCATTCTAGAGAAAGGTAGGCCTTCTCTCAGACACAAGAGTGGAGCACTTCATAGAGTACAGTAGGGCTTTGCACATTAGTATTACAGTGTAGTTATAGTTTCTGGGTCAGTTTCAATTTGACTTGTTTATTTGGCTTGTGTTTAGATTTATTAGCCATGGAAGGATGACTATTAGTTTGTGACTCCGGACAATGTAATTTTGTTGAATGTCTAAACACCCAAGAAAGAATCCTGCAAAGGAGGCCATCTTGTGGTTAAGGTATAGAGAGGAAAGTCAGGAGGCATGGTGTACCATAGTGAGTTGCCCCATGGGTGTGGGAGCCTGGGGCTAAGCGAACCTGATTACAAAATGAACCCTACCTATAGGCAATTCCCTATGAAGAGCAGAAAGTGGCGGCAGTAATGGGAACAAAAGCTAGGCTTAAGCGGTGATAAAGCCTCCTTGGGGAAAGGGTTGGACAGACAGCAGATAGAAAGCTCACAGTCAGGAAAGCTCTCCAGACAGAGAGACCCATAGCAAACAGGGAAGAAACAAGGAGACCCAGAGGGGAACTAAGGACTGGGTAAAAAGTGATCCAGGGAAAACTGCTGTGGACATAAAGGAGGAGAACTAGCTGTTCAATAAAGGGCCCTGGGCTGGAACCCAGAGTAGAAGATGGGGATTGGGTTCCCCTTCTGGCCCCAAGGAAAGGGCATAGAAGTCCACCACAAGTTTTATAGGGGTCCAAGTTGAGGCAAAGACAGGTTGAGGAAGAGCTCCAGAGAGGGAGAAGGATTTTTGTTTGTGTTAAAGACATTTTGGAGACTTTCAGTTTAGACAATGGTGACTTCAAAGAGGGTGGACTCAAGATGGTGACCCAGCCAGAGGGCTGAGTCACTGGAAGAGGAACCACTGAAGTGGAGCGACCATTGACAGTGGGTACTAGCTCAGAGAAAGAGCTGCTATGCCACACCTGGTCATGAATTGGTGCCTACTGGTGAGTGAACTTGTGAACTATTTGTGGCCCCCTCCTAATGTATGTGACATTGACATTCAATAGCTTCATGTTGCAGTTTTCTTACTCTGTAAGGAATTGCCTCACAAGAGTGTTGAGACCAAATTCATGTAATGTTTGTGAAATGCTTTCAGATATTCAGAAGCTTTGATGGATAGTGCTATGATTGCAAAGACATTTTTATTATTAAATTCTATTAACAATTAATACAGACTACAGGAGAAAACATCTTCCTAAAGTATTCCAGAGCCTATCCCTGTTCCATGTTGCCTCCTCCCAGCCTTCCACAGAAAGGTAGCACACATGTTCACATATTAGTTAAGACCCTTCAAAGGTATCATCTGGCCTATTATTGATAACGATCTTTATATGGAAAATAGTGGATTCTTTAACTGTAAAGATGCTGATGCTAGTTGTTGGAAATATTTTATAGGAACTGGCTTATTTTGGACTACAGCCAGTTCTAAACCTGTTAAGAGTACTGAGGTATGAAAAGAAAGCTCTGAGTTTGTGTCTCTATTCACACTTGGGAAATACTCTCCTTGATACTGCTTAGCTTCAAGAACCTTGTAGAGAAGTAGTGCTTAATGGAACTGTATGAGCACCACTTTGCAGCGCTGGCTGTTCAGAGCTGGGAGTAAGAATTTGCATGGTGCCCAGCTTAACTCAAGAGTCCTATGACTATGAGATCAGTACTCCAAGAAGACTGGAAGGCAGGCAGGTAATGTGAATATGCAGACGTATCGTGATGGAAGAACTACAGTTGTTAGTTCGTAACCTCTCTTTCTTTTATGCGTATTCCCACTTGTCTGAATCTAGCAAGCATGAATGTGTGAATCCAGCAAGCAAAGATGGTCTAAGACTAGATGTGTGAATCCAGCAAGCAAGGATGGTCTAAGGAGTTCTGTGTAAAAAAGGATTGCAGAATTCTACTCCCAAATAGAAAATCTGATTTAAATGCCAAGTCAAGAGAAGACAGCACTGTGTCAGTGTGTGAAGTAGTGGAGTGAACTCCAAGTAGCAGCCATCCAGATATTTAAAATGAAAACACAATGAAGACAGGCTATCAGTACTGCCTTAGCCTTAAAGCCCTCAGGTACTGTCACCCTAGCTAAAGCAGGACTCGGTGCATAATCACAGGCACCAAGTAGAAATGACATTACCTTTAAACTAATGCCCAAAGGCTATAAAAAGGCCTTAGTTTTAGCCAAATAAAAACTAAAAAGACCTCTTGATATCCAAGATGTGGAGGAGTCTAGTTTCTGCAATCATACAAAGTCTAAGTACTAGTAAAATTACTAGTAATTACTAGTAAAATTACACAGGGAAGCACTGCTTTCAAGAAGGTTCCTTAAGCTCCATGGTACCAGAGAGACACATCCTACAAGTGGGGGACTATATACAAGGCACATTAAAGAACAAATTATTCTTTCCTGCTGATTATTACACCATTAGTTGCTAGGAAGTTTGTAGCATGGAAAAGGCCTTTTGGGTCACCTAGACCAGATCCGACTTTTTGAAGGATTGAAAAATTGAGTATATTAAAGAGAGAATAATATCCATGGCAACATAGTTGGACTTCTAATTTTTCAGCACATAAGTAAATGTTTTCTTGATGTTTTATATTTTCATGATTTATAATAGAAATAATGACCTCCAGGTCAGCGATTTCCTGACAATTAATGACTAGCTGCTTTCACCTCTGGCCCTCAACTCATCCAGATGGTCATTAACTCCCAAGAAGTGCCCTCTGCATTGGTCATTATTGCTTAATCATTCCCTTTTAATGCTACAGAGTATACCAGCTAGCTCCAGGACATAAATGTCTCCTGTGTGGATAGATCAAGTGTTTTTTTTAAAGTTTCATTAATTTGAATGGATATTCAGTCAAAATTACTGCCAAGATGCAAGCCCAGACATTCCACTGCCAAAGGGCTTAATGTAAAAGCTGATTGATGGGTATTACCCGAAACCTCACTTAAGGTTAGATCACTCTTTCAGGAGGTGTTGGTTGCTGAATATCCCTGGAGCACAGCTCTGCATCCTTGGGTGGGAGGGATCTGGGGACAATGGATTTTGAAGGCCTAAATCTCAGGGATTTACCTATCCAATCTAGGTCTTTATATAGCATCCATCACCATGGTATCCGAAGTGCCTTGAAAACCTGTACACACAGAGATATACTCCTTTTTCCTCTGGTCCACAGAGACTAGATTTCAGATTTTTGTATTTTTATCTGGTATTGTTGTGATATCCTATCCAGCTATTGTGTGATCAAAAATGCTTAAAACTGTTTAAGTGTTTGAGCTGGGAATAGCTCTAAGAAACTCTAGTTCCACTCTCTTGGTCTTACAATGTGAGTGACCTTTCAAGTAGGAGGATTCATTTATATGTGGAATTAAGCAGTTTTTATTGTTACATTCCTTGATACAAAAGAGATGCTGGCAATATGTGCCATCTACCAAAGACAGGATCATTTATGACCAGAATGCTCTAGCAATCATGCCTTTAATAAAAGTTAATCAGCACATCAGCAGATTGTATGTGTGTGCATGCACACACACCTTGGGATTGTGTCTGGTTTTTGTGTGTAATTATTTCTGAGTTATTCTAAATGTGAAATGTCATTAAAATACAGTGATAGACAGTTAATGTATGTTTAGCCATATTGTTTGTGTAGAAAAAAATATAATACAACAGACTCTTATTTTGAAATCAATGATGTAATATTTAATCTCTGTTTTATGCTCTTCCCTCCGGAATTGTAGCATTAGCTTTCGATAATGGAAGGCAAGGCCCAGGCTACACATTTTATAGATAGTCACACTGTTTGCAAAATTTGGGTATATCTGTTGTTTAAGGTGCATTCAGTGATTGAAAGATTGATTGCATGAAATACAATGCTTGGAGTATAAGTAAAATTACAAAATTTACAAGCAGGCAACACAGAAATGTAGCACTCCTTCAATTATTCCAAAACACATTTTAAAATTGTGGTGTACTCTGTACAATCCAGGGTCTCCAGTTATCAATGTGAAGCTCCTAAAAGGATATTTAAGGTCTATTGGTTATCAGTGAGAAGTCAAGTTGCTCTTGAATGCTGAAGGTAAATGTGAATTTCTTTACCAGGAGACAAGAGATCAAGGTAGCCTCCCTTGATGTGTGGTTTGGCACTGAACATGGAGGTCATTTTACTGGTGAGCCTGATGTTATTGCTTTGTTGGCAAAAGAGATTTAGATGCCAGGGTTACTACTGTTTGCTTAATACTATTGACTTTTCATCATACATCCTTAAGTGAAACGCATAGTATGCACATCAGAACAGCAAGCTTTATCTTTGGCTTTAAAGCTTCAGCAGAAATAACAACTGTAAAATATAGGTATAAAGAGTGCCAGGAAATAAGATTTCACAAGTTCCGGAAGAGCAGGGACTTTACTTTGTGGTTTTCTGACTCTTGGAGTAAGACTTTTTGATCTGTGAGTTCATTTGTTAACAATACAACGTGTTCTTCTTCAAGGAGTGTCCCTGTGGGTGCTCCACTTCAGGTGTGGGTGCGTCCCTGAACCTTTGATTGGAGAATTTCAGCAGCAGTGCTCAGCTGGGTCATGCATGCACTCTTCCTGTCTCACATTGTTGGCCCTTCTCTAGTGGCACATGACCAGAACTTCTCTCTCCCCTCTTCCCCTCTCCCCCCCCACAGTTCCTTCTCAACCATCCTCAGCCTGAGATGTGGCTCCTAGCAGCGTTAAGACTGATAGATATACTTAGTGTTTACAATAGTTTAGAGTAATCTTTAGTACCCTCGTTAGATTTATTTATCCCTTTCTCCCCATTTATTCTTTAAAAAAAACAAAATACCTTCTTTTTTTCCTGTTCCCTTTATACTCCAAGTTTGAATACCCCTTAGCTTAGTTGGTTTTTGCTGTTATGGTTGAACCGCTATGGCTTGCACCATGTTCACCGGGCTTCAAGCGCTGCCCTTCCTGCCAAAAGGTGATTCCGGTCTTGGACAGACACTCTCAGTGCATCTGGTGCCTAGGGGAGACACGTTCCTCAAAAGTGCTCTCACTGCACTTACCTAAAGCCTTGTGCAAGGAAGGACAGAGATCTACGTCTCAAACTTATATTAATGGAGATGTCTCAGTGCCCGACATCCAGTCCTGATCCGCAAACCCCCTCTGGACAATGATCTCGGACGACTTCACCTGCCTCACAGCAGAAGGCTCACTCTTCCAAAAAGGTAGAGAGGAAAAGAGCTTTGAATTCTCCTCTCAAGGAGCCAAAAAAGAAGTAATCTCCAGTCCACTCTACATCCTCTGTACCAAGCGCACGGCGGCTTAGTACTTACTAGGCATTGGGATGCTCCAGAACCACGCATGCTGTGAAAGGCAATGACACCAAGTGGGCAGGCTCAGAATTGACGGGCAAACAGAAACCTACCTTCTCTGCTACGGCACAAACAGAGCCATCAAAGATGCAGCACTGAGCCACTCCAGACAGGATATGGTGTCACCTTCTGTCCCAATAGTGCAGAGCACTCCAAAGTCAGCACCGACAGCTGTGACTACCAGCAACATCATCGACACCGACTGCCTCGGTACCAAAACCATCGGCACCATGCCTTTTACTACACCATGCGGACCTGCAGGTTTTGTCGATGCTGGAATTGCCCGTCTCTGGCATGCACGGCACCATGTCAGCCCACTTCACCTCTGGCCCCTCCATTCTCTAGTGAGGAGGAAGAGACTGAGGAGGAGAGTGTCTTTTCATCTGACCACTCCTCCCCCCATCCAATCTACTGCAGCACTGGGTCCACCTGTGCAGCCTAAAGCTCCTCACAGGGCTGACACCTAGACCTGGTGTGGCCCCCCCATGGATGCCACTGCTGATGCCATTCCCCATTCAGTGGCCCTACTGGGACCCTTCAGGGGCGTACAGGAAATTGTACCACAGACCTCCAAGCCCATACACTGAGGGGCTTATATCTCCCCCACCACACTCAGTCACTGCCCTCCTGAGGAACACTTTGAATAACAAAAGGAGGTCATGGAACAGGACACGACATCAGCAACCAACATTTCTTCCTCGTTGGACAAGGTCATAATGCCACCACCACCCACTGCAGAAGACAATTTCAGATCGTTTAAAGAACTTTTTAAAAGAATCACCGATACCCTAGAAATCCCTTTAGAGTCAGTCTCAGAATCCCAACGCAAGTTACTGGACATTTTCCATACATCCTCCTCATTGAAAATTGCACTTGCCATGGAGTTGGCTAACAACATATGGCATACCCCGGCTCTGATACTGCCCACCTGCAAGAGAGCAGATAAAAAGTACTAATTCCCTCCAAAGGACTGGACTTCTTATTCTCTCTCTCCACACTGAATTCCTTAGTGGTTGATTCTGTCAACCAATGAGGCAATCAGCAACAAACCAGATCCACCCTTTATGACAAGAGTGGAAATGGTTAGATCTCTGGCCACAAGGCCTATTCATCAGCCATTCTTCAATTCCAGAGTGCCAGTTACACTGCTCTAACACCAAGAAACAACCACACAACTCATTCCAAATGTACAGAATTTATAGACATCATACTGGAGGACAAAAGAGACCAATTCAAGTTCATCATTTTGGAGGGCCATCTCCTTACAGGCATATTGAAATGTGGTTGATACAGCGGCATGCTCCACGGCCACTGCCACAGTTAAGCACCAGGCTTCATGGCTCCACCTGTCCGGCTTCCCAAGGGAGGTATAACCGTCCATGGTGGACCTCCCTTTTGATTGCCAGAAGCTGTAGTCAGCAAAAACTGATGAGACCCCTCATACACGGAAAGATTCCAGGGCAACGCTTCACTCATTGGGTATGTACACGTCTGCATAAAAAAAAGAAACAAAGGTAAATACTGTACCTCCCAGAATACAAGGTCTGTCCTATACGCCTCACAAGAGAGGCGCTACAACACACAAAGGCAAAGACAGATGCCTCCAAAGCATCGCCAGCCTCCAACTCAATCACTGACATCCCATCAAACCTCTGCAAAACAAGTTTTGAGGGTTTGATCAAGGGCCTGAGAGACCTCCCCCTCACAAACATCTTCTACTGCAAAAAGTAAACTACCTCCTATACCTGGGTGCTGTGGAACCAGTACCATCACAGCACAGAAGGAAGAGTTTTTACTCGCACCACTTCTTAACCCAGAAAAAGAATGGAGGCCTATTCTAGACCTCAGAAAACTCAATAAATTTGCAAGGGGCCAATGTTTCAAGACAGTCACATTAGCAACAATAATACCAGCACTGGAACAGAAGGCATGGTTTTCGACATTGGATCTCCAAGACACCTATTTTTACATAACCATACATCCCGAACAGGAGATTCCTCAGGTTTACTCTGGGGGCATAGCATTATCAATACGAAGTTTTGCCCTTTGGCCTTCTGACAGCACCACGCGTGTTTTCCAAAGTTCTTGCAGTAGTGGCAATGCACCTCCACAAACAGGGAGTGACAATTTTTCCTTACCTGGACAATTGCCTGTTAAGAGCACCCACCCGGGCAGATGCCATAGACACAACACATAGGACAATCACCCGCTTCTCGCGGCTAGGATTACAATTAAATATATAAAAATCAACATTGACACTTGTGCAGAAACTGGATTTAATTGGGGCGCAGCTTAATGGTATAGAGACCAAAGTGTCACTACTACCAACCAGGCCCTCACCTGTATATTTGACACAGTGTCAACATATCAGCCTCGTATCTCCCAGGATGTCAAAACACCACAGTGAATACGTTGAGCAGGGAATTGTCTGAAGACCATGAGTGGGAACTAAACAACATGGCCCTGCAGAGCATATTAACATACAGGGGTCATCCATCCATAGACCTCTTTGCGACATCCCAGAATTTCAAATGCCCACAATTCTGCTTGAGAGAATTGATCCTTAGGTGATGCCTTTCTCCTCAAATAGGACATGCTTCTGCTATATGCCTTTCTCTTCTCCCCATGCTATTGAGAGTGATACACAAAATAAGAGATGACAAGGCCAAAGTCATCCTGATAGCCCCCACCTGGCCTAGACAAACCTGGTACTTGTACCTGTTGAGGATGGCAGTATGTGCACCACACACTCTTCCACTCTTGCCGAATCTTCTATCACAAGATGCCGGAGAGATTTACCACACAAACCTGGAGAGGCTTCACCTGAGAGCATGTCTCCAAAATGGCTCCAGTATAACAAACTGACCTGTTTGGAACAGGTGAAAGACATTAGTAAACAGTGGAAAGATAACCACATGTAATACTTGCACAAATGGAAGAGATTCGCCATCTGGTGCCAAAACAAACAAGACCAGCTTGTTACTAATGATTTAAAAATACATGCTAGAACCAAAAAACTCTTCTTATCCTTTAGCTCGCTTACAGTGCACTGTCACTATTATTATTTTTTACCACAAGGTGGACAGGATAATGATATTTGCCCATCCTATCACCAAATGCTTTTTTAGGAGCATCAGAAACATCTGCCTTGAAATAAGAGTACCTACCCCACCTTAGGCATTGGACTTGGTATTACGCTGCCTTACTGGGGCCTCATTCAAACCTTTAGCAACATGCTCTCTAACACATCTGTCAATGAAAGTGGCATTTTTAGTTGCTATTACATCTGTCCAACGAGGGGAGAGTTAAGGTCTCTCATGGCGCACCCACCATATACCATCTTTTCCAAGGACAATGTCACCCTAAGACCTCATCCTAAATTTTTACTTAAATTACCCTCCTCTTTCTACTTGAACCAACCAATCAATCTTCCCATGTTCTTCTCCAAACCTCATAGGAGCAAACGGGACTCAATATTACACACGCTGGATGTGAGACACACACTAGCCTTCTACCCTGAGAACACCAAAATCTTCACAAAGTCACCGAGACTATTTATTTCAACTTCAGAATGATCTAAAGCTTCCACCATTTCCAAGCAGACTGTCCAAATGGATTTCTGGATGCATTCATTTTTGTAATAATAGCAGGATCTACAGCCCCCCCAGTGGTGATCCAAACCCACTCTATCGGGTCATTATCAACCTCAGTAGTTTTTCTCAACAACATACTGATCACGGACACATGTAAAGCAGCCACCTGGGCGCCTGCACACACATTTACAAATCACTATGGGATAGATGAGAGCTCAAGATTGGATACATTGGTAGGACTTACTGTACTGTCCTCAATTACCTACGCAACTCTGAAGCCCGTTCTGTCCACCAAGGGGCACTGCACAACAGTCACCTGAAATGAAGCACCCACAGGGATACCCCTAGAAGAAGAAAAGTTCACTCACTCCGTGCAATAATTGAGGTTATTCAAGATGGTGTCCCTGTGGTTGCTCCACCCTTCTCCTCTCTACTTTGGAGTTGAATATATGAACTTGGGGGTGGAAAGAACTGAGATGGGATCTGGTCACGGAGTGCTGGGTAAGTGCTGACAACGGCACGGGTCAGGGGGAGAGCATGCGTGACCCAGACAAGCACTGCTGCTGAAATTCTTCAATCAAAGGTACAGCGACACACCAACACCTGAAATGGAGCTCTCACAGGGACACCATCTTGAAGAGCCTTAGTTACTGCATAGGGTAAGTCACCTTCTCTTTTTCAGCAGATAATTATTTACTTCTTCAGAATGGCTAAGTCAAAAGAATGAATTTGCTGGAGGTTGAAAATCTTAATTATAGTGAGAAACCAGTTGTTCCCTTCTAAGTGTTTAAAGACTGTGCCCTTTCAAGGGCAATGCAATGTCTTTAATCTTCATGCTGAGATTCTATCCTTCTGAAATAGGCTTGGCCAAACTCTGCCGTGTGCAGATGCACAATAAAAGGAGGACTGATGCAGTTCTGTATTCTGTCTCTAAATGTTTCCTCTATTCAGCTATTTCTTCACCTTACCCAATGCATATTGTTCATAAGACCTTTAAGGCCAGAAGGGACCATTATGATTATCTACCATAGTCTGACCTTCTGCATAACAGAGACCATAAAATTTCACCCAGTAATTCCTGCATCAAGCTCAATAACCATCTTCATTCTCAGAGGAACAGAGAGTATCCATTCCCCTTAGTGTAATAATTCTTTAGCATTATAATTTTTTCTATTGTTATAATGTATGTGGTTAAGACCAGGTGTGTATGTGTAAACATGCAGCCCATCATCTTGATTATGTCACTGGGAATGCCCCTCTGTCTACAGAAGATTGTGGAATAGCCTCTCCAAAGGCTTTTTCTGGCAACCAGAGGATTTCTCTTGGACATATTTGTGTAGCTTGTGCCATAATTGGCTCTTGGAGTGTAAAATGTTGCAGTTTAGTGTCTCTTTAAATGCTTCCTTTCTAAGACCAATGGACTCTAAAAGTCACTCTAATGCTAATAGAAATGTGAGATCTTTTCCTTCTTACCTTTCCATTTTCATGGTTTCTTTCAGTTTTCCTACCTTAACACAAGTTGTCCAGGCCTTCCTGACATTTGGCTAATTTTATTCTTCCTACTCAACCCTATTATCCCTGTTTCAATTGTTCCCATTTTTCTTCTTTTATGCTATCATCAGCTACCTCTCCATTTTCCTCCTTTTTCTTCTCTGTCCAGCAGCATTTGATTTTTCAAATAGATTTCAGCTGCAAAGGAAACACAATCCAAATAAGGTTCAGTGTACCAAATCCTTCACTAGCCACTGAACTGCATGGTACAAATTTGTCCTTGGTGTACCTGTAATGGAGCCAATGGAGTAACACCAGGCATTTGTTTGTCCTATTGTTTCTTTCTGCAGCTCCTTCTACTTCCATTGTAACGCAAGATAGAGATACAATCACTGCAGCAGCTGTTATTGTTGGATCAGCAGCACAATCTTTGTTGAGATTTCATTTACCTTGCAGACCAAATGCTAGATTGTATTTCTCCTCTACGCCTTTTAGCAGACTTAATTTGACGTTAAATTACATACCAACCTGGTGATGTGCCACGGCTTAATACAAATTACTGGCATTCGAAATCCCCAACCTTAAATGAAGGATATAGAAAACTTTGTCCATGTTAAAATAATGAATCTCCCATTACTATATGGAAAGTTTACTGCTGGTACCTACATATATTTAATTTTTAAATCAGTTTTATATATATAGTCTTCATTGTATGTTTTGTTTATTCCTGGTTTTATGTACTTTATATAGATATGAACAAAATTTCTATTGTTTGTTTTGGTACATTATATTTGTATTGCTTTTTGTAATCCTAAAACCTACCGTGTCCCTATATTTAGGATTCATATGCTGTATGTTAAACTTCTCAGATTTTTCCTGCTCACAAATGACTCTCAGAACTGAATATAATCCCCTAGAAATAATTCTTGCTCAGCTTCTAAGAGTGAGGGGGGAATACCACCTAGAGAGAAAGACAGAGCGCAAGTGAGTGCGTACGTGTGTGAACGCCAAAACATTCACAGTTCACTTTGGATAAGTATCTAGAAGCTCAACTGTTTATCTGAACCTCTGAGTCCAGAGTCTCTCAGCCCTCTCACCCCACCTCTACATCTTGCTGTTCTCTTTGGCGGATGCGACCGGGTAGCTTCTTTCACCTTTAATAAAGAGTCAGGAGGGGCCAAGGGGTTTTCTGCCCATCACCAACAGGCAACGCTGCAAGATAGGACTGCGTCTCCATCTTCTAAGGACCCTGGCGCCCCCAAAATGGCTTTCTTGACTGGTCTCACTATATTTGCCCAGTGGCCATGGCACCTATGCTCTGTTTGATTGCCAGGAATTTGGGTCACTCATCTGTTTGCCATGTCTGGCAGGGGCCGGCACGCCTGGTTCCTGCCCCAGGTGCACGGCGGTGGTGTCATCTCGCCCCAGGCCCGAGAAGACCCTTTTCCGTCCGCCTCCCCCCAAGGCCAGGTGACCCCGAGGGAGCTGAGTAACACCAGCCCAGGGCTTGAGACGGGGCACAGATCCGCGGGGGCAGGCTGGGGAGACCTCGGCTCTGAGAAAAACCCACCTCTCGTGTAAACCCAATTTTCCCCCCAGCGAGTCCGAATTAAGGGGCCGGGCCCGTGTTCCCCGGCGCGCTCCCAACGCCGGACGCGGCGGGGGTCCTTTCCAGGGGCCTCACGGAGCCCCAGCCCGGCGTCTCCCGGCAACCGCTGCCCCCCGAGCGCCGGCCAGGCCCCCGGCGGGGCGAGGCGGTCTGCACCGGGCCCGGCGCCGCCGAGCTCCTCCGCCGGCCGGGGGAAGGCGCTGGGGGCCGGCGGGCCGCTGACAGGGGGCAGAGCCGCGGCGGCCGCGAGAGGCCGGGGCGCCCGGGCTCGGCTCGCGCCGCGCTCGCCTCAGCCGCCCTCGGCGGGGAGCGAGCGCCAGGCAGCCACGCGCCGCGCTCTCCCGCCGCTCTGCGGTGGATTGCTCCGGTCTGCCTGGCGCCCGGACCCAGCAGCCAGGCGCGCTCAGCCGAGCGCCGAGGCGGACTTTGAGGAACAATAACAGAGCAGGCGGCGAGCGAGGGGCCCGCACCGCCGCCCCCCCCCGCGCCCGTCCGCGCGCCATGTACGCCTTTGTGCGGTTCCTGGAGGACAACGTCTGCTATGCGCTGCCCGTGTCGTGCGTGCGGGACTTCAGCCCCACGTCCCGCCTCGACTTCGACAACCAGAAGGTCTACGCCGTGTACCGCCACCCGCGCGAGGCGGACGACGAGGACGAGAGCCCCGGCGACTGGGGCGACCGCCTGCTGCTGCACAAGGCCCAGATCCTGGCGCTGGCAGGTGAGGCCGGGGCGCGGGGCGGGAGGCCGGGCGGGGGGAGGGGCGCTCGGAGGCCCGGACCAGTGAAAAACCGAACGCGCCCGCATTTGCCCCGCGCGTGGGGGAGGGGCGAGGGGCTGGCTGCTGCTGCGGGGGGGAGGGGTCGCGCCCTCCCGCCGCCACGGCCTGAGCAGCTGCGGCGCCCCGGGGGGGAGCGGGCCCGGCCCAGCTCATCTCCCCTCCCCTCCCGCCGCGACCGCTGCTCCCCGCGGGCGAGGGGCCCCTCCGAGGGGCTCGCCTGAGTCGGCCGCTGCGTGAACGGGAGCGTCCCCCACCTCCTTAACGGCCCTGGCCGCCGGGGCGTCCTTGGCCCTCGCCGAGCCAGACCCTCCGCGGGGCGGGCTGGGCCCCGGCGCGGCCCCTCAGGCTCGTGGCGGCGCGGCCCGAACGGGGTCGCTGCTGCTTCCTCCGCGCCCTCCTCCTAGGGCCGCCCTTAGCGCCCGGGACACCCTTTGCCCTTCCAGCTCTGAACTGGGCACCGGGCCCGGCCCGGCTGGGGCTTCCTCATAGATCAGGCGCCATTGAACCAAAATGACCAGCTTGCACCTAAAGTGTGAAATCAGAGCCTCTGCCCGCTTCTGGTACGAAAAAGTTAGAGCCTCCTTATTCATCCAGGGCCTGGGTCACTTACCCTGCACTTCGGGTCATTTACACCATCACCGGCGGGCAAGTGGTCTCCCACTTCAGGGCGGTATGATTTATGTTCGTTGGGCATGGGGTGAACAACTTCACAAGCTGCAGGGCGGTGGGAGAGGAGGACCAGGTACCCCAGCCTCTGTAAAACTTGGTATTGCTGCATCAAGCTTACTCACGTGTAAACGTGAGATGATTTGTTTGTTGTTCACGTCACATGACTGTCGTAAAAAGCCTGCCAAGTTCTATACTATGAAATTAATTTATTTAAAAAAAAACCTGCTAGAGATTTGTAGTCTGCCTTCGATGAGTCCAGTGTACCTGACAGTGTGTCTAGTGCAGTGGTTCTCAATCCCTAGGCCACCTGCCCCCCTCCCCCCGGCTAGCACACAGCTGTGGCCCATGCTACAGCCTCAGGGCTGTACAGGTATTGAATGTGTTATGTGGCTGTACCCTACATATGTGGAGAGCTGCATATGTGGCCCACAAGGGCAGCCTGGTTGAGATCCACTGGTCTCGTGGAATGAGTGTTGGACTAAGCATGAGAACCTCTTGAGTTCTAATCCTGACGTTGGTGCTTAAGCAAGTCATTTTTAAAGCTATTTATTTAGTAAGTTATAACAATTTTACAAATCTTTGCAGGTAAATATCAGAAACAGAACAAGCGTTGCAACAACTTGCCTTTGTTTAAAGAGATATTCCACAGGAAAGTAGTCAGATATTTCTATTTAACAGACTGTTACTATACAGAATGAGTGTTGTTACAAGAACTTAGGCAAGTCATTTAACCTATGGTGAAAAGTTCCAGAGGGATAGCTGTGTTAGTCTGTATACAGCAAAAACAATGAGAGTCCTGTAGCACTTTAAAGACTAACAAATTTAATTTCTGCAGGCATAAGCATTCGTGGGCTGCAGCTGACGAAGTGGGCTGCAGCCAGTGAAAACTTATGCTTGCAGAAATTAAATTTGTTAGTCTTTAAAGTGCTACAGGACCCTCATTGTTTCTTCTTTTAACCTATGTGCCTGTTTTCCCAAGTGTAAAAAGGGAATGATAATTTATACCCATTTTAACATTCATATAGAGTATTGAGTAGGTAGGGCCTGATTCCCTGCTCAAACCAGTATAAATCAGAAGTAACTGCACTGAAGTCATTAAGTTGACAATGTTCCAAAAACTGTGAATGGAACATAGGAATTGCCACATCCAATCAGGGCATTGGCCCGTCTAATTCATTATCTAGTCTTTTTAGCTGTGACCAGTCCCAGACTCTTCAGAGAAAGGTGTAAGAAACCGCATAATGGAGTAGTCTGACCATAGAGGAAGATTCTTCATAGTTGGTATATGTTGGCTTATGTGCTGAAGCATGAGGGTTTCTATTTCTTATACTACGTTTTTTTATCCTATGAACAGGAACTTTGGATGTTCTTGTTAACCATATGAAAGAAGAGTCAGATGTATTAAGTGCTAAATTATCTGCATGGAAGATACCATGAACCCTGAATTTTTCTGTAGAAATAAAAAACACCAAAACCAACCTTTTTACCACTGAGTCAGTTACACATTACACACAAAGAATTACTGTTTTACTCTTGAAACTACCACCTTCTGGCAGTCTCTCTGATTTAAATGTTTATTTTATTATTCCAAGAATGCCTGAGGGGAGAAATTGACCTTATATACTTAGAAATTTGGGTTTGTAGTTACTGAATTAACTTTGACACAGATAGAATTATCAGCAAATCAGCTCTAAAATCAGCTACTTTATGGCAAATCTTAAGAGTTAGGAAATACTTTCTAAAATGTTTCCTTGAGCATGTAGTTTCAGGACTGAAGTTCCATGGCACACAAATAGAATATGCAGTGGTTACTAATTTACAAGTCAGTAATAATAATTCACGTATATGTAGAAATCTTTCCTCCAAGGATTCCAGGGTGCTCTAATTAGTTAATTAATGATTGTGTGTAAACTACTTAATGTCATCTTAACAGGCTTATATATCTATCTATCTATAAATAAAAATACATACATAGCCCTGATCTTTCAGTCAGGCCCAAGCAGATAGATCTGCACCAAACAGAGCAACAGGGGCTTCAGTGGGGTTCTGCATGAGTGCAAGGATCCTCTCACGTGGATCAGACTGCAGGATAAGGGCCATAGCTCATATACTTTTTAAAAAAAACAAACAAACCCTTATTTTTAAATTGTATGTGCTCACTTCCGAACATGCTAAGAGAACATCTTCCACACTTTTAGTGGAGCTAATTTGCACACACTGAATTAACAGGACTTTTCAAGTGAGTAAAGCCATCACTGTGTATATGTGCTTCCACTATCAAACCCAATCTGTGAATCATATTCTGAGAAACTTGGCATTTGTTTTCTTGCCTCTTTTAAAAATGTTTTGTTAAAAGGGAGAATATTGAGAAAATAAATTGTCCATGCACTTGTACATTAAAAATGACAAAAGTTTGATTTTTGCATTGAAATAAGTTTTCTTTTTCTGTGTTACTAAGAAAGCCTTAGGTCATTATTTTCAAACTTGGGCCACTAAGTCCTTATTCACGTAAGTTAGTAAGTGGCTTGTGACTTTAGTGGGACTCCCCATAGGCATGACTATATGTTCAGGCCCATAAGCCACACCATTTTGAGGACTGTGTGTGTTTATTTCAATCATATATTTATAATCTCCTTTCCTAAGTATTCCAGCGACAGTCCTGAGACCTTTGAGGCCAGGCTGGACAATGGTATGCTGGAAGGGATAGTGCTGTTGCTACACAAATGGCGTGGCTATCAAAAATGTTATGTCAAAAATTGGATTCTGCTAAAAAAAAAATACAGAAAATGTTTTGAGAAAATGATCGCAGTAGTTATAACCTTCATGTTGATGGGGGCAGAGAAATAGTAAGTCATCTTTTAAAGACTTCAATAATTAAACAGTCAAAGAGATTTTCCTTAAACTTTTTGAAAAAGTTATTTATGGTTTGAGGCCAAGGACAAAGTTTCAGACCCAGAGAAGAAATTTACAGGAAGTTGAGCATCAGAAGACAGCTTATAGCAGAAGTTGTGACAATCTCAAAACATAGATAACAGGCCATTGCTGTTATGTAAACCTAGAGGAATTGTTTCATTCACCATTGGAATGAAAACTGGTTGCCATTCAACAGCATACAGGAACACTGCACTGTACTTTGAGATGGGATGTTAATAAAGTATCCAGTTGAAATTGCAAGAATTTTAGGTAAGAGTGACATCTTGTACTTAACTTTTTAGAAAAGGTTGATGCCTCTTCATATAATGATCCACTATTTTTCTTTTTGACCTCTCTCTCAGTTAGTCTTTTTAGCCATTTTTGCAGAAATAGCTATCTGTAGTTCATAGGTTCTTCACACACATCCAAAATATTTGTGAACAAATTCTGCCATTGGTTACATCTTACATCAGCTAATTTCATTAGCCCTTGGATTAAATTGAGGGTCCTTCCTGCTTATGAAGTGGTAACCATAGGCTAAAAAACCTCAGAAGCACAGAGATCTCAGAATTTATTACCTCAGGCTGTGATCATTATCAAATTAAAGGCGAATATCTTCTAGTTGGAAACATACTTTCCTTGGCTACAATAAATAGCTCTATACTCTTGCTACTCCTCAGCGACACGACCACAACAAACACAGCTTCCTCAGATTCTTACCCACTATCCAAATCGTGGTTCCACTTACCACAGTCTCATCAATCTTTGTTTCCACACACTTATCCTTGTCCATTGGGGATGGCTTAGGGTTACTACCCCTTACTAAAATAGGCCTGTCAAGTTTAACTCATTTTAGAGTCCTTTTAAGGCAGCTTTTAAATCTTGTGATGAAATGTTTTGCTGTGTTTTAGGAACATTTAAAACTTCATGTTGTCACAGCATGACTGCCCTAAGAATAATTCTGTTCTTAATTAAATGACACTTGGAGTTCTGAGAGGGAACAGGGTGGAAAGGGGCTTGGAGACTTGTTTGTTGTGGACATTCAGGTGAAGAAATCTGAGGGCAGTAGCTAATTGGAAGGAAAATATTTGCTTAAGGACTATAATAATTGAAAATATATAAGGCCTGAGGTGGATCCTGAGGTGCATCCAGAATGTTCATCAGGAAAGTGGTTTATACAAAATTGTCTTGAAGCTCCTACTTGCATTGTTGTGATTCTGTTACTACTCAGTGCATTTCTTCTTTGTGCATGGTTTGGGCATCATGAGGGTTGGCAATATAAAGGTGTCCCAAAACACACACATTATATATAAACTTCTCTGCATTACTCTGGCAATTGAGCAGATGGGCCTCTACACAGGCTTGTCCACTACTGCAATGTCACACTTTCATGGGTGTGAGTGTCCCTTGACCACATATTCTGATTTGAACACAGATTAGAACATGGCAGCACAGTTGATTTCCTGTAACCCTGCTCCAATATTAACTTTCAAAAGCTAATTTCATTATAAAAAAAAAAAAAGTAGTACAGGCCACTTTCAGTAACACTGAGTGGTACTTATGTGTCACTCATACCATTCAGAGCTGTGCTTGAAATATTGTAGTGACAACATTGTCATTAAAGTCACTTATTTTGAGGGTTTAATAAGCCTGTGCAACTATAATGAATTACAACATTTTAACAATTAAAAGCATCTACCAACTTTTATGGGAGCAAAAAAGAAATAAATGGAAGTTGATGTTGGTTATCCTAAGCCAACTGAAAAACACTTTCCTCTTAATTTTTTATAAAGGCATTTCTCCATAATGTTACCATAGTGCCATTGAAGTATTTAAGATTAAAAAATAGTTTAACCACTTTTAAAATGTTAATGTATCATGAACCAAATATTAACACAAATACTCCTTTCCTGTATGGGTTACCACCGTGTGCAAATCTGCTGGCTACCTTCTCAGCAAGTTCATTCTCCTCTTATCTTGGGGGGGTGTCTCTGATGGGTAGGTGACTGGGAAAGGCTCCTTTTGTGGTGGGTTACATCAACAATTAGCATTTGTAAATGACTCTTCATTTGTGAAGTTGTTGAACAATAACTAATCTTCAGCCCCTCCATGAGATGTTTTATAGGTGGACATTCAGGTGAAATATACAGAATAGGACCTAAGATATCCTACTTGTTTTGAGTTGTTAAAAAAATTCTAATTGGAGATACTGTAGTGGGTTTCAGTAAGGATTAAAGGAGTTGCTCCATAATTATAATTCTTAGTGCTTTACATGTTCAAAGCACTGTACAGGCGTTAACTAACTAATCTCCACAACACCCCTGTGAGGTATGCAAGTGTATATGGGGACACCAAGACAGAGAGGGTGAGTTACTCAAGGTCAGCTAGTAAGTAAGTGTTGGAGCCAGGATTAAAACTCTCCTGTGCTTAGCACAGACAGTGGATTCCTGTTTTTCCGTATACTCTTTTTCCCTACTTGATCCTGGAGCTTAATCAGTTTTTATGACTGACAAGAACACAATTATCATTTCTCTGTAAAATTAAATAGAAGGCAGTGTTAGTATGTTAAAGAACTAAAGTTAATTCAAACACAAATCTGTATATTATGTATACCAGTTTGGCTTCTTATTTGAGAGCCCTGCTTGCTTTTTGGCAGTTATTGTTGTACTTGTCGGCATGAATTTTGAACAAATATTTATTAGCAATGGAAAAATGAGAAAACATATACATACATTTTTATGTGTGTATTAGTTTTATTGCAATAGTGATTTATTTGCTCAGCCAGAATAGCTGTGAAGGTACCATTATAGTGTTCTGGGAAACAAGGCTCAAATTATGATGTGTAGCAAGATATTTGAATGTTATGTTTGAGTTCAAATTAGTATACAGATTAAGATAATGATCTACAGTAGAAACTATCAGTATCAAATCCAGAAGGTTGTGATTCAACTAACAAAAACATGCATTCAAACTTAAGTGTGATGCTTGAGAGCTGCCCTTTTTCCTCACTCAATTTGGAGAATTTTGGTGTTGATTTAATGTGCGTAGGGTCAGACCCTTTATTATTGTTAGAGTTAATGAAGGAGAGCCAGTCTTGATGTAGGATTTCAGACACCAAAATCAGACAAAGAAGAGGTTTAGTTTGTTTAATCCATCCCTGTGCTTATGTAGGATTGCTCCCTCCTCCCTAATCTCTGTCCTCCTGCTTCTTCCCTTGATCAAATAAGCATGCCTTGGTCTCCATCTTCAAATAAGCTGACTGTTGACTCAGTCTTCCTTCCTATTTTCCTTTTTCCCCTTCACCTCCAAGCAAGTAGATTACAACCATTGCCTCTAGTTCTCTCCCTGTTCCATTCAGATTTCTTTCCACTCCACTGAAACAGCTTTCACCAAGATCTGTCATTTCCAGGCCAGTTCTCAGGATGCGTATGCCATCCTCTGTGACCTCTCCACTGCTTTTGACATCGCTGATCATACTTTTGCTTGATATGTGGTTCTCCCTTGGCTTTCATGACACTATGCTTTCCTGGTTCTCCTCCTACTCCTCCGGCCATTCCTCCAGAGTCATTTGGGATGTCATCCTCCTCTCACCTTTCTGTGTATGTTCCACAGTGCTCTCTTTTATGTCATCTCTTTGGCTGACTTCATCTACTCACAGGACTTCAACTGCCAACTCGTGCATCCAACCTTCCACTCCTAATCTGTTTTGTTCCCTACAAATCTGTCTTTCAACCTGCTTGTATGTCACCCCCTCCTGCATGTCTCTCTAACAATCTAATATTTGATGGCCCAAACAATCTTCTCCTAAATTTCTGTCAACTCCCCTTATTTTCTCTCATTGTTGGAGGAGGGGGAGGATTGGAGACCCAACATACTCTGTCCTTCAGGCCCAAAACTGGGGCGGGGCGGGGCCTTTTAGACTTGGTCCTCTCCTTTGCCCTTGACATCCAGACTGTTTCTGAATCCTAATACCTCTATTGCATTTCTAGTATCTAGTCTTCTCTTTCTGCCCACCTAGCTAAAACTCTTATCCAGGCTCTTATTGTCTCCAGTCATTTCCTCTCTGACCTTTGAACAAAGTCCCTCATCTAGTCAGTACAAAACACAGCTATTAAGATTACAGTAGAACCTCAGAGTTATGAACAGCAGACTTACAAACTGACCAGTCTACTACACACCTAATTTCAAGCTGGAAATATGCAATCAGGCAGCAGCACAGAAAAAACAGAACAAATACAGTACAGTACGGTGTTAAATTTAAACTACAAAAAAAGAAAGCAGCATTTCTCTTCTGCATAGTAAAATTTCAAAGCTGTATTAAGTCAATGTTCAGTTGTTAACTTTTGAAATAGTCATAATTATTTTCCAGTTATGAACATTTCAGAGTTACAGACAACCTCCATTCCCTGAAGTGTTTGTAAGTGAGACTCTACTATATATAAATTGCCTGTCACTCTGGCCATCCCAGTCCTTTGCTGAATTCAGCTTTTAGCTTCTCCTTCTTGGCTGCATCAAGTTCAAACTTCTTGTTCTTTTTAAAGATCTTTCATCCCCTACCAGTTGGTCCAACCTTGCTACCAAGTCTTCTCTGCTCCATCAGTGATACCAGCCTTGATGCCCTATTAGTATGAAGATTTGTTCTAAGAGAAGCATTCTTCCTACTCTCTCCAATACGTGCCCTGCAAGACCGCTACTTTTTCTTAAATCCCTTCGAAAGACCCTGTGACAGGGTGTTCCACTCACCACTAGGACGACAGCTTCTCCTGATCACTTTGAGAAATAGCTCACCAGGTCAGCATTCCTTTCTACAGTTGCACTTAGTCTCTCTCTGCCGGTTTGCAGCCCCTCTCTTGCTCCATGAACTGCTGCTGCCGCTGCCTCTTTGTGACTCAGCTCGCTGGCCAGGTCACTATATGTGTTTTCCACTTTTGGGTCACCAAAAGGTTTCTCCTTCGTCTCAGGCAGTCTTCTCTTTCATAGCCCCCTAGTGCTACTCCTCAGTGGCTGGCAGGGGAACCCCTGGCTGCCCTCTTCTCTGGGTTCCAGCTCATGGATCCTCTAGTCAGCAGTCATGATCTGTTGCCTTTGAGACCTTACTGCGTTTTCTTGAGCCCTTTCCTTACCATCTGGCACTCCAGCCTCTCTGGGTTTGCCAGCCTCCTAACTTCTCCCTCCCAGGCTACCTGTCACTGTAGCCTTCCAGGGACTGACATCAGACTTTCTCAGCAGATTTCCACTACATCCAATTTCCTTTCTTTAAGTGCAGCCCAGCCCAGCTGATTCCTCCCCAGCTGGGCACCCTCCCTTAGTCAGGGGATTGCTTAGCTACCTGATTTCTCTCAGCTGTGGCCTGTTAGGTTATTAGCCCCCTTCGCAAGCTGCTTTAACCCTGTCAGTGCAAGTGTGGGGTGAACATCCCATCACAGACCCCCTTTTTCCTGGATACCTACAAGAAACTTAATTTATAGTAATCTATAATGATGTTTTCCTTCAGATAAACCAACCTCCCTTAATTATTCAATCATGCTGTGTTTATCTTCTGTGTTTTAGTGATATTAATTTTTGTATTGTGGTGGAACCTAGGGGTCATGAATCAAGGTCCACAGTGCTAGGTACTATGTATATACATAAGAAAAAGATGGTCTCTTCTCCGAAGAGCTCACAGTTTAAGTAGCCCCGTCCTTCCTGATCTACAACTCTCCTTGTTGTCATGTCTTAAGTATGTTTGCAAGCTTTGAGGGAGCAAAGGATCATGTAGTTGTACTCTGCCAAGATGGCGGGTTTGTGTTTCAGTGGAGAGAAAGAGAGCAGCCAGACAAGGAAGTGCTCACACATTCATTTATTTACGTAAATATTTAAGCTATTTGGTTCATAAGCCGTATGATATTACTGTAATATCAGCAACCTAACAGCATAGGAAGAAAGCACTTAACACAAGGATGGGGAGGCCCATTCTCCACCCTGCAAGCGAGTAGCAACCAGGGAACCAACCTGCCTGGGGCATCTGCCAATGTCTTGGCGGCTCCACGGAGAGCCTCCCCAAGGCAGTGCCTGGGGGTTCCTAATATACCCCTCTTCCCGAAGCTTAACAATGGGCTTTATCTAGCAATATATTGCTTAACTCTCAATCCACCCAGGGATTGGACCTTAACACTTTGCTTTCGTTAGTCTACTGGCAGTTAGCAAAAATAAGCAGCTGCATCAGCTGTTAATATTGCAGAAGTTGGCCTTTTGCTGGTTTAAACTGGTTCTGCGGCCAGCTCACATCCATTATTATGCAAGGATATTTCCAGACTCGTGAATAGTTCCTTTTACCCTCTAGGGGCTTCCCAGAGGGTATTTCCAAGCCTGGTCTTCAGGAGGCCTACCATTGCTCATAAAGCCTGCTCTGGATTTCGAGGGCCTAGTCTTGCCATGCTAAGTTGTTCCCGCATCACGATATTCTTCTGTGCCCTACAGTAAGTAGTCTAGTTGTATTATGAGGCACAGGTTTGCTATTGGGTAGATTAATAGTGCTCCCGCATAAATAGCATGTGTCACTTCAGACAAGAGTGCCTGTTAGTGCCAAAGCTTAAATAAATACAGAGGTTAAGTTCCTCTCACCACAGAAATGAATTCCTCCAAGTTAGGAATGAAGTAGATTGGCATGGCAGTGTGGGGAAATTTGCACTGACGTTGCCATAGAGTATCTGTTCTGTGCCTAAAGAGGTTTAAGTTTCTCTGTCAATCCATAATCTTGCACAAAAATTGAAATTACTAAAAATTTGGGAAAAGGGAGAAAATATGGACTTAGATTCTCATTTTACTGTTGGTGTCATAAGATGTATAGTACTACCCAGCCTGTACTTGGACCAGTCTCAGATCTGCCATTTCTCATTCACCTGGAGTGCAAAGCTATTTCGCTGCACTTTTCCATTGTTAACTGCAGAGACGAGAAGACTGAATTTGAGCTGTGTTTTAAAACATCCAGTTCATTTAGCTCTGACCAAGATTTAAGTCTCAGTCCTTGCTAGGTTAGAATTCAAGGAGTTTTTAAGGAGACTTTTAGGTTTCCAATTTGTCTCTACTGAACATGGCTTTTAGTTTAAGGGCTTTCAATAACAGCATTGGCACCCACTTCTCACAAGCACCCCTTGTGGCCAATGTGTGTCTGCAATTACTCAGGTTTTTGGAGCAGGGCAGCACTCATCACTCATGAGTGGCCCCCTTTCTGGTCAGGTGTGAGCCTGCTTTTTTTTGCTCTTATAATAGGGTGGTATCCACCCCTTATGGGCACCTCTGAGGCCAGTGGTTCTCTCAGCCAGCCTTCAGTGACTCACTCCTCCAGCCAAGCCGCACATGCTGTCCTTTCTTCCGGGGTAAACAGTCTCTAGTTCTTTTCATTGTCCTGATATGCCCAACAGTGGCCCATCACAGAACCCTCTGTTGGTGTGTTCTTCCAGCAGCCCTCTCTGTACTCAGTCTGCAAACAGACCAGCAGGGCCCATTCCAATGTCCTTGCCTAGTCAGGGTAGGTTCTGTACTCAGTCCCATGGGCTCAGCCTGTCTGCACTGACCTGTACATAGTCCTGCTGCTCTTCTAACCAACCAGGCAACAAGTCTTTGGCAGCCTTCCCTGGGTTCATTTCTGCCTGCAGTGTGCTGTCCACAGTCCTGCTGCTCTTCTAGCTAGCCAGGCACCTAGTTATCCCTCCTCAAGCTCCAGGCAGCAACTGCAGGCCCTGCCGCTGCTTGCTTTTATATGGCTCTCTTGGCACCCTATTGGTTGCTCCAGTGGCCCCTCTGATTGGCTGCTCCCCTGCAGCCACTCTAGGCTGCGTGGACTTCTTTTTCTGCTCTGTCTTGGGGTGGGGTGAGGCCAGGTCGGGAGGCCTCCAGCAGGGGGTCTCTGGATCTAGTCCACACTGTCACACTCTCATATAACCATTTTGTTATAACCAGGTAGTTTATCTTTCTGCCATGTAGCCATGTCTGCCTCAGTTTCCCCTCTCCAGTTGTCTTCTACAGGCTTGTAGGCCACTGTACTTTTGATCTCTGCTTCCAGCCCCAGTAGGCTTTTGCTAGTCCTTAGTCTTTCCTCAGTCCAGTTGTCTTTCCAGCCCTCTGGGACTCTGTGTCATTCCCTTTCTCATTTTATCTTACCCTACTGATGCTGGCTTTTTCCGTAGCACTTTGGTAGATGACATCTTAGGGTGATCTTGTCCCTCTTTTACTGTGTCTCCCCAGTCCTGGGACCCTAACACCATGGCGGGTCAGCCAGATGTCAATTCAAAACTCTTTCCCATGGCCACTTTATATATTGATCTTGCCCCTGTCTCACTTATACCCCTTTCTGGGACTAGGCCTCCCAACTTTCCTTGGCAGAGAGCCACTCTTCAGTTCTCACTTCTTCATGGAGCAACTATCACAGCCTTTCTAGCTTTTTGAGCATGTCTCTACTGAGCCACGGGCTTCTCTGATTTACTTGGCTGGACATGTGACTACCGCTTGATCCATCAGAATACTTGTTTTTAAAGGGCGAGACGCCCAGTATCATGCAGGCTTGTGGGCCCACCCTGAGCCCAGTTCACTCTGCTACATCTGCTTATTTAATGATGGTCCTCCTCCACAGATCCTTATGTGGCCACATTGGTGAAGAGTTTATTCTGTATATGGGAGCAGGATTTAATAGAAATAACTCATTGAAAATATAACCATAACCACTGAAGGGAACAGTGCAATTCTTATTATGCAGCACAGAATTTAAACGACTGAGGACAAATTTTAGGCATGTGGACCACATTGTCATTACAAATCATATCTCCAGGCCATAACTGTCCAAGGGGTTACTAATATCTTACACTAATTTTAGACCATTGAGTTTATACTTGTTCATCTGTTTTGGTTCATATTCTACTTTTCCTTCTAGCACAAAACAGTGTGAATTCTCTTTTATGCCAGACTCCTCTCCTGCACCTGTCCCTGTTAAACTAGCACAACACTGTAGCCTGTATCCATGCCCCCTGTGTTTGAGTCTGATCAGCTCAGCGTAGCACCGCTGTCTGCCAAAATAAAGATATCTGAATGATGAAGGCCGGAGTCGAACTGAGTTCTTTGGAAGTCAAGTGGAAAGAGGCCTCGGAAGGAATCCCAACAAACTTGCAAGAGTAGTGAAACTAGAGTCTTAAAAGGGACTCCAAATGCATGTGTGCATACCACGAGAACTAGTGCTCCAGCATTATTCCAGAATTTAGAATGAGACTTTTTCTTGCAGTAGCCAAAATTAATGTGGAAGAAAAACAGTGTGGGGAAAAAAAAACCCATGTTTGTTTAATAAACAAAAAGCCTGTTGATATCTAAAATGTTGGATAAATTGTATTAAGCATAAATAGGCGTAGAGGACCAAACCATCCATAAGAGAATATTATATGTTCTGTTGCTGCCAAGTCAGTGGAACGTAAGATAGCTGGCTAGCTGAATAAATTAAAATGTCCTAACTGTTGCTTTAATTTATACATCCATTTTTCCCCTCGTAATCTCTGAAAGTCTGATATAGGAAAGTGCGAGTTATTTTCTTCAGTCCACTACTTATCCAGTCTCTAGCAAATTTGACAAGATAAGCCACAAAATCAAAAAGGGGGAAAAGCACATTACAGAATTTGAAAGGAGCCATGTTAACAGTGAAAAACAGTAACTAATAACAGAGTCGGGATTTTACCTCAGTGTCCCCAGTTCAGATATGATTCAGATGGCTTTAGCTACCCATGTGAAGTGACTGGGTTGTATCAGTCTTGTTCATAGACCATGTAAACTGCTTTCCATTTTTTCAATTCTAGAAAAATGCTCCATTCTAGGATGCTTTGAAGCCCACTTGAAGGCACTGTAGAAAAACTTCCTCTGCAGCTTGTCTGTACAGTATGTGCATCAGAGCTTTCAGTCTAGTACCTTTCACCAACACCGAATTCACTAAAATTGTTTTGATATTTAATCATGGAATCGTAGGACTAGAAGGGACCTTGAGAGGTCATCTAGTTCAGTCCCCTGCACATATGGAAGGACCAAGCATTAGCTAGACCATCTCTGACAGGTGTTTTGTATATCCTGCTTTTAAAAATCTCCAATGATGGAGATTCCACAACTTCCCTAGGCAATTTACTCCAGTATTTAACTACACTGACAGAACGGTTTTCCTAATGTCCAACCTAAACTGTCCTTGCTTCATTTTAAACCCCTTGCTTCTTGTCCTATCCTCAGAGATTAAGGAGAACAATTTTTCTCCCTCCTCTTTGTAACGACCTTTTATGTAATTGAAAACTGCAATCATCCCCCCCTTTCCCAAGTGTTCTCTTCTCCAGACTAAACTAACCTAATTTTTTCACTCTTCCCTCATTGGTCATGTTTTCTAGACCTTTAATCATTTTTGTTGCTCTTCTTTGGACTTTCTCCAATTTATCCACATCTTTCCTGAAATGTGGCGCATGGAACTGGACACACTACTCAGCGCAGATTAGAGCAGAAGAATTACTTCTGGTGTCTTGCTTACAACCTCCTGCTAATCCATCCCAGAATGATGGTTGCTTTTTTTACACCAGTGTTACACTGTTGACTCTCATTTAGTTTGTGATCATCTATGACCTCCCAGGTCCTTTTCTGCAATACTCTTTCCTAGGAAGTCATTTTCCATTTTGTATGTGTGCAATTGATTGTTTCTTCTAGCTCCATCTAGGTTGTATTTCCCTAGTTTACTTATGAGAAGGTCGTGCGAGACAGTATCAAAATCTTACTAAAGTCAAGATATACCACATCTACCGTATCCCCGCATCCACAAAGCTTGTTAACCTGCCAGAGACAGCTATCACACTGGTTTGACGTGATTTGTTCTTGACAAATCCATGCTGACTGTTACTTATCACTTTATTATCTTCTAGGTGTTTGCTTAATTATTTGATCCATTATCTTTCCAAGTGTTGACATTAAGATGACTGGTCTGTAATTCCCCAGGTTGTCCTTATTTCCCTTTTATAGATTGGCACTATATTTGCCCTTTTCTAGTCCTTTGGAATCTCTCCCGTTTTCCATGACTTTTTGAAGATAATCGCTAATGGCTCAGATATCTCCTCAGTCAGCTCCTTGAGTATTCTAGGGTGCATTTCATCAGACCCTGGTGATCTGAAGACATCTAACTTGTCTAAGTAATTTTTAACTTGTTCTTTCCCTATTTTAGCTTCATGTCCTACCTCATTTTCACTGGCATTCACTATGTTAGATGTCCAATCACTACTAACCTTTTTGGTGAAAACTGAAACAAAAAAGTCATTTAGAATTTCTGCCATTTCCACATTTCTGTTATTGTTTTTCCTCCTCCCATTGAGTAACGGGTATCCCCTGTCCTTGGTCTTTCTTTTGCTTCTAATGTGTTTGCAGAATGTTTTCTCGTTACCCTTTGTGTCTCAAGCTAGTTTAATCTCATTTTATGCCTTGGCCTTTCTAATTTTGTCCCTACATACTTGTGTTATTTGTTTATATTCATCTTTTCTTATTTGACCTAGTTTCCACTTTTTGTAGGACTCTTCTTTGAGTTCAGATTATTGAATATCTCCAGGGTAAAGCCAGGGTGTTCTCTTGGCATATGTCCTGTCCTTTATATGCAGTTTTGATAATTTGATAATTTCTTAAAAGGAGATAATCAGTACTTCTCTACCACTCCTATCACCTTTACATCTCTCTTTTTCTTCCATCTGATTCAAGCTTATCTAATTTTCCTCTCCTGCTCTCCAACAACACTGATGGACCTTTTCACTTTTACTCTGTATTGTTTCCAGACATACGATTTTTCCAAAGCTAGCAGTCAGACAGCCAGTGTTGTTAAACCAGTATATTGCAAAATGCACATGGGAATGGAGAGAGATGTAAAGAAGGCCCACATTTTTTGTGTGTTTCTTTCTTCTTGCATCTGTCTTAGTATCTGTTGCTACCATCTGAATTTCATTTCAGGTTTTCTTTTGTTTGTTGTTTCGTCGTCTTTATTTTACACAGTCTTGGGCTGTAATATCACCATTTGCCAACAATAGATCCATTTCTATCTGCAACAAAATAAATTTGCATTTGTCTGTGTAATCTGTTTCTAATGAATGCCTTGCTCCTCATTAAACTGTGATTTATCTTGTTTCCCTTTTCTGCACTGTCAGCTCTAGCCATTTGGAGGTCCTATGGAGAGATGCTAATATTGAGAAAGTGAAAGTTTGTGTGACCAAACACACACAAATGGTATCTACACTGACACTTTCCATAGATATTTATGGGACATTTCATGGATTGCAGTTTGCAGGTGGATAAGAGGGCTCAAATTGTTTTCTTATTCATAATCTTCCAATGTGCAAATAGAACACATGACTTTAGAATCTAATTTATCCCCTTTCTTTAACTGACTTTATGTTCAGGACAAACAGACTTTGTCTGTTCTGCAAGAATTTTAAAGATCCCATGGCACTTTTTGAAAGACTAGGGTTTGGGTCTAGTGCATCCCAAAGAATAACCGAGTAGAATTTATATCTTAGGAGCTTGTGTAGAATACTTCAAATTTGAAAAATATTTTAACAGTAAAATCACTGTGTTATGTAGGCTAATCTTTGGGTCTGAGGAATAAATACAACCATATATTTTTATTAATTTTTATTGTCTGGGTTTTGTTTCTCTGACAGCAAGGGATTAGTACTATTAACCAGAAGTATGGGTAGTATCAGTAGTCACTGTACAGGTTTTACACATAGTTCTCTGCAAGAGCCCCTTTAAATCTGACTTGCTGTTTTTCCAGTCCTGGTCTTCTGAGCTTCACTGAATCTGTCAGTTGTGTTAGATGATGTGCTGGATTAGTACTGTAGACAAATGCTGAATAGGGCCCACACTTAAACTGCCAAACTCACTTTTACTTTAGCCTTAAGCAGGATGGGCACTTGCAATAGCAATTTATGAATGATATATGATATTGTTGATAAACATAATTTAAAGAAATCCAAGGAATTCTTAGGGAGTTGAATTATTTACAGCATCAAATGGTTTCTAACTCTTATTTTAGTCCTAATAGCTATACATTAATGCATTTGATCACTATCACATAAATGTAACTTGCCATTTGAAAAAATAATTTTTTCAGTATACACAATCACATATGGCTGAGTTATCCCTGGTATAGCACAATTCTGGTTAATGGGTGTCAGGAGTTACAGTGTGGATTAATTTGATCCATTGTATATTGAGGGGAATGGAGCATGGGAATTTTTTTTAACTGGTCTTGCCTAAATCATGCAATATTTGGAAGTAAGAAGACTTTGATTAATGTAACAACATTTTTATTTTTAATATACATTTTAGAAGACAAAACTGATCTTGAAAACAGTGTGATGCAGAAGAAAATTAAAATCCCCAAACTCTCTCTCAATCACGTAGAAGAAGCTGGGGAGGTTACAGATTATGGGGAAGAAGATGTGGAGCTTAGACACAGTAAGGTATTGAAGTTTTTTTTTTTTTTTTTTGCGGGCGGGCTTTTTGGGTTTTTTATTTTTTGGGGAGTGTTTGTGTGTGTGTGGAAGAGTTTGGGGCATATGCACATGGTCCATAGCTGAAAAATTTGAGGCTGGTTTTCCATCCCTTTAAAATATTGTATTGATATAATTGGGTTGAATTGAGGGGTGGGGGCTGTGGGTGAGAATTCTGAATTGATTACAGATCAGCATCTCAGAAATCCAGTTCATGTGCAGTTGAGCATTATTTTTTGTATACTCTGCACAGTTTAATTGCTGTTTGAGAATTTTGGAACAATGTTGTTTTATTTTGGCCCGAAGCACTTTAAAGATCGCCCCAGTTATGTGTTCTTGGTTGGCTGTTCTTGGGTGGCAGTTTATACCAGTTGCACTTAGCTTGTCTTGAATAGAACAGGGTACTGTGAAAGTCCCAAATAAAGACTTGGGTGGGAAGAAAAACTAAGTAGATTGACTCCCTCTAACATAGAGGCCAGTAATCCCTTCAGGTTCAGATGCCAAAAACTCTGCAATTTTTTTGTTTTTGCTTGTTTGTTTTCAAGTAGCTTCTCCTTTAAAAGTCTGCCAACCTATGGGAAAATATTCCTTTGTGGCTTCATGTGTTGTCTAATAGCAGGAATCATACTTGTAAATTTATTTATGGTGCCATGGCATTTTCTAGAGCATGCATGGAACAGGCATAACATTGAATAATCTCATTTTCTGCCACATTACTCATGGACGTGGTACGGGAATTGATAGCGTCAGTTTCTTATTTTTAACCCATGAGCTAGGTTTGCTTTCCTGTCAGTTACTTGGAAATTCACATACTCTTTCTACATTCAGCCAGTTGAAAAGACTGGTGACTTTTGCCTATACTGACACATGGTAATACCACCACCCAGACCCTTTACAAAGGAATATGCATTTATTGTATAGGGTTCGGATTATTGTGTGACAGACCAAAGATAAATTACCACTAGAAGTTCACTGGAAATGAAGCCTCTGCAGTGCAGTACTAACATATAAAGAATCTCTTGATCTGGGAGATGAGACTAGATCATATATTCTCTCTAATTTATTATTCTAATTCCCTTCCCAGTGCTTGCAAATATGAGTATAACTCATTTATTTTCGTGGGGAGTTGTGTGTATGCATGGAGGTGGGAATAGTCATTGGAAGTTTGTCTGCATAATGATTGAAAGGACAAGTCCTCAGTTCATAAAATGGCTTCAAGTGGTGTGCTTCGGTCAATCCCAGTTTCCTCTCTTTAATTCAGTAAAGATGCTCTTATTGATACTAATGAAATAAATATAGACAGTGCTTCCATTTTTTTAAAAGTACCCTGCAGTTATGGATAACCTACAAAATACATAATTGATACTTTTCCCCCCCCTTAAGATAATCAGATAAGGAAATATAAACATTGTATATATTGTAAACTTAAAGGGACAGATGTCCAAAGGGAGAAAAGGTCAGGTTCATTTATTTTTTTTAAATAGAAAAGGTCTGCCTAAAGTACACTCCACTTGCACATATGATTTGGGTAAAAGCAACTAAGAAGGGCCTCCATCAGTTCCTAAAGTTTGCATATACATTTAACTGTTATTACACATATAATTCAGTTACGGTAAGAGTGTTCACAAACATCCTTTAGGAGGAACTTCTTTTTGCAAGGTGGACCTTGTTTCACTTTTTGGGAAAACTGCGCCTTAATTGTCCAGAAGGCTAGAGTTTTAGTTCATGTTATGTATTGTATTCCTGCTGTGCTAATGTTCTGTATTATTGTGACACACAGAGACAAGATGGGAGGAAACAAAGTGAAGGTACACACAAAAGCATTGAAGCAGTTGTTGCTCGCCTAGAAAAGCAAAATGGGATGAGTCTCAGTAGTAATTCCAGCCCTGAGGAAACCTTTATGGAGACTTCGGAAGGCATTAACAATATGGACGATGCTGTAGTTCCTCGAGTTCTCTATGAAGAATTACTGAGGAGTTACCAACAGCAGCAAGAAGAAATGAGACATATTCAGCAAGAACTTGAGAGAACACGGAGACAGCTTGTGCAGCAGGCAAAAAAGCTAAAGGAGTATGGGGCATTAGTGTCAGAAATGAAAGAGCTCAGAGACTTGAACAGGAGACTTCAGGATGTGCTGCTTCTGAGATTAGGCAGTGGTAAGTGCTAGACATATATGAGACTGGATTTAGTAGGCTTTACAGTATCTTAAAAATAGAAAATAAAACATCTTCAAAGTATAGGGATGAGGGCAAATAGGACTTTGTCTGTTAAAAAGCTTTTCCACTTCAGTTACGCTGTGCATATCGGGTTTGTACACCACACGTCCCTGGATCTTTCTTTAATGATTCTTTGTGTTGGTAAGTCTGAATTACAGAGGTCCCATGTTAAAGTACTTTTCTTAAAAGACTGAATATTCACCCCAAGATGAAAGTTATAATTAAAAGTGGGGTTTTTTTGGAACATACCTCTTTCCTTTACTAAGTTACATTTTTAAAAAATTCCATTCAGTGCATAGTAAGTGTAGGACAAACAATAAGGTTTTACTGATTTCAGCTGTTGTTTTTTATTTAAGATTTCTTTTGTTATGAGTAAGTAACAAAGTTTTGACTTTTTAAAACTTTTTGCAGGTCATTAGATTATAATATATTCTTGAACCTTTTGAGGTTTGATTTAAACAGCCAAGGTATTTGAGAAATTATGAGCTGTTCATGAACATGAGTTATTTTTTAATAATAACTATGATCTATTATAAAGACTGTTGTTATTAAGTGCAGGTTTATACAGTTTTGGATTTAGATTCAAAATCGCTTGAGTCAATGGCACATTTTTTTGTTTGTTCAATTATGAGTTCCAGAGGGGTAGCCCTGTTAGTCTGTTTTTAGCAAAACAGATACATCGGACGAAGTGGGTTTCTGCCCACAAAAGCTTATGCCCAAATAAATTTGTTAGTCTTTAAGGTGTCACAGAACTCTCACTGTTTAATTATAACTATTTAACTCTTATATTGGAATTGGTACAGACTAGTAGTCTGTGTCACTGGGGGTGATGAGACTTGAATACATTATTATGGTTTTAAAAATGTTTTTCATATTTGTTTTTATTTGTAAATAAAATTCAAGGCCCAATAGTCCAAGGGTCCATAGTCAAATTCTGGCCACCGAAACTTGCAGTTACAGGTTGCATGCCCAAGCTTTTGCATACTGTTTTCCATGTCTGTTTTTGGGTACATGGAAGCTGATTTTCACATATGATTTGAGTAGAGGGCGTGAATGGATGAGATTTGTGCGCCAATCTGAATTTTGTCCACACAAGAAGCTAGACGTGAAAAATTGTATGTCTGTGGTTTAAAACACATTAAACTGTGCTTGAAGTTCACTTTGAAAACTTGACTCCAAAGTTTCAAGATGGATTTGGGACTGTGAATACCCATAGTAATTTATTAAAAGGCATGTGCAGATAAATGAGCCAGGCTTTCCCTACAGTACAAGAGACATAATGTGGGTGGTTATAGATTCCATTGAGTTCTCTGAAAGACTCCTTGAATGAAAATATGTTCATTTAATTGATAGTAGGACATAAGTGAATTGTGTCAATCCAGATGTTAGCCAGCAAGTCTGCTAACCACTGTTTTATCAAACCACTGTTTGCTTGCTGGCAGTCTTAATTGTGAGGCGAGAACTGGAATAAACACAGGCTGTGGACTATCCTTTCATTCCTAGGGATAGTTCCTGCCAGTAAGGATGCATCTTTGCATGGACTGGTGGGGAAAAACTTGAAAAGGTGCTGTCCATGCGAAATATATTCTCTAGATAGTGGACTTGAGTTTCTGATCCATCAATTTGGCACCATTTTCACAATCACTAATGTCACCAGCATTGAAGAAATGCATTCAGCAGATATTTTTTTCTTAAATCTTTTCAGATTTCAGTGATGTATCTAGACAATTATAGAAATAGGTTCCCTGCAGTGAACTAGTGAAACTAGTGGTCCCTTTTTCCAATACCTGGCTTTTCCATTCACTACTGGAAGTGAAATTGCTGAAGACAAAGTTCATGAGCTCCTTTTGCCATGCTACCTGAGCCCTGTGATGGGCTTTGCAGAAATAGATAATGCCTCCCATTGATCTGGCCACTGCTTCACTCCTGAAGAGGGTGCAGCTCCCACGTTTGCCTGGTCACATCTGTTGCTCTCATAGCCCCGATCCCTCACCCTCTTTAGAGAAAGCTACAAGAAGCAGCAGTGCTAGCCATGAGCAGAGCATGCAAGGATTCTGTTGTACTAGACCTTTGCAATGGATGTGGAAAGCTGTTTGTCTCTTCCCCCTCTCTTGCACTTCCATGCAGTGCAAACAGGTATTTTGTATGCTGGAATTTTGGGACACTTTAAAAAATGAAGATTTGTGCTTTTTAAATTTTGTATTCAATCCCCGTGCAGGTGTGCCTACTAACTTAGAAAGTTACATTGTTATTAATATACAGGTGGAGAATCCCTTAAACATTAGAGACTACTTGGATTCGTAGGCCTTTGTAGAGTGTTTGACTGTGTCGTATGCATATTACTCTGCCTTACATCCATGCAGTCCCACTGAATCTGGTGGGGTTATTAATGTGCAAAGGTAGAACTTGGATCTAAATGTACCCATCATACATTGTCTGTCAAGACTTGAAGCAACAACTACAGATAATTCAATGGCCCTTTCCTGTAATCATAGAAGATTAGAGCTGGAAGGGACCGCAGGAGGTCAACTAGTCTAATCCCCTGCTCAAAGCAGGATCAACCCCAACTAAATCATCCCAGCCAGGACTTTGTCAAGCCAGGCCTTGAAAACCTTTAAGGATGGAGATTCCATCACCTCCTAGGTAACCCATTCTAGTGCTTCACCACCCTCCCAGTGAAGAAGTTTTTCCTAATATCCAACCTAGACCTCCCCCAATGCAACTTCAGATCATTGCTCCTAGTTCTGTCATCTGTCACCACTGAGAACGTCCTCCCTTGAACCCCCCCCCCCTTCAGGTAGTTGAAGGCTGCTATCAAATTCCCCCTCACTCTTCTCGTCTGCAGACTAAACAAGCCCAGTTCCCTCAACCTCTCATAAGTCGTGCTCCAGCCCCTAATAATTTTCATTGCCCTCTCCAATTTGTCACATCCTTCCTGTAGTAGCGGACCAAAAACTGGACACAGTACTCCAGATGTGGCCTCACCAGTACCGAATAGAGGGAAATAGTCACTTTCCTCAGTCTGCTGGCAATGCTTCTGCTAATGCAGCCCAATATTCCATTGGCCTCCTTGGCAATAAGAGCACGCTGTTGACTCATTTCCAGCTTCTTATCCACTGTAATTCTCAGGTCCTTTTCTGCAGAACCTACTATATAGCCAGTCAGTCCCCAGTCTGTAGCAGTGAATGGAATTCTTCCATTTTAAGGGGAGGACTCTGCACTTGTCCTTGTTGAACCTCATCAGATTTCTTTTGGCCCAAACCTCCAATTTATCTAGGCCACTCCAGTATATCTACCACTCCACACAGCTTAGTTTCATCTGCAGACTTGCTGAGGGTGCAATCCACCCCATCATCCAGTTTATTAATGAATATGTTGTACAAAACCGGCCCCAGGACTGACCCTAGGGCAATCCTCATGTTACCGCTGCCAACTAGACATCAAGCCAGTGATCAGTACCCATTGAGCTGGATGATCTAGCCAGCTTTCTGTCCATCTTATAGTCCATTCATCCAATCCACACTTCTTTAACTTGCTAGCAAGAATATTGTGGGAGATTGTATAAAAAACTTCGCGAAAACTTACGTGCTATATCATGTGTACCACTTTCCCCACATCCACAAAGCCAGTCATCTCATCATAGAAGGCAATCATGTTGGTCAGGCATGACTTGCCCTTGGTGAATCCATGCTGACTGTTCCCGATCAACTTCCTCTCCTCCAAGTGCTTCAAAATGGATTCCTTGAGGACCTGCTGCCATGATTTTTCTGGGGATTGTGGTGAGGCTGACTGGCCTGTAGTTCCCAGCTCCTCTTCCTTCCCTTTTTTAAAGATGGGCACTATATGGTTGTCTTCAAATAGAAAAAATGTCAGCTTCTTGGAAAGTAGATGCAAAATTAGTGTATGATTAGAAATGTGGAACTCCTGCAGATCTTAATTGTTATAAGAGAGATCTCTAACATTTGGTTGAAAAGAAATACTCTGCCATTACCTCAGCACATGGTTAGAGATCATTGAGCGGTTGTTTCCACTCCTGGAGATGGTTACCTATGATATTTGGGAGCGTGTGCCACCTATCAAAATAGTTTATAAGGGTAGTGTCCTGGATTTATCTTTAGTTGTTATGGTGAGTTCATGAACCTACAGTTTCAAATTACACATAATTTATGTGAAGTTATACTTTTAGCAGGCTACTGTTAATGCAAACTAATTGCAGTTCTATTTTACCCAGGGACTTGCACTTTCTTTGTGTGAGATGACAGCTGTTTTGTATGGATGAATCACAGCTGGGAGAAACGTGTATATATTGCTAATGTTTTAAACTTGTATGCCAAATATAGAAGAAAGTTCAGTTAATTTCTTTTTCTCTTACTGGAACTTGCTGCCCCACTGACAGTATGAATAGCATTATTCATAGCCTTTTACATTATGATACCGAGTTGCAATTTATTATGAAAGGGCCTTAGAAATGACTTGCCATAGCTGATGCAGTTATCCTCAGATTCATCAGGAGAAGAATAAGATGGTCAGAATTTTGCTGTTCTCTATGAAATATTAAGATCTCTGTTCTGATGTTCAGGCACAACCTTGCATTTGAGGTGGTGCAACAGTACATGGCTCATAGAGACACAATATCTCCTAGATCTCCAGGGAGCAAAAGGATGGGGGAGAGGGTATACCATTGAACCATCCTTGAAGACGTGTAGAATGTATTACCTCTGATGTCTTGAGGGGGTGCACTGCCATGGCCTTCACTTCTCTAGCCAGGATCATACTGTGCTAGGCTTCTGCACAAGTTCAAAGACTATTTTTGACCACTTTCCTTTCCCTCCATCTAATACACTGACTAGGCACAATTTTGCCCTTTTGTAAAGGGCTACATGATCCAGTGCATGTTGGGTACATCTACACAGGAACTGAACATCCGCGGCTGGCGCAGGTCAGCTGACTTGGGTTCACGGGGCTGTAAAACTGGTATGTAGATGTTTGGGCGTGGGACTGGAGCCTGGGCTCTGGGAGCTCACGAGTGGGAGAGTCCCAGACCCCATGCTCCAGTCCGAGCCTGAACAGCTACGCTGCGGTTTTTAGCCCCACAGCCCAAACCCCACGAGTCTGAGTCAGATGACCTGGGTCCGCTGTGGCAATGCCTGGGTCTTTTATTCCTGTGCAGACGTAGCCTAAATCATTGACTTTTCTCCTCTGAAGGCCCAGCTTCAAATATGGCTTAGATCACGAGTGATATTAATTTTGAATAATATAAAAGTATCTCAGGATGACAGGCTTCACATTGGATAAGCTCTGCACAATTTAGTATCATTGTCCATATCAATTCAGAGGATGATTGTAGACACAGTTGCGCTCTATTGGGAGCACTATAGTCTTAAACCTTAGCATTGCAGTAGGACAGAAAGGGAGATACCCAAATTCTTTGCTTATCTCCCATTCAGTACAGCCATGTGGGCCACCATGGAGCTGGTTACAGCTCCTGAGTGTCATCCTGAGTTGCAACATATGTAAGAGCAGCCCAGGATTGCTCCAATTTACATTGGATGGCTACAGTCAGTACAGAACCATTACCTCAACTGAGCATAGCAGGAACACGTTGCTTTTCAGCCAGAGCCACACCTCGGCCTATGAACTAAACTGGGACAACAGAGCAGGAGCTGGATATGCTGGCACAGCACCAGCGGAGAACTGTCCCACACCAGAACAATTCTCAGATGGCCATTTCCAGCTGCTTTCTGGACCCTTCGTCTCGCTCAGTGAAAGAAAAGGCCAAAGAGTCCTATAAGCAAATAGCGCCAGGCACTGAACAAATGAGGAACATTTACTGCAGCACCATGAGTAACAGTCAATCAGCAACAAATCAAGAACGGTGTATAAAAATCCAAAGATTTCCCAGAATCCTCAATGACGTGCATTCTGCTTCTAGTAGACATGAGGGAAAGCAGAGGCTTCTTGCCACAAAAGGAAGTGCTGAACAATATACTTCCACACATCTCAAGTAGCATCATAGCCCTTAATGAGTCTTTGAGAGAATGAGATGATCCGTGCACGATGAAAGAATGTGTGGAAAGCCTGGCATCTGTTGATATTGCTAGGGAAGGCATTGTAGTTCCATATTGAGCAACCAGTAATTCTGAAACACCCCCCTAAACAAAATAAAAAATTTCAGAGTGAATTAGAAAGATTTCTTTCTTTTCTTTTCACATTAAGAATTGTCTTTGCTGTATCTTAAAACAATCCTTAAGTAGCAAATATTTGCATTTTTGAGCCCTCTGAGCCATGGACAATTTCTTTCACTCACTTCCTCCTTTCCTTTATAAGAAGAAGGGGAAAAAAAAACCCAAAGCAAAAAAACTACAAAGAGAGAGAAACTTTAAAAAATAAATTTAAAGTGTGCTGCATGGCAAATTAGGCACGCAACTCCCATTAGCAATAAAGCAATAAAGTGAGTTGCATGTCTAATTCACAACATGCTGTGCTGAAAATGCAGTCTTTAGTAGTTAGTGAAAGGAACTGTGAAGCCTATCCAGTTAGATGAAGCTTCACGTTTGGGGAGGGAAAAAAAGCTAAGCTTTTAGAGTATAAAGTAAGGCATTTTTAAGGATTTGTATCTGTGGCTTCCAAGCAATAAAACATCAGTTAAATTCGATATTTTTGTGGCTCCTGAGAGTTGCTGCTACAGTGGACTTTTACCAGCTACTCTTCTTTAGGGAAATCTGGAAATCAAACCCCAGCTGTGTCAGAAAGCAAACAGTAAAAGACCTCCAAGTAGAAAACAGTATAAATGTTTAAAGCAAGAAACACTTTTAATTCTAGGAAGAAAATTCTTCAACTTAGGGGTTTTTTAATTCTTTTTTTTCTGAATTTTCCTTCAAAGCACAGAATTGTGCACCTTGAGGATTGCTTTCCTTGAGTGCATTGACCAGAGGGTGTTCCATATGAGTTTACCTTAAGAAAAGGCGTGAAAGTTCTCTTCCCAGCCTATAGTCAAGACAGCCTCTAGGGCAGTGGTTTTCAACTTTTTTTCATTTGGAGGCCCCTAAGCAATTTTGAATGGAGGTGTGGACCCTTTTGAAAATTCAGCCTGTGGTCTGTCGACCCCTACTATGGAAGTCTTAGACTGAAAACTGACTGAACAGAGTTCAACTATAAATGTTGCATGTGCTTAGCACAGCATTTGACACAGCACGAGAAAGGTCGCTAAATGGTGGGCTTCTGTGGTAACAACATTTCTGGGTTTTGACCTGTGGGTGTGGGTATTCACATACTTTCGATGGATCAGAAAAAGAGAGTGCCTTTTTTGGGATCAGAAACTTTATTTTCACGTTCATGGACCCTGTAGCCCCAATTGAAAACCACTGCTCCAGGGTATCTGGGTATCAGTACCCTGCTTGTTCAGTTCATGAAAGAATGTGGGAAGAAGTTGAACATTTCTACCCCATCTATTCATAAAAGATTGTCTTGTAGATGATCTACAGCTATGCATGGTTTTGCCAGTTTGAAATGAAACTTCAGTTTTTATTTGGTGTCACCATCAGGGTCTGTGTGTATGTTGTAGGTACCTGTGAATGCTGCTGCAAAACTATAATGCAAATGCACTGTCTTTCATGTGATTTCTGTATTGGTACCATACTTGTATTCAATTCCTAAGAAACCCAACAGTTGTCACTGCAGAATGGAGCTGTCCAAAAGAACTGGAACTGTTGGTTCCTGGTTGTTTGTCAGCTGACAACAAGCTAAAAGCATCTCACTAGCTACAAGTGCACAATAAGTATGATATTTATGTCATGTACAGGCAATGTTAAGTCACATGGGGAAATTGCTGTTATTGCATACTAAACTTTTATATGATGCTGCTCAGCATAAAGCGTAAAGGATGCCATAGTCATTTCAGATACAGAGAATGTCCAAGTAATGTGATACAAGAGACAGATTTATTTTTTCAGTGTACAGCAGCTATACTGCCATTACTGAAACCGCAGTTTGACTTGCTGGGTTAGAGTAAGATAAAACTTGGGGCTATGTGTACAAAAAGAGAGATGGCAACTGCTGTAACTCATTTCCACAGTTACGGGTTATTAAATTAGTTTTGTGGGTATTCAGTCAAGGCACAAATGATGGACTATGCAATGTTGACTCACTCCATCATAGTGTAGTTCAAGGAAATATGTGAGTTGTTACTGTCTTTAAGGGTCTACGCCTCCAATTGATACTGTACTGACCAGTATCAGTACCTGTACAAAACTACATTGACTTTAATGGAGTGTCATGTGGACTCAGTGGTTTGCTCATACATCTGCTTTCAGGATCAGGGCCTTAGACTGTACTTACTGGTGCTATCACAATTATAATTACTGAAATTATAAAGTCCAGTTCACAAATTGTATTGTTGTTTGACCCTTTTAGGATCCTTTTACTTACAGCTGATCTGGGGGGGAAAGGTCTGAAAAGCTGGTGTCATTGATAAAACAACTATCTTCCTTAGAAACCTCAAACATCTGCTTAGCAATCTTCCATTGTTTAAACTGTGCTTAATTTTTGTTGATTACATTAAAATACAAATCAGTGTAACTGGTGCATCGAGCAATCAAAATTCTAATTTATGTTGTGTTAACATTTGGATGCTCCTTAAATTCACAGCATTTTAGCATAAGTATCCCAAATCCATTCCATTACCTGTACCATTTCTACACATTCTTATTTTACATACCCCTATTTAAAGAATGCTTTACATATTTTTAAATTTTTCTGTGAAAAAGTATATCAGGAGTGACATCAACAATAACATGTAGTCTTCCAAGTGACTATACAGTAATTCTAATTTTAAGGATAACTGTTGTTACCTCTGGTTTATATGTTCATCTCAGTTGTTTTATCATTCCTTTGAGTGCCGTTTTTAGCTTACCTCACCCATGTTCTTTGAACTGTCCATATACACTATTGTTTTGAAGCATGATTATTTAGCATTAATTGTTTAAAGCAGGAATGGGTTAAAGCCTCAGTTCCTACCCTGATTGTATTGAGGGCTGTTTAGATGCAGGGTTTTGCTTTGGACCCATTTCCTTTAAAAAAGAAACATACCTAATGCGGTCCTATATGCTGAACCATTGGTCAGTAAAATGATTTCATGTTCTTTGGGATAGCAGACAAATCTTTTTTCTTAACTGTCTAGGTCCTGCCATTGACCTTGAGAAAGGAAAGCCAGAATCAATTGAGCCTGAGCCTGAGATACAGAAAACATTCAGTGAGGAAGCAAATACATCAACATACTATCCTGCCCCTGTTCCAGTAATGGACAAGTATATTCTCGAGAACGGAAAGGTATTTGAAACTAAATACTTCATAAATAGTCTTTAACTGTTCTTCAGGTGGAGTAAAGGTGGATTTCATACGGAAGTTTCATGACTTTAAAGTCATGACTTTATAAGCTTGAAATATAAGCTACTATAAACTTCTGCTGTGTTAAGTGTTTTCCTACATTTCCACAAAGCACAATAGTATCTATATAATAAGATGCCTGGAACATCATTCTGTGTGTCACTCTGAAGCGTATGTCTCTAGAGTTAGCATGAAATGATGGCAATAGATACAAGCATGGCCGATGGCTCTTTCTTTTTTTAAACTCAGAATATGATCAGGATGAATCATCATGGGGTTTTATGAGCTGTTACCATATATTTTTAAATTCTCAGCCATTTTGACTTTAAAAAGTACATCCATAGAGTGCGCAGCTACAGAAGGGCATGTATCTGGCATGCCAAAAGTTCTAGACCACTGTGATCTCAAGCAGTCACCTCCCTTACTTTACAGCCAAGTTGCATACAACTGTTTCACTGGTTGTATTAGGGACACTGTATAGATTTTGGCAACTGTCACATGCACAAAACAAATCTCTCAGTGCAGCTCTCTCTAGACACACATCAACACAGCCACCTACACAAACTGCAACCAGCCCACAAAGTAACCCCAAACACGCCTTACCCCTCCCCACAACATATACTCTTTATTCGGCATCATGTACAAATTCACACATCTCTTCCTGTACAACACAACCCTCCTTCAACAGCACAATCAGTACACACAATAACTCCAAACATCACTACATAAGTATGATGTAGAAGGTTTATTGAATCAATGTGAGGCGATGGGAACAACTGCAAGCATGATTGAAAGCTCTTGTTGTTCACTAGGTTCTGTCATCACTGGGAGTTCGTGACTTGTTACTTGGCCATTTATGACTTTATGAATTACACCAGTGTGACAGCATGGGGTTGCAGCTAGTAATCTCTAAGTAAAAGACAGAATTATACAAATATGTATCATATTTGAAACTGATCACTAGTGGTAAGAATGATAAATGCTACTTTGAAGTGACCACACACAAAAAATATATGGAAAAGGACACGAGTAAACGTAAGTGTTTACGTAAATCCACTTAAATTATACCATACTCAGCAGATCTCCATTCTTGGGAAATGTGTGCAGTCAGTGCCACAATCGGAGAACCCTTTAGAAAGCAATGCCCACTTCAGGCTCCACTGTGCTCTTTTAGCTACCAAATATTATTCAACATACAGTGGCAGAAAAACATAGCACATTCAAATCAACATAACACTATTGATTGCATCTGGGTTTTGACACGTCCCTTGAATATGAAGCTGAAATAATGATCATGTTGTTGTAATATATTCTAACAGATAGAAAAAATGTTTAGTTTCTTTATTGGGATTTAGATTGTTGTAGCCATTTAAAAATGGATACATTTTGGTGACACATGGTAGCCAATTTTTAACATTTTGACTAATTCATACCATTCTTTTTGCTAATCTGAACTGCAGTTCAGATTGTTGTAGAAAGGCTGTTGGAGTTGTAGAAAGGCTGTTTTACAAACTTCACACTTTGTGGTATTGGATGTGATCGTGGTAGGAGTCTCATTCATGTCAGAGAAACTATTCTCTGTTTCAAAAGAGAGGACAGCATTACAAAGAAAATTGAAGAGCCTGTGGCATTCATGAAAAAATGTTGATCTAAGGTGTGTGTTAGTCAGATACATTGTTCATGTTGTCATGGTTACTAAAGTATTCTGTTCTCCTTATTTATTTTGTCCTTGGAGGTTGATCTTGTGCTCATTGATTTCAGTGGCAAAGCTCCCATTGACTGCAGCAGGCAAAGGATCTTATACTTGGTGCCTGTCATCCAAAGATCACAAAATTCTTACAAAAATGTATTGCATTAGACCTCTCAGCACCTCTGAGAGTAATAAACAAGTATTATCATGCCTGTTTTACAGAAGGGTAAACTGAGAGGGGTGGGGAGAATAAGTTGCTTGCCTAAGAATATGCAGTAAGTTATTAACAAAGCTGGAAATAAAAAATAGAACCTAGGATTCCTGTGGTCAAGTAGCTTGTTATAACCACAGACATTTATTTGATACCGATAATAAAATTTCCTTCAAATAAACGAAGAGCTCTCAAAATATGGGCAGTTTGTCTGTTTGAAACATGAATCCTTAAAAAATATTTGTTATAATGGGCTATTTTAAATATTTTAAGTAAAGTTAGTGAGTACTTGATATACTTAAGACCTTAAAAGAAACCAAGGCATCTGTGAGTATGCATGTTAATATGGAGCAGCTAGCTATATCCCACTGTAATTAGCTTTTAGGTAAAATGGATCATTCATATTCCTGGTTTTCATTTAGTAGGCAAACCCAAAATTCAGTATTCCAGAATGCTGCTGATCTTTTGTTGTTTTAAATCTCCTTGAAATATTCTAAACAACCACACTGAGTATGTCTACACTGTGGCGTGAAGTTGATTTATTTTAAATCGACTTTCACCCGCCAAATTTTAGAAGTCGCAGGAGTGTAATCACACCAGGCTCGTTACATCAGGGTATTGTGTCCCCACTAGCCGTGGTTGGGTCGACAATCAAAGCAGTGAACTGTGGTTAGCTATCCCACAGTGCAACTAGATGCAGAGCTTTTGTGAAGGTTGTCGTCCTCCCATAATGTAACATGCTCTTTCCCCTCCCCTCTTGTTCCAAACAAACGGAGAAACACTTTTTCGCGCCGCTTTTCTAAATGCTTTAGGCTCTGCCATGCACGTGCTGTTGCTGGAAAGGCCTGGAGCCCGCTCAGCTCTGCTCTATCATTGTGAGCATCACAAACACCTCATGACTTATCCTGCAGTACTTTCAAGGTCGAGACAGGAGCCGCAGCGTGGAAAATTGCGATGTTACTGAGGCTACCTGCTACAAGCCATAGAGTGATACAATTCCCGTTTGCTGCAGGCAGTCACGCAGCATCTTCAGTTGGTGGAGCGTTGGTTCTGGTCCCAGGAAACAAGCACTGGCTGGTGGGACTGCATCGTTATAAAGGTGTGGGATGATGAGCAGTGGTTGTAGAACTTCTGTATGCGAAAGGCCACTGTCTTTGAACTTTGCACAGAGCTATCCTCAGCCCTGAAGTGCATGAATACTCGCTTGAGATCTGCTCTGACAGTGGAGAAGCAAGTGGCCATCCCTTTGTGGAAGCTAGCAACCCCAAACTGCTATCGGTCAGTTGGGAATCAATTTAGAGTTGATAAATCCACCGTGGGAGCTGCTGTGATGCAAGTGTGCCGGGCCATGAATAGACTTACGCTAAGGAGGGTAGTGACTTTGGGAAACGTGCAGGACATAGTGGACGGGTTTGCTGCAGTGGGGTTCCCAAACTGTGGGGGAGCGATAGATGGCAAGCATATCACTATGTTATCATCAGACCACCTTGCCACAAAGTACATAAACTGGAAGGAATACTTCTCAGTGGTGTTGCAGGTCCTTGTGGATCACAGGGGCCGTTTCACTGACATTAATGTGGCGTGGTCTGGAAAGGTGCATGATGCGCACATCTTTAGGAATTCAGGTCTGTTCAAAGAGATGCAGGTGAGCACTTCCCTGTCCAAAAAATAAATATTGGCGATATTGAAATGCCAGTAGTGATTCTGGGGGATCCTGCCTACTCCTTGCCCCCCCTGGCTAATGAAGCCATACCCGGGCACCTGGACAGCAAGAAAGAGCATTTCAATAAAAGATTCAGCAAGTGCAAAATGGTGGTGGAATGTGCATTTGGCCGCTTACAGGCAAGATGGCACAGGTTGATCACTAGCTTAGATGTCAGTGAATGCAATATCCCAACTGTTATTTCTGCCTGCTGTGTGCTCCATAATGTTTATGAAACAAAGGGGGAAAAGGTTGTGAAGGCTGATAGGCTGGCCACTAATTTTGAGGAGCCAGATTCAAGTGCTACGCTAAGAGCCAAATGTGGAGCACCGTATCTCAGGGAAGCACTGAAAACCTGTTTTTGGAATGAACCGCAGTAATGTACATCTCTGTCAATGCTGTGCCTTCCCTTCCCATCCCATCCCCCACCCTCGTACCATCGGCCCCTTCCTCCTGTTTCCCCGCTGACAAGCTCTCAATGAATAAATGTTTTTTAAAGCACCACAGTTTATTCATGACCCATTTCAGTGGGGGGAAAGGAAGATAATTTAACATTCTCATCAGGCTACTTGGCCATCCAGAGCAAAGTGTGACAGTGCAAACAGCAAAACATGCACATTCCCAGTTTTTAAAGGGGTCGTCTCCTCTTTCTGCTCCTCTCCACTGGTGTGGAGAGGAGCGCATATTGCACCCTGCTCAATCTCCTTCTAGAGCGCTTGGGGATGAGGACTGGTAAGAAACTGCTTGTTGGTTGAGCATTTTGGAGGAGCTGCAGATGGAGTCTATCCTGCTGCTACTCTTCCTGGAGCTCTACCAGACCCCTCAGGATGTCAGACTTGTCCCTCATAATACTCAACATCTCCTGTTGCATTGCACACTCCTGTTCCTGTGCTGATTTTCTGTGTTCCATGTCCATGTTTAGTTTTTCTGACAAGGACATCCTCCAGGCTCTGAGCTCTGTGTCAGTAGCCACAGAGGCATTCATTAGTTTGTTGAACCTGTCATCCTGAGGGGTTTTTTTCCGCTTCCTAATCTGGGAAAGGTGCTCTGTGAGAGTAGAAGTTGGGATGAAGGCCAAAGTGTCCACTGTAAGGCAAGCATAGCACAAAGTTGCCATTTTTAGCTGACCTCATGGAGTAAAAGAAATCTTACAAGGTAAAAAGAACTCCCTTTCATATTCACAAGGCAAAGCCATACCCGCAGACCAGTCTGTACCTATCGCATGGGTCGTAGTGGCGTTCCAGACATGGAAAATCTTCCATTACAGGGAAGTCTGTATAGCACTAAATTCCCCAATCCACACATAACCAAGGAGAAGGATCATTGGCTCCCCTTTATCATACCAAAGACCGGTTTGGGAGGAGGTTGTCAAAAGGGATTGGAGGAGGGTGTGGGTGAAGTGTTGCTGGAGGAAAAAAAAAGGGGCACCAATTCCCAGACCCATAACGCCCATGCCAACGATATCATGGCTAGGAATTGTCTATAGGTACTCAGGGACCCATCCACAGCAGGGGAATAACACGCAGTGACTATATTGGTCAGGTACTGTAAACTTGCACCATCTTCCTTAGGTGACCTTGTGTGATATCAATCTCCTGAGGGTAGCGCAGGTGGAGAGGGAAGATTTCCTGCAAGCACTGGGGTACAGGCCTGGCCCTTATGTGTCTATGCTGTGTTCCGCAATGATGCCTCCTCATTTAATAGCAGAGTGGCAGGGGAAAGTGTCCTACCGTAGTGGAAGAAATAAGGCTGCTCTCCCCAGAAACCTTCTGCAAAAGATTGCAGAGTACCTACAAGAAAATTTCCTGAAAATATCCATGGAGGATTCTCAGAGCATCCCTGTGCACATAAATAGTCTGCTCAGGGGGTAATCCTCTGCTGAAGTTTACCAACCCCCAGGAAGCCAATCCCCACAAAAACACAACCTCCTTTTTTCCCCAAAATAACAAGCTGGACTGGTGACATAACCACAGAAATGCAATTTGCTATACACACTCACCAGATGTGCCTTCCCTGGCATGTCGGTCTGTAACACTATCCTTTGCCTGGCTGTGCTGCTCGGGGGTAAAGAACAGGTCCTGGCTCTCTGGGAGAATGGGTACCCCGCTCTCCTGCCCCCTGTTTTTGTCCCCCTCCTCCTGGTCCACAGAGTCCTCCACATTTATCCTGGTCTGGGGTTCTTTTGAGGTATCAATGCTGCGTGGTGACAGTGGTGTGGTCACTGCTGAGAATTGCATGCAGCTCCTCATAAAAGTGGCGTGTCTTCAGTGACAAGCCAGAATGACTGTTCACCTCCCTAGTTTTCTGATATGCTTGCCTCAGCTCCTTGATTTTAACATGGCATTGCTGCGCGTCCTTCTTGTGGCCCTTCTCCGTCCTACCACACGATAACTTTTGGTAGGTATCTAAATTTCACACTGTCCACGCTGAACAAACAGGAAATGGGAATTCAGAATTCCTGTGGCTTGAGGGGAGGAGCTATTTCCTGTTTACATGACCACAGTGCAGCAGAGTATGACTGTCCAGAGTGGTCACGGGAGAGCATTATGGGATACCTCCCGGAGGCAATGACTTTGATTTACGTTGTGCTCTACCTACACTGACGCTCGTTAGACCTATAGAATTCAACTTCAGAGCTATACCACTTGCGAAGGCCATTTAATTAAGTTGAATTTTACTGTAATTTAGGTCGGTGGAACTGACATGCCAGTGGAGACGCATACTTTAGGTGGTCGACGTAAGCCACATTACATCGACTTCCATTGTCCGTGTAGACTAAGCCATTGTTTGTTATTTAGAGGTATTTGTATTTTAGTCTTGGAAAGGCCAAACAAACCCTGACTTCTGAGCATTGGCTTCTGACTGTGAATGGAGTTGTTTTACATAGTATGGGGATGGAACCAAAAGAACATGATTAAAAAAAGAAATAATTATATGAGGCTGATCAGAGTGGAGAGAGGGGAGAGAATATATATTGAGGATTATGTGATTTGCTTTTCTGGCCCTCTGGGTTTTTTCACCTATGTTGTCACATTCTTTAAAATATCCAGTCAAGATAGGAATATTTTTATGCATGACTATTTAATAAAAACCAAAAAACAACAAAAGTCTAAACTGCCTTTTGCAGTTTCGCATCTGCATGAGGAAAGTATATTCAGCAGAGGCAGTTTGCTTAGTGTTCATACTTTTGGGAAACCTAGACCTTTCACTTAGTTGCGATATAGCAATCAATAATTAGAACATTAATATTTTTATAGTTAAGGTTTTAAACAATTCTACCTAAGGATACTGTGAAGGGGCACTCATCTCTTGATTGCCTTCTTACATCTTTGTTCTGTATTGGAGTTCTTCTCTCATCCCTGGTGCCTCCTTCATGCTGCCAGCAACCAACTTGGTGGGTCTTCCATGGCTTCGCCCTCTGGCCAATTCACAAAGTCCAAATGAAATCCTTCTGGGGTATTAAAGAGTCCAATAATTAAATGGTCTGTTTACCCTTGCTGGAGTCTTCAGCCCTATCTCTGAGTCCTGTAAATTCAGCCCTTTGTTCAGGCTCACAAATATGCTCCATCCTCTTCTTGGGGTTTATATCACTTTACATATGACTAGTAGGGCAACCTGGGCCCACCCATTACTCCGAGTTCCAACCCAGGGACTCTATACACAGCAGCCACATATTGCTTGATTCAATTTGTTGCTGCTGCTTCCTTTGGTGTTTTCCCATCTGGGCCCTTTAGCTTTACCCTTATCTCAGGTCCTCTCTCTCCATGCAAAGCCATCTATGCAAAATGCAGTCAGAAAACAAACTCTGGCTATTCCTCAAGCTCCTTTGACCCTCAAGTTCCTTTGGCACTCTCCTTGTCTGGCTGTGGTACAAGCCAGGAGCACAGGACTACTAAGGCCAGATAGCTCCTTTTATTTGGGCCACTAGTTGGCTCTTGCTTGCCATTCTAGCTCTTGGAGGACAAGGTCTTTGGTTTCCAAAATGGCTACTCTGGAGACTTCTCTGTGGGCAACTTTGGAGGACCTACCTTTGCTGCTCTTTTCCATTCAGCTTGATGCTTCTTGGTACGAAGAATAGTGGGACCACAAGGCTCCCAATAGGGAGCCACAAAGGCTGAATACACCACATCACAGACACTGTTATCATAAAAATGATTTTTAGGCCATAGCCTGCACTCCTAACTCAGGAAAAACTCCAGTTGAAGTCACTGAAAATTTTGATTTAATAGAGATTCAGAGATTGTGCCTATGTAATTTAAAATGGTCTTTGCCCAATTTTCATTGAGACTGTTCACGTGTATAAAGTCACTCATTTATGTGTGAGGTGAGCAGTGCAGATCTTTCATTTTAGTAACATACATAAAGTTTTAAATAATTGAACATGAAAGATGTAAATAATCAAACTTAACTTTACTGTTAGACTAATTATTTTCCTTTTTCGTGATGGTAGAGAAATCACTTCTCATGAAAATGTAAAAGTTAAAAAAAATTATTAAATTTTGTAAAAACTGAACTTGGGGTGTAACAATATCTGTGTCTGTGATTTCCCCCCTCCCATTCAGGGTTTTGTACATTTAAGGATTCTAAAGAAGGAAGTTCCTTCTTCCTTTTACAATATTACAGAAATACTGTTGCACTTCTCCATAACAGTAGTTCAGTTGTAGTTATTAGGGATGAAGAAACTTCATTTGAAGTTTTGTGACACTTGCAAACTAACTTTTGGGTTCAAAAGATGAACAATTAATTGTGGTACTTAACTCCCCCTTCCACCTCACTATTGTACTTTAAACAAGGGGGGCCTAATTCAGCTGCAGTTGTACTCACAGACTTCAATAGGACCAGGATTTGGCTTATCATGTGCTTCCCTCCCCACCTCCTCCCAAGGTGTGATTTGAGTACCTTTTGTTCTCCCATCAGAAGGAAAGCCTGTGCTATGTACTAAGAATAGAACATTTTCCCTTACCCCCAAATTAGGTTGGCACAAGTGATTGGCTTCAGTAAAGTGCATATGTAGATAGAGAGTATTAGGCATACTTGTTTATTACAATTTTTCTCTGTCCTGTCTCTGCTCCTTTTAACGTAGTCTTTCAGGAGACAGACTATGGAAAAAAGGAATTAAGAGTAAGAGGACTGGAAAAATAAAGAGGAAAGTGAAACACAAATGTAAGAGTTTGATTCAAACTTACTGACCCATAATGTTGAAGAGTGTTTAAAACTAGGCAAACTGAGTTTGCTCAATCTTAATTACTATTATTATAGTACCTAATATTAGTGTTCATACAATATTTGGACACTGTTGTGTGCCATGTACCATAGATGCTAAGTTGTTGTTATTATTTATTTTATTACTTCCTCCTAGGTCCATCTTGGCAGTGGAATCTGGGTAGATGAGGAGAAATGGCACCAGCTGCAAGTAACACAAGGAGATTCAAAGTATACAAAAAACCTAGCGGTAATGATTTGGGGAACAGATGTTCTCAAGAACAGAAGCGTCACAGGAGTTGCAACCAAAAAAAAGAAAGATGCAGTTCCCAAGCCACCTCTCTCACCTCACAAATTAAGCATTGTCAGAGGTAGGTTACTTGAAAACTAGGTTCCTGCTGTGGAGTTTAAAAATTAATAAGGGAGATGAAAAATGCTTCTCTCTACCTCATGTAAAATTCACCCACAAAAAATTTAAATAAGTTACTATTGCAACACAAACTGCACCCCTCCCAAAAACAAAGACACCTACTACAAAAACTGGACACATTTCAGTGCATCGAGTGTCTAGTGCTCCAAGATGACTATGGTGGGGGTTCAGGTGTTCATCACATCAAAGCAGGCACATGCAAGATAGGCTCCAAATGAGCTTAGCAGACAGCAATCTCTGATGGAATTTATTTATAACTAACTAATGTTTTGTCATGCAAGGTGTGGGGAATAGAAGCCATTATAATAGTGTCTGTAAAAATACACATCTGTTTTTAGAAAGGGAGATGAAGAACAGCTTTTCCATATGAGTCAAAGTGAATTTTGATAGGCAGAAAGTCATTTCGGTACCTAAGTTGGAATTTGAGCAAGAAATGTAGATCAGTGACCCTACTTCAGCAAGAAGGATTAGGATGAGACATTTAATGACCATGAGCAAGCATCCTATGTGCTAGGTACTGAAAGAGTGAGAGCAGTGTTTGTCCTTTATTTCAAGAGATTAATAAAGTTCAGTCCTTTTGTATCATTGTGCTTTCATTTTACACTGTCACTTCTAATAGTCATCGTTGGTTCTATAGAGTCCTCTCTCAGTTAGAACTGAGCCAATTCACCATGGAATTTTTTATCAAGATTAGGGTATTAACCTCTGCATTCTGCCTCCTAAAGATCCCTCTGCAGTTTCAGTGGAATATTCTAAGTTGCCATGTAGAATTTCTGTGAGCTGTTAAATAGCTGCTGTATTCCACCTCAAAAGTGGCTGTATTTTGGAAGCAGGAAATATGACTTCTGTATATGTAGATTCTAAAGTGATCTTATTTCCAATTCCCACATTCCAACTCACTCCTGTATTTAATTATACTCGTTTTTTGTGCCTTGTCCTTTAGATTATAAGAATTTTGGGGCAGGAACCGTGCTTTCCTCTGTTTGTTCAGTGCCTTGCTAAAGGGGTTCCAGTTCTGATTGGCTACCACAGCACCAGTAGTAAAGTAGTGACATAATATCCTGGTTTTAATGAAACCACTGAGTGGCTATGGCTGTCCCGCACCAGCGTCTACTAGCAATAATTGGGTAATTCTCTCCAGGAGAAAAGAATGGTGACTTAAACAAAGTAATTGTTCCGGAAAATGATTAAAGCAGACTTTTATAGGTAACCAGTGTAAAAAGGCTAACGTAGAATACAAACAGACTTTTAGGACAGGGACTGACAATATGCTGCCTGTGAACTTATTTACATATCTTCTAAAGATTTCACTCTGTCTGAGATGACTGAGCTTCACACAGGTTAATCAGTCTTCAGAAGCGTGAGCTGCAATCGTCAGTTTCAAGGCGGGAAGCTAGAAACTTCCTCTTGATCCTAGGCCTCAAAGTGTAATTGTCACTATAAACTAATCAAGCTGTTTCTCCTACAAGTTGAAAAGGAAGAGAGAAAGGTGGAAAGTTGTTTTATTTTTAAATATGTGCAAAGTGCCCAGATACTACAGTGATCGAGTACAATAAATGGATGGATAAGCTTAGTATAAAAACATATTTGACTAGGTAATACCTACATAAGTAATGGCGTTTGGGTTTTTTTGTTTGCTTTGTTTTTAGTGGAGTGATTTTTTGCTAAGAAAATTTCCATTGTAATTACCTTCAAAGCAGACTACAAGGATCCTGATTTCTCGTTCATGATCTCTACCTAATACTCATTTATAAGGCCCTACTTGAATTGTGGGATCATTATCGAATAATTGCAGCTGAGCTGCAGACAAGACATGGAAAATTGCAGAAAAGTAATAATGGACCTTTATTAATTGCAGTAATTTGGAAAAGGCAGAGAACACCTATTTGTTTGAGAAAAATTTGCTGTATCAGTATAAACACTCAAGTATTACGTTATGCCTGCTCATTTTTTGATAACCAGACATGTTGCTGGAACTATTCTACAGTCATTGGTGCGCAGGGCTGACAGTTGGAGCCACAGCCTGAGCTCCAGTTGCTATCAGCTGGGATAAATAGGGTTCTACTATACTATTGGGGAAAATACGTGTTGCAAACCTCAAAATGTATGCAGAATTATGGCGTGTCCATAGTAAGCTAATTATAAAAATTGTGATGGAAGCCTAATATTGCAGAATCCGTAATTTCCAGTGTCACAAATTAAGTAGGGCTGTACTCATTTAACAGTGGAAAGTTGTAGCATGGCTGGCACATCTAAATCGACCCTTTTATGTAGGTAACGTGACTGTCATCCCTCAGGACTCCCTTTATACAGGTTTAGGGCAAAGTTATTAGAAGGTCACATTTATTAGAGGGTTGCTTCTTCTGTAGGCTGAGCTGTACATGCAGCGAGAGAGAGCAGCATATTAATCTGCTATTAGTTCGCACTCCTACCCCACCACAACCTTCCTTCACTCCCTCCCCCTCAGGTACTGGCTGGGAATCACTTACATACACACACTAGGGTCCCTTCTTCTAGAGCAGATATTTGTGGAGATTGAGCTGATAAACTCTGGGTTCATTATAAACGATCTCTCGCCCCCACCACACCTCTAGGTCCTTGCTTTCCTTGCATACCCTTCCCTCCGTCCCCCCTCCCCCCCCCCCCAGCACTACACCCTCTCCTGGTCATTGTTTCCCCCATCACCACCATTCTCCCTCTATCGCACACCTCCCCACCCCTAAAAGTGCTTCCTATAAGTTCTCTTATTTCTGTTAGACTTCATGCTAGAGACTTTCTCCCCATGTAGCAAGTTAAGCTGCTGCCTGTGGTATATGTATGCCGCAGCAGGGGCTTCCAGAAGGATTCCTCTGCTTGCAACATCAGGTAGTCTGTGGGCCTGATATCTTCCTCCCAGGCTTTTCTGGTTTTCCGATTTCTTCCAAAATCAATAGGGTACTGCCAATTGATGCCTAGACCAGTCCCTGAAACTTTAAAATCGATTGGATGCCACGTTCAAAAGTTATCACAATACAGATGGAGGAATGCCATGACATTGAGTGTAGGTCCTTGCTGTGCTTGGCCAGTGGCATGGGCTGTGCACCCACACAAAGGAGCACAATTCTCTCTTACACACGGAGCAGACTTTACCTGGAGCTCAGATCCAGTTGTGTAGGAGACAGTGGCACTACTTGTTTACTTCCTTCCTCTGTGTAGTTGGAGGACAAGGAATGGGTGGAGCCCTAGCTCACTGGTCAGTAGCTAAACCAGCAGCAAATTACTACTTGTAGCCTTTTGCTGGGAGGAGAAAAAAGAAGCAGGACTGGAGCTGTGATTCACGGAGTGTGTTTGAGTCACAATGGCTTCTGGGGCCACTTTTGAACTTATACAACTTACACATCACCCATTGCTCAGGGCTGTGGTGAAGTCACAATACTGCCGGTATTTTCATGGCAGGTCCCTTGGTCTGACATCCCCTGTTTGTTCTTAGTAGTTCAGTGGTATATTACTGAAGTTTCTATAGTGATGTAATAATCTGCCTTGAGCACAAGTCTGTCAGTATTTCAGTTAATTCCCCGATTGTTAGCTACATTATTTCAAATAATGTACTGCATATTGGCATCCCAGCTATCAGCCTGCATGCCAATTGGTTTTATTTATTTATTTTTGTAATAACCAATACATTTTCCAATAAAGAGAGTCCATAAAACTCACATTGTTTCAGATGCTTTCACCATTCTCTGATCCCAGAATAACTTATTTAAAATACATTTTAAAAATAGAATTAGCCCTTAATGTGGCTAACATCTCTTGCTGCTTAAAATTCCCCACTGTGCAGTATATTATACAGAAGTTATGAAAAGTCTGATGCACAAGCTCTGTGATAAACCTTGTTAATGCAAAATATAACCTTTTACGAAACTTCCGAGCAGCTTCAAAATGAGCTACAAAGCATGCATAATACTTAATTTTCATAACTTTTTAATATGATGCATTAGCAGTGTTATAAACCTTGTTAATTAAGCAATAATCTCTATAGCTTTCTAGTATATGAAGCAATAAATGGCTGCTGAAATTGATTACTAGGCAAAGCTAAGCAGAGATTGTTTAATCAGTCTTGGAAGCCATTTATTACTAGTAGCCTAGACAACAGTATAGATTATTTCAGTTATAAAACAAATAAATTGCACACCTGATTTTAGGAAGAAGTGTGCCACTTCCATGATTCATTGCAGAGAAACAAATTAGATCCTGCCAGGTGCTGAGTGCTTGCTGGGGATGGTGAAGAGTGGTCTCAGCTCCCACTGACCTCATTGTTTTAGTTTTATTATTGTTATATTTAGTATTTATTTAGTATTTATATTCCAATAGAACGGAGCCCGCAATGTGCAAAGCACTGTACAAACCCAGAGCAAGGTGGTCTCCACCCCAATCTGATAAACCAAACAGAATACAAATGGTTGGGAAGAGACATATACTTAAAATATAGCCATATTAATGAATATGTATAAATTTTTTTAAAATGTGAAATAAATGTCCCCTATCTCCTACTGCCCCTCCTCCTAACCACTATTATTTGGCTAATGTCTTGTAGGTGTGACGGTAGAAGTGACTTGAAGGAGGAAAGGGTAGTGGCCTGACAGATCATTTTCAGTAAGGGTGTTCCATGCCGTGTGGAAGAAAGCTCTAAGACTGTTCTGGGAGATGTGGACAAATGGAGGGGTTAAGGTTGGAATTGATGACAGAGGGGGTAGGAGTGACACGATATAAGTTTGGATTTGCCCCCATTTCTACTCATGAGGCCACTGCAATGTTGTCATGTCATAACTTGTGAGCTTATTGTACCTGACAAAGATTCAAATGTGGCAAGCCTAAATTCATGCCAGATAAAGGGGCCAAACCAATAAAACAAAGAACCCTTTTATTGTACAATAGAATACTGAATTTAAAAAAATATATGCAAGTTGCTTATGAAGTGCTGGCTCTGCCGTATCTTGAGTATTTTTTTTATTTGCTGTACTGACTTCCAGTACAGGGCTAAATTCTTTTCTTAAAAATCATAATTGCTGTTTCCTTACTTTTTTTCCAGAATGTTTGTATGACAGAATAGCACAAGAAACTGTGGATGAAACTGAAATTGCACAGAGACTCTCCAAAGTCAACAAGTACATCTGTGAAAAAATCATGGATATCAATAAATCATGTAAAAATGAAGAAAGGAGGGAAGCAAAGTACAATTTGCAATAAATTTTGGATTTTTAATAAAGTCGTAGTGTTTTACTTACGTCGCGTTCTTGATTTGTGTGATATTCTTGCTGATGCAAGACACTGACTGTCAGAGTGGATCTCATTCTGAAATATTTATGTATTTTAAGCAGTTTTGTAAAATGGATAGATATGATATAACCTGCTTTAAAGTGATTACAGCTATAGAATCATAAAAATGTAGGACTGGAAGGGCCTATGATAGGTCTTCTAGTCCAGTTCCCTGCACTTGAGGCAAGGCTCAATGTTATCTAGAATACCATCCCTGACAGGTGCTTCTCTTAAAAACTTCCAATGATGGAGATTCCACCACCTCCCTAGGTAATTTGTTCCAGTTCTTAACTATCCTTATAGATAGGAAGTTTTACCTACTGTCTAACCTAAATCTCCCTTGCTGCAATTTAAGCCCACTACTTCTTGTCCTGTCCTTAGTGGATAAGGACAGTTTATCACCCTCCTCTTTATAACCTCTTTTACGTACTTGAAGACTGTAACCATGTCTTCCCTCAGTTTTTTATCTTCTCTAGACTAAACCCAATTTTTTTCGATCTTTCTCTATATGTCATATTTTCTAGACTTTTAATCATTTCGTTGTTCTTCTCTGGACTTTCTCCAGTTTGTCCACAACTTTCCTGAAGTGAGGTGCCCAAACGAGACCCAGGATTTCAGTTGAGGCCTTATGAGTGAGTGCCAAGTAGAGTGGAAAAATTACTTCTTGTATCTTGCTTACAACACTTCTGCTAGTACATCCCAGAATGATGTTTGGTTTTTTTTTTTTTTTGCAACAGTATTATATTGTTGATTCACATTTAGTTTGTGAGCTACTACAAGCCCCAGAATCTTTTTCTGCGGTGCTCCTTTCTAGGCAATCATTTCCCATTTTGTATTTGTGCAGTTGATTATTCCTTCCGACGTGTAGTACTTTGCATTTGTCCTTATGGAATTTCATCCTATGTATTTCAGCTCATTTCTCCAATTTGTTACAATCATTTTGAATTCTAATCCTATCCTCCGAAGCATTTGCAACCCTTACTTGGGCTTGGTATCATCCACAAATTTTATAAGTGTACTCTCTGTGTCATCCAAATCATTTGCGAAGATATTGAATAGAACCAGATTCAGCACAGATCCCTGCAGATCCGGATTCCTGCAGATCCAAACTCGATATGCCCTTCAAGCTTAACTGAACTATTAACTATTACTCTCTGAGTACAATTTGCACCCACCTTGTAGTACATAGTATCGGCTACATTTCCCTAGTTTGCTTATGAGAAGGTCATGTGAGACAGTATCAAAGGTCTTACTAAATAGTGAAAGTCCATTAACAGCAAAGGAGAATGAAACGCCCAGGTTGTTCCAATGCATTGCAACATGCCGACTGCTCTTCTGTATAGGTTGTGATTCTGTAAACACTGACACATCTGCATTTCTGTTCTAGTGAAGTCAGTGGGACTCTACATGGACATATCCCTATGCAGGATGTGGACATAGTGAACCTCTGCTTAAAGTGAAGTTCTGGTGAAAAATCTCTTCATTGTAAGAAAATTTCACTGTACTTTGCAGAGTGTTTTCCTGGAACTGCATATACATATATACATTTGTTTGCCTTTATAGTCTTTTTTCCCCCTATATTAATATATTTGGGCTAAAGCAGCTAAACAGTGCTTCCTTTTATCTTATTATCTTGACCAATTAGATCACCAATTAAAAATTCTCTAAACTTTTCTCCAACTTTTAGTATGTGAATAACTTGTAACAATTCTAACAGGAACTCAACAACTGATCTTTTCAAACATAAGGGAAACTTTTAAATAGAAAGTATTACATTTATGCAACAAACCTGCTTAGCAGGTATGTCTTACAATTACTCTTGGAGCACTACATTCTTAATGATATTTGTATTTCTTTTCAGAAGGTATAAAACAGTAATAGAGAAAATATTCTGTATGCAAGAAAAATGTGTAATAGAAAAATAAGATAATCTAGTACCGGTTGTACTGAGTCCATAAATGAGCCGTGGAGATATTTGAACACAAGTTTAAGCATCAAGAGAACTTATTTTTTGTATTGGAGTCAGTCAGATTTATGGCACAAAATCAAAGAAATATTTGCTTGTGGCATGACTGAATGATCCCTTAATGGCTGTGACTGGATGAAATCAACCTCTTCTGATGTGTCTTGTTTCACGCAAGGGCTTTGGGAGAAGATGCTGGAGAGAAAAGAATTTAAATTCTGCAAAGCCATAAACAACTGAGCAATCTAGAAGATTTGATACAGAAGTGCTATCAGTTAGATACTCTTTAGAACTGTATTTACAAAAGCCCAGTTATCAATAATATGTATGTAGTGTTGCAGCTGTTGGTTGCAAGCTGTTTGAGACACAAGGTGGGGAAGTAATATTGGTGAGAGAGGCAAACCTTTGAGCTACACCCTAACTCTTCTTCAGGTCTCAAAAAGGTACTCAGAGTGTGACAGCTAAATGCAAATTTGAACAGATAGGTTAGCATAAATAATTAGCGTACATTCTAAATGACCAAGGTGAAGTGGCCTGTTAACAGCCCTGTAGTCACAGGACAAAAATGGGAGTTAGTGGGTTACAGAGCGTTGTATTAAGCCATAAATACAGTGTCTTTATTAAGACCATGATTTTTAGTGTCTGATGGCAGAGCTCTCCTGTTGGCATAAAAAACCCCACCTCTGCGAGTGGCAGAAGCTATGTTGATGTAACTTACATTGCTTGGGGTGGTATTTATTCATACCCCTGAGCAACATAAGTTATGCCGACAGAAGCTGTAGTGTAGACATAGCCTAAGTCATTAGTTCACTAGTTTGAGTGTCAGCATTCTTCCTTCCCAAAAAGTCTGCTTTTGGTTGCTTTGAGACACTTACAAAGCCTTTTCTTCTTCCTTTAACACTTGAGTACTGATCGGTTAAGTCATGTTCTTCATTCCTATTGAAAATTTCTGTATGTGTTGGGATACTTTGAAAGAAACATTGCAGGGATTCTTCTAGGGCATTTTAAGGAAAAATTAAATAGACAAGTAGGGGCATGGTTCAGTGAATGCATTATAAACCAAAGTAATGCTGTATAGTGTCATAACAGCACTCATTTGTTTAAATGGTTTGTTGGATCAGCGCCTAAGTATTTATAATTTGTACGTGCTGCGTGCTTGGCCCATTTCATGTAATTCTCAAAAAGTTCTTCTAAAATACAAACATAAAAATTCCAGTTCTTTTGTTGTCTTTAGAAATGCAATAATTACACAGAAAAATGTATGGAACTTAAGTATTAGCCTAAGTCCAAGATTTGGAAAAGCATTGCTATTCCAGATAGCACTTAAATGCTTTCCTGAACTGGGGTGCCAGATAGAGAGAGTGTTTCTAATGTCAGCATGTGTATTCATTTTTTTTTTTAAAGAGCAAAATAGTGATGAAAGTTAAGGAAACAACTGGCAAACTGAGTTCTACTTTTCTGGCAAATGCGAATGAATTTTCAAATGGATGTTTAAAAAAAAGCCCAAAAGGCTTTAGCGAAAATTTCTGTCATCTCCTCTGTCTCCTTCCCCATTCTCCCTGCTATCTCCTGGAACTGTTAAAGAATGTACCATTCACATAAGTCCATTGTAACATACTCTTTAATAAGAAGAGAATTCTACTCTTCTTGAAAGATGAATATAGGCTAAGCCTATTTGAGGCAATATTTCATGTAACTCGGGAAAAGTAGATTAGAGCTGAATCAGAGCATAGGCCTCCAGTCTGTCACCCCAAAAATCAGAGATTCAAAGTTTCTGAATAAACAGCATCAGCATCCTAATAGTGCTTCTTCTAACCAGACTCAGTGCATCAGACACCCTTCGTGCACATTGCTGAAGAAATCAAACTCTATTCAGAGAGAAGATCTCTCTCTGAAGATTGCAGCCAGCTTCTCTGTGCCTACAGCTTCTACCACCCTTCTTCCAGCGAGCTTTCTGCCAGAAGTGTGTTAAAGCAGCTTTATTGTGTACAGAGGTTCACTTCTAAATGCGGCGTGTCTCAGTTTGGGAATGGCTAGCTAACACGGGTTGAGTTAAATTGTACAGCTGGTGTTGACTGTTCAATTAGAATCAATTGCAGTTTTGTTTAGGTTGACGTTAAATACGTTGGACACCCCAAAGCAAATACCTCCCAGTGATGTGTAACATTTTCAGTGTAGTGTTCGGTTTTCTGGAAACCAGCTTTTCTAATAATGGACTGGTTTCATGTACATTGTAATTAAACTAAAGATGTGGAAGGCTTTATTGGGAACAGGAATCGTGTACAAACCATCCCTTTGTACTTAAATTTGGTCAGTATCCATTCTTTTACTTCTTCCTTTGAAACAAAACAGAGAGGATTTTCCCCACTTTATTTACTGTTTCAGGTAGGCAAATGGTTTAGACCTGTCGTGACAATACAGAATTACCCACCAATGAAAAAGTATATATGTTTACACTCCTAAATAAGGCACATTTCTTCTGAATTAGAATGTTGATTGCTAGATTTACTGTGAATTTAATTTCACTATTTTTATATTGCAGGTACCAATCTCATAAATGTGTTAATTCTTCCATAATCTTTGTGTGGCTTTAGTACATTTAGTGTTGGCCTGCCACATATAATTGTACCTTAAGAAGTTTTTGCAAGACTAGTGCCTGTAAACTTTTCCCAATTGCAATATATGCTTGATGTTTTATATCAAGACGTGCATGATATGGAGCAGACATGGTGGGGACAGTTAAAAAATTTGACTTGAAATTACATGGATTTTATTAAACTCCGTAGTAGCTCTAATATTCTAAGGCTAGTGCTGTGCTATTATTTGATAGTGTAAACCTGGATTTGTAAATATCAAAGGAAAAACACTTAAAAGGGACCAAGTTTTATATTGTCCAGGAGATCAATGCATACTGTTTGCCTTCTTTTTTCAAAGGGGGGAGAGAATATTATAGTTACATAAATGATCTCAGGTCTTTGTTGCCACACATTACAAATTACAGCACCAATATTCATGGCCTGATCCATAACAAAATGCCTCTGGCACACATGCAAAGGAGAAAGATTAGAGCTAACAAAGAGGGCTTTATTTTCTATTAATGATTTTATAAGGGAAATGACCTATTATATTAAAGGAGAGAATCCAAACAGATTTTAATACCTCACTCATTTATACAAGATGCCTATCAACTCAATTAAAAAGAGAAGCTAGTATTTTTTCCACAAGGGAAGAAAAGGCTGCGTCAGCTCTGCCTGATATAGAACAGGTCTGGCTTTAGTAATAGTTTATGGAGATGGAATATTCTTTCATACAGTCAGTCTAGAATTCTTGTATTTATTTAGTTGTGTGAAAGATAAACTGGCATTTGAAGCAGCTTGTCAGGTTGCATTTGGACAGCCATTGAACTTGACTGTCAAATGAAAGTGCAGTTCCCCCGCAGGAAGTAACTTCATTGCACTGCAGCTTTGATGCTGTATCTGATAGAATAACTGTGGTACTCCTTTGTTGTCTTAAGTGTAGATTATTGTCCCTTTGGAAGTTCTAAGTAGAAATAAATTGAGCTATATGAAGTACAGATTCTTTGGATGGGACTTGGTGAGATTTTTAAGATCATTAAACTATGAGCAGTCAAAACGTGTAGACTTTTACAAATAAAACTGTTAAGCACAGATTGCTGTTTAAAATAATATTTCACATGACAAATTAATGGAGAGCGAGGACATTCTGAACTAATGCAGTCATATTAGCCTTAAGCCCATTTGTACCTAAGCAGTGTTAATATCTCTGGGGTAACAATATTCCACCCATATTGGCTAGAATTGAATGTGTAGATGCAATGCACAAGCTGTATTGTTTTACAGCCTGCTTGTACCCAATTTATGTATCTTGATGTGGAACTCTAGCTCTTGGTCTGATCTTACTCCCATGAAAATCAATGGCAAAACTCCTGTTGACTTCAATGCAATAGGTAGGATCAAACCATCAGATGGGGAATTCTAGGTATTCCATTGTTTAGACATACTAAGGCTGGTTTCAAGTACCTGCGTGGCAGCTGGAATTTTCTTCCTTTGCTGGGTTTGTATAAACCAGGAGTGTCCAATCTTTTAGATTTCCTGGGCTATGTTGGAAAAAGACGAGTTGTTTTGGGCCGCACATATAGCTGATGAGGAAAAAAAAAATGGCACAAATTCTCTACAAATTAAACAGATTGCCTTATTATTTGTCTCGACAAAAAAGTAGTCATCTGTCCATTTTTCTTTGAACAATCTTCCTTCTTCTGTAATCTCTCTTTTTTGGTTTGGACTTCTTTTGAGACGCTGTGGAAGCCATGCTGGGATTTTAAAAAAATACATTTAAAATTAGAAAGCAACGGTTAATAATCAAATATATACTTACATATCCAACTAAAATCGTTTGTCGTTTACAAAGGTAGGTAGCAAGAAATATAATCAATTATCACTGGTTATATTTACTGCACAAATCGCCAGACACATATGTCAAATCGACCGCTAAAAATTGCCGAATCAGCGTTCGCACTGTGGCGTATTCATGATGCGCATAGACATCTATTTCGTGGTAAGAGTAGCGGAGTAACCAACCACATGGGCGGCAATTTTAAATAAATAAAATTGAGAATGATTTTATGAATCTCTTATTGCTAAAGAACGTGTTAAATCCAAAAATTCTTTGCTTATAAATCAATAGCATGTTAAAATTATATTTGTAGTCGCAATTTTATAAAGTTTGTAAGTTTACGATTTTTGTTGGGCCGCATTCATAACGGACCTGGGCTGCATGCGGCCCGCGGGCCGCGGGTTGGACATGCCTGGTATAAACCATAGCAAAAACTTTTTTCTTTTTTTTGCTGAATTTCTTTCTAGTTGTTCTTTGTCATGTAATGTAACTTTATTATTCTGACATTATGATCCCTTTAGCTCTGTATGAAAAGGTTTAGTTTCACTTTTCAACATTTAAACGTCACTTTCATTGGAGGTATATGTGGAAAAAAATTAAAATAGCAAAAATCCTGAAATCATGCTTTTTAAATATTTAAAAGTGGCCCAATTTTATGGGGAAAACACATTTTTTCATCAATCCCCAAAACTATTTTTGAATGAAACATGTCAAAGTAAAATTGATCACACAGGACATGTGCAGAAATTTGCGAGTTTTCTGAGTGAGAAAGGCTATGGTTCAGAAATATCATGGAAAAATGAGCTGTGTAGTTCCTCAGAATGGATTGGTGAAAGATTTCACATGAAATTTCCTGAGCAGATTTGTCACTTGATTCATGCCTGTGATTTTGAAAGCATTAGCTGGTCTACACTACAAACTTAAGTTTGCCTACCTACATTGCTCAGGTCTGTGAAAAATTTCACCACCTGTGTGATACAATAAAGCTGACCTCAGCCCTGATGTAGATGCTGCTAGGTCGACAGAAGAATACTTGCATTGACATAACTACCGCTCTTGAAGAAGTAGATTTACTACAGTGATGGAAGAACCCCTTCCATCGCTGTAGTGTCTATGCTACAACGGTGCGGCTGCAGGGCTTCTAGTATACTTGATGAAGTCATAACATCATAAATCAAACTTTATTGATATTGTCATTTTTTTCATCATAACACCATTGTGGAATTGGGAAGTTGAGGCAATAGCGATGTTACAAAGTGCAACTATTGGGTATTTCATGCTCAGTATGTAACATAAATTTTACCATCTTGAACATTTTAAATGATTTTTCCACTACCCTAGGCTTCCTAAATAGGAGAAAACAATGAATTGGACTTAAAAAAGAATTAATGTACTTGACTGGTCATTTGCGTTACTATGTGCAAAGCACAAATAGCAGAAATAATTGTGAATAAGAAATTCCCGTCTAATTTTCATGTGTGTGAGATCCTGCAAGAGAGTTATGCATGGTGTTTGTGACACCGGTCTGTTTCTATGCAGACGAAAGTGGTGTAAACAATAACGCCAAACAGTGATGTCATAATGGAACTCAGTATAAAGGTGAAGACAAGACAAGATCTTTTTCATAAGGTAAACAGATCAAGTTCCTTAAGTCTCCTTACTATCAGGCATATTTTCCTCAAATCACCTTTTGGTTCCTTTCTGTGCTGTCTACCCATACTCACCTGAGCTATGCAGAAGGAATACATTGCAGAAGAGTTCTTGATAGTCACCTAAGTGTTTGATTTCATTAGCGCGGTGATATCTCAGCTTCTAGGATGGATAAATTTTTGTATTTGAATGTATTGTGCATTAATTATAGTTTCACTTTGATGCAATTTTAGATTTTTCCTGTAAAACTTGAGTATCATCAAATAATTTTGTGATGAGATAGCATTGCCACATTAATTAAAATGCAGCTCTCGGAGAAATCGGGCCCTTTCTACAGAGTTGATGTCTAATGCAGTGGTTCTCTACCAGGAGTCTTCCAGGAGATACATCAACACATCTAGAGATTTGCCTAGTTTTCCAACAGGCTACCTAAAAAGCACTAATGAAGACAGTACAAACTAAAATTTCATACAATGACACTTTTATACTGTGCTATATACGATGCACTGAAATGTAATTACAATATTTATATTCCAGTTGATTTATTTTATATGGTGAAAATGAGAAAGTAAGCAATTTTTCTGTAATAGTGTCACTGTGACACTTTTGTATTTTTATGTCTGATTTTTTTAAGCAAATAGTTTTTGAATGAGGTGCAACTTAGGGTACGCAAGACAAATCAGACTCCTGAAAGGGGTACAGTGGTCTGGAAAGATTGAGAGCCACTGGGCTAGTGTGTCTCACTGGATAGGGCCCTGTCTCTAGTGCGGTATACCTCCTTCTAGGTCACTTTCCAATTTACTCCGTGTTTTACATGTACCATAAATGAGACCAGGAGTAGGTTCGTTCTTTTCACCTTACTGGTCATTCTGTATGAAGCAGAATGGTCACTAAGCCACCCATGTGCCTGAAATACTGAATCAAACTAAAACCAGCACCAATTTCAGAATCTTTGCTATAAAAGAAGACACTGAAATAAGACACCAAATAGGATGCAGCAATTGTTTTATTATTTATGTTATCTTCTGAGCCACCTTTAAGCTTTGGAGTTTCTCTGGTTGCTGATAGCAGTAAATTGCTTTAGAGAGATGCAGAACCATTATGGTTACATTTCTTTCCATGTGGGATAGACGAGAGAAACTAAAGCTAATCTTTTCCGTAGCTAAATTATTGAACACATTTTTGGACCCCTCTAGCAAGAGCCCAGAAAGATGATATAAATCAGATGTGTTAGAAGAGGAACCTGCCTGCATTAGAACAGCTGCTGCAGTTTACTGCCCTGACAGATTAAGGGCTGCTTTAGAAGGAACTATGCACATTTTGTTTGAGGATGATTTTGCTAACTTATTTATAGATTCCAAGTTAACTACTCCTCAGAGACAAGATGAGGAACTAGTAACCTCCTCCAAGATAATTTAACTGAAAATTATTTCCAGAATTCTGAAGGACAAAGCAGATTTAAGTATGTAAACAGAAATGAGATCAAGATAAAGGAGAAAAACTTGCAATTAATCTTTTTTCAGAAGTCTCTTCTTTCCTTTAAGAGTTCTGAATAATGTCAAATAAGGTTCTTTTAAATTTCCTTCATCTTCTCTTTAATGATAGGCTGTTAATTAACTTAGTACTTTATAAACACTGTGAAATCACTATCTTCATACTTTATCCTATTTGTATGGACATGAGAAAATTAATTATGAACCACCACCTTTAGAAATGTAATTAATGTTTCGCTTTCACTGTTAGATGCCTGCTGATATTTTTGCATTTGCTTTGTTTGCAACTGGACTTTTTTTTTTAATTTCCCCTTTCTCCCAAAACTCATATTCTGGGTCCCAGGTTTCACTAGCACAGAACAGCTGGGTAGCAAATTACTCAGGATGGCAGCCAATGAAAAGCTTTCATATTAGGCACCTTCAACTAGTCTAGCTTCATCCCTTCCGCTGTTCCCTCCTCAGTTGTTCTCCTGTCTCACTGGGAGAGGGCAACATATTGCAGTATCTGCCCTCTTGGACTTTATTTTTGCTTTTATCTTGCCCCGTTCAATTCCTCTCGCTGCCTGATGAAGAGGGATTTGAACATGAGTCTCTCCCTGCTCTAACCACTGAGCTATGGGGTATTCTAATGTGGGTCTTTCTATCTCTGCTGTTGAAGCCATTCCATTTTGTATAAATAATTAAATATGCCTTGGGCCAGAGTGTGATTGAGAACGACTCTGTAGTCCCATGGAGTACCCTAACCACTGGGCTAAAGGTTATAAGGGAAATCACCTCATCCTCCTTAAAATGCCTCGGGGGGGGAGAAGATTGTGTGTTTAGCGGTGCTCAGAGCACATCTCCAAGATTAGGCCCTGCTGGTGAGATAGGCAGGGAAAACGCCTATCTCTACCTGGTTTGAGGATTGCGCTGGACCTTATGTGTGAGACGGATGTCTGGATGCCTGCCTGAGGCAGCAGGGGAACTGTTACGGTACTGAGTGAATTTGGGTGTCAGCAGGGTTAGGCAGCAACGGAATGAAAGTTTTGTGGATCACCATGGTGCCTAAATCTGGGCTTTAGCACCAAAGCCCCTTTGTGGATCTGGACCTCAATGTATTTGAGAAACATAGGCATACAACATTGAGGACTTTCCCCGTCCACATTATATTAAAGCTCACTCTGTTCACGTGACCGAAACCTCCTGAGCTGAGCGTGGGGAGGTCACACTCGGGAGATTGTGCAGGGATCTACATTGCACTTCTTGAATAATTATTGCAGGCATTACAGACTCGATGCAGTTGCATCTGCAGATGTCATTCTCTGTCCAGTAATCTATTAGAATTTCCCCAAGCCAGGGGTCCCTAATTCAATTCATCGGTTCAGCCATTTCATTTAACTTGGTAACACCCTGTTAAAGTACTGTTGGGAAAGTGTCTGTTTATGGGATCTGAGTAGTTATAGCACTTGTTTATTTTTTCCTCCCTGAAGTTTTAATGGTGAGTGTTAAACCGATCCTGCCTGGTCTGTGGAACCAGGAATCAGGTTTTTCTTGCCGCTAATTCCTTTCTGCGTCCCAGATTTTACCGGCGAAGGCTCTGCCTTTTTCACTAGCAAAAAGGGGTCTGTAGAAGGAGATTTCTACTTCAGTTGCTAATCAAATCCAAGGTTTTCCTGTTTGGGAAATACTTTAAGTAGAGATCAGTAAAAGAGTTAGAGCTAGGTTAGCAGAAAGGCCCCAAAACAAGAATATCGCCTTGTCTGTTATCCTTCCTAATCTGCATATGAGAAAGAACTACCCATATGGTCTGTGGCAGCGGAATCTTGGACCCCAAAAGGAATTATTGAGAAAATTCTCCCTGTTTAGTGAAAAGTTTGGTTAAAAGAATGCTTATTTATTGCTAAGGGGCTTTCTGTGTATTAAACACTTTGGGCCACATTCAATAACCAATGCCATTTTCTTTTAAGAAGCTTAGGTGAGCTTGTACCTCAGTGCATTGCATAACTAGACTTGGAAGAATTAGATTTTTTGGGAAACGTTGATTTTACCATACCTGCACAAACTGCCATAGTTTTTCATCAATGGCAATTGCAATTTACAAATAGCAAAGTCATGTAGGGCACATGGAAGAGGAGTGGGGACGGGGGTGTGGACCCTGGAATCAGATGGTCTATGGTTCTTGTCTGCAAATTTCCAAGGACTCTAAGGAATCTGCAGGAGGCACAAAATGGATTTGGTTCTCTGCACTGGTTCTGCCCCTATCCCCCATTCTTTCTGTCTCTGGGCCAGCACAGATATGCATCCTGTATCCTGAGCAGGGAGCTGCCCTTTGGACCATCTGCAGGGCTTGTATGTGTCCCTTCTGGCACCGCCCTGGCCTAGCCACTTCTGAACTGTACATCGCACAGCAAGGTCTGGGCTGGGGGTAGAAAATTCTCTGGTTATCCAAGGAGCCAACTCCCTGTCTCCCATGCAGTATGGGGGAGCTCAACACCAACAGTCCCCTTGCACTGATAATCTGGGGGTAATACAGCCTGTTAAAAACACGTGAAAGGAGCTGTGTGCTTGTTTGTGCTCTTTAATGTCTGGAGTTCCTTTTCATGCAGAAAGGGCACACGTGAAATGTTAAAGAATGAAAAAATGCAGAGTAGATGCAAGAGCCCCGTAATACATTCTGGATAGGCAAGTAAGTTAAAAGCCAGAGATCAATATATTTCATGGGTTACTATGAACGCTTGAATCCCCCTATCAAATGGGAAATAAATACATTGAGGTTTGGTTTGGGGGTTTTTTTGGGAGGGGGGGGGGTAAAGATTTCAGCTGTCACTTGGATTGCATTGCTGCAGTCCAAGTCCAAGACAAATGCATCACCAGATAAGGAAGCTTGCTTTAATGTGAAAGGCTTAGACCACTAGAACAATAAAGCCATGACATTTAGTATGCATTCATTTAAACTTTTCAATTTGAAAGAGAGGAAAGCGGAGCAGGAACATTTTCTGTTATCAAAATAGTGTTACAGTGTCTTAGTCATTTTCCCAAATGTTTAAGCACTGTTTTTCCCCAAAAAGGTTGAAATAGTTGCACCACAGATTAGTAGCTGTAGTAGATTTTAAACCATCTGATTACTTAAAATGTTTTCATATGAAATTATTGGACTGCACTGAAATAGATTGTATCTAAAAACCAATAAATATTACTGATCTTCTGTCATAACACTTGTAATCTATGTAATTCTGAGGATGAGTCAAGAATGCCTATAGATATTTATGTTTGGTCATGCAGTTTACCAAAGTGTATGTAAAAAGCACTTTCACTTCTATATAATCTTTCATCTGACGATCTGAAAGCATGTACAAACATTTAATTGAGCCTCAAACCCACCTCCCCCTCAGTCAGGTAGCTAAGAATTCCTATACCTACTTGACAACGGGGGAAACGGAAACACGGAAAGATGGTGATACTTTACACATGAAGCCAGAACAGAGCCCAGGCGTTAATATTTCAGCTCATCTCATTTAAAAAACAGACAGTGCGTCCTCTTGTTTTCACTGACCGATTTAGGTAGGGAGACTATCCTAAGGCTTTTCTAAAATAAAATGGTGTCCATAAAACAAAGGTTGCGATTCACAAAGCCAGCTGGGGAGGTTAACTTAATGGGAATTGAGCATCCAGATTTCTTAGGCAGCTCTGAAAATTGCAACCAAAATATTTACCATCCACATTTATTAGATGGATTGTTTGGGGTTGGAGTATCACCCACACACAGTATTTCAGGGTGCTTAAACCACTGTATTTTACTGCTGCTTTTGAGTTTAATAACCCCCATGAACTGAAAGTGCAGTATGTCATTGCTCATTCAGCTGTATTTGTTGTTCAAGTAGCACGTACCTTGATTGGCAAGATTCATTTAGGAACTTTCCAACCTCCAACTGCATACCTAATATTTCTGAAAAACGAAACAAAAATGTTTTTTTTTTCCAGTAATGTCCCAATTGTGTTTGTCAGTGGTGTGCTTATTGTGAAGGGTAATCTTCAAGCATGGATTGATCATAAGGTTAAGGGATAACTCAAGGAGAAATCTCCCCAGTAACTAAGTTACAGAAGGTGTGTTTGTGTAGAAAACAACCATCACTTTTAGCATCTCATTGTGTATGTGGCGCCTCTCCCGCAGATTGGATTAGCATAGCAATTACTTTGCTACCTCAGCACTGCATTTGATTTCCCTTTCTCTCCAAAACAAAATAGAATTGTGCCCTTGGCAGCTGACATTTCAGGCACACCCAGCTTCATCTGTCTCTGTTTTGAACCAGAACTGCTGAAGCTGGGCCATGCTCATGGGGAATGCATGCATCATTCACTTTTGACCATCCACTTTTAAAGCTCACTACTTTAAAAAATAATTCCATCCTCGTTTTCTCGTACAAAGTAAGAGGCTCGCAATGATGTGAGAAGCAAATAAGCATGGCGTTATCATTTGGTGGAATAATCTACTGCTGGCTGTTTGTTATTGAATTGCCAACAAACTCTTACAGGTTGATTGAGCTGTGCTGTTGGTACTTCATAGGGGGAGGGAGAAAAGCAATCTACAGAGGGATATCTAGTTTCTTAAATCTGTGCTATCTGTTCTACAGCCCACGTAAAATATGAAATGCAGTGGAGTGGATCTGTTTGTGAAAAATTGCTGCTTTATTTCCTAAACACAGAGCTTTACAAAGCTGGAATCACTTCCTTGTGAAGTGAATTTGGTGCTCTCCACCCAGCTTTCAGAGGACAGGTGTTCACATCATCAAGCCACTTCACTTTTGCACCAGCTGACCCTCTTGTTGGGAGTCTCAGCAGAAAAGCTGAGCCCTAATGTGCACTAACTACTGCAATGACACTGTTTTCTCACCCTTCTATGGGATGTTCCGCCACCTGTGAGATACCATGGCAGGTCCTGTGAGGAGCTACTTCTGCTGTATCTGTTCTGTGGAGAACAAGAGGAATTCTCAGATTTCTCCATCTTATGTTTTGCTTCTAAGAGTTTAGAGTCTGCACATTTTAATGGAATAACTCAAATATGGAAAAACAAGTATTTTAGTGTCTAGATCAAATTCCAAATGCAGCAGAACTGGTGCATAATCCAGCCCGAAAGCCAGGACCTTAAGACAACTTGGAACTCCCAAGCCCTCACCATGTCTCTGCATTTCAGCTGAGGCCTTGAATTTGGACCTAAGTTTTGAATTTAATGTGAGGCCTAGTTGAAGACATAGTAAAGTCAATGAGAGGCTTTCTAAAGTCTGTTGCTGAAGATTCAAAGTGGAAGTAGCAGCTGTGGCCTGGCTTGAGGGGAGGATTCTGTCCAGAGATTTCACCATGTAGTCCATTTATTTGTGTTCTGTGCTGCAAAGAGCATTTCACTCATAAACATGTTTTCTCTTCCCTGCAGTAGAGTGCAAATACTGTTTTGACATCTATCGTCTTTGCAACACATTTCTCCACAGAGCAACATTCACCTTTTTAAAGAGCTGTGGGAGTTACAAATGCACATCAGCCAAAGATACCCCAGCAAATGCAGTCTTTCCCCTCATAAGTGAAGCAATCTCAAGATTCTGCTGACTTTGTTTGGTTCTTTACGTGCTGCTGGTTTTTGTTCTTTAAGAGTAGAGCGACTCACACACGTAGAGAAGACAATGTTCACCCATCTCAGAAATTCCACCTCATACCCATTTCACTTTTTAAATTAGATCTCAGCAAATTTAAATACAAAAGGGGTTGACATTCTGAACATACTGGCCTTTAAGGCTGGGCGCTTTGGTGTTCAGTTCTGTTTGATGGCTAATTCTTCCTAATCCACTGCAGGCTCTCTCTTTTCTATTCAAATCAAAGCACGTGAACCAGTTCTTTCTCATTCTGTCCCAGACGAATGCGAAAAAATGACGGCAGCCTGATATTTGGTTATATTTGATAGTTATCAGTGTATCTGTAGTGCAGTAACTGAATAAACTCAAATATTTGTGTGGCCACTCAGGCATTCAGGCTCAAAAGGTAGGTAGCTTCTCAGATTAATTTCCTGCTGTACTGAACGGAGAATATAAACTCTGAGCAGAGCGCAGTCCAAGTTGCTGCAGTTCTGAGTTACCGTTCACTGTCATAGTAGCTCAGGAAAGCAAAAACCTGCTCATGGTCTGAGTGACCTTGCAATGAAAACAAACCACCTACCCTGCACTTCCAAACACTGCTTCATAGCCTCTCGGCGAACGGCCCAGAACCTGTATCCTTCAGACAACTGACACGCTACATCCTGTCCCTGAGGTGTTACACGCGCCAGCGTTTCAAACCTGGACATCTAAATCCATATTTAACCCCTAGCTAGTGTCCTGGTTTTCAGAGGTCCTTAGCAACTCCTTCCTGTGGCCGGTGCCTGAGTCTGTAAACGTCGCCCCTACTGTTTACTTGTTTGCCCATTTAGCTTCTACACTGTTGCAGGGCCAGCACAAAAACAGAGCGGGAATGATGGTTGCTTTGGGGTTTTTTTAATTGGTTTTGCTATAGTTAACAACAAAGGCAATCCTCAAGTGAAGGTGGCAATTTTCTGAAGAAAGAAACAAATGTTGGTATCAGCTATCTTCACTTAGTACTACTTTATTTTATCTGTACCTAGCTACCTGACACATTTTGAGCCCGCTCCTATCCCTCCTGCCAGGTGTAATGTCCTTGGGAAATACTTTCTATTCTATTGGATACACTCTAGTTAGAACCATGATACAGCACTCCCATTGGTCACTAACCAACTCTTTTTCTACCACTCCCCCACTGCTTAGGACGGGAAGTGAATGATACCAGTTAACTTAGAAACTGAGGGAGAGTTAAGTAAGTAAGACATAATTGTCTAAATTGGAATAGAACCAGGACACTACAGTAAATACTCTTTCCCCTGCTAAATATGCCATGGGATTTTTAATGACTACAAGTGGTCAGGACTTTGGTTTAATGTCTTTACAGAAGCTCAGTATCCCATAATACTGGGCTGTTTCATGTTGATTTGCTCATGATATTAAAAGCATGGGCCTGATCTGTACTGATCTCTGAATATGTACAGGAGCAGATCATGGGAAATGTTCATTGTGTGATTATATTGGAATATTTACTATATGCATAAGGGGTTTAGTTTAACAGCAAGCTATTAGCGGGAAGGTAACACAGTGGAGCCTGACAAAACACTTTCTGGTACCTAGCCAAGAGGTTAAGGACCAATACCTGCACTAGTGATTGTGAAGATGCTATACAGCTGTTTTGCCAAGGCTGGAACAAACACATCACAAGGAAACTAGTTGAAAGGTTACCATCTGGGGGGTGCACTCTCAAAGACCAGTGGAGTCAAAGGTGCTGCTACCCGTGGAACCATGACAAATAAGGCAGAAGGATGTTGGCTCATGTTCCGGTTAGATCCAAGTGGTTTGTAAGTGCAGACAACCTCAAAACCTTCGGTGGCATGTCAGCTTCTAATTCATGCTTTCTGCCTGAGATCACTGAATGCTACCTCCTGGGTCCCAGGCTGGCAGGCACCTTCCCTGTGGTGTAACAGCGAATCCCCCAGCTGATCCTGATCTAGGGATTTAATGACAATTAGTAATCCAAGCTGGGCAGGGATCGGGCAGCCTACACAGAGAGAGAAGAGACCCCAGTGAAGCGGCTGGAGACTCCAAGGGAATGTTTGCTGCCTGGGAAGGGCTCCGTGAAGGTAGGCTGAAAGAACTAGAAGGGCTAGGTTAAACTTGCAGGGGGGAGAAGTGGCTGAGAGAGGAGCTGTGAAAAATGGGGAGGTCCCTGGCAGTGGTTGCTAGAGTCCCCAGGGAGTGGGAGGTAGTAGGGAAACCTGCTAGGAAAAAGGGTCTCCAAGGAAAAGTCCTGGAGGCAGTGCTCAGCCTATGGAGAGCAAAGAAGGACTGCCCCCCATTACATGGTCCATGCCCCCTGTCCCCCTCCTCCCCCCCAGGAGTGGAGTCAGGAGCTGGGGCCCAAGCTGGGGTTGGGGTGGGGGCTAGAGCTGGGGCAGCGAATGGGCCTGGGTCCAGGAACAGGGCTGGGGTCCAGGCTGTGGCTAGGAGCAAGGAGTGGGGCTGCAGCCAGGGGGCAGGGCTGGAGTGGAGATCGGGACAGTGCAGGGCTGGGTGGTACTTCCTCTCTGCCCCGTGGGGGCTGGTTTAGGTCCTGCTACATCCCCCTGAAGGTTCCTTCCTGCACCCCACGGTTTGGGGACCTCTGGTCTTGACTGATGACACTCAATTTAGACAGATTAGAAGTCAGAGGTAACGTAAGAAAGAAATGTAGAACTGTTCTAGCCCCTGGCCTTGAAGTACCTGGGAGCAGGCCCTGATCTGACCGGGCTCTCTGGGAAATATGGTCCTATAAAGTTAAATAAGATATCCACGCTTGATGGCCAACCAAAGCCTGTTTGTGACTGACACATTAGAAACATTGTTTTTGAATTCATCCTTGTGGGGAAATGTTTTTGAATGGTGGCTGTATTTCCAGATCAAATATTGCTACTCAGAAGTGAAGTATTTCTCGTCAGTGACTGCACTGGCATATTTCTAGTTCTGGTTGGCTCATGCCAGTGTCCGCTCTTCCAAGCAAGTCGTTTTCTCTTTGGCATTAGATTTCATTGTAAACCTCCCCTCCCTATTTCTCCTCTATTCCCCATCCTCCACCTGCGTGCACACACCCAGCAGGATTGTATTTGTGTCCCATTTACCTGTCGGATCATTTTGAACTTTCCCAGGCAGAAAAGTGGAAAGGAACAAGGTAGTCCAGTGGGATCAAGTTGTGCCTGCTCTATCAATTAAATGCTCTTTTGAGAGCTTTCTGAAGGCATGTTGCAGGGCAAAGGGCTTTCAGAGCAATGGCTGAAAAATGACTTGCATTGTAACTAAGGGAAGTGCTGTGTTAATTAAGGGCATCTTGCTTTTGCATTTGAAGTAATGCAGTTATCAGTGGATATGTTGCACAATGGATATATTACACACTGGTTTAAGAGCTTTAATTTTGTCCGGCTGGCTAGCCTTGCCCAACCTGACCTGACCCACACTGGGTAATACGACATTTGGATGAAATTCAGAATAGAGCGTTCTCAGTTATGTGACTGAACCTGGCCCAATGGTCTAAAGATGGAAAGTGACGTGATGTGTTGTGGGGTTCCCCCCCCCCACTCAGATATTACCTTTTTGTATTTGTCTAGGTTTCCATGGTATCAGATCTGGTGACTTGAAACAGCCAGTATCAATTCCTTTTTATTGCTTAATATTTTTTTAAAAGTGTCAATATAAATGAATTCTCTGCAAAGTTTAATTCTCTGGTTTAACTTGAAAAGCATCCTGAGAAAATGTAAAATGTAAGTTGTTTGTAGCTAAGCAATGCGCCTCAGGAGAGCTGGTGAACTTTAGTTTCTCTTCAGGTGTCAAAAATTAGTTCTCTACTTAGAGCTGAACCAAGAATGAGAAATATTTTTCTTAGCTGCTTTTGTGAATTCTGAACCTTTTGATCTTGCTGCATTCACAGCCTTTTTTGTTTGCTTTTCCACAAGCATTTGTGTGATTTGATAAATCAAGCAAGTTTCAGGCTCGGCGTAGGACCTGGGGACAAATATATTATCAATTCCCTTTCATTATCTCTTCTGTGATGATAATCTAAGACTTGGAACTTATCTAGCACATTTCACTCATAGCGCTCAAAGATTTTGTTATATTTTTTGGGGGCGTTGTTTATGGTGTGGTGGTCTTTTCCAAAAATGGATAAGCATTATTATCCCCATTTTGCAGACAGTGAGGTGTAAAATGGCTAAGTGATTTGCCCAATCTCACAGTCAGTCAGTGGCAGAGCAAGTAACCCAAGTCTCCCGACTCGCAATGGATAATGCTGTCTCCCATCTGTAAGAATTCTGAGCCAAATCGGCTTACGATGATCGACTGTGATGTGCATATGGTTATATGAGGAAAGCGCACCTCTCTTAAAAGGATATCCAGCCTTGCAAAGGCAGGGTCAGTCCTTAGCAACACTGTGAGCTACAGACACCCTTGCTTTCCACTCATGATCTCTTGCTGCTTTGCCATAAATTGTGTACAATGGGCAGACACACACTAGGAGCTAAACTGAGATCACCAATCATGCTTAAGTTGTGACTGAAGCCAAATATCAACTTAAATCTATAGCTGAGAAAGGCTGATACATAAACTCACTGTCCTCTTCTACCTGAAAGAACCTGGTTTAAAGCATAGGCTTGTTTCATGTAGAAATTAAAAGGACCTAGTTTAGGCCCAAGATTTAGATGTTTAACAAATATCCTGCCCCTCAAATGTACTGCTAGAAAGCCTATGAATTTTTATTTAAAAATCCTCAATTACTGCAGTTTGTTTGTTTATGTGATATATTTTCCTGCTATTTTAAAAACTCAATACACAGCATCTCTGAATTAGAATATGTGACCAGAGTCTGAAACTGACCAGTCTAATTTCACTGCCCAGCTGGGAGAAGTGCAAAATGGAATAAAAATAGTATGAAGGGTGAAAATGAGTGTGCAGAGAGAATGGTAGCATTGTCTAGTGAAGGAAACAGGGAAATAGGAGCTCCTTCTTGTCAGATCTGGGATTAGAATTGACTCATTTGGTGATCTTGGGCATGTCACAACTTCTATCATTTTCCCCATGAATACATTGGAGAATAATACTCTTTCTCCCTCCCAGGCTATAGAGAATGGATGAATATTTATACACCACTTGGAAGGTGAAAGGCTCCATATAAATGCATAGTATTGTTTTAATTTTCTCTGTTTTGAGTAATAAAATACTAATAGGGGGAGGAATTTTTTTTTTTAAATATGAATGTATCTCAACATTGTCCTGTTTAAACAAGGTCCCTTCAATTCTGTGATAACTTGGATGGTGTTTCACCTGGTGATAAATGCACTTCTGGTGGAAGGAATATAGTTATTGATGAAAACTTGGTTGCCTTTGGCTCTATGTAGCCTTTTGATTTTGGCAGCTGACAAATTTCCACTTCTTAGCATTTGTTATCTGCGTTGTATAGGCCATTTGTTATCTCCTTTGTGTATGACAACAGTGTAAGGCTTTTGTTGTACATCTTTTTAATAAAAAAAAAAAGCCAAAATGTTTGAAAGCTAAAGCGGATATTACTTTTTCTCCTGTTGCACGCAGTCTCCTTTTGATAGCCTAACCTTCAACAATGTATTGTGCCCACTGCACAGATTGTAGCAAACCTTAAAATGGTGCCTGTCAGTTTTCTTTGCAATGGGTTTAACAGTACAGACGTGGAAGGCTGTGGAAATGGAAGGTTATAACTATAGATGGGCCGAGATGGAACGTTCAGATCAGAATCTGGACATGACCTTTCCCAGGGCGTGGGGTGGCTGGATTTGGAGTTTTGACTCATCCTGTCAGAGAGAGGAGTTAACTCTGAGGTTCAGGTCTGGGATGCTCGTGCCACTGATTTTGTTTGAGCCCATCTCTAGTTAGGCTACGTTGAATGGATATTAAAGTGACTTTTAATAATTGGTCTGAGCAAAATGTAGTTTGCAGATGGGGATCTTACCTTCACCACCATTGCTTGAGTGCTCACTGTTTCTTTAGCTAGAACTGGTTTATATCTGTTCATGCTTTTAATAATGCAATATTAGCATGCTTTGTGAGTGAGACTTTAAAGAGCGGTCCCTTCTTCCGGACCCTGTTGAAGTGATGAAAAAATGTTTACTTTTATTTTTACTGGTGCTGCTTTCCTCCCTCCAGTACAACTGGCTCTGATGTCCAGGGATCAGCATGTGAGCTATTTATGTATCCTCATGGCAAGAGAACCACAAAGAAAAGCTGAGCATGCAAAATCTATTCCCCAGGAATTCTCAGACTGTGCTTATCGTTGTAGATCTTCAGCACCTTCCAGTTAGCCGTTAAGCGGCATGACTGACGCTTGTCATGTGTCGTTTGTTCGCTCTCTGGTCCTCTCCCTAGGGGAAGGATGGTGTGTGCAGTGGAGAGTGTTATGATTTATTATTTGTATTGCCATAGCACCCAGGAGCCCTCGTCATGGAGGAGGCCTCTATTGTGCTAGCTGCTGTACAAACACAGAACGAAAAGACAGTCCCTGCCACAAAAAACTCCCAATGAAAGTATAAGACGAGAGAGTGGATGAATACAACGAGACCATACTGGCCAGATGCATAGACAGCGGTCTCAGCACGCCAGCAGCCTAACCATGGTTACGATTGTTGTTAGAACAAAAGAGAGTTTTGAGAGGGGGTTTGAAGGAGTACAGTGAGGTGACTTGTGGCTGTTTATAGGGAGTGTCTCCCAAGTGTGAGGGGTGGCATAGGAGAAGGCCTGAGGGTACTTGTTTGAAAATGTAATGAGTGGGGATGGAGGCTGGTATCATTGGCCAATTAAAGTTGAATGTGAGCAGCATGACAGTGAATGAGAGATGACACGTAGAACAGGGATAGGCCGTTGAGGCCATCGGAAGTGAAGACAAGCAGCTTATGGTTGATGCGATAGAGAAGGGGGAGAAGCAAAGAGAGGGGTGACGCGGCTGAAGTGTCAGGCTAGAAAAGTGATCCTAGCAGCAGCTTTCTGAATAAAATGGATGTGAGTGGGACGAGTCTGCGATGGTCAAGGCCGGCGAAGGTGATGTTGCAGTAATCTACATGTGAGCTGGTGAGAGTTGGACAACAGTTTAGGTTTGTGGGAGGAGAGGAAAGGCTGTACCTTAGAGATGGTATGCAGAAAAAATTGGGAAGATTTAGACACCGACTGAACGTGAGGACCTACGGAGAGGTTGGAGTCAAAGCTGATGGCCAGGTAACAGGTGTGAGTGACAGGCAGGCTGGGGTGGTGTCCACAGTAATTGACAGATGGTGAGGAGGAGGAATCGCAGGGGAAAGACTAAGAGCTCTGTTACAGCTGAGCTGAGCTTGAGCGGAATGTCAGAGAGACAGGCAGAGCTCTTAGTTTGGACAGAAGACAGGTTTGGCATAAAAAGGTAGATCTGTGAGTTGTCAGTGCATAGGGATGTTAGTTTGAATTTGTGTTTGTGGATGAGATTACCCAGAGATAAGGTGCAGAGGTAGAAGAGAACAGGACCAAAAATGGAGCTCTCTGTTTGGGGGTGGGTGGGGGTGGCTTTAAGGCACGTTGACCTGCCTTAGCTAATGTAAACATGTAGAAACAAAGAAATGTGCCTTGCACTTAAGAGCAGAAGGTGTTGAGGTTTGAGATGGTCCTGTTGGTGTTTGTTTCTGCCCCTGATCCGCGCCTGGAAAAGTTCTTTCTTCTGCACAGATGTTACTCTTATTGTAGAGAGTTCCACTGCATCACAGGACTGAAGTTGATGATGATGGTCTTTACCCTGGAGCTTTGGCAATCTTTTAGGGGTCTTGGACCCAGATAATTGAGCACTGTGAAGATAAGGCCTAAGATCTTGACTTTTACTCACTATTCTAAGGGAAGTCAGTGTAGCAAGCCAAGGGTCACTATGATGTGCTCCCGGTATCCCGTGTTGGTGAGGAGACTGGCTGCGTTGTTTTTTATTAGCTGGAATTTCATACGTTCTGAAGGCTTCCTGCACAGGCATGTGTTGCATTGCTGTAGTCTGGACAAGGTGATGAAGGCATATATAATGGAGGCCAGGTCATCCTCTTCGAGGATGCAGTAGAATCTCCTTGCCACCTGGAGATAGTAGAAGGCATCACGTGTGTATGCTGCTATATGAGAGCTTATAGTCAGCAAGGAATAAAAGTGACAGAATAAGGAACAAGTCACTCCTGTGAACTTAAGTGAACCAATCTGGATAAAATAAGAGCTAACTGGAATTTTCGTCCCACAGGGAAACCAAACCCACGTGAAAAGTTTTGAGGTTTGGAGAAGTTCAAATATTTTTAAAATTATTTGTTTCATTATTGTACATCGTTTCTTCCCTCCTTCAAGGCCCTTTAGAACTCTGCTTCTCCGTTTGCTCCCTGTAGGCTGTTGTCGTTACCCCTTGCACTTCTCAGCTCAGCTGTCGGCGTCTCGTGCAAACATCTGTGGCTGTCTTTCCACACTGTCCCTTATGGATGGAAACACCCCTCTCAAGCCATCACCCAGGGTCAAACCTTCTTCTCCTGAGCAAGCTCATAGAGAAGCTAGCCAATGACCAACTGCAAGCCTCAAATCTCTCTCCTCAACCCTTCCTCTACCACGACTATAAGAAATCATACGATTAATCATGGCTTTGGGAGGACGTCGGTAGTTGAGAATATCTGGTTCTCTATATATTTTAAAATATCAACACAAATTTTTAAAAAAATGCAAATGTATGCATCCTATTTCCCCCCCACCCTTCAAATACCACTCAGTAGAGCTCTGCAAAGGACCATTTTTATCCCACTCCTGTCCAGCCTCACAATACCCACTCCCACCTGTTCCTGCTATAATGGCAGTGGATCCTGAGGTCCCATAGGATGCTGGTCTCACCACAGAGCTCGACGCTAGTCCCCCACAGGGCTCTACCATTGCCAGCTTCGATTGTAATGTTTTTTTGGGGCACATATCAGTACTTGGGTATTTGTTTATATGGCACTTAGCACACTGGCGCTTCAATTCTGATTATAATAATCTAGAAGAAACACATTTTCCAAGTGCTTTTTTTTCTTCTTACCTCCATCTTGTCTAGGTTCTCCATTAGCCAGCTGCACTTCATCCAGGTGCAGATCTTGGCTAGCTGTCGAGAGAGCTCGGAGACAGCGCTCTGTCATCTGCATGCTTTTGGTACCTCAGTGTATGACATTTCACTGTCTTCTCCATGACTTCATATGGATGTCACGTTATATTGGGAAGAGGAGGAGTGAGCCTCGGGTGAATCTGCAGTTGAGCTCTGTATTTGGAGGAGCTGTTGTCCATAACATCACTCCAAGAGACAGGACCTGAACTATTTCAGGGCATTTTTATTCATCTCCGCAGCTGCTTGTATGTGGGACAGGTGTTTCAGGTATTAGATGCTGCATGCTGAGTATGGATGTACTACTTTTGTTTATGGGCAGGAGGCGCACCGTGAACTGGCTTCATTCGTTTCTCGATTTCCAGTAGTCTGGATGTTAAACACTTTAATCAAAAGAAGTGATTCTTATTTGTATAGCAATACTCCAGGCTGATTATCATCCATGGCAAGGTTTACCCATGCAGAATGTTTCTTGCTAACTCTGTTGTCATCGTGAGGTGGGGGCCGTAGCCTCCCATCCCAGGCATCTCAGCGGCATTTCATCGCTCCATCCTGAGATCCCCGTCGTTGCAGAGGGAAAGTGCCAGATACACGGCCCACGTGGGGCTTGCTGTAAATAAGCTGCAGCACCGTTATACTGGGCGAGCTGGTTCAGGCTATGTTGTAAGCCTGCTGCTATGGGAACTCAAATAAAATGGGTGCAGAAAACTGCTCGACAGATTTCAGGGACAAAGCCTTTGGTATGGTGACACGAATAGCTTTGTCCTGGGCCCCGTGTGCCTGTTTGGCCCTGCAAAGATTGTCAGCTTGGATCTGCATCTTTTATAGGCCTCCCGTCCATCGAGCTGCATGTTGTCATAACAGTAGTTGGTCTTCTAGCTTGTTGTGTAACGTAGCCAGCCCATCATTGCTACTTTGTCTTCTAAAATCTTCCAGACGCCCTCCACTTTGGCCTGTTCTTCCATGTCTGTCAGTTCCCCTCCCTTTGCTTGGTGGTATCACATGGACACTTCTTCCCATGCCCTGCTGTCCGCCGTAAGCATCGGCTCCATCGTCTTGATGAATGCTCAAGTCCTGCTTAACATTTAATGGCTGACAATTTACAGGTACCTTGGCAAAGTCCTTTTATATCGCAAGAAGCTTTTAATACTGTAGGAAACTGAAATGAAAGGGGAAAATAACTTTTTTGAATTTTTTTACCAGCATTGCGTAGAACTACTATTTAGAATGGAGTACAGCAATGATGCCATGTTGCCAGCAGGAGAGGCTGTGAATAAGCTATGAAACCCCTGCTCTTGTGTGTGTGAGATCCAAAATATGCTTCTGTTTAAATAAACCTTGGTGCTAACCACAAGATCTGAATCTGTTTATCATTTACATTCTTGCTCTATTATTCTTCTATGAGCTTCTGCTCCTGGCTGGCTTTTTTTCTGCGCCTCTTCTGTCTGCTTTGGCATGAAGAGGGAGGTGAGCTGCAATTGATGCGTTGCAGCCTCAAGCAAGGTTGAGAAGAGGAATCTTGTGTTCTGAGCATTTTGAAATCCTGTTCCTGTGTCTGCTTCGTTCTTAGAATGCCAGTCTGTAGTGCGCTACAGTGGCATGGGATGACTGTTTGCTGCACCTTTGAGAGGTCAGCATTGAGCAGTGATTTGAAACTCCAAATGTCATTAGTCCCTTCAGACAGTTTTGTTTGTTGTATTTTAAATGGAAGAATAACTTCGGTTTTGGCATGTTTTTCTGGGGGGTTTTTCATGTTGTGCTTGCCCACAAAAATAGCTGTCTGAGTTTCAACTGGGCCAACATCTGAAACATCTGGTAGAAGTCCTTCTTTCTAAAACATTAACATTCTCTTGTGTCCATTAATATATTTTCATCACACAACAGTTTGGCACCATCAACACTTGGTGCGCATAACTCATGTATAGTGAACAGATCTCAAAGACTGGCGTGGTTTATGGTCCAGCTACAGGACTGGAAGCTAGGAATTCATTAATTATCTGGCTTTAACACTGCCTCACTGTGTTCCACTGGGGAAGTCTCTTAACCTCTCTGCCTTGTATTATCTCCATTGTACAGAGTAATATTCCATATCTACCTTACGGGGTGCTACGCAGATTCACTAGTTAATGTTTTCAAAACACTTTGAAGATGAAAAGTGCTGAGTATAACTGGACTTTCATGATTTAAAATGTCTTTTAGATAAAACTAGAGAAAGATCTGCATAAATTAATTCTCTTGATTGTTCTGTCTTGTCTTTTCATCTGAATATATTAAGCAGCAAAAGGACTGTGTGAATCAGTGATCTAATTTGAACATCAAACCAAAGGCAAAATTCTCCTTTTTAATCCACTGCATCTCTCTCACCATCAGTAAAGATTTCTTGCATATCTCAGATTCAGAATGACATTTCATCTCAGGGTTTGATTCTTCCTTCATTAGAAAAACTTCAGTGAACAGCAAGTTATTTTTTCCAGTTCAACACAAAATCAACTGGAAATTCTTGCTTTGTTTTAAGAAATATAACATTAATCAAACTGCTCTGCTATTAGAAATTAGTACCATTGGGCCAGATAGCTTCATTAGTTTCTACACAGAAAAGCTCACTGATTCCAGCCGAGATTTCTTCTTATAAACTGATGGCATCATCTGGCCCTATAACAGACCAATGTTTCATGGTATTTCAATCAGACCAAGATTGGCTCTTCCTCCATCTGTAAAACAGGTATGATGATGTCTACCTCACTTAGGTGTGGTGAGGCTTACATCTTTTTATATAAAGTCATTTTAGTTCCTTGAATGTAAAGTTCCATTTGAAGTGTGACGTTTTTATTTTTGGCATCTCAAGTGTGTACTCTGAGAGACGTGTGGTGATCACTATGGCGAAGAAGTAATTGAGCCAGCATAAAAGAATAACAAGGTCTTGCCCTCAGGATTGCAGATAATCTCACATCTGGAATATTAAGGTCATTGCTTTTGCCTTTGGCTTGGGGCAGGGTTTGGAAGCTTCAATGGAGGCTGATATGAAGGTCCTCTTTGCCTATACTAGTCTCCCATGTGCACTTGGAGAAATTTGTAATGTTTCATCGTATGTGTATCAGCCTTCATTTTCCACTCTAGAGGAAGAGCTCTGTTCAGCTCGAAAGCTTGTTTCCACCAACAGAAGTTGGTCCAGGATAAGCTATTACCTCATCCACCTTCTGTCTTGTACCCTGGGGCCAACGTGGCTACCACACTGCAAACATATGTTGGCTTTGTCTCTGGTTTCTATTGTCAGCTGAATTCAAATGAAGTGGCCTTGTTTGGAGTGGATGTTGGCAGAGATGATGAATGCAGTGCCACTTATCTTCTTGTCCTGTCTGGGTCTGTGGTCTACTGAGTATTGTGGGTGGGGGTTGTGGGGGGAGCTGGCTGTGTCCTCTAGTCAGAGCCTGCATCACTGAGATCTATCAGGTGCTTCATTGCTGACAAGGTTATGCATTGTTTGGTAGCAGCAGATCTGTCGCTGATCAGCCTCACTTTTAGCTTGCCTCACTTTGTGCTCTCCTTGGGGCCAGGTGTGGGTAATGATTCTGTGCAATGTATAGATGTTCGATGTCTGGAAGCTGGTTTCTCATATCTACTCTGCCGTTTCCTTGGACAGCTCCTCCCCAGTTTTCACTCTGATGGGTGAAATAGTAGGCAGTGCCATGGGATGCTCTTGAGTGGAAGAGCGGTGGCTCAGTTGGCCAAATGCCATGGAAAAGACAGGTTTGTTGGATACCTTTTTGGCTTTGTAGCCTGGCTGAGTAAGGGAGCTGAAGCAGTAAGTTCCTGGAGTAGTGGTGAATATACTGGAAGGATGGCATCATAGCAATGGAAATAATAAAACCAGCAACAGTAATAATAATAATAGATAGGTTAAGCCCAACAAAAAGGGGGAGATGTCAGTGGCATCAGATGTCCATCTCCTTGGAATAAGATGCCTGGGTTTTCATGATGCCCCTGTTGCTCTCACCTGCTTTGGGAGATAGCACTGACCACTTAAGAATATCTGGTATAGTGGTCTGCTGACCAGCACGTGGATGTGAAGGCTGTAGGAGCGGTAATGGGGCTCAGGGCTCCTTCCTCATAAGAAAGTCCTTTGGCAGCCTCATTCCTGGTTCCTATGTTGAAGCGGTGGGCTGGGATAGGAGTCGCAGTCTTCCTGTCACATTTCAGAATGCTGTTCTCCTTTCTGTTTCCAAATGTTCAAAAGTGAACAGAGGTCCCTGCCCTGATGCTTGTGGTGATGTGGAGTTGATTCCCACCGCTGCTACATCCCACCCTGGGGAGAGAGGAGAGACCAAGTCCGGTAAACCCAACCCAGGCCCTTCTTGGCTTGTAGAAGAGAGCCATGAGCAACTGATGCTGCTCATGACTGAAGTAGCCAACACCTCATTCAGGGAAACATTCTTCCCCTCCTCCTTCACCCACATCATAGTCAGCACTGAAGAAAGTCCCCCTACTTACATCTGTTGTAGCCAACTACCACCCAGGGTCAAACCTCCTATTCCTGAGCAAGGTCATAGAGAATCTAGCCAATGACAAAATACAAGCTTATCTAATTGAAAGTAATGTTCTAGACCTGGCACAGTCTGGACTCATGCCAGGAAGAAGAACTAAAACTGCTTTAGAAGCATTAATGGATATTCATCTGCTGTTAGTAGAGAGAGGGCAGACATCCATTCTCATCCACTAGGATATCTCTGAAGTATTTGATGCTTACAGTCATGCAACACTGCTGTCTTGCCTGAGAAAAGTGATGGGTTCAGAGTAATGTGCTAAAATGGAGCAATGGTTGGAAACTGCACCTCCACCGCTAGACTTCCCACTTGTGGAGTTTCACGAGGATCCAGTTCTCTCTAATCCTTTCTTCATCTACATGCAAGCACAAAGTGAACAGATCAACATTGATTCACATGCTGGCAATGCACAGATGAGACACAACTCTACCTACCTGTCATCACAAATGACCACAAAGATTGCTTATGGGTGAAGAAGAGCTGGTTGAATCTGAGCAGAACAGAGCTGGTGATAGTGGGCCGAGAGAAGTAATTCAAAGAGTTTGTAGGCATGGTGCAATCTCCTTTGGTTGAAGATACACACTCTCAATTGGCCAATTCAGTCCTTAGTTTAGGAATGTTCTTGGATTCCTTGCTGATGCAAAGATCTCCTAGCAGCATCTATGAGAAGTGTTTTGATTACATCTGTCACTGGCTAGGAGACTCCATACCATCCAGGTGAATGATGACATGGCTTCAGTTATTCAAACTTGCGACCCCACATACCTAGACTACAGAAATGCGATATACTTGAGCATGAAGCCTTCAATGCTTAGGAAACTTGAACGAGTATAAAATTCTGTGGTGTCTCCTCAGAAACATGGTCTACCATGAACACACCAAACCTGTCATCCACTCTGTCCACTGGCTTCCCATAGAATGGTGAATCAAGTTTAAGATCTTGGTTGTTATCTTCAAGGTGATCAATGGGTTGGGACCAGTAGATTGGAAAGATCAACTAAAACTTTGGGATGAAGATCATGATCATCAACTCTGTTCCTCAGACACAATGGGACTTTCTACAAAACGGGTAAAAGTTTATTTGAATGGGAATCAGGGCTTTCGCAGGAGCTGGTCCAAAACTATGGCATGAACTCTTCCAGGAGTGAAGGACCATCACAAACCTCAGCACCTTCTGCTCCAAGTGCAAGGTACATTTTGTTGATCTTGCCTTGTGTAACACATGTTGCTATATATTAAAATAAAAAACTACCAAAACAGGACACTCCGATACACACGTCTGCCCCAGGGGACAGGATGAGAGACCAACCAACACGTGACCAATATTAGTCATGTTACCTAATTCAAGACTGGCAGAGATTCAAATTCTAAAGTGGGGAAAATGATGTAAGAATTTATGTAGAATAGAAAGATAACTGCTACTATTGGCCAGAAATTGCAGAGGAAACATTTCAACAAATCAACTTAGACATTTTCCTCAGGCCAAAAATGTGTTTTGACCCCACCAAAAAATATCGGAAAAAATTAGTCAAGAGAACTGAAATGTAAAAATCAACATTATTTGGACATTTCCAATTTGAAACTTTTGAGGGATTTTTTTGTTCTGCAAAATTGGTCAATATTTCACTTTCTTTGTTCCCATTCAACATGAAAACTGATGTTGAAATATCAATTTCCTGTGGGATGAAAATTCAGGTTTTCTACCAACCCTAAGACAGACCTCACAGCTGTCAACCACACTGATGTTGGGAAATACTCTTGGAAAGCCGTGCTGCCCCACAAGGTATACGTGAAAGGATGGGAGGAGCAGGAATAATGTGGCCTTCCAAAGTCCCTAACCTAAATCCGCCACATCTGAGACCTCTTGGTGACAACGTGACCCCTAATAGTTTGCTAGTAATATGATTTTTCTTTTGACTTGCAATGCCCCTTTAAGTAGATCTTTTCATAACTCTGCCGTTCAGTGGAGGTTCTCCGTCTTTTGTTTAATTTCCTGGCTGCGTAGTCATGGTGAAACGCATTGTATTAAATGCGTCCCTCCTATCAGTAAAGAAAATTAAAATCACAACCTTTTTCATAAAAACAATGTCGCTAGCAACCACTGGAACAGTTTGATACTCAAATTCATAGGCTATTCAAATATGGGGTATGAGTAATTAAAGAGGTTGGGAACTAAAATATTACATGGACATGGCATTCTGCCACACACTTTGTCCTACCTCTTATCATGCTTGTCTATTTGGGCTTCTTTCATAAGCTTTGTTTTAGTCCCTACAGGGTGGGATTTACTTGAGTAAACAAGATCAAAAGTAAATGTAGCCACAGCACTGAACCAAGTGTGTTCTAAAGTTTAGTTTAATTTGCACAGGTTAACTGCAAATGGTATTGTTGCTTGGACATACAACTTGAGGAGAGCCCACAGCATCACTGATTTATAACAAAAAGGAAAGAGGATGACCAGGAGAGTGAGAAATTTGATTTCCTTTTGTTTTCTACTCTTAGTTGGCTTTACTCCTACCACAATGAATGTAATGTGCAACCTAAGATGGTAGAGTGGTGCTAGCAGGTGGAGTTAAATGATTTGCTTCGCTTATCTCATATGCCTGAGCTCCTTCAGTATAAATTCTGGACAGGAGAAAGTAATGTTACTGCAATAAAAGGGGAAGAGATTACAATGCTCAAACTTTCCCAGAATTGAGTTTTGTGTTGTAAGGAATGCACCCCCAGGAAACCAGGTATGAGAAGGAAACACAGAAATGAATGAGTCTGTTGCACTAGTTTCCTTCTGGGTTTATTGCCCATGTGTTGTCCAGATATCCAAAAGTTATTCCAGGTGCTGTACATGTTAGTCTGTTTCCTTGATCCTAGTCAGGCATACCAACTCGGGGGCCATTTCAAGTACCACTTGTAATCAAATTTCCATTTAATATAAAGTAGTATACGCTGAATATTTCTTGCAAGATTTAACAAGATTTTGGGAGATGAGTTAGGTATCTGGCAACTCCCTGACTTGGAACTAGACACTTTGGCTTTGCCTCTGCTAGCATTTTTTCTTAAATTACCACTGTTAATATCAGCGCAGCTTTACCATGGGTAGCAACAGTAGACCTGCTAGTGTAGACAGGCATTTATGGGCAACAGCATTTTCACTACTCTGCTGTCTAGACAGGCTCAGAGCAGTGAATTAAGGTTAGCTTTCCTCTTACTCCATCCAGATTCAGAAAATTCTGATTACATCCAAATGCAGTAACTATTCGGGGTTAATAGACTTCACCTCGGCAATGGTGTTTTCAGCCTTTGTCCTGCTAATAGGCGTTCCCTAGTACTACAGAATAACCTTTGATAGCTTAAACAGGCTGAGTTTAGTATCTCCTATTGTGGACCAGATTTATCCGTGGGTTGAATTCCACAAATCACAAGTTCTGATCTTAGCCCCTTTCCGAGTCTCTCAAATCCCCTCTTCCCCCAACCCCCTAATCCTTTTTCTGTCTGTTAATCTGTGAGGTACCTAGCAGAAAACAGCTGATCAACAGAATTCTACAAACAGTCTAATGTGTAAATGAAAGGACACTTTTTAAAAAAATGAAAGTAGTACAGCCATTGGAAATGGAGACTTTGTCAACTGAACTCTGTCAAAGGCCATTTCAAGTTTCATATGATCATACTCTGCTGTTCGGTGCTCAGCAAGCAGGTCATGTACGTCAATCTTGTATCTCGCAAGCTAGCAAGCAACTTCTCTGAGAAATGACCACGAACATCATCTCTCTAATTATGCAGGAAGGATCCCAGATGTATGCAATGCAAGGAATATGCCTAGCACTAGTTATTACTTGCTGTTTTCTGAATGAGTTATGAAATATTGTATGTACTTTTCACATTGATAATTAAGGGAAACACAGATGGCAGCGCCTAGAACATTTTGTTTAAGTCGCTGCACGTAATAGAAAAAGAAGTGCTGGTTCTAGGCGGTGGCACCAGTAGCTTCAGGTGTCGGTTTAATATTCAGTGCTCGCATTGTGAAAAAAACAGTACATGCTTCAACATTTCACTGTGCAGCCGTGCATTGCTGCCCACCTTTTAAAGATGCTGACAGATGGTGACTCTTAGTTTAAAATAATTTCTCTATTAAACCAAACCCCAGGTTGTCAATGATTTTAATAGGACTGCAGTTTATTGTAACAGAGCATTAGCATCATTAGACTGCATTAGGAGGAATTAGGGTTTTAGGAACAAACACACAGGAAACTCAATGCAACGAAATTGACGCAATTAGTGGGCAATCCCCTGGCCATGCCAGTGTGGCACAGGTTCCATGGTCTGGTGTTGTGAATCGCACGTCAATGACATGCTAAAGCCTTCCCTTTCTTGTGTTCTTCTTTCACCTGCTAGTCTGTCTTCGTTATTGATCATTGGTCTCTAGGGCCCAGTCCCTCAAAGGGATTTTGGTGCCTAGGTCGCTTTGAAATCAATGGAAATGCAACACCTAAATGCCTTTGAGGATCTGAGTCAAAGTTCCTGCACCAGGGTAAGGGGCTCACCAACAGAGATCGCTGGGAGGAGGCGAACAGTGAGTCTCTGTTCTTTTCATCCAAGGATCCATCAGTGCTTTATTGGGAGCTTCATGGCAGTCTTGTGAGGTAGGTAAATGTTGCATCCAGTTTACTGCTGAGCAAACCATTATGCTCTCTGACTAACCCAAGGGTGTGTTTAGTCAGCAGTAGAATTCGGGAGGCTTAGTCCCCTTTAACACTAGACCACACTCCCTCACAATAGGGAAGAACAAGATGTCCTGAGGAAGCATGTTGTGAGTCTGAGGCCTGGTCTACGCTTACATTTGGGATTCGGCAGCAGTTGATGGGAAATACGCAAGTGATGTAATTCATTTCTGTATTGCCCATTGACTTCACGGCGTCTGCTTCGTGCATCGTCCACACTGTGCTGCATGGAAGGGAACACCATTGCCTTCGACGCAGCGCTACGCCACCTACTGGGGTGGTTTTCCTGCGTCACTTGCTGGATCGACGGAGCGGGTCTACGCAGACCGCTCAGTCGAGCCAGAGCAATCCATCTGATGGCGGCGAATTTGCTGCCGTCAGTGTAGACCCAGCCTTAGAGAATAGACAATTCGGGATCCTTATCTCTTTTAAGGCCTAATCCAATGTCCATTGAAGTAAATGACAGTCTATCAATAGCTGCAGAGAGGAATTTTTCTATATCAATTCTTCCATTTCACACAATGAGATTTTACAATTGTGTGCCTAGCTCCTCAGGGAAATCAAAATAGTGCAGAGGTGGTTCTCAGGCCATGTGGCTAAAAATATCTTTCATGACTTTAGGAGATCTTGAAGCCTTCCTTCCCCCGCCCCCTCCACCCCCGCCCGCCTAGCCTGGTATTAGAACAGTTAATTAGTAAGTGCTAGTTTAGCATACTGCAGCATAGACTTGTATTGGTTTTACTGTAGAAGAATGTTTATTATAATAAAGTTCCTCTTCTACCACACCCCTTTTACAGATTAAAAATGTAATACCTAATTAGGTTTTCTTAGAACATATTAGTGTATAGCATGTTATGCTTGGGAATAAAAATGTCAGTCAAAAAAAAAATTCATTCTACCATTGGAAACCATCTTTTTGGTTTTTTTTGTTTGTTTAACTTGTGGGAAAGCAGAGACACTTTTTTTAAAAAAGAAAAGAAAATACTCTCACTTAAATTTATTTTGCTTTTGGGGGTCACATTTTAATCAAAGCCATACCTGCCTTCAGGAAATAAAGGAAGTAAAAGTGATTGAATTTAATAACTAAAATAACATAAACTGTCTGCTTTGAAATGTATAATCTCACATGACATTTATTTCATAATGTGACCAAATCATATATGTTGTTATGGGGACACTCTTTATTGAAAATGCCATTTATTTTAACAAGAGCAATAAAAAGAAACACACACTTTTTTACGTTGGCAGAGAAGAGGCTGCTATTAAGTTGCTTTCAGCTAAATGAAATCACATCGCTCAATATTTGTTCTAAAATATTTAAATAAGGTGACTTGGAATTTATTCTTTAGCTGCCATGAATAGAAGAACATTAAATTTTCCTAAATACAATCAATGCTATAGAAAAACTTGTTTAGGTTATAAATAACCTGTCTTGATGAAGAATAAGATCACTTAAATATAACACTTTAATACAGGTCTGTAATTAGGTCAGAGAAGGCCTAGTTTAACTCAAGAAATGAGTGTGGGATTTTGTTCCTGATGTTACCTTAGTGGGTGCAATCTGGTTTGCATTCCAAGGGCTAGAGCCATGGGTCACGCTGAGATGAAGTGGTGGCATTAGGAGAATTATACAGCTGGGTCTAGAACCACACCAGGTTTTTGAGCTTTGCAACACTGACACTAACTTGAGGTGCCCTGCTGCCTACTGGAACACTGCCCTGTGTTAGGTACCCTGCACCAAGTGCATTTCCACACTACCCACACCTGGGGGCTGAATGCCACAAACTTGGCCTGAAGTATTAAACAGCTTAATTTTCCTGTTCCTGTGGCTAACAGTGAACACAACTGGCATGGAACTGTTTTGAAAACAAGGTCTGACTTCCAACCAAATTAGGCATGCAACTGCGTGTGCAATGACCATGACTGCATGCAGAAATTGAGGAGTTGCATGGGCAAATGGCAGTAGTTAATCAGTTACTTGTATAACTGCCTGATCTACAAGCACAATTTTGGCGAGAACAGGCTCCCCATTGTTTAAAAAGCCAGACCCTGGTCTGGGAAGAGGGTATGGTTCAGTTCTGAAACCTGCTTTTATTTTGGATTGTGCTGTCCTATGCTAAAACCTTGCAGTAATTGTTCCTTGTCGCAGACCCACTGTCCATTTCCCTGGGAAGGCTCTTTTTGTCCTATTCTGAATTAAAGCCAAGGTTGCCCTTGTAACTCTAATGGCCCCCTTTACAAGAGCCACCGAGGGCTTAAGGACATCCTGGCCTCTAGAGGTGTGTTTTGATCAAACCGAAGGTCCATGTAACTTGACAGGCATATGATGATGATGATCTCCCCTCACGATGGCTTCCAGGCTGACTTGCCTCTCCGGAATCTGACATCGGCAGGAGCAGCACCGCACAATGATGCGGTTAGACTTTATCAGGATAAGTGGACAAGTATTAGTGGGTGTTATATTTAGCAATACATATTACTTATTACCACAGGAAAAAGCTCAGACTGTGGAATATCTTGGCTTCAATACAGAGGTCACTGGATGAAATTCGATGGCCTGTGTTACAGGTTAGACTAGATGATTTAATAGTCTCGTTTTGGACTTAAAAATCTCTGACCGCCCCCCATATCTAGTTCTGCAGATTCCCCTTACTTTTTCTGTAAGAAATGATGGGGAAAGCTCGGCCAAGCCAGTTCATAGGTTTGTCTTCAAATAAAACTAGCTTGATAAAATACCTAGGAGTCAGAAGAAGTTTTACAGAGGTGTGTGATATTGATCTGTCTGATGTTTCTGGTATATCTCTTTGAAGCTTCCAGCTGTACCTGCTACTCAATAACTATACCAGTTTAGAAAGGAATAGCTGTATGATCTGTGGTTTAGGGTGACGTGTATATTTCTGAAAAGCCATAGCCAGACTGTGGCGCTAGCTTGGAACTCGTGACACATTATACCCTTCTCCCATGTGTTCACAGCCCTCCAGCCTGTTACACATTTTTTTGAGGCAGAGTTTAGAAATGAAGACACTGCCTCTGCATTTTACCACTTACATCTCCTCCAGTCTGTATATGCCTTTACACGTACACCACTGCCCACTTTACTTGTGCTCATACCTGAGTAATCTGTGTTGTGGTCCAGAAATGCCATGAGACTATGAGCCAAATATAATGGCGCTTTTACTGCTTTCCTTTGCAGTGAGAGTCCAACCTGGAAAGAGTGAGGAAATGGTGGCCCTGTGGAATTTCTTGGACAAAATCTATGAAATCTGATTATATATTGCCACACTTCTCAGTGACTCTGAGAATTTAATATAAATAAGATGCCCAGAATTCTGTTCTATAAAATATATATAATATATTATAGCCCTAATAGATAAGTAAATAGGGATAGTAGACAAATAAGGTACTGATAATTGTGTGTCAGAGGAATAGACATAGTGTGGATTGTATGGAATTAGGTGAAAAAATGAGTAGGAAATTAAAGCTAATCAAGGTTAAAGATGACCCATCAGTCAGTATAGTAAATCCGTTAAACTGGGTGTTTGGGAATTGGGCCAAGTGATGCTAAGTTTGGGGCATTTTGTTTTGAGCCTTCGATTCTTTATCATGCAGGATGGGAATGGGTCCCTTGCAAATGCTGATAATGTGAAATGAACTGGGAAATGATAGGTCTGCAGCAATAACCACTTTCAGCTGCTGTGAGGAATTTCCTGACTCTGTCATCAAGGCCTTTTCACAGTTTCTCATTAGCCAGCGAATAGTTGACAGTGCGACTGGTGATTTTCATCCAGGTACAAGAAGGTCTAATGGGGGAGAGGGAGAGTGTGTGCAGGCGGGGGCGGGGTGAGTGGATGTGGAGTTGGCGGTGGAGAGAGACAACCGCAAGTCAGATGCGGGTTCTGTTGCAGGCAGTGGCATCTGGACAGAAAGGAGAGTTAGAAGTCAGAAGAATTACTGTTTGGATGGTTTGCAAGCTCTAAAAATGTCTGGCTTTCAGCACCTATGAGGTTTTGTCGAGGGGTTGAAAATGGGGTGGGCGTTGTCTCAGGTGATGACTAAGGTAAAAGGGGAAAAGTCCTTCGGGGGATGTAGAGTGGAGCGAAGGAAGCAGATGCCAACTTTTGCTAATGGGAGATGCACATGAGTTAGCAAGATCCTGGGCAGAGATGAAGGGGGAGAGGGCTTGAGGGAGCCCAGTGTGGCAAAGAGGCATTGGAGGGTCAGAGTGGGATGCCGCAAAGGAAGAGAAGTGGAGCTGTTCTCCAGGAAGTTGGACAGAGGTTCCATCTTGACTCCTAGACTCACTTGCTCAATCATCTTGGTCAGTTCAAGTCATCGCTCATGCTTTAGTTGCCCTGACTTACAATTGGCACCCCTACCTCTCAGGCGGGTTTATTAACATTTGAAGAACACTTTTTTGAAATTTTTTTTGAATGAAAGGCACCAAATACGGGCAAAATAAACAGGTAGGCCTGGACTTTGCTCTCAGTTCTGCATCTGTGAATGCTGTTGACTTCTGTGGGGGTGCATGTGTGTAACTGACCTCCTGGCCAAGTGAAGTCCATCTTGGTGACGTGTGGCGTTTTAAAAGCTCCTGAATGAAAAACCGACAGCACGCTCTGGGATCTGTATCTTGTATTTGAGTTCTTTGATTATCTCCTTTTTAAAATAAATATAGAAGGAGAGAGAAACCCTTGAGGCCTCGGCTTATTTACATGGCACGCGTAGCATAAAGAACACAGTGCTGTAGTGGGAATATTGCAGAGCTGGCAGGTTCTGAATGAGGGTTGCCGCTGAGCTCCTGAGAAAATAGTTTACAGATCAGACCTCCTTTTTCACTTTTTAATTTTTTTTTTTTTTTTTAAAAGGTGAATTCACAAAGAAACAATCAGGGCAGCACAACATCCACTTGAAAACATGGTGGGTGTGATTCAGTCTCTGTAGACTGGATGCTGGGGTCTTTTAAAAGACAAACTGGATCAGCAGTCAGGGCCTCTGGAGATATTGCAGCACTCCATCAGGCTCGTGGTGTTGGTAAGAAGCCAAGCAAGCGGTGGTATTTTCCACAAGTGGTAACATACCATTTTGTCTGATGCACTTGCACAGTTCAAAGAGAGTTGCAGAAAACCTGCTTCTCCGGCTCTGTGTAGCTCCATGACTCTGGGTTCTGCCCAGTGGGATTCACAATATATACCCAGAGAAATGGAGATCTATTGAAACCTAGGCATAACGCCAAGCCAGAGGACCAGTATCTCCTCATGTCTTCCTTTAACCCATTGGGGAAGCTCCAACCAATAGTCTTTCTATTCTTCAAAATGTATTGGCCCTGACCTGACTTCTGGTTGGGACTTCACAGATACTAGTCTGGTCATGCCCGGTGCTTTTGTAGATGTCTTCTGGAGTGCAGGCGGCACAGAGTACAGACTCCTGGTGAAGGTGTGCACTTCAGGAGACCCTACGGACCATGTACGGAAATGCCACATGGTGGAGCCCCAGTTATACCTATCTAAAGTGTGGTAGGAAAATGCTTATCCGTGGGTTGGGCCTGAAATAATTCTGTAACAGAAAACAGCAACAGAAGGACTGAAAACCAGACAAGAAGGGCGCTCTCTCCAGGAAAGAGTTAGAATTTACTAGATTAATATTAACTAAATATTACTCCCGATAATGTTTACTCAACGCTTTTATATACAACACTGATAGGTGTGTTGGAAATCTACAAAACTACACTGATAGCAGGTCAAGGTCAGGCAAGATATAAATAAATTGGTATTTCCTTCCGTAAAAGTAGAACTAATTCTGTGTGTTTCCCAAGAGGAATCTCAGATTCCTAAACACCTAAAGGTGCGTATTTGCCATATGAGTCCTTTGTTTAAAAAAATCATCTTTTACTCTCTCAGATTTTTGTGATAATGGTGCAAGTAACAGATAAAAACATTTTTCAATAGAATCATTTTATGGTGACGGTGTTGCTACTTTACCTAAAATCATTTTAAATCGGAAGATTGACAGACACGGAACACTAAGTGATGGAGGATTACTCTCTGATGTAGTTTAAGTGGCATCAGGTTGGACTGTGCGCAATCATTTCCTTCTAAATTGGTAGTAGTTCCCTTTCAAATTGTCAGAGAAGCTTTCTTCTGCTTCGTTGCACTTGAGAAACAGGTGGACGGCAAGCTGCTCAACCTTGTTTGATCCACATGCTGTTGTTCAATAGATACAGCAAATCAAACTAGAAAGCCTCTCTGATATAGCTATAATGTTGGCCTATTCAGTGGCTAGATTAACGGTGGAAAAGCTGCTTGGAATTCAGACAAGAGGTGAACTTTAATCTGGTCTGTCTTGCGACATATTAGGCAACTGAACAGTAAATTTAACTCCTTGGTGCCAAGAATGGGCATATTTCAGTGTGAAGTGAGTTTTCTTGCATTGTGCATTAGCATGATCTGTACCGGCGTGGAGGGAATGAAGAAATGGAGAAGTGTGGTAGATACCATAAAACCTAATAGATATGGAATAAAGGATGCTCTTGTGCTGAAATACTGGTTTGCAAGCCAGATTATTGTAGTTCAGATTTTGCCACAGATTGAAGTGAATTGAGGCACTTTGTCCCTCCTATTCCCTCATGTCTCTGCCTATGAAATGAGGATAATGATTTATTTTATAGTGTCATGAGGTTACAGTAATTAATGTTTGTAAAAGAATTGGAGTTCCTTGGATGAAAGTTTCTATGGGAGAGTGAAGTGTCATCATGTCACCAGTATCTTCTATTGCTTTCTCACTATTGTGTGATTGAATGTGAACAACATCTGGTTTTGCTTGGTTAATCTGTGCTCATAAACTTTTTGTGGCCTACAAAGGTTTATTTAAAAGTCTGAATATTTGCTTATCTTGTAATTTACCCAAGGCTTATACCATAGGTCATGAAACAAAATTAGAAATGAAAGAAAACATTTATTTTCCAAGTCATTTTGTGTTCTCTCGCTAATGAGAATCTACTTGCTGCAAAATTAATATTGCATAGGATTTGCCATGAGGCTCTGTGGGGGCCTTCCTCCATTTTGGCACCATTTGGAGGCTGACTTTGATTTCAAAAAACATACCCACCCTGGAACAGGAGCATCGGGTGTCCTAGATTGGGCAGCGTCCTTGGTCGCTTTTGTGTTGCTTCCACCCATGAGAATCCCTTCCCAACTGCCTTAAAGCGATGGACATCAGACTCCTGGAGTTGAGCCATGGGGAAAGATCTCACAAGGTGACTGATAATAGCAGTGGCTTCTTGAGTGATCATATCTCGTGGGGAGCCTTAGTGGGTTCTAATCTACACCTGTCTTTTCTAAGATCAGGCTTGTCCAAATTGTGGTACACGAGACAGCAGAAACCTACAGAGTATGCATCATATATATTAAAATCTTCTTCCTCTCTGACAAGCAACCTGCAAATTTTTTTTGGAACAAATGGCTTCTTGTTCACAGGCCCAACAGACTAGTTTCACCTGTGCCTTACTGACTTTTATGCAGTATTTCTGTCCAATGCACAACTTTTTTTCTAGGTTGGCCAGATGGAGAAGTAGAGGATGTCCCTCATGATCTGTCCAACATAGATTTTTCTTGCACACAGTTTGCCTGAGCAAGGCACATTCAGCTCTGAAATGCAGAGTTAGCACAAGAGGCCTACAGGGTGGTTAGAGTCCCCAGAATACAATGCAGACTACCCAATCATCTCCTAATGAAGAAAAGGAAATTCTGAATGGCATTGTGTATCGGAAGACACAAGCACATGCTAGAGGGTACCGTTTCAGTGTGGGGAGGAGCAGAGAGGTGGGTTGTACCAGTATGAGCTGGCACAGTGATGGAGAAGGAAATGATACCCCAGTGTGATGAGAACACACAGGCCAGGGAACTATTTCCACCTACTACGCTAAGCGATGACCATTGACAAATAGCAGATATTCAGGGATCGAAGTCAGTAAGTGGGGGGTCTGAGGCCCTCAAAGCACTTAGCAAATATGAATGAACTAAGGCTCACCGTGCCTCCTGTGATGGGTAATTACGACCCATTATCTTTACAGATACCACCTGCATGGTATTGTCACTCTGGGCTCTTAGACCTGCAAGGTGGCTCAGGAGAATGTAACATCGTTTTGGGGCAGAAGCCACGATGTGGTTCAGAGGGTTGTCGACGTGGGAGGAGCAGGAACTCTTTCCCATTGTCCGCTGGGCCCCCACTCAGCCACGTGGAGAGTTAGGGAGCTCTTGCTAGGCTCTGTCTCCAGGCTTCCTCAAATATGACCCCAAACCCTCTTCCGGGCTGGACAGAGACCAAGCTGGAGGGCGAGGGAGAAGATAGCAAGCATGTCTGAGGAAAGGAGCCCTCAGGGGCAGCTGGGGGAAACCTCTTCCTCTTAGCTTGGGGGCAGAAGATTGATAACAACATGAGTGCAGTTGCCCTGGTGGTCCTGGAGAGGGGGAGGGGTTGTTAAGGCTACCCCATTCCAAGCCCGACAGGGCAGCAGATTACTTTCCTTGCTTTAATTTTGGGTCCTCGGAATGGGAGTGTTATCCTTCACCCTCATCATCGTATCGGCCAATTGCTGTCCATACACTGGGATATCCTGCATTATTTAGCGAGTCCCCTGGGACTGCCACACCTGGAGTCTGGTCTCACTCTGAAAGTAGCCAGCAGATACTGCCGCTGAGACCTAAATAGGACATTTTGTGTGTGTAAGCACCAGCTCGATGAGGTGGGTCAAAATCTTCCTTTGTCCAAGGAAGTAGGAGCTGTGCTGTGCTTGCAAGCCATCGCTCCTTGCACATCTGCAATCAGGACTCTCCCCTTTCATGCGAATCCAGCGAGGGAGAACAGTAGAGAATTTCATTTCATTTTCTATCATCTCAGAACTAAAGGCCTTATCCCGCTCTCATTGAAATCCATCACCAAACTCCCAGGTCTGAAAAAAGGAAACGAAGGTACAATTCACTTGAGTTAATTTAATACAGGATTATAAAAGCATTTTAATATTTTGCAATATTCTGTTTTTCATGTTCTGTTTTCTGGCTGCATTCTTTTCTGTTCCTATCTCAGCCTGGTGTAGTTGTTGTCTCCAGCGTTTTACAGAAAGATGCAGTAAAAGAAAATCAAAGTGACACACGATTCTTGACACAGAATAGAATAAGGTTGAATTTTCATTTTAAATCCCTTTACCCACAGATACTATGAATTGAAATGGCACAAAATTGTTAAATTGCTTTACATTTGGGAAGCCTCAATTCATAAAAAATTGCTAACAATTTATTTTTGTACTACATGGTTGACATGGCTGTCTCTTTCTGCTGGGTTTTTTTCCCCCTTCAAGTGTGTGTCTGCTGAGATTCCAAGGAAAACCCAAGTGTGTCATAGAACATTGCTTTCTGATTTGCAAGTTAAATAGTTTACATAGGCAAAAAGTGGAGCAATTGGCATATTCCCTACTCAAACACTTAGGGGCTCGAACTGACTGCACATTTAAACCTGGCAGCCTTTCTCTGATATTTTTAGCTAGAAAAACATTTTGAAGTAACAAGAAAAGACAGATCAGATCTAGAGAAAATGAAGCTAAAAACACTACAGGGCATTTTTGTGAATTTCACTGCTTTATTACTTGGGCATTTCCGGTCTCTCTGTGTGGGTATGTGGAACAGAGCACATTTAGGCTTAGAAACTTTGGGCCACTCTGAAACAAATGTTACAAAGATGCAAGATGGAGTTAGCCTCCTTGCTGATTGATTTAGTCTTTCCGAAACTTGCAAAGCATCAGGAGCTTTCTGCTAAGAAAGATTAGCATTCAGAGCCTGCTGTTTTTTAATTAAAAAAGCCATTTAAATACAAGAGTTGGGGCGTCCGCCAGCAAGTGTTAAAAATACCTGTCTTGTAATTATCCCCCAAGCCCTTTTTCCGTTTAATTCTTTCTTTCTGTTTTTGCCCCCCTTAAATTCTTGACAAACTCTCCTCATTTCATCTCCCTGCTATTGTGGCTTTGTGCCTCCTGCTAGGGTTAGCAGCTGGCTATAAATCTCATGCCAATGCTGCTGCAAGCAGCTGGTGGGAGGTGTGAAGGAAGGATGTGCTCAGCATTTGGCTTGCTGGCAGAGGGCGTGCTCAATCACCTACTGTTCAAAGGGTGCGGTGAAGAAGTTCACTTCCAAAGCTGCAAAAATACACGCATTGGGACACTTTATCCCCGCAAGAAAGGGGGATAATGGCAGAGTCCAGCAGGGCTGATGATTTGGCTGCTTTGCTATTTTCTGTTGGACTTTAAATGAAGGAGTCTGAGGCCCTGGGAGGGGTGGGATCCTGAGAGAGGCGTGGGTGGAGGGCCAGGTCAGTCTGATGGCCAAAGAAGACAGTGGGGAAACTGAGGCAAAGCTATTGCAGTTCGACTTTCTCATCCCAGGACTGTGCTGAAGTGGCACACCCTTTGTGACATGTATATTTATAGCTGTAGATATATAAGCAGACTGCTTGTGTACATATTAAAACAGTTGTAGGCAAAGAAACATTAGATCAAGTGATGGTTACATCATCCCAACTTTTTGAAGCATTTATGCCTATTGCGTTTTGTACTTCTTGGACCTTGAACAGTGACATGCTGAATCCTTGACCCAGAAGACGAAGATTTGCCTAGAATACCTTTTTCCTGCAGGCAATCTTCTCAGGGTTTTCCTCACTTTAACTCAGCAAATCCTGGGGGCATGTGTCGAAGGCTCTGAGAACTTTTTCGATATCTTTGATAGGCACCTAGCAACCTATTGTTCTTTGTCACTAATGTAAAACATAACATCTCAAATGATCCAGTCTTTCTTGAAACTGTCCAATCTCTTCTGCTTCCTCTGCCCACACGTGTGTTGGAGTTAGCTCCCTCTGGATCAACAGCTCTGTTGATTCAACCTTGTTTCAGTTTCTCCTAGTTCTTGTGAAGCTTGATGATTCCTTCCCTTTCTGGGAATGTTTCCGGGTGCAGTGTTGATGTAACACAGGGAGCAATTAGTCTATTGTTTGTTTCCTTTGCATAGGAAACATGACTCTTCCATATTAACCCTTTGATCCCATTGTGCTACTTCAGAGATGTTAGAAATACACCGAGGTCTCAACTGCATTGATTTTCCCCTCTGAAACTTTCCCATCCTTGAAGTAGCACCAGTGCAGATCTGCTTGTGTTAGCCACCCTGGGGTGGGGGGAACGGACTAGCATAGACTAGCCATTGACATTTACTGGTATGTTGTGCAGGCCCATCCCAACACGCAGGCAGAAATACCAGTCAATGGTATATGCTAGTGTTCCCACCATTCTTAGCACTTAGCAATGGTAGGAGACTTCCTAGAGTAGACACAGGTGATCTAGACTACTGACTGCAGCACTCTCTTGCTGTATGCCTCTGATCTCACAAGTTTCTCAGCCGCCTGCCTGTCCTGCTATTGCGCCTCTCTCCAAACCACATCCTCTGTGTCACTTCCTTTTTTGCTCTGTGGCTCCTCCCCCCACCATTCCCTATTCCTCTAGCTTCATATTACTAGTTTGAAGAATCCATTTGACTCTGAGGAAAAATCTTTTTTATTATTCAGGACCATTTACTTTAGACTGTACATGGTCTGTAGATGGGCTTTTTTTTTTTCTTTTCAGCCTCTTCTTTTTGCCAGTAAATGTTTACCACTGAAGTGCATTTGGCCTCATTTGATTTTAAACATCCTAATATATTCTGCAAAATAGTTATTTCTTGAAACTTTCAATAGTCTTTCTGAATTCACACAGCAATTAAAAAAAAAGTTGTTTTATTATGGCACAATCAATGGCTGAATAAAGACTCAGATTCCAATACCTGCTTGTCTCATTTTTTTAGAAGCATGCACACACAGAGAGAGACTTCATTTCAATTTTTTGATAATGCTTTTGAGGTAGACTCTGAAAATGGAATTGATCAAAGCACTACATTTACAAATATGCAGATTCAGTTCTTAGCTGCTCTAATGAATGCACAGCAGTTCAGTGAAAGGGATGCAAATTTAGAGAGACCGGGGAGGGAGACTCCACATCTGTCTCCATCCATAGATTCCAAGGTCAGAAGGGCCGATGTGATCATTTACTCTAACCTCCTGTATAACACAGGCCATAGAACGTCCCCCAAATAATTCTTACAGCAGATCTTTTAGGAAAACATCCAATCTTGATTTTAACAATTTGTTAGTGATGGAGAATTCACCATGACTCTTGGTTAAATTGTTCCAGTGGGTAATTACTTTCACCATTTAAAACATTATTTATTTCCAGTCTGAATTTGTCTAGCTTCAACTTCCAGCCATTAGATTGAAAAGCCCATTATTAAACATTTGTTGCCCGTGTAGGTACTTAAAACAGACTCTGATCAAGTCACCTCTTAAACTTCTCTTTGTTAAGCAAAATAGATTGAGCTCTTATCACTATAAGGCATGTTTTCTAATCCTTTAATCATTCTCTTGGCACTCCTCTGAACCCTCTCCAACTGCTTAACGTCCTCCTTGAATTGTGGACACCAGAACGGGACATTGGATTCCAGTGCGGCTGTACCAGTGCCAAATACAGAAGTAAAATAATCGCTTTACTCCTTCTTGAGATTTCTGTTTATGCATCCAGGGGTTGAATTAGCCCTTTTGGCGGGCATCGCATTGGAGGCTCATGTTCAGCTGATTATCCACCATGACTCCCAGATCTTTCTCAGAGTCACTGCTTCCCAGGACGGAGTCCCCCATCCTGTAAGCGTGCCCTGTGTTCTTTGCTCCTAGATGCACAGATTTGCATTTAGCCATATTCAAACACAGTGTTTTCTTGCTCCCAGCTTACCGAGCGAGCCGCGTGGCCCTGAATCAGTGACCTGTCCTCTTCATTATTTACCGCTGCCCCTGGTTTTTGTGTCCTCTGCAAACTTTATCAGTGATTTTATTTTTTCTTGATTAGAAACATTAAATTTAGGGCCAAGATCATATCCCTGCAGAACCTCACCAGAAACACACACGCACAGTTATGATGCCCCATTTACAATTACATTTTGAGACTTATCAGTTAGTGAGCTTTTAATCCATTTAATGCAGGCCTTGTTAATTTTGCTGAAGTCAGCAATGGTTAAACTCATGTAGACTTCCATGGAAGCAGTCAGGCCTACAATAAGCACTTTTGAAATCCCGCCCCACCCCCCTTCCACCCTAAGTACTTATGTATATTGTGAGACATGCTTATTGCACAGTACAGAGCAGAGAAAGTATATGAAGGTACTCCTGGGTGGCCTTTGGAACCAGGGATTCACCATTCCATGGGCAGGAGAATTGCCAAATTTCTGGTTGCCTTTTCAGATACAGGTGCTGGCAAATGGGAACAGCTTATTAAAGAAGAAAAAAATGAATTGCCTGCCTCTGCTTTCCATTGATGTTTGGCAAACAAATAGAAAGTTGTAAGCCTTTGGTGTTCAAAAGACATTAGTGCCGTCATATTTAGAAAGCCAACAAGTCAAGGAACATGCTTCATCTCTGTCAGTATAGTGCCAAACTTGCTGTCAATGATCAATAGGTGTTACAGGTCTACTCTGCCCTCATTGTATGTGTGTGTGTGTGTCTGTACACGATGCTAACAGAGAGAGGGCTATACAAGAATGGAGGGAGTCTCTATTATCTCTCATAAAAATTAAAAGAAGACAATCTTTGACTGAATGGATCCATATATAACGAGCTCCCAGACGTCAAAGCTACTTTTCTTTTGGTGAAACAATGACCCCGAGGTCTTGTGGCTTTCTTACTGGGAAGGCAATTTGTTTACATCACAGAACTCATCCAAGTTTCCTTTGCGAAGCCAGAGATGATAAAACAAACCCAAGCCTACTGGCAGCTGATTCCCTCACTGGATTTGCTCCTTTTGACGGAAACTCTTCAGATGAAGCGTCACAGGTCTAATAACTCTCTTTTTAGTTATATTGCTTCGGTGCCTACCTCTCCCAGCCAGTTCAGAGCCTCACTGTGCTCCCGCTGTTCAGACCCATAGTCAAAGTTAGTCCCTGCCCCAAAGACCTTCCAGTCTGAGGACCCCAATCCTGCAATTTGCTACCTGTGGGAGGAAAGGATTTGGGAGCTGGTGGCTAACATTCCAACCAGCCCATGTGCAATGAAGTATGGGGGGCGGGGCAGTCGGGCGGCTAGGCCCTGATCCATACCCACTGAGGATATGAGGATCCTTCGTTTCCTTCACCTGTTTCTTTTCTCTCTCAAACAGCCAGTGTGGGATGGGGAGAATGGGGTAAGTGTAATGCAATTTTTGTTTAAATATATAAACCAGCTGTGTGCACAGTTTGCAGGGATAGCATCTGGGTTGTGGGGTCTTTGTTTTTTTCCTTTTTGTTTCGAGGTTGTTTGGGAATTATTTATTTCTCTCTTCCTCCTGCTTTGTTGGAAAGCAAAAACAGGCAGATTTTTATCCCTTCTGTTTCTTTTCCTTCACCTCATTTCATCTTCTTATCTTTTGTTGCGTGTCTCACACCTGTTGTTGGAGAATCAGGTCAGAAGTGGGCTGTAGAAGCTCGTGAGCAAACAGAAATTAGAACGGGATCCAGGAACCTGACTGCCATTAATTTCAGCAGGAGTTCAGCAACTTCTAAGGATCTAGGTCTTAGAACCTTTGGGGAAATGTCATTGTCCTTGTGCCCCAGGGGTGAGCCCATCTACTCCCAAATCCTTCCTCTCCACAGAGATGAGAGTAGGTGGTCCTGGTGAGCAGCTGCCAGTGAATGAGGTCCCAAGTAGTGGTGGGGAAAGCTGTGGGGGGGATACTCTCATCCACCTCCTAGCCATGTGGGGCCTGTGCCACTCTCCTGTGCATGGGGCCATTTTATAACTGGAGTGATCCCTCTCCATTTATTTTTTTTGAGAGAGACACATTACAAAATGCACACAAGGCAGCCTTCATTCTAATGTATCTTAAGTGCTGAGTTCTTTTTAACGTAGGTTTGGGTGGTCGTGGTGATTTCCTAAGGGGTGTGGTTTGGTTTTTTGTTTTTTTTTCCAAAAGAACCAACTAAAAAACATGAATTCCATCGTGTTGGTCTCCTTGATACCCACATGGTTCATGAGCAGGGTTGAAACCTTTAGATCCACTGCACAGACCCCTGCTCCTTCAATTAATGGGTTAACTGATAGCCATAGATAACCTTCTATGGCTAAGGACTGACACTAGAGGGAGACTGAAACACATGCTTTGCTGATGGGTTTCACAGATACTGCTGACAGGAGGGGAAGGGTGACACTCAGGAACTTGGTTCCTTTCAAGCTATGAAGAGGAATGTTCTCTAGTGGCCACAGAGTCTTCTGTCCGCTCCCCACAACATGACCCCTCTGCCCCACCCTTTCCATCCTGTCTCTTTCCCACTCCTGGTTTTTCATCCCAGTCCCGTTCTCCGTGCCCTTCCAGGGCTAGTCTCACTCCGCTGCTTCCTTGTCTGAGTCTGCCTCACCGGAGGCCAGTCAGTCCCAGATCCCCTGCCCCCCAGCTCCTTATCTAATCTACCTTCCCCCCCCTAAGGCCTTCAGTCATTCCCCCGCCCACTGGTTTCCAGTGCCAGTCTTGCTCCTCTGGCTCCTCATCCAATCTGTGTCCTCCCTCATCTCTTGTCCCAATATCTTCTCACCCTGCCTCCTTGTCTCATTGCCTTTGCCTGTTGATCCCAGGCTCTTCTCCTCTCTCCAGCTCCTCATCCAATCTGTGTCCCCCAGACTGTTTTCCCTCACTGAAACCCATTCTCAGTGTCCTTGGCCACCCAGCTCCAGCCTTACCTTGGCTTCCCACCCCAGTCTTCCCCTGTAGTTCTAGCCTCCTGGCACAGCCAGTCGCTCTTTTCCTCCTCCCCTCCCAGCCAACCAGCAGTCCCTGTCTCCTTGTCCTAATGTGCTCCTTCCCCTCCACCCACTCTGGTTCTTGGCCTGTCTGCATCCATGTACACATAGAATCATAGATATTTGAGTTGGAGGGGACCTCAGAAGGTCATCTAGTCCCACCCCCTGCTCAAAATAGGACCAACCCCAACTTCCTCCATGGTATCTGGGTCCCAGCAGGAAAGTCATCGACAGCCCAGCCCGGAGCTGCTGAGCATAGCCATTGTAGGGACAGTCCAGCTTCATTCCTTCAGCCCCGAGCGGACGCATGTTCCTGTGCTCTGTGGGGATGATGTACGCATAGTCCAGTTGGCACATAGGGGCTGGAGCACACTCTGTGAGGACAGTATCTATGGGGAATATCGCAGCTAAGTTCTAAGAGGGCTATACCGAGCATGTGTGAACTGAGTTGTTTTTCAAAGGTTTAACTCTTTAGGCCCAAGCTTAGGCAGATTTGTATGAGATTGGCAAAAGAGACATCGCTGGCAAAAAGGCCACCTCCCCACCAAACGTCAAGTCTCTCTGTTCCAAAGCGTGGGGCAATAGAACTTATCAAAGGAAAGGTCACCAGAAGGTTTTTAACCTGACAAAACATGTTTTTTACTAGCCTTTTTCTCAAACAACTGAACCATTTGGAGTGAAACTTTCCAGAAACTTTCAGCCTGAGTTAGTCACCCGACGCGTAAAATTTCAGCCTGACTGGTCAAACTTGGGCAAAGTTATAAGCAATTGAAAACAGAATCTTATAATGGGAAGTGTCAGGCAACCTTAATGGGCAGTGCTAGTGTCCCCACCTAAAACACGTCTCATTTACGGGGACTTGTGTGTGTAAAATAATATGAGAGAGTGTTAATAGATAAAATGCCAGCAGATGGCACTCAAGAATATGCAGCGTTGTTCCTGGGTTTTGCAGGACCAGTACAACTTCCTCCTCTTGTGCATTCCACGTGGCTTCACTTGTGTGGCTCTTTATAGCAGCTCTTAACAGTCCAGGGACAGAGTCTGACTGCATGAGACCCAGTGCCTGCCCATGTTCTCAAGAGGGTAGTATGCAACCCTGCTCTGGACTTTGCTTGGGCAAATGGCCCTTATTTCCTTAAGTCAGCTCAAGAAAATATTATTGGTTTCTTCAGGCCATTTTTCTGGGTATGGTACTTTGGGTGCTTGGAAAGTGCTTTATTCATTGTGCAATACAATTGTAAAAAAGGTATTTTTAACATATCTTGTCTAGCATGAGCCATAAGGAAATTTCTGAGGTGTCACTAATGTTCTTGCTATATGCGGGGGTGACACAGAGTTGGACACTTAACCGCATTGGTCTCTGGAACTCAGGCGAGCTCATGGCCCTTAAGGAGTGGGGGATGTTGAAACAATCCATTTTATTATGCAAACCAGAACATGCCCATGAAGAATAAAGCATTTGTGTCAGCACTCAGGGCCTTGGGGAAGATACCTACTCCATCCTATTGATCTTCATTTGTAATGTAAGCCTATGGAAAGTTGCCAGTGCCCGTTGTACTGAATGACAGAATTTTTTTTCACTGCTAATATTTTTTTTCACCGTACAACTCAATATGCAAAGCTTTGTCCCCTATCTTCTTGTCGGGAGATAGGAGAGCAAAAGAGAGAACGAGAAGTGACGCTTTTAAGTGAAGTTATGTTTTGAAACAAAGATGTTACACAAAAATGTAACTGCTGTAACACTATCAGCCAAGGAATTCCAAAGGACTTGTGAAATTTAGCATACTCCAGCATTTAGTCTGCGAAGGATTCCCTTGTCACTGTCAAAATTGTTTTAGAAGCCCAAATTAATGCACAGCGCTGCATTTATTAAAATGTGAAATAATCATACATTTTTCATTCTTTGTACACTTTAGCTAATTTTCACATAAATGAAGCACTTGGCAGTTGAAATTCCACATATGGTTGACACTGATGTTTGATGTCAGAACAATGCCCTGAGCTCCATGCAAATTAAACAGATTTTAATTATGCTGGCTACCCGTTCTTCTTTTACGGGGCGCCGAAGTAGAACACTAAAAGGAATTTTAAGTGTCATGTATTGTCAGCAAGTGACTCAAGCAGCTAGAATGAGTTCTCTCTCCATCTAAAGAGATGGCCCAAAATAGCTCACTACCATCCAGCAAATTAAAACTTTTTTTCAGGGTCGGAAGCTAGATGGACTTAGTGAGAATTTCAATATGCTGTTGTCACCACTGCATCCTTCAGTGTTGGATTAAGCCAGGGAGGGAGGCTCGTGAAGGCACTGGACCAATCCAGTCTACAGTTCCTGCATTTGGATGGCAAATACCTGTGCTTGCCATTGCTTCCCAGGCACTGCTTGCCAGTGCATGAAGTCCTTTCACTTTTCTGTAGCCAAATGGTTTTATTTGCTTTTTTAAAAGAAGCCGTGATTTTGGCCATACAATTCCATGGTGTAGCGCCAATCCCAATAGAAAGTTTTATTAAAAGCCTCACGCTGTCAAGGCATTTTGTATAAACTTGGAGCTCTTTTCTCCCTCTGATTTACACTAGCCCCTTAGCTATTCTTACGGGATCTCGCGCCAGGAGGCTCTGAATTCTAAGGTGAGTGGGACCGGGGTGCCTAATCATTTGGGCGCTTTTGGAATGTGACCTTTTAGGCTCTGATTCAGGAAAGCCTGTCAGCATCTGCTTAACTTCTGAATGTGCTTAAGTCCTATTGTTTAAAGTTAGGTACATGCTTAAATGCTATCCTGGATAGGGATGTTTTCCTAAATGTGGGCATTAACTTGTGCATTTCTCTACGGGTAAACGGGAATAATATCGAACTCTTGCAAGAGTGCTGTGAGGACAAGAGTGCTGTGTGGTAGTCTGAAGAACTTTAAAAAAAGATGCGGTATAATTTATATTTTTATCACTCCGTGGTTGTAGACACATTTGCTTTTATTATTGTAGGGCTTCTTAGTAGAATCTCTTTAGATCTTCACCGGAGGAGTAGTTTTGAACGTTTGGAGGGGAACCTCCACCCCACACACAGACACACACGCGCATGGATTTTCTTAAACAGATGTTAGAAAACACATGTAAGTCAAGTTTGGGAGTCTCCTGGCCTTGATGATTTCCCCTTGAAAATGTGACCACCCTGAAGGAAAAACTATGGCACCACACAAGTGGAAAGAAAAGAGCTGTTCTAAAATGTTCTGGAAGCTCTGCTGTCCTTTTGCAGAAATCAACAGGTTCTTCCTTCCCCATCCCTCCAATTTTTTTTATAGTAAATGGTGTCTCAAAAAAACCCCAAAAGACAAACCCACTACCAAAAAACCTTTTCACTCTCCCTGTTTCAGCTTCAAGAATGAAAGCTGCAACACGCATTCCCAGCTGGGATCTTGGGGTATGACTCTGCCGCTTCAGGCGGCGTAATTGCAGCATGTGTGGACATACCTGACCCAGCTTTGATCTAGTCAGTTCATGCTGATGGCACTGAAGCCATGGCAGCTTGGGACCCTGTGTAATTACTTGGGTGGCTAGCTTGCACTGACGTCTGTGCTGTGGTGGCTTCACTGCTATCTGTATGTCTACACGTGCTGCAATTATCTCCTGACTGCAGTGTAGACATGTGCTCGGTGTGGGTATGTGTGTTCTGCTTTCCTCCTGCTCGTCTGGATTCATTTCTTTCAGAGAGCTGGCAAGGGACTGCAAATGAAGATAAGATTGGTGCAAGATCACATCCATGATTAGATATTAAAAGTTAGACTTTTTCAGTCCAGGCCCCCTCTTGCACATGCAATTTGGGTTTGTCTTTTCTGCACCCACAAACGTAGCAAATACACATCAGGAAGTTTGCTGCCCAGATGCAAAAGATGTGCCAGCAAGTTTTGCAGGTGTAAAAAAAATAAGCCCCCAAAAGGCAGGCTGGCCTCTTGGAAAATGTAGGTGTAAAACTGTTGCAGCTTGTCTTGTTTCCCTTCTCAGTTAGAGGTTTCTCTGCAGTGGTCTTTGAAAAATGTTAGAGCTGCTTGCTTCAAGAACACAAATTGTGACCGATTGGGGCATCAGATCAGATTCTGGTAAGAAGTTTGCAGTAAAATAAATTTGACCAATATCTGATTAAAGGTCTTGACATGAAAATTTGCTTGTGACTAAAGTGAAACATCGCTTTTCGCTCCCACTGGACATTCCTACAGGAAATCCAAACTGGAATATCAAATGTAACGAACAAGAGCTGCATAGTTTGGAGAGGAAAGTGAAAATAAACCAAACTTCAAAAGGCAGTTGGAGAAAGTTCTCTCTCTTAAACCGCCTTAAAATGGGGATATTACAGAACATCTAGGGGTTGAACTGGGCCATGTAAATACTGACAGGCCCTAAATCTGCCCTGTAGGCTGAGTCATCAGCAGCTTCTCCTCTACATCTGTTAACATAGTAGGCTATTTTACTAGATCAAGGCCTTAGGAATGAGATGCATATTACTGGGCTTGATATTTGTATATATATTTTTTATTTCATTTTGAAGCTGAGGAGCATGACCCAAGTTCCAGGTATGAGTTACTCTCCAAGGGCTGCATGAAAATGCTGCCAGAAGGGCAGCCAAAGCAATTCCATTTTGCCAGCCTTGTGGGAAATGTTAAATTGACAACCAGAATTCCACTAAAGACCAAACCTTGTGTGCACAAGCTGTTGCATTCAGGGAGAGGAGGGGAGGAACATAGAGTTTCACATTGTAGATGAATGGGAAGGTGGAACCCAACCTGAAAGTCTGCAGAGAACAGCAGGGTTGAAGAAAACGGGAGAAACACTGCAAAGTGCTACCTGAAGTCAGAGATCTTGGATTTACTTTTAAGTGCATTCCTAAAGCTGACTGTCAGCGCATAAATGTTCTGCCTGAAGCCTGGAAGTAGGTATGTCAGCATAGCAGGGGGATGTTGATTTCGTTGTACATGTAATTATTGCTTAAATTCAGAGTGGATGTTTAAGCAAATAAAAAACCCTGCTGCTGTGCTTAAAGGTTAATAAGGGTAATACTGGGAAATGATGCAGCCCAAGAAAAATGATTTTGTATTGATTTGCTATCTTCCTGGTACTTAACATGTTGCTTACTATTAAGTATTGGGGGGACAGAGCTCTGGCTACTATTTAGTAGATTACATCAGCCTAATAAATTGGTGGTCAGGGCAGATGCTGTTGAAGCTAAGAAATGTTATAGATGGATGGGGCTGTATCAGCAGGGTTTTTTCCCCCAGCTTCAATTGCATTCTTTTTTTCCTCTCCATTTACTGCTATGTTACACTAACGGCTCCATTAAAGCGCACAAGCAGTGCATTGAAACAAAGTGAATGTGACCAAATAAAGCGTGCTGCACCCTCATTAATCATTTACAATAAGAACTTTTTAAGTGGTTTGGAGAAAGCAGGCTGTAGACAGTGGAACTAGGCCGTAGAATAGACTTTGAGCATTTTAGGGATTTCTCTTTATCGTGGTGCTGCTGCACCTTGATGGTGACAAAATAAAGAGAAGGAAAGCTCAGCCTATGTATGTATAATACATCTGGTCCACAGCCAGTCTCTCCCATAATATCCCTAAATCTTATTACTGGCTGGATTATAGCTGCTGAATGGCAAAGTGAAGAGCTTTAGGACTGTCAGCATTGAACCTTCTTTTCTGGGTGTGCCTTGCTTGCATGCCAGGAGTGGAAAATAAAATCTCCTGATGGCAAAGGAGATCCTTGTGTGTGTAAAACAAACATATAGACATCTACACAGAACTATATTAAGAGGCTGTTTGCTTGTAAAGCAAAGCACTCGCGCATAAACTCTTTAACTATATGACTGCATACTATTTTTTTTTGTCAGGGTCCCTCCTCATTCAACCAGGAGCAGCAATTGCAGAGAGAGTCCTGTTCAGTACCTTCATCCCAGGTTGGGCATGTTCACTGAAGACCCAATCTTTGGAGAATTTAGCTACCAAATTCGAAGTCTTTACTCTGTGTGTGTGTGTGAACTGCTTTCCTTCCCCAAAGGCTTATAATTTAGCCAAATTTTGGTATTTTTTTTTATAGCAAAGGCACATTCTTCACATAAAGGGACCGCCCCCCATTGCCACCTAATTTCACCTTGCCACCTAGTTTCAAGTCCCTGCTCCCAAAGAAGGGTACACTAAAGCTTCTCAATTAAACATTGTTTAAAAGCAAAAAACAAACACCAAAAAACCCAACAATTCTCGTAGGGAAAAATACATTGTTTTGCCAAATGGCCAAACCATTTTTACTGACACTTTCATAATAATGATGAATAATCGGCTTGAGGCAAAGTTGCAGGCAACTGAAGAAAGGGTCTTCTAATGGGAAGTGTATACTTTTGGCCAATCTTTGTGCAGGGCTATTCCATCTGAGTTCCCATGAGGGGGAAAAAAAACAGTGCAAAAGCTGTGCCTACATAGTGAAACTATGATTTCTTGGCTAAATTCAGGCTGACGTTAAGCTGATTAAATGTTTGTGTCCTGGCATATGTCTCTCTTCAAATCCGTGTAACAACTCAAATTATTTACAGATATCTATGTACCTTATTTATTCTACTGCTCAAGTGAAATATGTAAAGATACTGTTCTCAGAACATAAGGACTAGAGGAAAAGTTTACACGTGCTGGATTTCATTCGGAATATGCCTTTGATAGTCATGGTCCAAACCAAGTCTGTTTCCTGCTCCAAATCTTCCTGGGTAGACAATCTTCATGTGTTGTCCCTTTTCCCCCTTCAGCTGACTTTCAGTGCACTGATTGCTTGTCATGTAGCAAGTTTGCGCTGTCTTCTGCTGGATCATTTCTCCTGCTCCTCAACTCTAATCTCTGGTATACAGACTGAAAACTACTTAAAGATCCATAAAGAAATGGTAATGATCAGCGGAAAAGCATTTTGTGTAGATGTGTGGGGTTAGGTATCAGGTCTGGTCTTACCAATGATCTGAAGGAAGGGGTAAATGGCACATAAACTGCAAGTTTGTGTCCTTTTTATTTGCTATAGTTTTGGTCTCTCTAAGATCAGAGCGACAGTTGGACAAGATAAGACAGCTGGAGAGGCTGTTGAATTATCCTTTATTCCAACTCCCCTGACCCCCTCCTACAACAGGAGAGGTGCTGGGAGAAGTACGTGGTGTTGGTAGCACGCTTGCCCAGTCTAATGGTAGCAGGAGCATCCGTGTGCCATGTGCTACCATTTAACTCCCCTGGAAATGGCTACAGGCATTTTGCTAATGAGTTTGGTTCTTATGCAGTTTTCTTGATTTCTTTCACTTTCCTTACTTCCCAATTCATCTATAAGTAAAATTAAACAGTGAGATTAAAAAAAAAATCCCACCTTGTGTAATGTGTTTAATTTTTAATAAGGCGGAGATGGGATCAGGGCATCATATGCTGATTTGGGGGGAAAGGGGGCAAGGCAAACTGAGCACAGAAGCTTTTTCCAAAAATAAACAAATTGCGTCCCATCTTTGGCTGTATCAAATCCATCACTGCTTTGCTCTTTGACTGAAGTGAGCCCTATTCCTTTCTTAAGAGCCCCTGATACTCGGCTCGATATGATGACATTAGAACTCGGTTTCCTGCAGGAAAAGGTCTGGAATCAATTGCAGTACTGAGACCATGCTGAACGGAAGAATCTGCCCTGTGGCAGCAAGCACCATCTCGGGGCTAGAACTCGTTGGCCTTAAATACTGAGCAGAGCATTTAATTGTCGAATGCATAACCGTTTGCTATGGCGCGATTATCTTGCGTTTCCTAAGGGTAATTGAGATCCCCCGGCACACTGGACTTGGTGGAATTACAAGGTGTCTTTCCCCAGACAGCATGGGGTCTGATACCCCTTCACTCAAACAGGCTGCAAGCATTTCAGGCTTTTGGCTTACATTTGTTACATCGTTTGTTAAAGACTTAAATGGAAATTGCTGGGGAGAATGCAACACATTCCACTTCAGAAAGTAGCTTTTGAAAGGCACCGCTTCTGATTGTGGCGTGGCAAAGGCAGTGGAATTTCATGCCAGCTAAAACAGGTGAATTAATTTTATTCAACCAGTCAGTCTTGTACCTGTGCAAGTGGCATTGCATACAATGGAAAGAAGGGCGAGTGTTCAGTTTAGTTTACAAATGAAGTCATGATTTCCCGACCCTGAGTGGCTGCTCCGTCATAGTGGCTTGTCACCAAACACTCATTACAGAACCACCATTTATACACAGGTTTTAATTACTGTGTGTAATCCTAGTCAGATTATTTTTCATGTTGTGGATACATAATCAGGATGAGGGGACAAATTCATTCTATTCTAAGTTTTAGAGGAGGCCCTCAGCCTGTCTATAGTGTGGAGTTCCTTGTCCCGGTTTGTATTCATCTTCCCTGTATCAGAGTTGTCCATAATGTCCATTACCATAGTATTCAAGCATTTTCCACTGACACGTTTTTGTACCCAGATTAGCCTGTGTAACAGTTTGGATTTGCTTGTGCACGCAGCATTTATGCCTGCAGATACAATAGTCAGGCCCATAGGGTCTGCTCCAGAGCCCATTCAGGTTAGTAATGGAAGTCTTCCCATTAGCGGCTGTGGGCTTGGATTAGACTCTGAGTTTCTGAAGCAGAAATGTAGATGTGAAAAAGTGCTTGGGCAGAAATGAAAGCGAGACTGGTGGAGTGGGTCCAGTGGTGCAAGAGCAGCCCTTCAATCAGCACGCCTTCCTCCAGAAAGTTTTTCACACTTGTCGTTTTTGGCAGCACTGGTTACAAGAGAGGGAAAGAAATCATTTTAAATCACTAGACAAACTGAAAACCTCTCAGCGTGGGGTACAACCCAGACCTGCAATGACAGGAAGTGTAGCTCTTCCTTCCCAGAGGAATTCTCATTCTGACTAGCAAATATAGCCTTCGCTTTCCAGATATTTATTCACTCCACCCTGTACATGTTGTGAGATCGAAGCAGGGAATTAACTTCCTACGTGGTGGAAATCAGGCAGCTCCTCTGTGCTAAGCCATAGCTGGCTGCACAAAATTATACCTGCTCTTACAGAAGTTTCCTTTGAACAGGCAGCCCCACATATTATGTCTAACTTCTCTGAGTCGTCATTGCCAAACAATCTTACACTGTGTTCTGTTTTTCTACTAGAGATAATGGTGAGATAGAACAATTTACCAAGCCTTTCTGAAACGTAATTAAAGAACCACAGACAATTAGTGGATTAAAAACCAATCCATAAACATACAATGAGCCCTCACATGTAGGAAAACTATTAAGACTGGAAATAAAGCAGTGACCAGTGCTAAATCTATTCTCAGAAGGATAGGACACTGTGCCTATGAGAGCAATAAATTTGGTTCTTGGACACCTGGGAGCTTTGTCCAGCTCTGGCACTGATGCAACATGTGGATTTTGGTGAGCCGGTTGTATTTTATGTGCTTCTGTTTACCAAGGTAAAATGAATATTATAATTACCTCTCTCACAGTACAGGGAGACGACATCAATCAATGCTTGTTATACACGCACAGTCCTTAACGAACGGTTGGTGCACGAGGTTATTCTCACGGTACTCTTCAACACACATTTTTAAATTAAAATAAAAATAACCCAACTAATGTTAGTGTGTGTGAAAGGTGTCCGATTGGTTGTAGCACAGGTGCAGACAATTATATATTTATTTTATTTGTATTCAGTAGCACCTACTAGCTCTACTCATGGACCATATCATGGCTGGTGCTGTGCAGATAGCAACAGGATTGAATCTCTTCCACGGCATGTGGAACTGACGTAGATTTACAGGGCCTATGAGGATCTGAGATGGAAGTTTAGATGTTAAGAACCACAATTCACCTAATCATTTAATCCGGTTCAATTAGCCTCTATGGGGGTAAGACAAGCTACACAAGTGTTATCAAAGTGCTTTAAAAAAAGAGAGAGGGAGACAGACACACCTCAGGTATTTGTCAGGGGCAAGTCCATCTGCTTAGGACAGGGCTATACACCATGTCTGGGGTTTGATCCCCTGTATCTATTTATCAGCAATGTCTATTCCTCATCAAGTAGCAGATTGCTACAGCCTGGCACTGCAAAACACCTGTCAGTGTATCTTCAATATACAGCATCATTACAGCTGCATTGCTGCACATCATCAGTTCATTAGCGCTAAAGCTCATAAGCACTTCAGTACTAGCCTACCTTAATCTATTAATAGAAAGCATCGACGCTCATGGATAATAATAATTTTTCCCCATTCTACAAAAGAATTTGTAACCCATTGTCTGCAGCATTGGCAATACAGGGTGGAAACCCACAAAGTTTGTGTCTAGCTTTTCTCCTCCCTGCTTAAATCTCATTCCCGGAGTACCAGTTCTGCTTTCTCCTAATACATGAATCCCCCCATCAAATAAATTCTCCTGCCATTGCTGCAAAGACTTGATCTTCTAACACAGCCTGTGTGCTGCAGCACGGGAATATACGATGCCTTTCTTTCTCGCTTTCTTTCTAAAGGGAAGCGTCTTTAGACGTTGTCAAAATAACTGACTTTGACCTGAATTCAGTAAAGATGGGATTTTTCAGGCTAAAACCACCCTTTTTCTTTCCCAATACACTAACAGAAAGCTGGCCCAGTGCTGCTTTATCGCCAGCCAAAAAGCTAGTGGTGTCTCCCTAGGATATCACCTAAATCCATTCTGTTAATCAGCCACGTGTGAGAGGGTGCTGGTGGAAAGATGACATAACCTTCCTCTCTTAGGAGACTGACTGCTTGACCTCTGCGTTCCCCCGTAAGCTCTAACAGCCAGAAGTCACTGCTGAACTCGGGTCACTAATTATTAATTGCTAGGCTGGTTCAAACAGTGGGGCCAGACCTTAAATTGCAGGTGCCCCAGATTATTGGAGCCCTATCACCATGTGACATTTATTGTGAATGCTCACAGTGTGGGGTAAACTAGTGCTTGCTGCTGACTTGAGCTACGTGGCCAAAACAGACATTTACCTTTTGTAACCCATTGCAAATTTGTCTCTCTCTCTCTCATGCCCAGAGAGCTTTTTTTTTTCTCCTTTTCATTTTTCTCTTCCCAGTGTGTAAAAGTGAACCCTTCCAAATGACAAGGGATAACGAAGCAGGGCAGATTGCAAACTGACTCTCGGGCTTTGCAGCTGAAGGACCAATCATGTACCTTTACAAGGGGCCTCCAAATTTGGTTGAGCTGGTGAATGTTGGTCAAACCAGCACAGCCGTGGATCATTTTTCTGCTTAGTTATACCTTTCAAAAGCTTCCCGAGTTCTTTCAGAAAATCCTGGAAGGACAAAGTTTTGAAGACATTTGTTGGAGAGACGGAAATCGAAGTAATCTACACAATGTGCATTCAAGCGTAACCCAACTCCCTCTGACAATTCTACCGCTAGCCTTGTGGCTATTCCCTGGGAGAGCTTCATACTTTACCTTTTTGTTACGCTGAAAAGTGCTTATGTTACCGTGTACATTTATGCACCCAGACCTCTTCAGAGCAATTGTCAGGTGTAGCGTGGTGGTTGTTTTTTTTTTAACCCTCCCAAAAAGAATGAAAACAGCAATGTCCTTCAAGGGTCTGTTCCTGATCTGAGCTAAAGAACATGGACTTCCCAGAAGGCGGTCTGTGAAAGTGCAGTAAAGATAAATGTTATTGAAACCCTGCCTGCTGTAGATAGAAATGACATTCTGGATACATTCGTAATAGCCTGACTAAGTTATCGTATGTGTTGGCAGCATTTGCAAACCTGAACTTACAGTTTAAGCTCCCCTGCTTAATGTGCAAAGAAATCCATTCTAATCTAATGACAGAGAGAGACATTCAGATTTCTGGGCAACCGAAGCAAAATTACTGACCCAGATTTTATTAAAACTTTAACTAGGCAAAAAACCAGGAATTTCTAGAATTTGTCCAGTGTTTAAAAATTGACACTCTTCAGATACCACGTACCCTACTGAGGGCCTTTATATATGAACACAGACGGAGAAGGACGGGTTCAGGACATTAATTGGATGAATAATCTAGATGTTCTAGTGATGGCCATGTTAGGAAAAACTGATGGATTACATGCAACCCCACCGGAGGGGTGTATGTAGACTAGAGAACACTCCAGGCACATAAAAAGATACAGCTTTTGAGCTATCACTTTTAACAGCTCTGAAATGTCTGAACAGTTTTTTTTATGCTGTAATTTTGCATTGTTCATAAATATTCATCTGTACTGATGCTTTCCTTGCTCTTGTTTTGGGGAGCCGGCACAGTCTGTTGTTTGGAAAAAGGACCCTGACTGACTCCTGAACTCTACACTGAATATTAGGACTGGCTATCAGCTAGTCACTTAACATCTCTGTGCTTCATTTTGCCTTTCTGTAGAATGCAGATAGCCATGATAACTGCCTGCCTAAGAGTGGGGGGGTGAGAATTAATTGTTTGCAAAATGATTCAAGATGCTTTGATGAAAGGTGCTATATAAGTGCAGTTGACTGATTTTGATTACCATGTATTCTGGATGCCTCTAATGAAAAGGGCATGTTTTGCTTAACTCTCACAAGGTTGAATCAGTCTAGCTGGTGAAATGTCTCTGCTTTAAAAAAAAAAAAAAAAGTGGACAGTTTCTATCTTATCCAACCCATTGACTTGAAGGTCTGAGCACCAACTGGTTAAAGGGGGGGGGCTGGGGAAGGAGTGGCAGTCCCATGCATTTGAGGAAAATCGGCACTGAAGTCCTGGGGACATTATGTTAATGGCATTACTCAATTTCTGGAAGCAATGCTGATTAAATATTCATTGACTTTGATTATACTGAAATTAGGACTAAAGCGTGAACTCAAATTGAGTGGAATAATGGCAGTGTAAATAATGCATACTTTCTAAATTGAAAACACCAGCTTGTGCAGTACTCTTCCCTCCCTCCACCCCCCGTTTGTCTTTGTGCCATTTGTTTAGGAGATGATTATACTGGTGCGTGCATATGTAGCTATCATTTTTACCAGCTGGGGAAAAATGTGAAATTAAAGGTTTCTGCATTGTTTGCTTTTCCTTAGTATTGGAAAACAGAAGTAAATATGGTACAGCAAAGACTTCGCAGCTAGATTCATGAAAAATGGGAAATAGCTACAGGCAGCATTAGAAAAGTCACTGATAACTTTTGTTGAGGCTGAGCTATATTAGTGACAGTCAGTCCCATAGAGATAAATGTTAGGAACAGAAATCTCCGAGAGCGCTCTAGCTACAACAGGGCGGTGTCCTTTCTCGGGCATCTTGAGAGACGAGCAGATGGAAGGGCCAGTGGTTGGGTTTTAGAATACGCTCAGGAGACCCAGCCTCAATTTTCTTCTTGTACTAAAACTTTGTCTCCATTTTGAATGTGCCCGTTCAAAGAAGCGATGGCCGCGTGGGTGCTGATTCGATTCGTTCCCACCTCAAGGTGCATGTAAATCTGAAACATGAAGTTCACTCCATTCTGTGCCTTGCTCCGTATGGTTTGGTTCTCTGTCTGCAAAAAAGTGCTTCCGGAATCCCTTACCCTTCAAGTTTACTCTGTGCCACAGGGAAATGGTGCCCCTGAGATCATCCATCTGTGCATCCCCCGTGAGGGATGGGGGAGGAAGGTTTCCCGAACCTGTGAGGTAGTCAGGGCTAAACAATTGGTGGGTGTGATGTACAAGGTGGCAGGCTGAGAGCAGGATGCTAGGGTGAAGGATCTGCGTCCCACCAGCCCCGTGCAGGTGGGATATATGGTTAAAATATATATACAAAATATATGGTTCAAATAAGGAAATAAGCAATTTTTCAGTAATGCTGTGCTGTGACACTTGCATTTTTGTGTCTGATTTTGTAAGCAAGTGGTTTTTAAGTGAGGTGAAACTTGGAGGTATGCAAGACCAATCAGACCACTGAAAGGGTCGTCTGGAAAGGTTGAGAGCCACCGGTCGAGGAGATCTGCACGGAGTTTCCTTTCTTCTAGCCCCTCTTTTGTAGTTGTTCCCAGGAGAGGGGGTACTGTGGGCCATGTAGGCCTCATTCCTGCAAATGGATTTGTGTGGGTGCAGTTCTGGACCCATGCAGAGCCCCACTGATTTCAGTAGGCTGCACATAGTCACGAGGATGTGCTATGTCCCTGGGTTTCTATTGCATAGAATTCTGTATCTAAAAATACCCCTTTACGTTTTAGCAGAGTTGCGTGAAGCGTCAGATAACAGCGTCTGAAAAATCAGAAACTTCTTGTTAATACAAAACGTCCAATGTGAGAGTTACATCACGGCCAACTGTGCGCTAGGCTGGGAGCCGGAGGCCGTGCGGGTTCACCAGACTCAGAGCTACTTACTATGGAACCAAACCAATGGTTTTTCAGAGTTTACATGTTGATTACAGGTCAAAAGCCCATTAAAGAGCAAATCATTTAACGCACGGCCCTCTTTCAAGCCCCAGGAAGCTTGCTTTCTTTGACGGGAAGATGGAAGGGGTTCTTATTCATACTTCGCTTTTCCGTACACAGCAGGCCCGTGTGCTGCCTGAGATTTACTGGACTGTGAAGTTCAAAACAGAATATGGAGAAAAGAAAAACTCCTTAAGATCTGGCCTTTTATGCCCTCAGGCAGAAATGCATCTGTGTGGAACCATGACTCTAGCTTCTCCTTCGGCACTGCCCTGCATGGAGTTTCAGCAAGCCTTTCCCTCAATTCCTAGCAGCACAACCTCGCCCCCCACCCCCAGACATGGGTGGAGCAGCAGAATCCCTTCCTTGTCTGAGATAAGCAAATATGGCAAGTTTTGTGTGTCAGCACAGTCTGCAGCACTAGGCTTTTAGTGCGCCCAACACTCCCCATTTGCTGGGGGGGAAAAGAAATTCTGGCTTGAATTTGCCTCATTGCATAGGTAGGGTCAGGGCCAGGGATAAACTGTGACTTATAAGGGTTGTGTAGAGTACTTAACATGATAGCCGAGTGTCTCCGCTGGCTGGCGTGTATGTGTGCAATGGTGCTATTTCCTTCCCCCCTACACCGCCCTGCTTTCGGAGAGATTAGCGGCCCGAGTCAGGAGCAGGGACGGCAACTATAGCTAGCCTTGCTTCCCGGCGCAGAGCTCTGGGGACGTTCCTTGTGCCCTTCCCCGCACCCCATTTGAACCTTCCTGCAGGGACATGCTGCAATTTGTCCTGGAGTACGTGATGTGTAGCTCGCCATAAAACAGATACGAGATGGAGACAGCTGCATCCTCCACCATGTCTTGTAAACTTTTCCACTCCTCCCCTGACTCATGAGTTTACTGTGTGATCTTCCAGGGTCACCCCACTTGGGACTTGCTGTTACCATTTTTCCTGGGTTTACTTTGTTTGTTTGGCTACTTGCAACCATTTTTTAAAGGCTTTCTGCCTGCATTCTTTCTCTGGTATTTCATAGCTCCTGGATAATATAGGTGCTCTTCCTAAATGACTGTTCTGCCATTAACTACCGACTCCCAGTCACAAGGCAGTGTTTGTCGCTTTGTGCTATAGACTCTTCTGTTTATTCTTTAAATATTTTTAATAGAATTATTATTCATGAGTAAAATGCTTCTTTATAAAGAAACATTTGGGCACCAAGCTGCCAACTACCTAAAACCCTGGTAGGATCCATTTATTTCCAAGCAGAATGAATGTAACATCATAAAGCATGAGGATTTGTCTTTCCCTCTCTATGAATTTCCTCTCCACCCCCCCAATTAAAATTCATGGAGATAACAGTAAATTTTTGTATAAAAATCTAGACTTGCAGGAAATGAACAAACAGATTCTAATATGTAATGTACTAAATATATATAAAGAAATTCACAAGGGTATAAAGTAGGCATAAGAATTAAAGTGGCTTCCTGGCTGACTTGAACCTGCAGCATTGCTGGAAATGGGTAATTTCTGGGTACCAGCAGGAATTTTGCCCACATCTTTGAACTCCTCATAAACTACGTCTACATTGCAATAAGAACCTGCAGCAGTGAGTCTGGATCAAGTGACTCAAGCTTGTGCTATGGGGCTAAAAAGAGCCATGTAGACGCTTTGGCTGGAGCCTAGGCTCTGAAACCTGCTTCCTCTGAGACGTGCTCCTGTTGGTGTTTTATTGCAGTGTAGATGTACCTTATGAGGAGCTGAAAGATGTGGGCAAAGTTTATTGCAGTGTAGACATACCCTTAGGCTTGATTTTTATTCTGAAAAACACAGCCTAGTCAGTGATTTGAAGTCAGTGGGAATTGCAGTTGCTCAGTGCCTCTGAAAATCTGGCCACTGGCATATTCTGTCCATGTAGATCTTGGCAAGTAGGATTTGTTCTGCTCTCTAAATTTATGGACAGTTCAATCAAAGGGTAATCCTTAGACAAAGCGTAGTACTTAGATCCTATAAACCATTAAAGACGAAACTTCCCCATTGAACCATCTGCCTGTGCTGAGTGTAGCCTTGTTAGCAAAAGCAATTAGCACCAGGTTAGACTCCGCAATGCTGCTGGTTTGGGTTTCTCTGTGGCTGGCAGCTGAGTGGGTGGTGGGAAGATGCAGCCCTTCCTGACTGGTATGTTAAGACTATGTAATTTTGGAGTCCCCCCTTTTCTTTGCTTCCTTTCTCCACAGTGTAGCAGCCCACCAAACAAGAAAGCTATAGTATTTATACATGTATTTAAGCAAAGATGTCCCAGCTTAGAAATTTTGTTCTGAGTGCATGAGGTTCCATCACTGGGCAGTGAATGACCCATTGCTAAGCGCTGAGTCATGAGAAGACACTCGGCTGTTCGAATGTTGAGCATCTGTATGTCTCCTCCTTCCCCTTTTAAAATCTCTTTGCAGCATAGCAAGGCACACACATTCTTCATAACCCTTGCTTGTCTCTGTGTAAATAATTAATCAGAAAGGGAAAATAATATAAATCCCAACGATCATATCGCTATTAAAATTGCAGAAACATTAATGCAGCCAATAAGTATTGTTTTTGTAATTAGACAGCCTTTCTGGGCTGTACCAGCACTCCGAATGAAGACCAGTTGCTGGAAGGAAGCCATGTAAATGTTGTGACCGAGAGACGAAATCTCTGTTACCGTCCCTTAGACGTTCTAAGAGGCAGATGCATTTCTGAACTAATGCAGGCGCCAGCGCAGGAATGGAGGGGGAACCCCTTTGCGTCTCTTCTGTGCAGTTGGCTGTGGGCCTGGTGAGGCTATGGCCCAGGCTGTTAGCCCCCAGGCTGTGCTAACGTGACATGCTCCTGTCACAATGGCCACTTCAGGGGCACAGAATTACTGGGATACAAGTCCATCCTCGCCATGTGTCTTCCTGGCCCTGAGCAGCATTCTCCCTCCTCTGGCTCGCCTCTGCTCTGCCTCCCCTTGGAACGTCCCCGGCACTCTACTGAGGAGGTGGTGCTCAGCCAGCCACTTAGCTGTGCATAGCGGGCTCTGGCACCAGAGGGTATTCCCCAGAGAGACCTTCCCCCCTGCCTTCCAGTTCCATAGTACAGTGCAGAGATGCAAAGAGAACATCTTCATCACTTGCTACAGATCGGCAAGAATAGCATTCACCACAGTGTTGTGGCAGAACAGCATTGAGTAATTGGAGGAATCCTAGCTTTGACTTGAGCAGCTTTCCTCCCAAACTTAGTCACCCCACTTGATTGCTTGTGTATGTGCCATCCACGGAAATAGGGTGTTGAGGGGAAAAGATGAGACCCCCAAATTCAAGTCTGATTGATAGTAGGACTGTGTCTAAATGTGGCTGGCTCATACTCTGTATGTACCAAAAGGAGCTCTTGTGTCATGTTCTCAGAGTTCCCTCTTGACTGTTTCTATGACTAATTAAACTTTAAATGTATGATAAGTGAATAATTATGGTACATTTCTGTCATAAAGGATATGACCTTTTAATGTTGAAATTCCCGTATAACCCCAGTCAATATGCTGGTGCAATTACGGTACTGTAATTAATACCAAATCACTGGTTTTCACTTACAACCTTGACGTTTCACTGCTATTGTAGTAATAGTAAACATCTTATTTATATCGAAGGACTGTGCTGAGAAATAATTAGGCAGGTAACTCTGCCCATTGGGGAATAGTTGTGAAGTACGTGTAAGAGCCTCTGTTGGTGGCTTAATGCATTTAAATTCTATCCTATTGTAGATTTCACATGGAAACGAATCTGGTTGTCTCCTTTCTTTCACTAATGGATATTTCTCATAGGGCAAACCGAACAACTGATTTGTAGAAATCAGCTATTGTGGGCCACAGCTGGCTTAGTACAGGTGTCTTTGGTAAGGACTGAGGGGTATGAACAGAAATATGTAGGGAGTTAATGTTAATGCCCTGCTTCTGTAAACATGAGGCTTCCTCAATAAAATAACATAGTCTGGGATTTTCAAAGGAACCCAAAGGGGTTAGGCACCCAATCCAATTACATGTCAATGGGAGCTGGACACCTGTGGGTTCCATTGACAACCCCAGCCTTCGCAACAAAACACCTGTATGATGCAGATATCTTGTGATCTCAGTTGTGAACAATTTTTTAAACCCTAGTACCTGTCTACATTACTTTTGAAAATGGAACTTAAGCTCTTCAAGTGCTTTTGAGAGTTTTTTACCCAGAATCTCATTCGATCCTTTTTAAACACAACAGGTCAGGTCAAGTTGTATATGGATGGGAAATGTCCAAGAGCAAAAATAGGTGTGGCAAGAAGTGGTGTTGGTGTGTTCCATCGGTGGTGCTGCTTCTTCTAAACCAGCTTCAAGCAGTGGCCAGCATGTAGATACTGGGTCGTGTGCAGCCGATGGGGTAAAATAAAGGACTTCAGCACTTGTGATCATTAAAAATCCTGTAGCCGTTTTTCAGAAGAGTTGGGCATTAATCCTAAAGTTCTGTCTCACATACTTGCTAGAGGTGAACAGAAAAAAAAATGAAGCAAATTCATCAGTCTTATTTTCCCTGAGTTTTGTTGCTGTTAAAATGTTGTTTGGCTGGAAATTATTGGTCCAGCCAAATAATTACAGATGCCTACCCAATTTCCCCCTGCACATTCCAGTGTTCACCACCACTGACAAGCACTTGGCTGCTGCATTTCTAGTGGTTTCATTTTGATAGGGGACGAACTGATCATTGGGCACTGGTTATAAAGGTCCTTATACAATGTGCAAAGCACCCAAGAATCCTTATGCTATGGATAGTAAGAGAACCATCTTCTGCATGCGTGTCCAGCTTCTTCTCAAATACCTACCTGGGAGAAAGTTAAAGGACTGGCTGTATGGCCACTTACCACCTGCAAAGCATGCCAGATGTTTTGTGTCTCTGTTCTTCCTTCCTTTCTTTTAGTGGTCATTCTTTTCTCACAAGCTGGTGGAATCAAGAGCGCAATAAGGCATGCCGAGACATGGAACCTAAGGAAAAAGGGCAGTGCCACATTTTCCACTTGCTTGCTTTTCTCATAGGAAAGGCAGGAAAAATTGATCTACACTGTGTCTTCTGATTTGCCTCAATCTTCTGGAGAAGGCATGTCTTCTCAGGAGCAGGAGACCTCCAAACTGGCTATAATCTGTCCAGCAGTAGTTGCTTCTGAGCTCTCCATCATGGATCATCGTCAAGGAAATTTCCTGTATAAATGTTTCTATGGTAGTGTTAAGTAATAATTAGCTCTCTACATTGCATTTCAGTGCTGCGACTGGGCAGCTTCCAAGGGCAGATTAAACTAAAGTGCAGAGATAATTTACTTGCCTGCGGGGCCAACATGATGAGTGGGCAATTGCATAGGTGTGTCTATTCATTCTGGTATGTCATTCATTTGCAAACCTCTTCAACTTAGCAGCATGATCCATAACCACAAGTGCACCATCAAGGAATATGCTAGTTCCTTGCCACAATGCTATATGATGCTGGATATTATTTATTGATGGAGCTTGGTCCCCTGTGTGCATTAGTCAATAAATTGATTTTCAATGCAAAAATCTGGGATTGTAGAATTTATGCTGCATTCGACTTCCTGTGATCCTGTGTTTCCCATTTACTGATGTTTAAAACTACAAGTAGCAGATGTGTATTTTGTTGATGTATTTCCATTTCAGAATTAATATTGTTAGTCACTGAGCTATCTGCAAAGATCAGTGACCATCAGTTTGGATTTGTGCCAGGAAAGACAACAATGGCTGCTATCTTTGCATTAGGACGGCTTGTGGAAAAATATAGAGGACAGTAGAAAACCTTGCACATAATATTCATTGAGCCTCGAGAAGGTTATGATCACATTCTGAGATAAGTCACCTGGTGGTGTATGAGAGTCACCAACTGATATCTGAAGGCTTTATCAGGCTCATCCAGAACCTGTAATATGGGTGCTGTTGGAGGGCCACAGAGAGAAACGGAACGTTTTCTAGTAAGAGTCGGAGTGCACTGACGCTCAGCACCATCCTCTTTTTGATCCCGTTGTTGCTTGATGCACTTACGGAAAACATCCAGAGACTGGCGCTCTGGTGCATGCTGTTTGGGGAGAGCAGAGAGGAAGTGGAAGAAGGTTTAGAGAGATGGAGGTGCATACGTGAAATAAATGGCATATAAACCAGTAGAAATAAAACAAAGCATACAATCGGTAAATTCAATGCTACCTGGCAGGAGGGTAACAAGATTGTGAGGTACAGAAATTTAAGGTACAGAAATTTAACTACCTATGTTTTTGGTAGAGAAGATAATGGTGAACTCAGTGATGAAGTTCTAAGCTGAACAGAAAAGGTATGGACCACATGGAGAGAAGTGAATGGAGTTCTCTGTGATGGAAGAATGCCTATCAAACTAAAAAGTGTGATCTAAGAGATGGTCCTTAGACCTACACTTTTGTATGGCTCTGAATCCTGGGCAATGAGCAAGACAGAACCAGCTCTTGAATACAGTGGATAAGAAAATGTTAAGATGGATGCTTGGAATTACAAGCATGGTCCATGTTTGAAACAAATGGATTCGGTGAAGTGTGAAAGCTGTACCAATTATAGAAAAGCTGAGGGAATCCAGGCTTAGAAGGTTTGGGCATGTGAAAAGACGATCAGAAGAATACTCAGGAAACAATGTTTTCAGCTTAAAAGAAAAGGGTAAGGGAAGAGTTGGAAGATCCATAATGAGATCGATGGATGTCCTACAAAAGGATTTGATCAGTTGCAGAGTTTCTGAGGAACTGCTTCCAGGACAGACTGGAATGGAGGAGTACTTGAAGAGCTGACCTTATATAGATGGGACTCAGACTAGGTGGAGGAGGGGGTGTTACTGAGCTGGGAACAATTTGGGCATCCGTGTTCCTTCTGTGATTATTAAAACAAACATTTCCAAAGTATTTTAGTCTTGTGAGAGGGGCTCAGATTCCAGACCTACAAATACTATTTGTTTCTGTCAGTTTCTTTGGCCTAGGGCCTCCGCTGGTGTCAGTCAACATAGTTCCAACAAAACTATGCCAGTTTACAACATGGTGAGGCTCTGGCCTATAAACTTATAATGAGATTTTTCCCTCCTCAAAATCTCAGAGATGAGACTTTTCACAAAAAGTCAATTTACAAAGCAGGCATTGTTTTTTAATATTTCTGAACAAGCACCGTTGCAATATTAAGTCAATTGCAAGCAAAGCAATTCATAATTAATATAGGGCAAGGATGTCCTGTCCAAAAATTGTCATTAATACCATAACGATGATTATATATCACACTTCTGACTTTCTGTGTGCACAGTCTGTTGGCTTGGTGTTCATCACCGCCATTTGGTGAGTTCTTGAAGTTAAATAAGCAAAGAAAAGGTAGAAATGAGAAAAGTGGTTACATAGAAAGGCTTTGGGGACAAAAACATGCAATGTAAAATATGCTGTTATCACTTTAATTGCCTCTTTTAAGCTGCACCGATATCTATATATATTTTGAGGAGAAAATTTAGCCTTCAGCCAGGGATCTACTGATGATAGACCAGATTCTGCAAACAGATATTTCTGTGCACCCTTGCAACTACAAGGATTCTTCATCATCCCAGTGGTCGGTGAGAGAGCCTCTGTTTGCAGAACTGGGGCTTGTAACTTTGCTTTGAATCTCTAGGTATGTTACTACCCTTTATCAGTGCCTGCCCTTTGGAACTTGGAGATCTGCATAGTGTATGATATGATGCAAGACAGGCTCCTCAGAAAAAACACCAATTCCCCAGCGTCTCTCCCCACAAATTGCACCACACTAAGGATGCTCGCCTAAGGAGGCCCATTACTACAAATGTTCTGAGTTGCAACAGAGAAAGTGCTCGCTCACTGTGTGATATGATACGATAAGGGTGTGTATATATAACATACTTTATGCAGTCAAAAATATATGGGTGAGATTTTCAGAAACCCAAGGTGTTGACCTAACTTTGACCCTCTCGACGTCAGCCAGGGCACTGCTGAACAGTCTTGAAAATCCCCTGTTTTGTTTATTCTAAACTATTGTGCGATATCACTGCCACGCTTCCTCGCTGAGATGGTGGCATTTCAGTGGATGATGAATACATCATTTCTGAAGACCTTTGGGCGCTTTGGGATGGAAGGTGCTACATAAACGTACAAGTATCTTCTAAAATGGAGATTCCTCCCTGGTGGGATGCTGCACTTCAGGAGGATTTCAGGCTGGACAGTTCCCTGGAGAAAGCCGCAGAACATAGAGTTGTAGCAACGCTACACTTATTTTTTTGCTAGCTTCATGTCTCAGATAGGGCTGATCAAAACAGTTTTGTCACCTTCTTCTTTTTTTTTTCCCCAACAGAAAATTAGAATTAAAGCAAAAAGTTTTTTTTTACAGCAAGTGTCATCTGTACATCAAAAAGCCCCCTTGAACTTTTCAGGTCAAGCCTGAACATTTCAGTTTTTACCTTTTTTTTTTCCAATGAAAAGTTGAAATTTTCAATAGTGAGCAGGGCTGGGGGCCCACGTTTTCCGGTCAGCTTTAGTTACAGACCCTGTAAAAGTTCGGTCAGCCAGTCAGTCTTATAATACGGCATATGGTGATGGCTAATGGAGTATACAAACAAATAACTCTTGCTTTCTGCAGCCTCTCAGTTGAATTAAGATCATATACTGCAACCACAACCCTTGTGTGAAAGTTCAGCCAGAAAGCCAAGGGAAGTGGAATAGTTTGGGGAGGGTGGAAGAGGCAGGAGACCATTTACACTAGCAGAGGATCTGGCAGACAGGAGATAAAGAACTAGCACTGGGTGGGTCCGTGCCATATGTGCAGCACAGAGCACTGCCCATAGGGTCTTAGTTTGCTATTGTCAGCACGTGCTTTGGTGGGCGGGCAAGGAGCAGTGCCTTTGTGCTGCCAATAGATCCATGATCAGATAGACGCACTGATCAGCACTTGTATACCACAGTGACAGGTGCTTCAGTACAAGGGAGTAGGCGAGAACTGACTTCAGTGGAAGTTGTGTGTATGTATTTGAAAGCAGAATTGGGCCCAGTAAGTTCAAAAGAGTGTCACAAGGGAAATTCGTTGCATAATTAGGCACAACAGCTTGCTACATTTAGAAATCCTCTTTATTTCATAATGATTTCAGTGTTCGCAGTGACACGTGCCCATGTGGGCTGTGATGAAAAATGTCAGATTTGATTTGGGTATGAGTGTGCCCAGAAACCCGTGGAGTTACTCACACACTCACGTTCTCTCTCTGTTGGCCTGCTTCTGATCTCTATAGAAATCAGTCCACACAAGATCAAAATCAGGCCCTTGTATGTGTATATGTGCATGTGCATGTGTATTTTTGTGTGTGTGTGTGTTTATAGTATGCAGGTACAGAGGTTTTATACATATCTTTGTTAAATGATCACTGCTGCGATCTTAATGCATGCTTAGGAGCTGTTTTGGGATGTAGTGACCTGTATGCTCCTAAACCAAAGCTCCTGATTAGTCGATTAGCCCTGAACCTCTTTCCTGTTTTTCTTTTCCCATTGCATAGTGTAGCTAGACCTACGTTGAGGTAGAGAATTATTTCCTTGTTTTAAATCTCAGTTGGAAAATGTCAAAGTTCAGGTTTAGAAGAGAGCGAAGTCTGGGTGCTAGAAGAAGGAACGTTCTTTTTAATTAGAGTTATGCCCTGCGGCTGTAAGAAACCATTATGTTTTTATTCTTCCCTTGTACTTGTTCCAAAACCTTTTACATGATCAGACTAAAAGGTAAGTGCAAATGAGGAAGCAGCTAAAGAAGTAAAGAGGATTCATAAAAGAATAGGGAAAGCCACAAATCTGGATACTTTATGTTTATATAATAACTGCCTGACATTTAAGTCATGTTGCATATCCCTTCCGGAGACGAGATTTGCAAAGACCATTTCCGTACTCAAAATAATGCTTAGGTTTGTGGTCCTGAACCTAAATGCTATTTTTGACATTTTTGAATGCTTTAATTAATGTGGGACATGGCTCTAAGTACGTGCCTTCTCTTACAGTGCAGCTTGGCTTCCCAAACTGTGGTCCTTAGATTATTCTCGTGGTGCTCTCTCTCCGCCTTGTTCCCAGATGCTAAGGAGCACTGAATGACAGCTGAAATCTATTAAATACTTCTTAATACGATTTTTCCTTGTAAGCAGTTGCTGTGATTGACATGGGAATATTCTGTGATCTTGAACCAGAGGTCCACCCAATCACAAATGGGATGGCTTTCCACCAGGCAGTCCCTTTACTGAGTGGTGGTCCAAACCACAAATATTTGAGAAACCCTGATCAGATGGATTCTTCCAACTCTGTAGAGCCACGTCAACTGGAAAGTGAACTTGACTCTCAAAATCCACTCATTAGCACAAACCTTTCAAAACAGTGAGTTTCGTTGGTCTTGCAGAATTCAGAAGCTATGCTTCAAATGGCACCATCTCCTGGCACTCCATGTATGAACTGTGGACATGTCTACAGCTATAAAACACCCCTGTACCATGCAGCAGTGACTGCCGCTGTTTGTGCTGCCATGCCCCGCCTCCTGCACTTTGTAGCTCAAAAACCATGCGCTCGCTTAAAGTGGGGACATTCAACTGGCAGAGAAAATGGGTTTTGCTCTTTGTCCCTGCAATGTAGTATGTTTACCATTTCTCAATTTTCTCTTGAATTAATACAAAAAACCTTGTATGGTCTTGAACTCTTACATTTTTAGGATATGTGTATTAGGCATGTGCAAACCATTTGGGTTCTCCAGGTAGGAAGAGATTGTTGGGCAGGTTGTTGGACAACATGCTGTAGGGAATGATCTTGAACCAAATGACTTTAAAGATGATTTATTTGAGACACACTCATGGCCCGAGCACAGGACTGGGAGCCAGGAACTCACGATTTCTAATCCCAGCGCTCTCACTAGATACAGTAGCATTAAGCAGATAATAATTCAACTTCAGTGTCTTTGTTTACCCTGAGGTAGGGAGGATGAATTAGTTAATGCCTGTAATGAACTTTGAGAGTGAAAAGCTTGAGTACTATGTGTTTTTGATGATTACAAAAGCTAGTGTTTATGGATTTTTGTATGGTGCTGCCGAGCTAGTCTGCGTTTTGCAAATCTGCACGTCTCTCAACCCTTCAGCAAAGATGCTGCTAAGATCTTTCCCAAAACCTGTAGCTGCACACTTATGAGTGTCGTTGAAAATATTCGAAATAAATAGTGAAAATGGAACTATAATTATCAAAGTGCATGTGCATCTTGTAATGCAATTTCCTTTCTAAAGTTTTCTCATTTGCAATAGCTGGAGACTGAGACAGTCCCTATCCAGCAGAGAGTACAGAGTAATGGAAATTACCGAGATTCTTCTATCTTCATCAAAATCTAGCTAGCTATGCAGTATAAGCTGTGCGCAACGTGGCTATATATATGCATGGCATAGATGGCTATAATATAGCTACCGATGAAACATATACATTCCTGTATAAAATTATGCTATGTATTACATGGAAAAACACCTCAGCAACCATGTCAGGCAGGAAGCGTTGATATAACAGGAGAAAAATATCCCACTTTTTCCACCTTATGTCTTTCCTGATAAATATTCTTTCTGCAAACATATAAAGGAACATTATGTTTGATGTAAGATACAAAAATTGGAAAGTGTTATCAACAAGCGAGAGGCACTTCGTTTACTCCATTCCAGCTTTGTCACAAAGTTGTCCTCCAGATGGGGGAATGAGAAGAAAGGGCATGAATTTTTTAAAAAATGGTTCCGGTGGTGGTGGTGGTTTTTTTTTTTTTTTTAAAAAAGGGCTTGTGTTTTAATGTGGACTGCTGTGTATCTCCAGCTAGGGTGGTCATGCAGTTTACAACCATTCCATACTGTTCTGGTGGTTTATTTCTGAAAAGCCTATCTCCTCTGATAAAAGAAAAAGGAGAAACTACAATAATTCATTTATCTTTTAATGCATTGGATGGTGCAATGTTTAAATTCTAGGCCCTGCTTTATAGCACGAGATTATAATTTTCTGCAGTGTCTGGAGAAATGCGAAAAAATTAGTGCATGAGCGTAGAAGCTATAAGAGCAGATGCAATGGAGCACCAATGGCTGTGTGTCCAGCACTCAGATTGTTGAGGGCTGGATCCTTGATTGGTGCCTCTGGTGGCTACTGTAATATATAAAATCATGCTGATTGGTTAAGAGCCCTTTTATCACTACAATGAATTATAAAATGTGCTTATTTTGTATGGAAGCAAATCAAACTAGACTGTATGGCACAGATTCTGTGCAGCTGGTGCATTCTAGCTCTCAAGTTGGCATAGCCAGCCCTAGGAATACCCTAGGGCTATGGGGTTTAGCCATAGGCCTTGCTGATCTCTGGTTGATATACTGGGGACATCAGCAGCCGGCATAAGGCAGCCGGAAGAACGTCTCTAATTCTTTGTGAGGGGCCTACTGTGCACTCATCCTGCATTTCTGGGCTGATGTCTTGAGCAATAGACCATATCTATCGTGCATATATATGCGTGACTGGCATCTGTTTTTGCTTTTGCAATTAGACCCATGACAAAGGATAAAAGGGGAACAAAGACCAAAGAGGAGAAAATCCAGTTATTTTCTGCTGTAGCTGGTTAATTGCAAACTAGTCTGGCTTGTGTGCGTGTGGTGGTTTTATGAAGCTTTTAGTTCAGTAAGATTAGCTTATAACAGGTGCAGGAGATGGAGCGAGGGAGGGGAAAGGAAACGTTTAGTTAACAGCTGCACGCACTCCAGGAAAGGTGCCAACCTTCTTAAAAGAAAAATCCTTAACAGCATGTTAGTTTCCAGAGCCCTAATAATGAAGGGCAAAGGTGAAGGGATTTGTGATGGACAAGCCTCACAATGTTCAGAGGGAGAAGTGTTTCCTCGTCTCTTACAGATTATGATTGATCTTAAAAATAAGGCCAGATTCTTAGTTGGTATAAATTGCCATAGCTCCAGGCGAAATCAAGTAGACCAGAGTGACACTGAAGTCACAGCTACACTTATTTACACCAGCTGAGGATCTAGGCATTCTAACCTATAGCCCCGTGGGTGCAGAGAGCCATGCTTGTGGGCCTAATTCTTACTCACTTGATAACTAATTAGATTTAGGTGGTAGCGTGTGTTGCAATGAAATCGTGGTGACTAGTGCTTTCTGTGTGCTGTCCTCCTGGCGTACAGAATTTAGCAGCCATTTTGTTCTCCCTGGTGCTGGAGCATGGGAGGCACGCACACACTGTGCTCTCTCATGGAGACTTTACTTTTGTTCTTTCTTTTTTAATCAATAATTGAATAATAAACCATATTAGCCTCCAATTATTTTTTGCTCTGTGTATAGCAATGATAGATAGATGTACATTTCTCTCTGTGATGCTTTTTGTTTTGACAAATGCTAATATGGAAAACACAGGTTATTGATTTCTTTTAAAGCTGTTTATCTCTATTTTCCAGTGGGTTTTAATGAGAATCCTATAGCTGTTTTGTAGGAGTCTCTGTTATTAATACATGTTAGTGTTGCGGGGCTGGATTCTTAGGTGGTTCTTCTTAAAGTGGCCAGAGGTTATCCCTGGTGAACTCTCTCTCTCTGAAGATGGCTCTCAGATGGTGCAAAGGTGGCTCCAACCTGTTCGCACCAGTTCCACTGCCTAGGTATACCAGCTTCTGTACTTGAATCCCCATTCTAGCATAAGGGAAGCCAGACAGCACATTGGGATTGGGAGGGGGCATCAGGAAAGGTATGTAGAGAAGTGAAGCTCCGCTATGCATGGTTCTCTGCTGGTATAAATTAAGCGACCTCCCTGCAGTGTTAACTTCAGCTAGATGGATGAAATGCTAGATGTCTTTCTAGAAAATATGCTTTGGACAAACACAAACGATTGAGCTGCAGACAGGAGTAACTGGGTAAAAATTCGATCTCCTGTGTTACACAGGAGGTCAGACTAAATGATCTGATGGTCCCTTCAGGCCTTAAATCTATGATAAATTAGGGACCTGCAACTAGATACTCTCTCCACTCTGAAAATCAAACCACCACCCCCACCCCCCGTTTTACTAAGTGTGACTTTCACATTGGAATTTGTAATTGATTTTTTTCGGTAAACAGCAAACTCACCCTAAAACAATCAGTTCACACCCAGCTGTAGTTCAGATAAGCAGTCTGAAGTCTGACTGCTTAAACTAAGCATATTAAAACATTCTGTGTCTGCATAATGGCAGTGGAACTCTCACAGGAACAGGCTTTCTTATGAAATCTTGGGTACTGTCTATATGTGTTTGAAACAATAATACTATCAGGCCAGCCTCTCTCCTTGCATGATTGTGAAAATGAGGGTGGATCATAAGGTTTTTGGATAGCGACTGTCATTTACCTACATGTTTGTATAGCACCTACCATGATAGAGCCAAACAGATGCTTCTAGGTACAACTCTAATAACATAACTAACAACAGAGGAATTGGCCAAACGTTTTTGAATGTCATGTTTTATTTCGATAGTAGGAGAGCTTCATATTTATCCAAGCTTGTTAACTCATCTCTATGACAGATCCTGCCAATTTTGTCCCTAGGTTTATCAGATTATAGGACTACCTAGAATCCAGGTTCTTTTGTAAAATTTTGTGATTCATGCAAACTGCGTAAGAGAATTTCTGATCTTTCAATTAAAAAGCCAACTATTGAAGAGGCTGCCTTCAGCTGCTCTTTCTTGATAAGAAGCCAAAGCTCTGCAATTCGATATAAAGCCCTAGTTTCCGTCTTACAAACAGTTTTACTCTGCCAATGAATCTTTTGAAGATAGACGTTTTCAACCTGTAGAGCTCACCTTGGACTGCCAATGTCCCACTGTTGTTGCCTTAGGTCTTTACCACACCCCCTATATGGGTCTCATGGTTTAAAATTCCCTCTTGGCAACTGCTTATTGAAATTTGGAAAATAATAAACCCCCCAAAAAGCTAGGACTGCAGGTCTTGCTGTTAATCCCCAAAATATCAATGTTTAAGCATAAAAAGCTTAATCAACCACCATTTATATCACAGCCAGGAGAACACAGTGATGGTAACAGAATTCCTGCAAATGTTTTCTTACTTGTAAGCATTTTGTATGAGAAAAAATAACTGCCATAGGTTTAAAAAAAAAAAAAAAGACTTGCAGAATCTTGGGTTACTGATTGGGAATTTCTGTTACTTGAGGTATGCATCTAATCAGCTGAAATAGAAAGTGGTGTGTCAGAGGATTATTGTCGGAAATGAATATTATATTTGATTATAACACTGATTCCTCTGTTATTAAATCCTAGCTGAAAAAGGTGTCTGAGAATATTATTTCTATTCTAGAGTGTTTTGTTACCGACAGCATTTGTGTTAAGCCTCCTTTTAAGCTGGGGGTTATCGTTTAAGAAGTGTTCATCGACAGAAAGGAGGGCACTGGTGTAGTTTTCCCTGAAAAAAATAAAAGGAAGTACAGGCATGTATATGCATCCGTAGCGAGGGAAGACGATTAAAAGCACCTAAGGAATTTGGGAGCACAAGTCTCATTGACTTTCGGTGGCTTAGGTGCTTTTGAAAAATTGTTTTGTGGGTGAATTTATTGCTAATTAAAGCGAGGGACTAAGCACCTGACTTAGCATGTACCTAAATTTAAGCACACAAGGAATTCTTTAAGTACATCACTGAGTTAGAGCCAAAGGCCGCTGTCGTGAACAAAGCATGGAACTTGCAGACGCTGGTGTGGCCTTCCTCATAGAGCTCATCCTTAAACCTGGTTGACAGCACCCCTGCCACTGAGGGAGAAGGAACTCTCGAGTAAGGATGGCTCGTCATGCTGAAGGAGTGCTGAATTTACATGGAGATGAGGATGGACAGGTACTCAAATGGGAACAGAAGTTATGATGGGGAGAGAATTAAAAAAATGAGCTGGTGGCTAAATTTAAATAAGCCTCCAAACATTCTCCTCCTCATTTGACTTTATCTGATTATTTTTGTAGAAATCACTAGTGTTCACTAAATGATTTTTATTAAGATTCATAGATTTTTGAGGCAGGAGGAACAATCGTTGTGGTGACTTTGGTTGACCTTCGTTATAGGTCTCTTAGGAAGACCTCTAGTTTTGTGTATTAAACTGATGGAAGCCTTTATTCTGTCAAGAGATTGACTACCTGAACCTTGCTAGCACAATACAAATCAAGATATCACATGCAGAATTGATTAAAAGTGGCTGACTGAGTATATGGGAAATCATCGTCAAATGGATGCTCTTCCAGTAAGGTCCTACAGGGACTGGTTCTTGGCTCTATGTTTAACATGTTTATCAGTGAACTGCAAGGAAACATAAAATCTTCACTGATAAAGTTTACAGATGACACCCAGTGGGCGATTGGTAAATAAATAATGAAGAGGACAGGACACTGATACAGAGTGATCTGAATGGCTTGGTAATCTGGACGCAAACAATCTGTGGTTTAATATGACCAAACATAGATGTATACATGCAGGAACAGAGAATGTAGGCCATACTTGCAGGATTCTATCCTGGGAAGCAGTGACTCTAAGAAGGATTTAGGGGTCATGGTGGATAATCAGCTGAACATAAGCTCCCAGTTTGATGATGTGGCTAAAAAGGTTAATGTGATCACTGGATGCATAAACAAGTGAATACTAAGCAGGAGTTACATTATCTCTGTATTTGGAACAGGTGTGACCTCTAATGGAAGACTTTCCAGTTCTGGTGTTCACAATTCGATGCTGATAAAATTGGAGAGGGTTCGAAGAAGAGCTATGAGAATGATTAACTTGACTGAAAGTGAATGACTTGGGGAGCTCAGTCTGTTTACATTAACAAAGAGAAAATTAAGGGTGACTTGATCAGTCTATCAGTACCTACGTGCACAATAGAAATTGGATAATAGAGGGCTCTTCAATATAGCAGACAATGGTATATCAAGATCTGATTGCTGGAAATGGAAGCTTGACAAATTCAGACTAGAAATAAGGCGCTAATGTTTAACTTTCAGGGTAATTAACCATGGGAACAATTGACCAAGGGCAGTGGTGGAATCTCCGTCAGTGGAAATGTTTAAATCAAGCCTGGATGTTTTTTCTAAAAGAGATGCTCAAGTGCAAACTCATTCAGGGCAGTCCCATGGGAGGTCAGACTAGATGATCACAATGGTCCCTCCTGGCTTTATGATCTGTGAGTCCAGTTGATACCAATCCCTTTGCAGGGGCAGAGTCTGAATGTAAAGTTAATTTTGACCCCTCCTACAAATACCCGACCCCCATCTCGTGATCGTGACATCTCAGAGTGTGCAGCCATGCAACACAGCAAGAAAACTCAGGCAGGTCAGTCACTGGATAGAAGACGGCAACATAGAAGCTGTGCGCTGAGGGAAGTGGTGCTGGTGGCTCGGCATAAGGGACTGATATTTGTAAAGTGCTATGACAAGGTAAAGCACTATGTAATTGCCAAGTATTGTGGAAGCAGGGGTTACTGTGGTGCTGGAGGTACCATCAGATGGATGAGAGATTAAAGAGGTCCTGATTGCAGCTGCTCGAGAATGACTCTGTGCTGTTTCTTGTGACAGAAGGCTTCATTGGGCGTGGAAGGTCAAATGCCTGACCAAGCCCTCAGAGGTGGCTTTTGATCTCTGATTATTGAAAATCAGCTGCAGTGTTGAAAACAGAACTCTTACGTATTTCATTTTGATCCATCAGGTACTAGGCTATGTGCAACACTAGGATTTGTAGCCTTTCTGAAGGCGAGAGACTGTCATTATAAAGGGCTATATGGAAATTATAAATCAGGAATGAATGGCCTATTGGCTGAAGTACTAGGTTGGGAGTTGGACGCTCTGAGTTAAATTTCTGACTGTGCCACTAGTCTCTTCTGTGATCTTTTGACAAACAATTTATGCCCAAACATTTTAAGGATCTACTGAGCATGGGAGCCTAGCTTGAGATATTTAAGGCCTGGTTTTCAAAGTTGCTGAGCACCCAAAACTCCAGCCGAAAGCAAAGGGAGTGATAAATGCTCAGCACCTCTGAAATGCTATCCATGTGTGACGGAGTGGGTTACAACCCACGAAAGCTCATGCCTGCAGGAATAAAATTTGTTAGTCTTTAAAGTGCTACAGGACTGTCATTTTTAGAGCTGACTATGTATAAGAACAGAAGAATGGCTATAGAGGGTCAAAACAATGGTTCATCCATCCCATTACCCTGTCTCTGATAGTGGCCAGTGCCAGACACTTCAGAAGGAAAGAACAGAACAGGGGAATTTGGAATGATGCATCCCCTGTTGTCTGCTCCTGGCTTCTGGCAGCTGGAGATGTAGGGATACCTGGGGCACGGGGTTCCATTCCTGACCATCTTGGCTAATAGCCACTGATGGACCTAACCTTCATGAACTCCTTTAATTCTTTTTTGAATCCAGTTACACTTCTGTACGCTATGTGTAGATCTTTGTATAACACCTATAGCCTTAGTGTGTTATCCCAACATGGGTGTGTGGTAGGGCAGTGGTTCTCAGCCTTATTTTACCCAGGGACCTCTAAATTTAAATAGACAAACATGTGGGCCCCCAACCAGAGGTGACGCTTAGGGACACACGGGGTCACATTCCCCTTCCCCCCAGATTTCTGCCTTCCATTTGGCCCTGCTCCCTGAAGTGCTAGTGAAGCAGGGCAGAGCAGTCGGGTGTCTCCTTGTCTAGCTGCTCCCAGCTCATGGAATCAATGGCTCTGAGGCAACCCCTTCTAATTCCAAGGGAGATCAGTGATGCTGCAATTTTTGGTTGTGTCCCGCCCAACCCAGACAGGGTGGGTGGCCCGCTGAGGTGAGTCCGGGAGCTGGAGGCTGAGCCCTGCCACTCACAGGGCTTGGGTTTAGGTTCGGTTTATTTGGGTGGACCCCCTGAAACCTGTTCATGGTCCCACAGGGGCTGCGGAGCCCCCACTTGAGAACCAGTGAGGTAGGGAACCATTCTTCACATTTTACAGATGGTGACCGGTGGCACAGAGTAAAGGTAATTCAGTGCCTGAAGATGTAGAGAAGTACCAGGGAGATTTTAAAAAATAGCCCCTTAGTGCCTGACTGACTTGAATTTCAAATCCCACGAGGTGCCTCTTTGCGTCTGTAGGTTCCTGAACACCTTTAAATATCTGACCCCAAGACTGTTGCCCAAGATCACAGAGAGAATTTTTGGCAGCGTTCGGAACGGAATCCAGATCTACTAAAGCCCGGTCTAGGGGTTTAACCATACAACTAGCCTTCCTGTTAAATCAGCCTTCTCACCCAAAATTCATTCCCTCATCAGTTAAAACAGATGTATGAAAGCCTCCCTCTTTCACAGCTGTGTGGTGTGGCTAAATTCATTAACATTTGTAAGGCATTGATACACTGCAATGAGGAACGCCACAGAAATGCCTGTAAATAAACAAGCAGGCGATAGCTGGCTGCCTCATAATCTCAACTGCCAGGTTGTAATACCTGACCCGCTGCACAGATGTTAGTTTTCCTGAGCAGCTGTGAAGTGCGGGGCTGCTCAGTAAATGATTCACGCCATACTTCCTCAGTGACGAGAAACTGAATTTCAGCTTCTTGAAGTCTATATACTCTCCCCCACTCTGGTTCCCAAGGCATTGTCATTTCCCCGGTTTGTCGTCTGGAAAAGAAGGCAGTGGTGCCTGTCATCTTTTGTGTGAGCTTTGTCTTTGTGCCAGCTCACATTCTGAGGAACTGCAAAGTGGCACCAGCTCTCTCTGTCTCACAGCAGGCATGTTTTGCATTTACTGACACATGGGGAGTGACTGACTAATACTAACATGAAAACAATTCTGACAGAACAAGGGCTTGATGCGGGGTGGGGTGGGGGGAAATATCCAGGAAAATAGAGCGTGTTCAGCATATGCTATAACTTCCGAGTGAAAGGCGCCGGGTTCAATAAATATTTATTTTATTTCTTATTGATTTTTTCCAGTGTAAACCAAAATGGAGAAGAACATAAGGAGAAGTTTAGGCAGCAGGCTTTTTTATTTTAAAATAAAAGCCCCCCACCCCATCCTCTGCACACTGAGAGGTTTCTTACAGGATAAATGAGACAATATTCTAAAAGAGCTTTCTCCCAGCAGTGCAAATCAGAAAAAGCCGAGTGAAGAAAATAGAGCACACGCATTCTTCTCTATTCCTTCATTGATTTTTTTTTTTCCTTTATTTTTTTGGACTCTCATCCAGCAAAATCTTGATATAAGCTGGAGTCTTATCTTTGGAGGTTTTAGATATATATTTTTAAACCATCTGTGGAAAGAAAAAGGCAATAACTGAGACCATGGTAACAGAAAGTGCAAATATACTAAAGACAAGATGATAGAAAAGATACACTCAAGAAAGAGATCTTGGAGTCATTGTGGATAGTTCGCCGAAAACATCTGCTCAATGTGCAGCGGCAGTCAAAAAAGCTAACAGAATGTTCGGAATCATTAGGAAGGGGATAGATAATAAGACAGAAAATATTGTATTGCCTCTCTCTAGATTCATGGTAACCCCACATGTTGAATACTGCTTGCAGATCTGGTTGCTCCATCTCAAAAAAGATATATTTTGGAATTGGAAAAGGTACTGAAAAGGGCAACATAAACTATTAGGGGTGTGGAAAAGCTTCCATAGGAGGAGAGATTAATAAGACTGGGGCTTTTTTCATCTTGGAAAGGAGACGATAAGGGAGGATATGACAGAGGTGTATAACATCATTACTGGTGTGGAGAAAGTAAATGAGGAAGTGCTATTTACTCCGCCTCATAACACAAGAACTAGGGATCACCAAATGAAATTAATAGGCAGCAAGTTTGAAATGAACAAAAAGAAGTATTTCTTTACACAACACATAGTCGATCTGTGGAACTCCTTGCCAGAGGATGTTGTGAAGGCCGAGAATATAACAGGGATCAAAAAAGAACTAGATACGTTCATGGAGATTAGGTCTGTCAATGACTATTAGCTGGGATAGACAGGCATTGCTGTTTGCCCGAGGCTGGGAATGGGCGATGAGATGGATCACTTGATGATGACCTATTCTGTCCATTCCCTCTGAAGCACCTGGTATTGGCCACTATCAGAAGACAGGCTACTAGACTAGATGGACCATTGGTCTGACCCTGTATGGCCATTCTTATACCCAATGTAGTGGAAATAATCTTAAAATTAATAGATCTCTCAATTGGTTTGTTATTCTGATGGATGGATTTTCTCCCCCCTCACCCACCCCACCCCCGCATTCCTCCCTTCTGATTTTTTTCCTGTGCTTAACTTCTGGTCTTCAGTGTTCTTGGTTTTCTCACTGTTTTCCTGGGTTTTGCTGGGAGACTGTTCTCTGTCTTTAGGCTCCTTGAAATTTGTCATTTTTAATGCTCCTTTTTGGGAGTGAACACTCGTGTTCTGTGACATTTTCCCTTTATTTAGAGCCATTGCGGAACATCTGTAAATGGTCATAAGATAGAAATGTAATTAAAACGATTAAAGCTCGTCTCTACCCAAACCACCTCCCCCTCCACTGCACCATTTTTTGTTGCATCAGATTGTTTCCCTCAATACATTTTTCAGATACTGTCATCTGAAGACATCCATCAAAGAATAACTCCTACTGGAAACTAAAAATCCATTAGTGAAGCTGGAAGTACGTGCATAGTAGAAATTATACTTTAACCTTAAAGGGGAAAACTACTGTGCTTGATGTGGAAAACAATTAGGAGTTGTGGCGTAAAGTTTGTTCTTTCAGGTCCACAGTTCAATTATCAGCACACTGTCCAGTGCTACTTTATAGGGCACAGGAAGCTTAGGCAGTGGTCCAGATCTGTTCTAAATAAGCCTAGCTAAGAGAATAATCTCTGGTGGCATAGACACCTGAGAGTGGTTCTGCTGAGTGTGGAGGAGGGCAACTAATGCTTGATGGAGAGTGGGTTAAATTCATAATGGCTGCAATTTTCAAAGGGCTTTACAGAATTAGGCATCCAGCACCATTGAAATTCAATGGTATTTGGGTCTTTCTTAGGTTCCATTGAAAACCCCTGCCCACAGTAACTCTTTGTTTTAGGTGAAGGGAAGAAAAATGTTGTTTGTATAGTAGTCAAAGGCATCGTATTCAGCTGCTTTAGCAATCCTGACTAGGAAACATTTCAAGGTTTCAATTGTTCCGAGGCAGAACAAAACCAAAATATTTTTTTTGGAGGGGGAGAAGAGACTGAGAGAGAGGCTCCAGAAGAGCCAATAGGCCATTAATTAGAGCACTCGCGTGAGATGTGAGAGACCCATGGCCAAGTTTCCTCAATCTGTCTCATTTGGAAAAGGCACCTGAACTTGCGTCTCCCACATCCCAGGTGACTGCCCTAACCACTGGGCAATTGGCTATTCTGGGGTGGGTGCCCTCTCTCAGAAATCCTGACTCTACGTTGTGTGAAATCTAATCCTGACTCTACATTGTGCTAAAGGATGAGCCTGGAAAGAGCCGGTTGCCTTTAGTGGCACTGCATGTGACAGTCTGTCTTGGGAAAGGCTTGGGTATTAGGTCTCCTGTGTAGTCTCACAAATGCCAGTCAATGGAATAAGCAAATTAGGCCATCGCTGTGGTTCTGAACATCCTTTGACGTGTGTGAGAGTCGGCGGGCTGGTACTGTGATGGCTTTTCAGAGATAAGAGGAATAAAAAGTAGATTGAGCAGATGTCTCTGGATGCACATGGGACTTCAGACCTATCAAGAAGGTGCCACGTTTATATTTTCAGAGTAGAGCCACATTTTAAGCCAGCTTCCCATAACATCTAGGAGAATAAGAGGATCTTTCAGTCTTTTATCTCCAAGCACTTTAAAACCATTGCCTTGTAACACCGCACAGTGGTGGCTATGTATCGTCATCTCCACTTAGAGATGGAAAACCAAAGCATTTAAAGAAAGAAAGAAATATAGCATGGGCAGCAACTGTGCAAGCTTCCCTGCATTGCCTTGTGCAACTCAGACCTGAAAGCACCTGCTTGGGAGATAAAATGGTAGTTCAATCTCCATAGCCCATTTAGTACTTAACTGCTCTTGACTGTGTCTGCAGCAGATATGCCAATGGGTGTTAATTGTCGTATTGTAATGAGTACGCTCCAAGAGGAACAGGACTGAGACCACCAACATATTTCGCACAGGCAGCTGGACCACTGTTCTAAAACAGGGCAGGTCTCTACCAGTTTGAGAAGATCCCTGGGTCCTTTAAACAATCCCCCCAACTCCCTATATTAGTTAACTTCAGCATGAAGCTGCCTCTTTCTCATCTCATTGCTTCTGCAGCCTGTTGTTTTTGACTACCGCTGATTGTGTCAGTTCTCTATCACAATGGGGTACTGGCCTCTAGGGACCCCACCATACAAAGAATTAAAAATCTGAACTGAGCGTAACGGCCCTGTAACTCCTCCCCCAGCAGTCCTGGTAAGCATTTGAGGACATTTGCCAATAAAAATATATTTCTCCAGTGTGCAATTTATCTGTTAGATATTTTAGTCACTATATAGGTTTTTTTGCTGCTAATAACCTTAGATATATCTTATTTGTTCTTTGTTTTTGTTGTTCCTAGACAAATAAGGTATGATTTCTGCCTTGAGAACCTTCAGTCTAGGTAGACACAAACATGATAAGACAAAGGAGGACCAAAGAAATAGAGTACAAAGGTTACAAGAAAAGCTACTTGGTCACTAAAGCAATCGATAGATTCCAAGCCGGGAGGGACCATTGTGATCATCCAGTCTAACCTCCTGTATAGCACAGGCCATAGAACTTCCCCCAAATAATTCCTAGAGCAGAGCTTTTAGAAAACCCACCAATCTTGATTTTAAAAATGTCATTGATGGAGAATTCACATGACTGTTGGAAAATTGTTCCAATGGTTAATTTTTCTCTGTTAAAAATGTATGCTTTGTTTCCAGTTTGAATTTGTCTAGCTTCAACTTCCCATCATTGGATTGCGCTATACCTTTCTCTGCCAATTTGAAGAGCCCAGTATTAAATATTTGTTCCCCAGGTAGAGACACTTATGGACTGCAATCAAGTTGCCCCTTAACTTTCTTTGGTAAGCCAAATGGAAAGACTCAGAGCTCAATCACTGTAAGGCATGTTTTTTAGGCTTTAATCGTTGTGATGGCTCTTCTCCGAGCCCTCTCCAATTTATCAACATCCTTCTTGAATTGCGAACACCAGAATTGGATGCAGGAGTCCAGAAGCAGTTGCACCAGTGCCAAATACAGAGATAAAATAAGTTCTCTACTCCTATTTGAGATTTACTGTTTATGCATCCTAGGACTGCATTAGTACTTTTGACCACACATTGCACTGGGAACTCGTGTTCCGCTCAACAGCCATCACAATCCCACTTTTTTTTCCAGTCATTGCTTCCCAGGATAAAGCCCCCATATCCTGTAAGTATGACCTACAGCCTTGGCTCCTATGGTTTATTTAGAGGTATTAAAATGCATATTATTTGTTTCTGCCCAGATTACCAAGGCGATCCACGTCGCTCTGAGTTAGCGACCCATCCTCGTCATTATTTACCACTTCTCTACTCTTTGTCATCTGCGAACTGTATCGGTGGTGATTTTGTCTTCTTCTAGATCATCAATAAAAATGTTAAAAAGCATGAGCCCAAGAACCTGTCCTAGTGGAACCCCACTAGAAACAAACCCATTTGATGATTCCCTATGTGCTCAGTCAACCCCTTCTAATCAATTTCATGTGTGATATGTTGATTTGCATTGTGCTAGCAAGGTTCCATGTAGTGTATTCCCCATTTTTAATTACACTTTGAGACCTATCAGTTATCCAGTTTTTGCGTAGGTCAAATACAGCAAGGAATCAAAGCAGGAGGCCAGAGTTTCTGTTGCTGCTTTTGCCAGGTCTGCCTAAGAAGCTTACTGTTGAGATTGTGTGAAGCAAGGGTCAGTTTGTCTGGGAATAGCTTGTGAGGATGACGAGGAAAGATCAAATCACCTGTCTTTGAGTGGTAACAGACAGTACTTGGAAGAAAGTCTGTTTGAGAAGTGAAGGGGTCAGGGTGGGGTTTGTATGAACATTTCAGGATTCAGAGGAGGAATATTTCTGGCTTGAGCGAGATCGCTCCCAAGAGCGCCCTAGGAAAGAAACCCTTCCTTATTTTTTCTCTGAATCCCATGATTTAGTCAGGACTAGCTGTGGGTTTGATCAGCAGGTGGCGTTTGCTATTCTGTTGCCTGGAAGCTTATAACTTCCTAATCTTGCCTGCCTGTGGCTGTGGGAGATCTCTGAGACCAAAGATAAGGATTCTAACTTCTCTGAATGGGAGGATGGTTCTCCTATGCTTTCTACAATGTATTGCTCTTTTTGTTAGAATTGCTGCTATTCAAGAAGACTATAAAGAAACAGCAGTGATAGAGAGCTGTGGTGGATCTCATGGGCTTTGTTTGGCTCACAGCTGAAAATAAATAGAACGCCCTAGGAAGGTTAATTTAATCAGTTAGAGGGTCTGATGCTCTTAATTGAGGGGGAGCATGGGCTGGGTAGACACTAGAAGTATGTTTACACTGCAATAAAAAACCCAGGGCACACCGAGTCTCACAGTAATGTAGAGGTTGAGCTGGTTTCAGAGCCCAGGCTCCAGCCTGAGCCTGGACGTCTACACTGCTGTTTTTAGCCCTGCAAGCCTGAGTCAACTAAACTGGGTGAGCTGTGGCTGGGCTGTGGGTCTTCTTTTTCAGTGTGGACATATCCCAGGAGAAAGATCAAGGAGTCTGGGAACTGACTAGGGGGGAAATCGGAGCCTTGGGAGAAGGCAAAGAGGGCAATAGTGGAATTCATCTGGGGATAAGGGTGATATAGAAGGAAGTCTATGCAAGGAGGGGGAAGAATCTTTGTAGGGGAGTCTATAGCGTTTAGGTCCTCTCACACTGGGAAGAGCATCACTACATTTGGTAGAAAGGGGCCCCTGGATTAGTCCTAATCTACCTTCGTAGTGCTTCTCATAAGGCTAACGTCAGTCCTATGTTTCCTTCCCCCTATGTCTGGAAAGAAGCTAGCAAAACAGGAAGACCACTGTGTCTCAGGGTTAGGATGAAGACCAAATCGCACCATGAACGGGAAAGCCCAGAGCACAGGAAAGGAAAATAACATTGTTCCACTTCACTGCATTTCAAAGCATGGGGCACAGGGAGTTCAGAGTGGGAACTACATTCTGGAGAAGAAGGGCATCAGGTGTCTGGTGTTTGTCTAGCCAAAGTCCCAGTGATCAGCCATAGGTGGCATAAATCAGAGCACCAAAGTCTGCATTTCTTTAAATATTTGCAGATTGTGATTTTTGGTCTCTTTTTTTTCTGAACAGGTATTGGTGGTCTGTTTATAAGCTGATTTCTATTCAGTCGTCTAACTGATAGCAGCAGCACCAGCGGAAATCAAAGGAACGAATTATTTTCTGAGCATCTCAGTTATTCATTCTCCTGACTGCCTTTATCTGCCAGAATGTTTCTCTTCCTTAAAGCAACATTTAACATAAAAAGAAAACCTTTTTGGCAGGTGCGCGCTACGCTGGAGCTTTGGATTTTGGGATTGCTCTGACAGATGGAACTTTCTTCCTGTTTAAAATCTGGGGCTTTGCAGTTTCATTCGATTTTAAACTGTCTTTTAGTTTATTGTTCATCAGATTGAGGCAACAGAAAGGATATGGAAAAAGAGAATACTGGTTTTGTATTGCGTAGTACAGGATATGCTCTAAACCAGAGGTTCCCAACCTTTTTGGCTTGAGGGCCACAGAGACCATTTTTACAACCCTGAAGGGCCACCAATTTCCCCCGATAGCCACCCCCACTGCAGCCAGATGGAAGTTCAGCCAGGAGGTTGCCTCCTCACTGAGCTCCCGACCCCATGGCTGCAGCAGGGAAACTGTGTGCGTCCTGTAGCCCTGTACGCTCCACCTGTGTCCCTAAGCAGCGGCTCCCTTCTGCAGCCAGGGGGACGGGAGATCAGTGCTCCTCTCCCTCTGGCTCCAGCAGGGACCCCAGCACCTCGGGATCCAGTTGGAGTGCTTTGTCAAGCTCCCTGGTACAGTCAAAGGGAGGGGACTGCCTGAGTCCTTAGGCAGCGGCTCCCTTTTGCCGTCAGTGGGAGGGGAGCGGTGAGCCACTTTGAAAGCCCCCATGGGTTGGGAACCACTGCTCGAAAACCTCCCATCTGGACTTCATAGCTTGGGCTCATCTTAACATTTTAAGCTGTATCTACAAATGCTCCTCCCTTTAAACCATGTTGAGGTTGCTATCCCTGACACTATTGTAATTTGGGTTTGACGGACTCTTTGCATGTAAAAGTCAGTCTTCACTGGAAAACTAACATCCTTTCAGCTAACCTGCATCCTAACACTATGGAGACATGACTTGGCATCCAGTATGGACAAAGCCTGTTGTGTTTGATAACCATATTAATTTAAAACAGAGTGATAGGGACTAAGGCCAGAAAGGTACCACTGGATGATCGGGTCTGACCTATTATATATCAGGCCACCACCACCACTCAACACTTGCGCACTAAACCCAATAATGGAAATTTGACCCAAGTATTTACAGCCCGTAGGAGAATAAACTAATATTTGCCACATGCGAAGAATAGGGGGCGTTGAGGTGCACGGATGCCTTATCTACACTAACCATTTAACATTTTGTTAATGAAAACGTGTTATAACCCAATGAGATTTTCCAATAAAGACAAGCCCAAGATTTGCTATAGAGTGGGCATTTCAATGACGGGCTCCTCAGCAAACCTTGGCTGACTTGTTCCAAGTCAGACATGGTATGAGCTAAATCCATGGCTGCAAATGAGCTCTGACGCCACCTTGGTGTGATACATTTGCCTACCTTCTTTCCTGTGTCACCAGATTTTATTGGTAAAGTTTAGAGATAGGCCTGAAAGCAAACTTGGCCTCTGAACTTTGGAGAAATTCAGAGCTGGAGTTTGAGGCTTCAGTTAGGGCATATTTTGTATTAAAGAGAGCTGTAAGGAGCAGACCATTGATGTAGCTGTGATTTAAGTTTAAGGGCTGCTAGAATAATTAGGCACAATTCTCCTTCCTAATCCACTCTGCAGCTCTGTTTCATGTTCAAAGCGTACTCTTCTTAGGTGGGATGTTTCCACTGACATTAATGGGAGCTCAAGCGAGCTAGAAAATTACAGGGTGCAAAGGAAAATTTTGTTAATAGAGCAGAAAGCGTCCAGCACACCCACCGCAGGAAGAAAGCAAGTATCAGACAGTTGTTCTCAGGATTGCCCACCAGCGGGGTAAGACGTTCAGTGCGCCAAGAAAGCAAAGTGGCAGGATAAGACACAGCACAAGATCCCTAAATCAGGAAATGTATGTACCTATATGAGCGTTCATTTCACCCACTCTTGAAGTGCAGCCGCCTCTGGTTCAAACGTACAGCAGTTCAAGAGCGAACAGCAACTCTGCGCAACTAAGTAGGGCAGGAAGTGAAGCAGGTCGTATCTGCTTAAGATTACAGGGGGAAGGTCGCTGCTTAGTTTGCAGTTTAACCAGGAGACTGGTGGTAGACCACAGCTCTTGCGCAAAAACCCAATAATAAACAAAACCGAAAAAGACTAAATGAACTTTAATGCCCACAAATGATCTACCAGGGTTTCAGGTTTAGATCTTATCTAAAACATTACACTCCCTTGCACTCTCCAGATGGTGGGCTTTAAGCCATGGTGGTGCATTAGCTCATTATTGAGACAGAGGGAAGTGTCTCATGTGTGGAACCGTCAGTGCTATTTCTTCTGATGCTCAGGTTTTCTTTGGAGGTCTCCCATCATAGCACTGATGCTGCCAGACAGCTTAGCCTATATGATGTGATGAGATCACAGCCTGAGATGGTAAGTGGGTTGCGTATTGCAACTTTCACAAAATAAATCTCACAACCACAGATAATTGAATAGATCTTGTCTGTGCTTATTCCAGTTTGGTGAGCTCCAGAGACACACTTTAAAGTGCTTCATTTTACCCCCAATTAACTTTACTTCACTTGTCGAGAGCTCTTGAGACTGGAAACCCTGCTAGATTGGTTGCCCAGAGTCCATCTGAAAAAATAAAAATTATGAGATTTGCACTGATTGCTCCAAATTCTTAAAAATAAGAGCATTGAAGTGAACTATTAAACTTTCACCCCTATGGAAATGAGGCTGTGTGTGAAGTGGGGAGTCTGACAAATGATGATGACTTTCTGTGCCATGTAATGGCATTGAAGTACAGTAGGAAAAAGCTATCACTTTAGTTCATTCACGTTGTGTGATCTAATGAGTAATAAGTGCTCCTACCAGAAAAATCAACATATTGGGGGCAAGTCACTGTCACCCCATTTTGCATTTAAAAACAGCATATGCAAAATATAGGAATATGATCTGGCTTGTGATATCCACATAAACAGTGTCGCCGAACTGAAAGAGAATACCTAATAGACAATGTGTCATCCCCATGCTGGAAAACGATCCATTAGTAAAGTGCTATAAACTATCAAGCAAAAGGTCATCTTTAGCATTTTGACCCTGTGAGCTGGTAGATGGGAAGCTTGGTAATCCTAAACGTGCTCATGTCAATGAGAAGCTTAACTAGTGAAAATGGTAGAACTGCAGAATGGCTGCAACAAGTCCCTCTATTTCTGCAAGTGGTCATAGGAGGCAGTAGGATCTAGTGGTTAGAGAAAGGGCCTGGCAGTCAATTCAGAGGCTAAGTCATTTAACTAACTCTGTTTATCCTACTGTAAACAGGATATAATTTGTCTCCCAGGGACTTGTGGTATCCTCCATTAGAAGTGTATTTCCTTGCTCGCTCTACATTCTCGTTTGGTACCCATGACAGGTGTTTGGAAGCCTCACAGAATTATGAGGTACTTGCACAGATATATTTTTCTCTCTCCTCCTAGTCAGCAGAGACCCCAGACTTTTTTTGGGTGGCTTTTGTTTTATGATGGGGTTCACGACTGGCTCAGTCAGCAGTGGGCTTGGGATTTTGCTTTGAAGGCACTGTTGTTTGTAGCCATCTCTAGCTCTTCTGGGAACGAGTTTCAGATTCATGGGCCAGCCACTGAGAAATCTGCCTCGGGCACCGAGGAGTAAGCTCGTGAGGCTGACAGTTCCCTGGTTCCAGCGAAATACAGCAGTGGTAGGCGGTCATAATCACTCAGGGTGAGGCGGTACCTTGGGCCTGTGCCATGTAGAGTTCCAACAGCAAGCCACAAGCCATGCATCCCACAGGGAACGTAGCGCTGAGATGATGGGCTCTTGGTGGTCGGTGTTGTTGAGAAGATGGCTACCGGCTTCCGAACAAAACATCCACTCTTTCAGGCTGTTGTATACCTAGGTACAGAGGGTTACAGTGATCAAGCCTGGAGGCCATGAACTTGTGGGTTGCCGGGATGAAGTCTGAACCCAACAGAAGGAGGGCAGTCTTTCTGCCAAATGTAGATAGAAGAGGAGATCTGTAAGATGCTGGAATTTCTCAGCCGAAACAGAGTCAGCAAAGGTTTGTCATCAGGCGCTAACGCTTACAACTAGAAACCAATTTCAGTTCCATAAAGAGGGGGAGGGGGGAATAACCAACCTCCCCAGCCCCAAGAGTTGTAGGATAGTCTTTGCAGTGACCTGATGAATAATCTCCCTCTTGCTTTCGGGCGTTCTCCATTCTTTATCTCCCAAACAACTAAACAATAGCCTTTCCCTTAGCAAAAGGAGTAGGAGGCTGAGCAGAAGTTAATTTTGTGTTCACTGGATAACAGGTAATGCCCTTGCATCCTGGCACTAGATCAGGTACAAAATGGGCAGGGGAGGAACAGTAGGAAAACTTTGGAGATGAAATTGTATACATTAGTTGACCAAAATGGCTCATAAAACAGCCATTCTGTACTCACAATAGCAGGGATTTGAAGTGAAATAATCACACTAACTTATTTTCATATGAAGCGAAAAGCATCAGGTCACATGGAAGTCTGGGAGCCTGCAAAATGTCACTGTTTTTTCACATTAGGCTGGGAGTACAAAGTAAGCCATCTAAAACCATTTAGCAATCAAAGGTTGCAGTGGATGTGTAGAAGATACGCTGGCCCTGATGTGAATTTCAATCGGGGAGTTATAAATCAGTGGAAAAATAAAATTGCTAATTGAAACAATGGTTGATTACTGGCAGGTGCTGCGTTAATGCAATGATGGGAAGAGGAGCCAATGATTTAGACGTGATTTAGGAAGTATAAGGGAAGAAGCGGTCTAGTACACACAGTGCTGATGAGCTTAAGCAAGAGTGATGCCTTATGTCAGCACTAAAGATGGACTGATGAGCTGTGACGTTGTGAGATAATGTGTGACCACTGTACATTGTGGCAAAGCAGACTGACTGACTGCGCTGGATAGCTGGCTTTGCCTTTCAGAGGCTTCCTGGTCTTTTCACACTGGGCTACTTCAAAAAGCCTCCAGCAAATATAAGAGTTCAGAAGACCAGATGTGAGAATTTCATTTTAATGTACTGACACTAAGCCCAGGGTCATTGGTAATATCTTGAAGAAGTAACAAGCTATTGTGTAAATATATCCCCCAGCTGTCGGCTTCTGTTAGACAGGACTGGGTATTTTATCACAAATTAATCATGCATTCTGACAGTAGCTAGAGTAGCATTTTCTGCTAAACTTATCCCTTTAATTAAATGTAGATGCTCCATCTTTAGGCTGACAGTCTCTAGACACCTGTTTAATTTTTTAATTGAGGCCAATGGCTTGCTGGCACACTGTGCCTTTACTTTGTACAGCTTCCCTTCCCCACACGTGTTCACACAATGTTCCAAGCGGAGCTCTGGATATTGAACAGGACAGGCTAGGCTGACAGTTAAGGTCACTTCAATGCAGAACTCAAGCACTCGTGTTTGAACTGAGGGAGGCTGCTGTGTCTGCTAAATACAGATTGACAGAAGTGTCCAAGGGACAACCTTTCCCTGCTCTAGGAAGCCTTTAATTACTGCTTTGCATGCAGTGGAAATGCTTACCACTTTCTCCCCGCTCAGTCCCCCAAGTCAGAAGGGGACATCAAATTGCATTTTTTCCCCCCTGCCTAATTTGCCTTGAAATGCTCTGGAAATATGTTGTAGGGATTTCTGAGCATGAAATACTCCTTCAAACATAATGTAAGCCCAAAATCCTAAGTGTGTGAGCTGCATTCCCTTATGAGAGCCAAGATAACATCCTCTGCTTTTTGCATAGTTTTAAAAAGGCTCGTGTGGAAACCTGGCTGGTTCGTGCTTCCATTCGGAGTCCAATGCTTTGTGTTTCATTGGTTTAAATGAGTGCTTTTGTGCTTTCCCCTGATCCAGAAGGCTTTTTACTAACGCATTGTGCTTCTCTAGCACCTTTTAGTTGAGGACTTCACAAACCAGAACGGAGCTCTGCCTAATTTGCGATCTGGTGACATGTGGGACTTGACTGCTGCACTCTCCGTCTTATGTGATCACAGTTTCAAGCAGCAGAGGCGCTTGAGGTGGAGCCCACCTCCGTATAAATGAGAGGGGACTAGGCAGTGATCCTGAGCATCACGGCTTCTGTGGGCCAAGCTCCCTGGTTAGGATTTAACCCCACGTTCCTCAAGTCAAAATTCTGCATTAAGCTAAGTGGGAAGTCAATTGTACAGGAAGATTACGGGGGTGACTTGCTCATGAGAAGCTATTGCAAGAATGTGTTGTCCCCGTTTTATAGATAGGGACCTTAGCCTCTCTGTGCCTCAAAGGTATTTATTTAGGGGCAGCATGAGATACTACTCTGGGACTTTCAGTGCACCGTATCAGGCTCCGCAGGGGATGATCATGTGTGGCAAACCAGTGCACTGTGGATTCGCAGCCGAGCTTACCCTGCACTGCACGTTACTGTGCTGTGTGTCTACATGGCGGCTGGGAGGTGTGATTAGAGCACGTGTAAACACACCAGAACTAGCTTTGGTCCGGCTGGATTAAAGTTAGCGAGTGTAACCACAGCAGTGAAGCCACGACCGCATAGGTGGCTGCATGGGCAAGCCCTGCCTGCCTAGGATCCTGGGTCCAAAGTTGAACGGCCACCACCTGAGCTGCTGCACCTTTCCTGCTCAAATTACTTGAGCTAGCTCTGATCTAGCTAGACTGAAGAGTTCATAATCAAATATTTCACGTAGATACTTATAGACTGCTGATGAAGTCGCCCCTTAACCTACTCTTTGGTAGGCTAACTGGATTGAGCTCTTTGCTTCTATCACTATTAGGCAGGTTTTTGACTCCTTTAATCATTTTTATGGCTCTTCTCTGATCCCTCTCTAATTTATCACCGTCCATCTTGAATTGTGGGCACCGGAACTGGACAGGAATGGTGCTGCCAAATACAGAGGCAAAATGACCTCTCTATTCCTCCTCGAGAGTCGCCTATTTATGTCTGGGGAAGACGCTGCTTTTCAAAGGCAGCAGGTTGGACAATTAACCACAGGAAATATCTTGATCCTGATTGCATTCCTCCTCCTCCGCCCACATGTGCTTCTCCCAAATGGTGCCCTCCTGAGCTACATAGCTCTGTGGAGATTGGTACAGCTGGCACTGATCCCTGAGAGACGGACTTCCACAAAGTGCTTAGACTCCATGTGCCTGCCCCCGGGATGGGAGACCGGCTATCGACCTCTCAGTGTGTAATACTCGATCACATTCTGCAGAGCCAGCTCTCATTTATTTACAGGCTGCCTGGCTTTATTTATTTATTGCCATTTAAGTTTGTTTTAATGCTGTCAGGCACTCTCAGATGTGTGTTCCAGGAAAATACTTGACAGGAGAGAGAATGAAGTTTAGCTTGTTTTAAAGAAATATCGAATTTAAAAAAAAAAAAAAGCAGATTGGTGGAACAATCCCCTTCATGTTGCCTTCTCTCCCCCTTTTTTTGAATAACCAGTGTCTAGCAAAGCTGGGGTTTGCTTCTGGGGTTAGTCAGTGGAGTGTAGACATGACTCCAGGAAGTGCCAGTAAATATTCTCGCGATGCACCTAACAATCTTTTCAGGATTGTGCTGAGTGCTAGAACTGAAGTCTTTGGGCTTGGTAATGGGTCCTTTCATGTGTAGTTACCGGTTCAAATATAGACCAAGCTAACTTTTGGGCTTCCGGATCCCTGCCCTTCCTGGTGTCACTTGAATCCTCAGCTGTCTCTCAAGCTCATTATCTGTCTCCGGTGTGTTTTCTGTGAAGTGCCTATCACACTGATGTGCACTCGAAAATAAAATCATAATCCAAAAGTACCCTATATTGGCACTTGGTGTTTCAGCAACAAGTCATACAAATCAAATATATGCCTCAAATCATGCAGAACAGTTTCCAAGCTTTGTAAATGTCAGAAGGCTTCAATGTGGTGGAATCCAACAAAAAGCCTAATATTAATGGAAGGTTCATATTTACTTTTTCCCCACTATTCAGCCAGCCTTGGTTGTTAGTCATGCACATGAGTTGATGATCACAGCCCATAGTTGTGTGAATGAGCTGGTGGCCACACTCCAATTCTTAAGGCTTGTCTATCCAGTCGGGTAATGCAGGGGGTTTGATTTCTAAAGTGCATAAACATGTTGCATGTTAATTTGGTCCATGCAGACGGAGCTGGTGTGCTGTCAAGATTCCCTATGCTGCTACATTAAAGTGCACTAGGGAACCTTTAGTGCACCCCAGCAGGGTGGATCAATTTATGTGCAATACATCAGTGCCCTTTAGAAATTACCTCCCCCTCCACCCTGCGCTTCCCTCATGGCATGCATTGCTGCTCCATGAGGACAAGCCCTTTGTGAACAGGAGTGGACATCTAAAACTGATGGTCTAGATCAGACAAGAGTCTACAAGATTGGTAATCCCAGTAGAATGAACTATTCCCTCTAGCTCTCAGCTGAGGCACTTTGGCAGGGCAGCAGAGAGACAGCTGCTACCTGTGCTGTATTAGTTTGATGGCCAGAAAGAGGACATCCATTTTCAAGGGCTGTTTATCCAACATTTTCCAGCCAGATTCTGATACTCTTAATACACATCAAGGAGGACCTTACTTTGCCGGAAACCTTGTTGAAATCAGTGGAACTACCTATGTATTCAGTGAGTAAAGATGGCAGAATCGGGCCCTTAACGAGCACTAAGAACAAACAAATACGTTTTTAAAAGGATTAGTAACTATATTTGACTATTTTGCCAGGTCGTAAGGCTTGTGACAGTTACAGGACGTTACTTCGTGTGTTTTCAAACCTGTATCTTGACCGCACATCGCCAAGTCTTACATGCAGCTACTGAACATTCAGCTGTCTCCACTGAAACAAATCGAACAATGGCAGTCAGATAACTTGCATTTGCTACTTCTGTCTTGTCAGCTCATCCTTTCAAAAAGAGAGTTTGAAATCTGTTTCTTCCATACTTATTCTCCATCTCTGAATTTCCATATCAAATTTGCTCAATTTTAAAGTCAAAACAAGGTTTCTCTACCTGCCAGCACTGTAAGCTCAACCTGGCATCTAAAATTCAAGCTGTACTCTTTCTGCATCATCTTCAACAGTAAAGATTCTGGAAGTGGAATTTAACCGGTAATTTCGCTAGTGATGCGTGAGATGGAATAGAATTTTGCTGGCTGTTCCACACAGTTTGTTTTTTGTTAGTAATCATGAGGCCTGACTCGTCACCCCACTTAAACTGTAGGTAACTACCATTGGCTTCAGCAGTTAGTCCTGTCTTCTGGCATTGCAAGGGAGAGGAGAATCGGGTCCATGCAATCAGAAGACCCGAGGAGAACAGACATGGATGTTAACAGGGTGGTGTTTTATCCAATGTCACTCTTCTGCCTCCAACATCCCTTTAACATCTGGTCCTTATTGTTTCCTGATGCAACCCATTAAAGAGACACAGTAGCCTGGGGTACCATCCAAAGTGCTATGACTGATATATGAGTGACAGCTTGACCATCTCCTGTGTTTTCTCAGCAAGGAATTTCTTCCTCTACAATGAGAGGGATGCCAGTATACTGTAGATCATGGGTTTTTAAATGGCTAAGTATCCTAGAGACATACTAAATACTTCTTATAGAGAGGTAATGGCTTTAATTAAGAATTTCACGGACACCTATCCAGAAGAGCTCTTACTAACATTTTGCTAGGGAGTTAAAAATGAAAACTGGATCCATGCTTAATGGCCAGCTTAGATCTGTAGAAGGTTCCCATTTATTTTTTTTAATGATGCCCTTAACCTCAACTAATGGACCAAATGAATATTCTTGTGAGAAGGGGGAAATTGTCCTATATTCTTGCCAAGTCAAACATCAGCTTGAGTAATTGATTGTGTAAATTGGAGCCTACACTAGAGGGCAGCAGAGAAAATAATGTGTATATTGGCCCTTCAGGAATGTTTGTGTCTATACTGGTATGTTGCCCATTCTTGTCAGTTTCAGCCCACCTAATTCTCTCACTCTCCAGGGTCTGGGATTTCAGCCCTTGCCATGCCTTTTCTTCCGTGGTTGGAATGCTGACGTGCAAAGGTGCCTGAAAATGTGTGGGTGTGTGTGAAGGGGAGGGAAAAAACTACTCAACTTTTTTTTAACTTTTACAAAATGTTTTGGTCCCGGTTTTGATTAAATTTCCATGTGGTCTGCTCACTGACATAGCTAAATCGGTCCTAATATTAAACTAGATAATGCCTCTTCATACCAAATGAGGAATTTTCTCTAGGATCATTATTTTTAAAATGGCATATTTTCCAAGACTCTCTCTGCATAAGCCAGCTGCTAGTGCAAAGAACATGAGCTGACAGTCTTTCTGTAATTAAAGAGCTTATTGGTGTTTTGGTTTCATGGCAAAATAGAGCAATGAAAAACAGACAGCTGCTCTGTCCTCCATCCTTGAGTTGCGTTTCAACTTTGACGTTACAAGTTATTTTATTGTACCTTTTGAAAAGGATTGTGAAATTTCTCAGCATGAATGGCAAAAGGTGATTTCTTTGTTTCCTGAAGTCCCATGCATGGCAAAATCTTGACAAGGTGAAGCCCCGTGTAGTATATTTGTTGACACGTTTTCTTGCCCTTCTAAAAGTCTGTTTTTGATTTTGTTGATTCTCTGTTGGAGTCCTTCAAGCTACAGTTCAACTTTAAAAATTCATCTAAAAAGCCATTTGCCAAAGAGCCACTGACACGTGATGCCTTGTTTCCTTCAGAAAGGAAGCTTTCCTGCGTGCTAAAACCACGTTCCCAGTTATAGACTGAGACACAACTTTCCACACTTGCGCCAGTTATCTATCCAAAATGTATATAAAAATTCTAGCTAGCTCATCAAGAATCAATGCACATACCTTCAGTGAATGATCCTAGATAAATCTGAACTGAGACTGATCTAGTTAGTGAATTTACACTGTGGAAGGGAAAAGTTACTCAACGAAACATAGTTTGAAATTATTTGGCAGAACATCTTGTGCGCGTCATGGAACCTGAACCAAGATGTCAGGGTTAGGATCAGAAAATTCCCACAATCTGAATCTAGGGTCCAGAGCTTTGGTTCAAGCCCAAATTTATTGATCATTGGTTCTTAAATTCTGATTAGGGCCTAAGGGAGTTTTAGATCTTAAAGTGAAATAAGAGCCCATAAATTCCTATTGTACATTAGGGATGAAATCCTGGTCCCATTGGAGTACAATGGGAGTTTTGCCTTTTACTTTAAGGGAGCAGGATTTGATGTAAGGGGCAGAGTAGCTTCAGTGCAGGTTAAGTTAAAATACCTTTTAGTTTGTCCTGCTGGAGGAGCCATCCAGGTTCTGTCACTAAGTAGGAGGCTGTCTAGCCAATTGGCTAAGTCGTGGAGAACAGAGTTATGACTCCTGAGTCAAACTACACTATGTTATTGGACAGTCAGGAATGTTTTTGTGTGCTCTATGTTTGGCTCTAAACCCCACACAGGTGAACAAAGGCTTAACAGGAGTTTGAGAGCTCAGTTAGTTCACCTTGTTGCAGACGGAGGGTGTGTCAGGGCGTGATCTGTTGTCAGACCCATTTGGGTCATCTTCAGAACAGAAGAAAGTGATAGCTATGGGGGAAGGTCCAGGAGTGGAACCCAGGATGGAAAGCCCCCAATGGGAGAGTACTGGAGTACTACAGGGAAAGGTGTAGGGGAGGAGTTGGGCTTAGAGAAGGGGCAAGGCTCCAGGAAAATGGCCTTGCAACAGGAACAGGAACCTGGAGCTGGGGACAATCCAAGGGACTAAAATCTCAAGCCTGGCAGGCTGGAGTTTGCTTTAGTCTGTTTTGGTTTGTTTGGTGGGAGGGGGTTTTGTGTTCTGTTGTGGGACACTTGATAGAAGCCTGGGAAGATGCTATTCTGAGTGAAGGGTGGGACTGCTGTGTCACTCAGCGTGGGTGGAGGAGGCCATGTTGTCAATTAGTTTGTGGGACTGTGTCTATATGGGACACTGATACCTTGGAAGGGGTGACACTTTGAAGTGTCCTGGCTGGAGTCATGAGAAGAAGTAGACTGCCACAGGGTTGGAATGGCTGTCAGCAAGAGCGTCGTAGGCGAGGAGGTGCCCCACTCCTCGGGGCACACGAGCAGTGAGTCAACTCCTCTACAAGTGTTACATTGTCATTTGTGCCAGTCTCTTTCTCCTGGTTTCTATTCCAAGCTCTGCCACTGACTGTGCAACCTTGGGCAAGTCAGGGAGGGAATAGCTATCTAGAGCATAAACATTGTTCTGTGTAAATCAAAGTTTGACCTTTCAAGCGTATTTTTGTTGGCATTGCATTGGAGTTCAGCTACTATTCAGTCCACTCACTGGCTTCTCTCCCACTTCTCCCCCCCCCCCAATAAAAAGCTCAGTCAAAACTCCAGGTATAAGATTCATCACTGGTGCTGAACAAATGTTTGATAGATTTGGAGGTTTGATTCCACTACCACACAAAAGTTTAGATATTAATTTAAACCATCCAATCCATTTCGGCCTGCAGAGTAGGGTTCGAAACCTCATGAGAGGCTTTTGTGTGGGCTTCCAAATATATTCTGCTTCTGGTCACAGTGGCTTCATGACCATAACACTTTGCTTTAAAAAAAAAATCTGGTCTGGACTTCAGGAAATGCAGTGGGATTGGGGGGAGGGGAAGAAAAAGTAAAAGTTGTACAAACTCGTTCATATCCTTGAAGTTTCAGTTCAGGTTTGTTTCTTAGCAGTTTATCCATGAATCCTTCCCTTTCTTTACATAAAGATTTTAAACAAAACCTTGATGATATTGATATTAGAGCTTTGGATTTCAAACACTATTCCTGGAAGTATTGGAAAATAGGTACAAGACCTTACTGCAATACTGCTGGAAAGTCAATTGAATTCTGTTGGAATTCTAAGCCATGAGCCATCAACAAAAACAGAAAATGTAGGCTAAGGAAGAGTTGGTCTTCATGTGACCAGTACATGGCACGACTCAAAGACGTTTCCGGTACCCCTCAAGATTCATCAGGCTCTAGTAAGTTTCATTATATAAATGTCGGTTTCTTCTTGCAGGAATAGTCACCTGAAAGGAGCCATAATCCTAAATCATCACAGTCAACTGTTGAAGCAGGGATTATCCGGAAGCTTATAACATATCTCAGGATGTCCTCACTTTTTGGATCCTAGTTCATATGGAAAGAGGATAGAAAGGCACTGAATTTGGAGAGGGTAGCATTGACCTTTCCAGTCCCCCAATGTCTCAGTGGTGCATATACAGCACGTTAAAAAACATGCACCAACAGAAAATCCTATAACACAATCCACAAAATAAAAGGCTAACCTAACAAATAAATAATTTATTCGGATCAGTCCGTTGCACCAAAGGCAGGGAGGGTATATCTGTCCTCTGCAAAGAAAGCTTTTGTACATGCTGGCTCTATAGTCACCTTTTCTCTGTTCCTTCCTGTTATGACCTTTCTCACACTTCCCTGGTATCGGGGCAATTGTTTGCCTGTATTTGCCACCAAATTGTCACAGGGTTTATGCGGTGCTGGGGCACCCCCTTGTGGCTACCTCTGGGGATTAGCTCTGCCTGGTCTGACTCCCCTTTCCTTCACTTGCTCACTCCGCGGCCCCTCTGGCTCTCCAGGAGTTGCAGTGCTTCCTCTTTGTGGCGTGGCCCGCTGGCCACTATCCAGTTTTCCCCTTCCAGGGTACTGGTGTCACGGGACCAAGCTGACCAGGTGTCATTGCATGCAGTCTTCCCATTCAAGACTGTGCTCTCAAAATTTCCAAGTGGCTGGTAGGGAAACCCAGGCCTGCTGCTACTCCGGGTTACAGCCCAGGGAACCTACCATCAGCAGCCGAGGTCTGCACTGTTTCAACCCTTGCTGTTGTTTCTCTTGGCGTCTTTCTATTCCACCCTCTGCAGGCTTCCTTCAGCACCACCCTCTGGGCAAACCTCTTACATCAGGTGCAGGATCTCACAGCTTCTGCTCCCCCTGCATGGTTTCCTCCTCCTTTCCTCGCTAGGCCAGGAGGCTGACTGCAAACCTCCACACTGCAGCTCCCTTCTGCTGTCACTTCCTGGCTTTGTACAAGACCCCCACTTACTCCTGCCCAGGTGGGCTCCATCGTCAATTATTGCATGTCAGTCAAGCCCGAATTTTCCCCCCAGGTGCTAGGTTAATTAGCCCCTTTTGAGCCACCTTAGCCCCTTAAGGGGTAGGGTGGGATGAACAGCCCATCCTAACCACTGATCAGACACAGTCAGCATTTGGAGGTATTTCTAGATCCTGCCCTCTCAGTAGTGAGAGAAGTTGCCAACTCTGCCATAGTCTTTAGTTGTTTTCCCTCACCAAACCCCATCAGCTCAGTCTTATCTGCATTGAGCCATAACCAGCTCCCTTTTATTGGCCAGGTGCTGAGAACGCACAGACACTGCAGAAAAAAGTCTCAGGTTTAATGAAAAAGATGTCCTGTTGTGTCTCGCCTGTCTGCAGATAACACCACAGCCCAAACTGCCTCGCTATCTTCTTCAGCATCCTTGCACTTGTTAAACAGGATGATTTGAAGCACAACTGTGAGATTAAATTAGGCTTTATCTGATGCAGTGAATCTGAAGTTTGAAGGTAAACTGAACTCCGTATTGACTGCACTGGGTTCACTTTTTCATATCTTTGAGTGCCCTAAGTTGTATATTTTCTAATGACATTAAGCTGGGAGCGAGGCAGGGCAGAGCTGGCAGGTTGCCCAGAATGCAGTGACTGATCTATAATAAACTGACCATTTGTCCAAGTATTGGGATGTTACGAACATGACATGCATCAGGCCCTGCTCCCTAGTTTACTTTGGATCAGGCATTTTCCTATTTTTTTAAAAAGATTGGACAAGTAGGAATCAGCATATTACAGTGAGTGTTCGGCAGAGGTAAACTGCATGATTATTTCTTAGTCAATCACATTGAAATGGCAGCATGGGTCCATATCATCTGTTCAACGAGTTCTTTATTCCAGGTGTGTACAAGCATGTGATTTGCATGACCATCATTCCCAGAAGTGTCATCTGCCTTGGACTAGATGTTCATGCTTCCTCAAAAGACTGCCATTGCTCTAATTTACTACTTGGTTCTTTATTCTAGGGACTGGGTTTCCTGTAAATAATTAATCATCAGTAATATTGCTCTTTAAAATTCTATCCTGGCCTGAGAGAACTTTTCTGGTAACAGTTTAGTCAAACCTGATGCACTCCTTCCCATGAAAGTTGTGTAAAAAAATTCCTGACACGCTCTAGCAATGTGCCTACCTTTTCCAGCTCACTTGACTTGGAGTAGATCCACTTCATATGTAAATAGTAGGGATGCCCTTTCTTCTTTTAATTCTGCCTATGGACTGGCTGACTTTCTTTTGGCACTTAGTGTAACCAAATGGCTTCCACAGGGAAATGACTCTGAGATCATGGGAGGGAAAAAGTGTCCAATGCTTCATGTTGCATAAGTGGGAGGCGGGTTTCCTACCACGTTTCTGTAAAGACACCAATTCTGGAAAGAAGTAGCTTCACTACTCTTTTTCTCTCTGTGTTTTCGCTAAAGAATAGGGCCCCCTGAAACACCCTTCCCAGACCACAGTTTGGGTTGCTTCCCTTCTCTGGCATCCACAAACAAAAGTTCCTTTCAACTCCCCAAAGACCAAGAGGATCAAAGCAAAGAAAGGAAGGAAGAAAAAGACGCTCAGTTTCTTGGGCAGTCTCTTGGTCACCCATTTGGAGCCCAACTTGTCAGTAGGCTTTTTCATCTACTGATTAAGGTGAGACTCCACCTTTAGGACCCACCCTTTTCGTTACACCCATTCTGTATCTGGCCCAGGCGGTCTGAGACAGCAGGGTCCACAATTGTCTCCCTCTGTTGATCTGATCTTGTAACTAGCTGTCTCGGAGGTACAGTAGTCTTCCCCTAGTTACCACCCCTTCCTGTTAGGGGCTTTCCTTTTTTAAGATTCCTCCTCCAGGCAAAGCAAGACTTGCAGATGTGTCTACTTAGTCTTGGCTGAGCCCAGAATAGCTCTTTAATTGGGTCCCCACCGACAAAATCTCTAATCTAGGGTTATTTAAAGTCGTGATGATGCCTTTGAAGATATATAGTTCTTAAAACATTCCTCCACTGCGTCTTCAAAATTTGGCCATAAAGTATTTGACGACAAAAGACATTCCGTTTGAGTCTACAGTTTTGCCCGAATGTATTGAACATGTAAATATTTATTGGGGAAATTAAGCATTGCGCAATATCTATGAAGTACTGAAATTGTGGCTGGCGTCGTATGAAATAGGAAACCTAGTCCCTGCTCCACTGATCTCACCAACTAAATAGGACAATAGTTATTGCATTTCAGACCAACGATGCCTGGGGAGAGTCGGGTTTTGAAGATCCCGTCTCCAGGTGGTGCACAACTTTGTGTTGCATTTCCAAGATGAATTATTTTTAAAAGGTTCACTGGAGAAACATGACTCTTGAGAGAGGTGGCTGTTAGGCACACAGGAAGAAGCAATCTGTGTACTTAAGGGATGACATGGAAGGTGACACAATGACAGGAGTAAGAGGGAGTGGAGTTAGTTGGGAGACTTAAATAAAGCACAGGGAGGAAAGGAGAGTACAGTAGGGAGCAATGAGAGCAAAGTTGTAGGCAGGATTAGAGTCATACAGGTGTGAACAAGAAGCTGTGGTGAGTGAAGGGATCCAACAATGGGAATAGCATGGTCTGAGCAGCAGGAGAGGGAGACAACGTTAGCAGCAGCGTTTTGGCTGGTCACAAGGTGAGCAACGTGAAAAGCAGGAAGGTCAGCCCTAGCCACACTGCATTATATTAGGGCAGGCAGTGAATATCAATTTGCTTTGAACCCAGATCTGAAAGTAAAACTCATTTTGCAAATAGCATGTGGCCTAAAGTAGATGCTAGGTGGTGTGAGTTTATGGGAAGCCAAACTGTGGAGTTTGGTTACGTTACTTTAGCAGCCTCAATAAATCCTAAGGAAGCACTGAACAAGCTCATGTGGCAGACTATCCATGAGGGGAAAAAGCTTCTCTAAACATTTTTTTTTGAAATGTAAGGTAGTCCAGGCCCCCTGTTGCAAAAGATATATTCAATAAAGGATGTAACTGTGTTTTTTCTTTACAGAATGTGCCAAAAAAAAAAATCCCTTCTGGTTTTGCTTTATGTGCAACCTTTTTCCACGTAGCTTTCTTGATGAAGCCAAATTAAGATCTGATCAAAAGGCTTGCACCCCAGGGAGACTCGGTCTTGCAGGCTCTTAAAATCCTGCTCCTTCCTTGCAGTCAGAGCTGCCTCTTGTCACACGGACACCTGCGGAGATTGTATTCTGTTATTTTATGATTTCATTTTCTTGGGGAACGATTTACATAATTTAATGCAATCATGGTATGCAGGTACGCAGCTTCTGGTGAGTTAAACTGCAATTGGTCATCTGCTTGAATGCCACTCAACTGGCCTTGGCATTATTTAAAAGGGGGAATCTCCCTGATCTCTGCTCAACTTGCTTTGCTAATCAGTAGTGTTTGCAGCATTACAGAGTCTCTGTCTCTTACATCGTCTCTGGGCTAGTGAAGCAATAAGAACATGATATGTGGACCGACACTGCAACCAAAATGGAATGTTTAATTAATCGGCTAGCGTTAGATTTTTTCAAATGACATTAGCATCAATTAAGTTAGCTGTTGTATATGCCAAATTCACATCAAACTCATTCTACTCATTACTAACAGAAAATTCCAATAGTCTATTCAAAACACTGTGGCATAGCTAATTCCACCCAACACGTCCTTCAATTCTTGTTTGATACCTTTTATTCAGGATCACCATTTTGTCTGCTGTGGGCCAAACACTATCACGCTCCCCATGCAGACCTCTGAAGTTGATGGGAGTTGCATGCGTGGAGACCATCATGACTGGACTTTGTGTTAATAAATAGGGTATGTTTTTAGTACATTTTAAAAAAGGTTAGAATGTCACATGCTTTGTTGCTTCTGTAGGGCAAAATGCACATCCAATGAGAGAGAGCAGCATATTAAGCCACTGGCTTTGACATGTGTAGGCAGCAGTAGGGAGCACCAGAGACCCCAATGATGGTAGCATCAAATGGGTACTCTCTGGACCTGATTTTCCTCTCACATACACCAGTGGAAATCAGGCTTTTCCTATGCTCTGATTTTCACCAAAATCACTAGGGTTCTGTCTATTGGTGCCTAAAATATTCCCTGAAATTTTGGAATTGGTCGGCTGAAGTGTTCAAAAGTTATCCCATTAAACACAGACCAACTGAGAAACACCGCATTGAGCGTAGAGGCCCCCTTGGGTCGGCCAGCTAGTGAAAGGTGACGCACAAAGTAACGCATATATAAATGCTTGTATCTTACACATGCCTTCTTCTGTTATCCATACTCATGTAGCCAATAATGTAATTACATCAGGTACATGCAACTTAATACCCTTAAGGTTCTTTCATAGTTCTCTTATATTTTATTTGCCCTCCCAAAACACTATTTTCCCTCTCCTCTCTTTCTCTTGCACTGTCACATTCATGTCCAAGTGTTTTTATGCGCCATATGCTAAATGGCAAAGAGTTTTATAGATGGCTAGATGAAATGAGTCTTCCTGGAGTATTTGTAGAGGGATCAGGCCCTTGAGAAGACTGGAAAGGACTCAGGCATGCATATGGGAAATCGGCATTGTGAAGATGTGACTCTGCTTCCTGCTGAGCGGGGAGAGCAATCACTCCATGTATCAAATGCCTGAGAGTAGATATAAAACAATCCGACACAGATTGGGGAAAGGTTACAAACATATGGACTAATTCATTTGGCTATCTCCAAGCTAGAAAACAAAATACATCTGTGCAATTTACCAAAAATATCCTTAGGAGATTTTATGACTTGTTTGAGGCCTAATTTAGAATCTGATGGGGGGGGGTAGGTGGAATGCACTTTCCAACGTAGAAAAGACAGAAATTTATATCTAAAGTCTGCTCGTCTCTGTGCCCACGGGGCGACTGCAGTAAATAATCTGCTGTTTAAAAAAAAGTGACTATAAACATATTGCCTCAAGGAACTTTGTTGCCTGGAAGGACACCAAATGGGGAAAAAATGGAGTGCATCGGGTAATAGAAGGCTTTAAATAAGATGATATGTGCTACTATCATGCAGGGGCTCAGCCAGGATTTTCCTAATCAGGGGAAGGAGGCAGGTTCTGGGATGTAGGAGGGTGGATGAGAGAGTGGCCAGGACCACTCCCGTCTCATCAGAGAGAATGGGGCTTGAGGAGGCCGTGGAAGGAGGTGGTGGCCCAGGATTCTGGGGAGCAGGGTGAGCGAGACGCCTGGGACCTCTGATGCCTTTCCTCCCACAAAAAAGACCAGGACTGGCTAGGACTTCTCCTTCTGTCATGTACCCCTCAAACCATCCCATATTCACCCCAATAGCCCACCCCTCAATACCCAATCCCAATTCACCCTCTGTTCCTCACCTTAACCCCTCCCCTCCGCATCCCCAACCCTCCCCTGCATCCAACCTCCCAACAAGTCACTCCTGCTGCCCCTGATCCTTGAGCTTTCCCATGCCCACGTCCCTCCATGTCCTGTCCCCTCAGCACCCCAAACCCCTGGAGTCCCAGCTGCTCCATCGTTCAAGGCTCCCATCACCCATGTGCCCCCACCCTTCCCAGCTCCCAGATCTTGCAGGCCTCCCCTTCCCTTCATGGCCCCCACCAGCCACACCCTCAATACTCTCCATACCTCTGTGGTTCCCCTGTACCAACCCTGTGCCCCGTGGGGGGAACGAGTGCCAGTCCCACTCCCTGGGGCCTCCCTGAGCCTGGCCAGGCAGTCTCAGAAGGTGACGTCCTCGAGGTTGCTCAGGAACCGCTGCTACGCGGTGGCCCCTCCCGCACCACCTGGTGGGGAGAGAATTGCACCTGGGCAAAGTGTGAGGCCAGCACCAGCCAGGCCGAGTGCAGGCAGCAGCGCTCCGTATGGAACCAGGACAGTGAGTGGGGAGGGCGGAGTCTGGCCCCAACCTGCAAGGATTCTCATCCTCCTTGTGCGTTACCGCCCCCACCAGCTCATGGTGGACGTGCGCTTAGCCAAAGTGAGTGAGTGGCCATGTGGCCCTTTGCCTGGTGTGGTGACTTCCTACCGTTCCCAGCTAGCCTACATAAAGGGGCGTTGGTCCTTCCATTGAGGTGAATGAAGGGTGGTTTTAAGTAGGACTTTGACTGATGGCACCACTAACATGAGTGGTAAAAACAAGGCCCTGCTTGTGGGGATATAAAGAATGGATATCATTTTCCACAAGGCCAGGTTTGCCCAACTTGATGTCCTGTCCAATGACGTTTTGCCTACCTAGTGTAGTGGCAGCAGAGTTCTTTGTGGCCTGTCTTAAGTAGTTCAGTGTTGGTGTTTCTGTTGAATTCCTGCCATAGTCCACACTAGAGTGTGATGTTCTCTAACCTTAGGACACATGTACCAGGGTATGTATCTTTGTAGCCGAACAAAACTTGCACTGTACTGTGTGCAGTAGAAAGTGACACTCTTTACACAGCACAACAGCTTGTGCACTATGAGACCCATTAACTCATTTCGTTATTATCGTACTTCGGGTAGCTGGGAGCAGTGTATTTATTTGGGTGCACGTGTACCCCAAACTGCCTTTTAGGGACAGAGAGCTTTAGATGGGCTCCAGAGGTTTCACAATGTTTGTCTCTCCAGTGGCTTCCAGCAGCCCCACAGATTTCCAGACCTAATTTTAAATAAGATACCCCCAACATGTATATACATTAGAGTGGTAATATTATCGCAGGTGACGTTGACAAACCATTCTGGGTTTAGGATGTCACCAGTCCTCCATGATGGAATTAAATTAGATTACATTGGGGCTAAATCGGATCTACTGCATGGTTCTTGGGTAAGCAGCTTAAATGAAGTATTATCTTGGCTGAAATGTGCAAATTGTGATTCTTGGGTTGCTCCCCTTTCTGCCTGGGAGCATGTGGATTTCCACAGCTAGCATTGTTCAGTGTTTATCTATCTGTCCTCGGTACTTATGTGGCCCTGAGCACCTCTGTCTTTCAATCGTCTGTGTGCTTATCCCCAGAACACCCCGGGAGGTAGGGCAGGGCTGTTATCCATTTTTTACTGATGGAGAATGAGGCAGAGAGAGATTAAGTGAATAGGGAATAGAGGCGTAGGCAGTCATGCCTAGTGGTTGAAGTCAGGGCCCTGGAACCAGAGCTGGAGTCAGAGCCAGGGGTCAAGCCAGGAGTTGAAGCCACAGTCTGCACTAGGTGTAGGATCAGGGATGTGGCGCAAGGTGGGAAAGCGGCAACTGGGTTCTGGGATAAGGAGGGTATGAACTGGTGGGAAGGCATGGCTCAGGAGTCAGACAAGCGGTCAGGGTCAAATAGGAGCAGCCAGCCAGAGATTCATGGAGTGCATTGGCCGACTTCCTGTGACATGTTCTGGCTTAAGGAGCGTGCCCCAGCCCATCGGTGGGGCTGGAGGTCTCCCCAAATCGGGAGCTTTGTGTCAAGGCCTTTGAGAGCTAGAGCTTCACTCCCCCCTTTTCCACTGGTTCAGGTGAGCTGCTGGGTGCGTGCCATTGTGTGCTTGCGTGCGTGAGAGGAAAATACGGAATCTGTAATGTGACATTCTCAGTGCCAATCCAAACACACAGGAACATGAGGGGACATGCTCCCCTGATTCTTTTAACTCCATAGAAGCAATTTTGGCATTTTAGGATAAACACTAAGATTTCAAAAGGCCCTGTCAGCATAAATACTTGTACCCATTAGACAGAAGAAATGTGGCCTCCTTCTTTTACAATTGCAAACTATGGGGTGAGCAATATGGACACAGTTTTTATTGGTTTTAAGCTTATTGGCAGGGGAAAACCCACACAAGAAATGCGTTGAATATAGGAGAAAGGGGTTGTGGCACGTTGATAATTATCATGTATATCAGTGATGTGAAAGAGGGGACACACCTGTTTTTCAGGTTAATTATATTAAGACCAACTGCAGAATAGTAGGTCTTTATACCTTCTGCTGGTAAATTTAGAAAAATCATTTGCATTTCTAATTTTACCCAATAGTTGCTGGAGAGTAAGCAGCAGTTAATGGTTACTTTTAACCAGTTGCTACTTCGATGTGACAAACTGTCTTTGAAATTAAGCGTTATTCCTGTAAGCATTGCCCCACCTGGCAAAGTAGATTAATGTTCAATTATTCTGGGATATAACATGAAAGCAAAGTTATTTTATCAGCTTTGACTCAGAACACAATGGGTTTAGGATTAAGCTAGAAATTTAGCAGAGATTGAAATAGCTACAGAATATTTGCCCTTAATTTGCTACTTTATAATTTGTTAACAAAGGGCTCTGGAGAAATCTTACAAATGCAGTTATCTGAGATACTTCATATAGGAGTCTTTTGTCTCTTTATGAAAGATTATATCTTCAAGTTTTTGTATAAATCTGTTGTATGCTACTTGTGCCTGATTCTAGTGGCTTGTGGAAATGTTGTATTTCCTCAGAATTACTGTTTCCTCACCGGGCTTTAGAAAATACAGTATGAAAATGCGGCAGGTGGGTAATGTGGTGCTACACTGTCTTTTCATCAATGTAGTAAAGCGGAAAGGAATTACATTAAATAATGGTTTTAAAATATCAGATGCCCATTCGTGCCTAATTACTGAGTTGATATGTTGCCAAACAACATGTTAGGACCTGCCTTCTCTGCACAACTTCTAGACGCTCCCGCTTATTGCACTAGCGTCATCTTGGAAGTGCATGGGGAAACTGTGTACTAATGGTTCTGGTATTTGCTTTCTGCATAGAATAGTAGCAGTCTGTTTTTAATAGGGCATTGGTTCAGGGTTACATGTGAGGAATACTGGAAATGCTAGAAACACGCTGAATTTCTTTGTAAATGTGAACATCCAAGAAATATTATCCTTATATTCACATGACTGGTGTATTTGAAGGTGTTGGCTTCTTCCCTCTTGCTCCACTTATAGTTTACCGAGAACAAAGAACGCACAAAATATATACGTAAGTATAAATGAAAATGACCATAAGTTTCAACAATCCAAATTCTGCTCTCATTTGCATCCCTACAACCTCAATAGAATACATTTACTCCAGTGGGAACGGAAGGGTGTAACTGACAACAGAATTTAGCACATAATACTGTTGAATACTTTTCTGTGGTATATGTATTGCATATTATTGTCTAAAGGGATAGTTATTTATGAGGGAATAAATTTACATGGATCCTTTATCCACTTAAGACTGATTGGTTTACGACAGCCAGTTATTAGCCCATGTAAGGCGCTCTCAATAAATTTGAATTCAAACCAGGATATCTTAATTGAAAGAGGTGTCTCATCAGAAAGAAATGCTCTCTTATTTGTTTCCGACAGGTGTATGGTGAACTTCCTTTTGCCTCATCTTAATGAGATGCTGGTGCTGATAATGAGGAAAAAAAAAAGGGGGGGGAGAGCATGTTAGCTACAAAGTGTATACCAGTTTGGACAGTGAAAGTCATCTAATCTAAGCAATTGCACATTCACTCAGACAATTTTGGCATTGGTTTCTGGCTCTGGCAAAGAGCATTGCACACACTGTTATTCCAAGAATATTATTTGGTCTCCAAGTTAATCAAGTGAAAATGGGTGGTGGGTGCTTAATACACATGGGCAACTGGTGACTTCTGCCTTTGGAGAGGCTGGGCATGGGAGGGACTCGCGCTTGGACCCTGGGTCCTGCCCCTTGCTCCGCCCCGCCCCCACTCCCACTCATCCTTACACATTCACATCCATGTGGGCCCTCTGAGAACAGACACATCATGGGGCAAGGCCTGTGCTGTGGGTCCTGGAGAGAGCAGCTGCTTCTGGGAGGTGGGGGGGGAGAACGTCACCATCCTTCTCCCACACAAACACGAGCGTGCAGAGTTCAGGGCCAACTGCAAATAATCTCCAGCCATTCCAGCATTCCCAGCTTGTGCCTCCACCCAGCTGCAGTGGGGCAAAACTACTGTGACCTTTGCCTCCCTGATTGTCTCAGAAGAGCCCTGCAGTCGGTCCCTGACCAAGGGCACTTCAGGAACACCCTGCCTCGGGGACCATTTGCAAGCATTTACCCACAGTGATTCTTGGCCGTGCCCCCAGCTCTCTTCTGCTGTAGCTGCCAGATCATTAATGAAGATGTTGAACAAAAGCGGCCCCAGCACCAACCCCTGGGGCACTCCATTTGTTACCGGCTGCCAAGTAGATGTTGAGCCGTTGAGCACTACCCAGTGGGCCTGACTTGGCAATCCAATGAGGGGTTCCCTGTCTGTGATTGGGAGTAACCAGCCAGACTTTTGAGTGATGGTGTGCAAGAGGGGTTTTCATTGGCCTTTTGCATTGAGTTTAGGCTTCTTGGCCTCCCCTCCAAGGCTCTGCACGAGTCTGCTCTTGAATACATCTCTGCTCTGCCTTCCTCTCTTGGCCTGTCCAAGTCTCTTGCTTGTAACGGCTCCCTTTGTTTTCTTCTCCTACCCTCATCTTCGTGGCTTCTTCCACATGGGTCTTATGCTTGGAATTCCCTCCCTCTCCAGGGGCATCAAGTGCTTTACCCTTCTTTCCAGTCTCGCTTTAATACATGCTGCTTCCAGGAAGTCTATCAGTGCTCAGCTACCATTGTGGTGTTCTGGGCAGAAGTGTTGTAACCTTAACCTTTTTATATATATATAAAAATTAATGCACAAGTCCCTTGAAAATGCTTCTTTTGCATTGTTTATTTTCCTACTAGCTCCTATGTTTTGAACAATGCTACCCAAAATGTTAGAGCACAGTAAGCAATAAATACATACGGGGCCAAATTCTCAGCCGTGTAGATCAGCATAGCTCCATTGACTTCACTGGAAGTACGTCAGTCATGCTCTTGGATTCCTGATACTTGTTTGCAACCTGAAATCTGTTTGTGTGTCAAGCTGCCATTTAAACGTCAAGATAGTTCAAAAGTCCCAAGAAGACTAGGTTAGGACCAATTTCCCTGACCTCTGAAACTTATTCTCTTCTTGCTCAAAACAAAAGAACCAGCCCAACTACATCTGGCTAAGTAGAACAAAAAAGCCTTTTATCACTTGTTCTGTGTCACTCATGTCTTGAAAAAAATTCCTAAAAAATTAAAAAACCCAGAACAAAGTCCTGTTGTGCAGCATTTCCCAAAGAGGAGCCTGAGCGTGAGTGGAGAGTGATATTTTATTTGCAATGGCCACAGTAAATGTTTGATAAATAAAATATAGGGAGAGAGAGAGGAGACCTTCATATCAGATGCTGAAGAAAAACTTACTTGAATCTAAACCGTTAGAGAATTTGTTCAAGAATTTTATAGTTCATCTGTGTTGCCATGGTCAGCGAGACTGATAGAGATTTGTTAAAGGAGTGCTGTTCATGCAGCTTAATCCTGCTTGGGGACTAGCTATAACTTACTTTCACAACTGCTCCAAGATTTCAGAAAAGAGACTGTACATGCTCATTTGAGCCTCCAGCTCCCTGTTTGCACTTGCTGGTTTTGATCAGTTTCCAAAGTTAAAATTTAAATCTTTTGAAATATGCTTGACTGACAGCCTTGTAGGCCAAACGCCACAGAATAGGTGCAGTGTGGTTAGTGACCCTGCAAGCTTCCTCCCACTGCAGGGTCAACACCCTTCAACCCTGGCTTCTCATCATCTTTAGCTGTGGAAGGATCATTTGCTCTCCATGTCCATTCAGTCATTGGCCCCCTATGCTGAGACTGCCATAGGACGTGGGAGTTTTGTTGACATGGACAACTGTCCACTAAGAGCATGAATGAAATGGCCTGCTCATTCCATATAGGTCATCAGAGAGTCAACAAATATTATCAACTTTAGTAGTGACTTGGGACAAATTCAGACCTGTGACTGCCTGCCATACTGTCCAAGTTGGTAATGAACTTTATGTTCCAATACCTGGGACTTTTCCCAAAATTCAGAAGAAATAGTCAGGAAGTGACACTTCCTGAATCACATCAGGCCTCTAGCTGTAAAACATGGGAGAAAAATTGAGAGCTTCCGTGATATTAATTATCTAGGGACTCGGACAAAAATTCCACCCATGGAAGATTTGATTGAATAAGACCTGGAAGCTTTGGGCTGAAGTAACAAGTTGGAGTTAATCGTATTGACATTCGCAGTTAGAAAAGCACGTTCTGTCTCTGTGTGCACTAAGTCTGGCTAAATGAAGGGTTTCGTTCTTCGCTGAGGGAGTCAAAATTTCAGCAAAGTAAAGGGTGAATGTTCAGGCCTATGGGAGATAAAACACCAGAAGGGTGTCTATATGACAAATTAAATTCATAAGTCTCATTGTGTAAATGGGACTGAGGTGTCTTTTCCAGAACAGACAGACAGAGCCTGGAAAATATTGTCACTTTCTTCGTAACAATTACCTTTCTTTTGTAATGTCCTTCGTCTTACAGCACTATATAGAAATTATTACAGTGCTGCAGAAAAGAGAGACATCTGTAGGCTATTTACACGGCACTGCTATTGAGCAGTGCTCATCAGCACCCAAACAGGTTTAAGAGAGGAAGTGAATAACAATGCCATCTGAAATTGCAGGGGGAGTTTAGGTAAAAACATGAAGTTACATCCTTTTAATTTGGCCTGGGCATTGGGGTTAACTCCCCTGTGTCCTGCAAAAAATACCATGAAATCTTGAATGCCCGCAAGTGTAAGGGATGTTTCTTTTAGGTCTCTAAATGACAAATCCAGCAGCACGGTGTCCTCTAAAACCATTCTGGGACATTGATTCAGCAATGACATAGAAGAAAGAGCAGTACTGATTCCTCAAAACCCTTCTTGTGCCATTCACTAATTCTCTGTAAGTCTAGTTACCGACCAGACCCAAACAAAACTTATGAAGAGATTACCGTCTAAGGTGATATGGATCCAAACCATGAAAAGCCATGGTATAAAAGGGCTGTCAAAGATGTGAATTATCACGTCCTGTCCCCTTAGAGAAACCAGGATTTCCTTCAACACTTCAGCCTCACGTGATCGAGGATGTTCTCAGTTGCTTTTAGTGACTATGCTGAATTTCAGATACATTCCTTTTGGGGGCTGGGGGGATGGTGGGTAGAGAGAGGTTTCAGGAAAACTCTCCAAGAAAATGGAGAGTGGTTATTATTTTCCCATTCCAGGAGAATTTTTGAGATTTTGGATCTTTTTCCCTCATCCTGAACCAGGATGAAAAACTCAAATTAGAAAATGTTTGCAAAACAATTAAAAAAGATTACATTAGGTCAAACAAAACATTTTGTTTCAATAATTTTGAAATGTTCTGTTTTGATTTTGATCTTTTAGGGTGTTTTTACATTTTTAAATAAAAAATGTGAAGCAAAAAGTTATTTTGCCCTGATAAATGTAACTTTTTAAGCCTTTGTCCTGTTGTAAGTCCCTACCTTAGATCAATGGCAAAGATATTGTATTTCTCAGTATATTTTTTATAGGAAGCAGTGTGTCTAGAGAATGTAGTAAAGAAGATCCAGAAATCATACCCTCACCTATTCTTTAAAAGACTACTTTTAATCTTGACATCTCAAATAACTATTTAAATCTACAAGAAGAAATATATGAGTACCATGATCTAGTATTAAAAATAACAACCCCCAAATGTGCTTGGTAGGAAATGTGTATTTATAGCTTCTCTATCACTGCTGTAATCGACATTCATTTTTTTCATGACTCTAAAGAATGGTACAACCAATATTGTGTCTCTTAAAAGCATTTGAATGATTGCTTGCTCATGTCAGTGTGCATACTGAAGGAAAGAAAATTCCTTCCTTTCCTCAATAATATACTTTGAAAGTAATTATTGCTAAAAGTAATCTTTTCCCATGATCCACATCATGCATATTCATTCTATTAAAATCAGTGATATTCTTTTATAACCCTAGATGAACTCTGGGACTCTTCTTTATTTGTTCTAGCTGCCTTTTAGAAAATTGAAAATAAATTTAAGATTTCTATTGCAAAAAGATGCTGTCAAGTAGTTTAGAAAAATAAGCTCTATGGCAGGGATTCTTTCACTTTTTTTTGTTGGGAAAATATTTTAAGGCTGTGACGACTCTCCCCACCACTAAAAGTAATGAGCCTCCCATGCCATGCCTCCCTTATCAGCGTGCACAGGGACTGACAGCTCACGACCCTCCCATAATAACTTTGTGACCCCCTGAGGGGCCCCAAACCCCAGTTTAAGAACACCTGCTCTATGGAGAATAGGATGTCTAACTGGGATATGGTTACTTCAGAAAGTTGCTTTAAATGAGACCTATTACAGGGAGCTGATTTAGTTTAATGGGAAAGAAAAAAAATGGTGGTAACTTTTGTCTTTTTAGAAGAGAGAAAATTGCCCTTGGGTTCCAGTCTTTGTGTGAAAAACACAAGGTTGGGCCCTTAATGGGCACTCATTTGGTGGTTGCCCAGTGATTAAGTGGTGCCTGATGAGGTATTGAAATATGTGGAAAAGTCTGAACTCTGGTTTCTTAAAGTAGGAATTGCCAAATAATGATGGCACAAAGAAAATAATAGCAGTGAAATGTAGTGAATATCATCTAATTTGAGCATTTTTATTTCACTTAAATATTTTCAGACTAAAACCAAAATGTTTCTTTGGTGCATTGATGTGAGCAGCTGTCTACAGATATCCCAGTTGAGAGGATTCTACTGTAATACCTTGTTAATACCTTTTGTTGTTAAATTTAGAACCAAACCACTCTGGCAACCACAAAGAATAATTTGGCCCCCACTAATATTGTTCCTAAAGATGATTACCGCACTTATTAATCTAAATCTACCAACCATCATAAAGATAAACAAGAAGAAAGTGGTGATGGGGAAACAAGGCTAAAAGAACAGAAGAAATAGCTTGGATTCATATCACATATATTATTCTTTCTAGACTATATTATTTATTATTTGTGCTGCAGTAGCTTGTGGGAGCCAGTCATGGTTCACAATTATGTTGTGCTAGCTGCTGAACAAATGCAGAGCAAAAAAGACAATCCGTGTCACAAGGAACCCCATTCCTGCAAACCTGGCAAAGCCACATGTTCCATTGAAGGATGCTAGTGATGTGTTTTCATCTGCATCTCTTCTTCCAAATGTTTGGAAAGTTGGAGCCATTCAATAAAAATGGGTGCACCATGGTTTTCCAGTTGGACAGAGAAACCCTATGAACTCTTATCAGACTCCCCATCATTCTAGAGAGAACCTCATCTCAAATGTACATGATTTCAGGGTCACCAGAATTGAGCTCTCGCCTAATTTTCATTTTGTCCTGACTGCATTTTCAGACGCTCAGCACACACACACTAGTCCAGAGGACAGAACGCTAGTCCGGGATTCATGAGACTTGTGTTCTGAACATGGCTCTGCTGTGTGACCTTGGGTTAGTCATGTCACCTTCCTGTGCTTCTGTGTCCACTGTCACTTCTTGCCTGTTTAGACTGTAATCTCTTTGGTCCAGGGGCTTTCTTCTTACTATGAGTGTTCAGCTCCTAGCACGAAGGAGCCCCAAACTAGGTTGTAACCTCGAGGCACAACTAATTATATAATGATGATTGATTGATCGATCAATCTTTTTCTTTCTACATCCTCCCTGATGTAGTGAATTCAACGCTGTTTATTAGATGTATAAAATCCAGCGTTTTTTTTTTAAAAAAAAATAAAGCAGAATCAAGGACACAGATACTCAACACGTGCCCTGAATTCCTTCCTAAATGGCAGATCTCTTTGCTGATGTTTGACTGCAGTGACTCATCAAATGAGGTTAAATCAGTCATGAAACGTAATGCAGCATGACTGATTTAGCTGGCTCTGATGCAGTATGATACAGATAAGTTAGACCAGGAAATTTTAACTCCGGCTGTCTTTTTTTCCTCCCTTTCCTGGAAGACTAGATACAAAAAAAAAAAAAAGGTTAAAAAAGATTTTCAGCATTTACATGTTTTATTTAAGAAAGAAGTTCATGTGTTTTGTAAACTGAAAAGCCTATGTTCCATAAATACGATTTTAGATTTGTGTATTTAATACCTGAACTGTCTGCAGATGAGGCCGGTTAAAAACTTCTAGGTGTCATGGTCCTTTGCAGCTTGGCAAATCTCATGCAGGTAGTATAATAGATAATAATACTGTATAATACCTTCCTTACAAGGGTCACAAGTGACTTTACAAGATCAATAAATCAAGGAAGCCTTCAGATGTGGAGGAACACTTAGTTTGGACAGAAACGTCCCTTGGGGATGAATTTATTAAAAGGAGAACTCGATACCCCAGTAAAGAGGTTAGGAAAAAGGCTGGTAAAGTACCACTAGGAGCTAGTAAAGAACAGTCAAATGTAAGAGAGTTCCATTTAAATATAACACATGAAGGCAAGCAAATGAATAGTGACAAACTGTGCAGGTGCTCATGTACAAATCTGAGACGTCTAAACACTAAGAAGGGTGAACTAGAATGCCTATTATTAAATGAGGATATTGCTATAACAGGCATCACAGAAACTTGGTGAAATGAGGATAATCAGGCCAATGTGGTAATACCAGAGTACAAAATACATAGATTTGACAGGGTAGTTTGCACAGGTGGGGGAGTGGCGCTGTATGTTAATGAAAGTAATAGTAATAGTAATAGTAATCGGATGAAATATAATAGTGAAAAGTGCAAGGTCATGCACTTAGGGATTAATAATAAGAATTTTACATATACGTTGGGGATGCATCAGTTGGAAACGACGGAGGAGGAGAAGGACCTTGGGGTATTGGTTGATAACAGGATGACTATGAGCCGCCAATGTGATATGGCTGTTAAAAAAGCAAATGCGGTTTTAGGATGCATCAGGCGAGGTATTTCCAGCAAGGAGAAGGAGGTGTTAGTGCCGTTATATACGGCGCTGGTGAGACCCCACCTGGAATATTGTGTGCAGTTCTGGTGTCCCATGTTTAAGAAGGATGAATTCAAACTGGAACAGGTTCAGAGACGGGCTACTAGGATGATCCGAGGAATGGAAAATCTGCCTTATGAAAGGAGACTCAAAGAGCTTGGCTTGTTTAGCCTGGCCAAAAGAAGGCTCCGGGGGGATATGCTTGCTATATATAAATATATCAGGGGGATTAACGTTAGGGAGGGAGAGGAATTATTTAAGTTTAGTACTATTATAGGCACGAGGACGAATGGGTACAAATTGGATATTAGGAAATTTAGACTAGAAATTAGACGAAGGTTTCTAACCATTAGGGGAGTGAAGTTCTGGAATAGCCTTCCGAGGGAAGTAGTGGGGGCAAATGACTTATCTGGCTTTAAGACTAAGCTTGATAAGTATATGGAGGGGATGTTATGATGGGATAGTTTAATTTGAGCAATTGATTTTGGATTATCGGCAGATAAGTCTGCTCAATGGTCTGTGGGAATGCTGGATGGGATGGGAACTGAGTTACTGCAGAGAAATCTTTTTTGGGTGCTGGCTGGTGAGTCTTGCCCACATGCTCAGGGTTTAGCTGATCGCCATATTTGGGGTCGGGAAGGAATTTTCCTCCGGGGCGGATTGGTAGGGGCCACGGAGGTTTTTCGCCTTCCTCTGCAGCATGGGGCATGAGTCGCTTGCTGGTGGATTCCCTGCAGCTTGAGGTCTTCAAATCTCACTTTTGAGGATTTCAATAACTCAGTCATGGGTTCGGGGTTGTTATAAATGTGTATGGGTAGGGTTTTGTGGCCTGCCTTGTGCGGGAGGTCAGACTAGATGATCATATTGGTCCCTTCTGACCTATGAGTCTATGAGTCTATGAGTCTATGAAAGCATAGAGTCAAATAAAGTAAAACTCTTAAAGGAATCAAATTGTGCCATAGAATCTCTTTTTTGCTAGAAATTCCATGCATGAACAATAAGAATATAGCAGTAGGATATATAATGCCAAACACCTCATCAGGATGGTGACCGTGGTTGTGAAATGCTCAAGAGATTAGGGAGGCTACAAAGACAGAAAACATAATAATAGAGGATTTCAGCTCTCCTTGTATTGACTGGGTGTATGACACCAAAGGAAGGGAAGCAGAGAGAAAATTTCTAGACACATTAAATGATGGCTTCTTGGAGCAGCTACTCCTGGAACCTACAAGAGGAGAGGCAATTCTTGTTTTAGTCATAAGTAGAGCACAGGATCTGGTCCAAGAGGTGAATATAGCTGAACTGCTTGGTTAGCAAGAATATCACTGTAGAGGAAAAATGCTACAGAAACCCACCACGGTAGCATTGATCTTCAAAAAGGGGAACCACACAAAAATGAGAGAGCTAGTTAAATGGAAATTTAAAAGGAACGATCACAAGGGTGAAATGCCTGCAAACTGCATGCAGACTATTTCAAAACATCATAATAGAGGCTCAAACTAAATGTATACCTCCAAATTAAAAGAAACAAACAGTAAGAGGACCAAAAAATGCAACCAATGGCTAATCATCAGAATAAAAGAACCAGTGACAGGCAAAAAGGCATCCTTTAAAAACTGGAAATCAAATCCTAATGATGAAAATAAAAAGGAACATAAACTCTAGCAAGCCAAGTGTAAAAGTATAATTAGGCAGGCCAAGGAAGAATGTGAAGAGCAACTAGCTAAGGACATACGAATGAAACAACAACAACAAAAATTAAGATAAGAAACAGGAAACCTATCTGACAGTGGCTGGTGCCAGATGCTTCAAATGGAATGAACAGTACAAGGCAATTCTGAGTCATCCATCCCTTGCTGTGCAGTCCCAGCTTCTGGTATTTGGAGATTTAGGGGCACAAATAGCACAGGGTTATATCTTTGACTATCTTGGATAATAGCCATTGATGTATCTATCCACCAGAACTTGTCTAATTCTTTTTTGAACCCAGTTTCCCCTTGGGGATAAGCCATCTCTAAAACCATAGTGTCCTACATGGCTGCTTGGGTATCTAGACCTCAGTGCTGGTGAGGATGACAGGATTTGCCTCTCTACAGGGAACTAGCTGCAGTCCCTGCCCTTCTACAAGGAACTGGCTGCAGGTTGGAGATATTTCTCATAGGGCAGGTCTACACTAAAAGTGGTACATTGGCTCTGACATAGCATGTCTGGTGAAGAGGATCTATGCTGATGGGAAAGCATCTCGCACCAATATGGAGAGCGCTTCCTGCCAACATAGCACCGATATGGACAGCACGTAAGGGCACTGTAACCTGCATTGCTTGCAGCGTGTGTGTGTGTCTTTTTCACAGTGGTGAGCAACATAAGTTAGATCGACTTAAGAGGTAGTGTAGATCTTTCCTTAGAGGAATTTCCTTCTGTTTGATTTTTCCAGTTCAGTCATAATCCTGAGTTTATGGCAGCATCAATCTGCCATATTGTCGGCAGATTATTATGTTGTCACAATCTTATTATGTCACAATCTTATCACAAGAGACCTTGTTAGGGTAATATGGGACCAGCAGAGGTTCTAAACAGAAACAAAACCTTAAGCATAAAACCTTTCCATAACAGTAGGATGAAAGAAAATGGTGAACAACATTCTAACTGGTCTATGCTTGGTCAGATACCAAGAACAGGGACCAAATTGTTGAGAGAGGCCTATAATTGTCATCTGCAAGAAATCACGTACAAGGTCAGATGAAACTGTCACGCTGTCTGGAGTGGCTCACAACTGTAAGTGCCAGCCTCTGGGCAGACTGCCAAGAAGCAGGGCAAAACCCCAGAGTGGTTGAATGTTCTATAATAATATTCCACCAACTCAGTAACAAGTGTGAACTCCTCAAGCACTATCTTACCATGGAGTCAGACCGTCCCCTGGGGCATTCCAGTCTATCTTGCCACTAGGCAAGCTGGACTGCGTGGTAGATGGTGGCTTACACCAAAAATCACATCAACTAACTAAAGGTTTAGTATCAAGGAAAAATATGAGTTATTTACAAGTTAAACCAGGTAAACATACACATACAAATGAAGTACAATCTTGGGTTCAAAAGGCAATAGAAGCTTCTGTAACAGGCAAGCTTTTATGTCCTTCAGGGCTAACCCAAGCCAAGCAGCTTGGAGATCTCTTGCTAATGTTTAGGAAATTTTGCCCTTCAAAATCCAAACAGTATAAAGAGACCCTAATTCCTTCTGGTCAGGGATTTTTATCCCCATCTCCCTAGAGCCAAAGATAATAGGATGAGTGCTTCTGCATGTCCCCCTCTTCTTGGATGAACCAGGAGCAATCCATAAAGGCCTTGTTCTTTTATGGCTTCCAGTGGCCTATTTGAGTTCTATCGGCCTTCCTGATCGGTACGAAGGAGTCTCTCTTCATGGGTGCAAACCAGTATTTCACACTTGGTGATATTTCTTTCCTGACTGGCTTTACAGTTTCAGAGTAAACATTTTTACAGTTGCAGAGCAAACAAAGTATTACCTTGTAGCATGGGTTACCGATATTATAAGTTCATGCAGCAACTTACAAGCATTTCATAAAGTCTAACCACTAAACACATTGTTACAAGTCTAATATCTATTTGAGCAATATTAAGAGAAGTGAGTCAGACTGATTTCCATCTTTGCATTTCATAGTGTTCACTAGAGCCCTAGGGACCTTGGTATGAGCTGGCACCTGGTCTGCCAGCGTCACAGACACTGAGTGTTACAGCTAAATTAACTCCTTTGTGCAAAGAACCTCAGAAGGTGAGAAAAGAGCAGAGCTGTTCAGGGAATTTTTTGATGATTAATTTTTTGTCAAAAATGCATTTAATTGAAACTCTTCATGGTTAGGTCAGTTTAGCTGAATCTCCCGACTCAAAAACATTGGGGAAAAAAGTTTTTTGAACTTGTCAAAACAAAATGTTTTGATAGACCGGAACTGAAACTTACTTTGGATTTTTGATTCACAAACATTTATGAGATTTTTGACTTTTTGTCCCACTTTGGGAAATAAAAATTTTCCAAGTCTTGAAAATATTCATGGGATGGGAAAACAGTTTTCTGCCTAGCTCTAATCAACTTCTTAAATATAAGAAATCCAACCTTGAGTGAGAGAAGAGCCCAGAGCTGCTACAATTTAGATATTTATCATTGTTTTATAATTCCTGTGGAGACATGGGTATGCATGACACTTTAAAGACAGTTAAAACAAGGTATCTGCTCAAAGGAGCTTACTACAACCTGAATTATTCAGACTTTGTGTTGTCAACTCTTGTGGTTTTATCATAATCTCATATTTCTTTGACTGAAAGCCGCAGTTCTTAGAATCAAAGGATTACAAAAAGAATTTCACCTTTCCCTTTTTTAAAAAAAAAAAAAGTTGTTTCGGGTTTTCATGGTTGCATAGAAAAGCTTGAAAATGTGACTTGCGTGCACACTAGAGGTTCAAAAACCAGAAGGTGACTAAGAGAACTCCAAAATTATAAATCTTAAAAACCTCTTTTTTTTTTTAGGCCTATCCAATGATATTGGGGCCTAACTCATGGTATTTGAGCATTTGAACAGGGCACTCCTGCAGATGGCATAACAAATGGTAATGAAATATCATGGTGCATGGGTGTGTGATGTCAGGAAATAGGAAATGGAACTTCGCTCTTGGGAGAGTCTTGATTTTTAGGGATAGCAAATACTGGTCCAAATTCTCTGGTAGTGAGGCCAGGTTTAATGCACATGCATAACTGTGAGTATGTGGGCAGCTCCCGGCAAGTGAACAGCACCATCCACACATTTTAAAGTTAAAGCACATGCTTAAAAGTTCACAGGATTGGGGATATAGGGTCACATTTTCAAAGGTATTTATTTGCCTAAAGATGGAGATTTGTGCATAGGGGGATTTTCAAAACTGCCTATCTGCATCATTAGATGACTAAATGTCTTTTAAAATCTGGCCCCCAATGGTGTACACATGGTACCAGCCATGGGCCAAATTCTGCATTCCTTGAGCATCCAAAACACCATGCAATGGAATGCTGTATTAGGCCCGTAATTAGAGAGACCTGGGAGAAAAACTCAGACATCTTGACTCTTTGGGCCCAGATCTCACACCTAGAATTGGCAGGGTTTTCTCCTCTCAAGACAGCATGAATTTTTAAGAGAAAGCATCCTTAATATCTGAAGAGATAAGGTCTGCAGTAACTTCTATTAGCAATGAAATATGTAGATGTGAGTTAGAAGATTCTTGTAAAAGGTGACTTGCTCAAGGGCAAACTAGATTTCAAATGTTTTGGTTTGTCCAAAAAGAAAATGCTCATCACCAACCAAAACTATGATGATGCTCCCTGCTGGAATTGAGGAGAGCAGATCATGGTTTTATTTCTCAATTGATCATAATGCCAGGATGAAAGGAAGGCTCCCTTTGGTTTATCACTTCCGTTTGTGAAGAAGATGGTGAACTAGGCTTGTTTAGTCCACAAAAGAGAAGAGTGAGGGGGGATTTGATAGCAGCCTTTAACTACCTAAAAGGGGGTTCCATGGAGGATGGAGCTAGGCTGTTCTCAATGGTGGTAGATGACAGAGCAAGGAGCAATGGTCTCAAGTTGCAGTGGGGGAGGTCTAGGTTGGATATTAGGAAAAAGTTTTTCACTAGAAGGGTGGTGAAGCACTGGAATGGGTTACGTAGGGAGGTGATGGCATCTCCATCTTTAGAGTTTTTAAGCTGCGGCTTGACAAAGCCCTGGGTGGGATGATTTAGCTGAGGTTAGTCCTGCTTTGAGCAGGAGGTTGGACTAGATGCCTCCTCAGGTCCCTTCCCACTCTAATGTTCTATGATTCTATGATCTTAGACATAGGTTAAAATCCTGCGTCACTGATGGACTGGTTGTTGGAGTCCACACTGAATCTGAACAGCAAGGTTGGCCTGCCACCTCCAATTCCTTATCGATGCCATTATCAGTTGCATTCTGTGCTGCTCAGTCAAGATGCAGCAATTCGGATCATCCCCGGGGCAGTGTGGACTACCAGTTCTTGCACAGGGCTGAGGAAAAGTCTAGTCAAATGGCAGACTGGGCAGGCAACTCTCCCATTCCTACTGGCACTGTCTAGCCATCTTACTCCCTTTGAAATCAATGGGAGTTAAGCTCTGCAGTAGCTTCTTGATGATCTGGGCCTACACTCAGAAGTAAATGTTTACAGGCTGTGGCTATTAAGGCAAGAACAATTCGAAGAGAGACTGAGTACAAGAAGGGATTGAGTGGATGGGGAGAGTGAGAAGACTATGATTACATTGCTTTGAATACTGTCTGTATTGGATATTTGGTTGCCACAGGCTTCTGGATAAGAGGAGGAGAAAGATTTCAGGTACAGTAGGGTGAACGGACTAGCGGTGCATAATACTGAAATGAAAAATTATGAGGGAGCTCAATTATTTAACAAAGTACAATGTTCCAATAAGCTGTATGAATTTCACACTCAATCTAATTATAATTTTGCATGTTTCCATTAATTTATTTTTGCTTATACTAAACAAAGTAAATTTCTACTTAAAGATTTCTTTACAAATGTGATTTAACTCTGATTTTAATGTGTTTCACTATTCATTTTTTATTTTCTAGTTTAACAGCATTTCGTTAAACATAATTTAATATTCTGGAATGCCTACTATGGAAATATTAAATATTTTTACATATTTATGTAGGAATTCTGCCAGTATCTGCCAGATATTTATATACACACGTAGATCATTAGACCCTAAACTGCATATTTCAGTGCAGATTTTAATATGGTTGCCATGTAAAAGTTAAGTTACTATGCTTTCTTTAAATTTTAAACACAATAGCTTTTAGATGGCTGTAGCATTTCATAGGTATGATGCACACAATACTGAATTCCTTTGTATATTGCAATCCATTCAATAACTAGATGTTACTGCTCAATATTTTTCCAGGGTCTTGTTCTGCAGTTCTTGCTAATGTAAAATTCTTGTTGATCAAGTATCAGGCAAATCTAACTGTATTGAAAATTCAGTGAAAGTTTTGCTATTGCCTTCAGTAGGAATTGGGTTGGGCCCTAAATTACGTAACATCACTGTCTTCCCTGCTCTAGAGGAATTACTTTTTTTTTTTTTTTTTTGGAGGGTGGGTAGAGTCTAGGGGCACATAAATTTCTATTTAAGGAGCATTATCCCGCTCTAATGCTCAAACTACCTCCTTGAGTGACATCGCTTTTGGGGCTCTTTGAAGATCTTGCTAAGGTTCTCTCCATCAGAGAGAGAGAGAGGAATGGATGATATTCCTAACATAATGCAACAGGAAGAGCACAGAAATATTTGCGGTCATCTCCTTAAGGGAGCACAAATGAGCAAGATTTTTTAAAAATAAACTATTATTTTTCCTTTGTAGATCCCCTTTAAAGAGATATGCCAGGGCATGCAAGGCTTAGGCTCTCAGGTGGCAGGCCTTTGAAACAAACTTTGGCACTGTCATGAAGCCCTCCCCAGTGTTACTACTATTTGGGATTTCTGGTTGTGATTTGAAATTTGTTTTTTTAAATGCTTATCTGAACACAAGAAATGGTTGTATGTAAGTGTGGTGGGTATAACTAATCAACAAATGTGTGATGTCCTTTGGAAAAAATGCTAAGAAAATATTTTTTTCCTTAATTTTTCAATTTTTAAAAATGTCATTGAACTCAAAACCATTTTTTTCTTTTGGTTTTTGGGTGTTTGTACATTGGAAACTTTTTCATGAAACTTTCCATTTTAATTAAAATCTCATTTTTCTCCATCAAAATTTTTCAACAGTGAAATTTTTGACCAGCTCTAATTGTGGGAGTAGGACGTATTCTTAAGTGTACCTACATTATGTAACAAAACTTTTCATGTTTCAGATGAAGCAATGGGATACTTACTTCTCAACTGTTAGCAATAGCTAGTGAGTACAAAACTTTGCATGGACACCACAGAAAATCCAGAAATCTTTACCATCTCCATGCAATGTCTCTAGAGTTTTCATACATGTATTGTTTGATTGAGTTTATGGACAGTACACTGGCTGCCACTGAAAGTCAATATATGCCACAGAATTATCAAAGTTTCTTATTTGAAATGAGGGGGAAACTGCCTCCTTATAGGTTGGTAACTGTTGGCAAATGCTATCTTTTCAACGGCATTTGCTGTATATACAGAGAGTAATGAGCATGGTTCAGGGGACAGCAGAAGCCCAAGTTCCTGGCTTCAATTTTCAGCTCTACCACTCCATTGACTGTGTGACCTCTGGATAAGCCATTGAACATCTTTTGCCCTCCAATGGGTATAATAATGCTGATCTTGCAGGTAGGAATTAATCAGTGTTTGAAAAGCAATTTGAGAGACTTGGGAGAGAGCCAGTGTATAAGAAGAAAGTGTGTAACCATACAGTAGGACCACCGGTACTTTTTTTCTGAAGTATAAGGAAAAACGATGGCTTTTAAAAACAAACAACAACCCCACTGTGTGGTAATTATTGGTAAAAGAGTCAATGGTCACCACTGTGTGGTGTTTGTTCCTGTCTTCATATTATGTCCATGGCTATGTTGTTGTTTGTGATCATAGGAAGAAAAGCTTAAGATAAAAACGGCTATTTTGGCGGCTGAGAGCTCTCTGTTTTTAAATGATTTTGACATCAGTCAGTTCATCCTTCTCAATGCTTAATCAACATAACCCTGATAGCAGACTGATCTTCATTTGCTTTTAGAGGCAACTGCGGGAAACCGAGAATCCTCTGATCACGCAGGGGATTCGTGTTCCAATCTCAAGGCCAAGGGTCAGATATTAGAATACAGAGTGATTGTAAATATAGTTGGGTCTGATACGTAAGAAAATAAGGACATTGATACAGCTGAAGATTATACCTCCAGAGTGTAGCATTGTAATACATGCAATCACCGAAATACAGTAATAAGCTGTATTACCCAAAGAATGAATTTTAAAATCATATATAATTTGCCTTCATACTCAGGGGAGTGAGGGAGGTGGAGAGACTATTAGGTGTAGATAAGTGGATCACCGGAATATTGTATGAATATTGTACTGCTTCTTAAGCACATTAAATACATTACAAGAGGAATGGAGGAGGGAAGAACCTCAGGTAAAACACACATCAGGTGGGGCTTTTAGTATGTTTTTTTCTTGTACGGGAGAGTCTCTTCATAGACTTGATGCAAGTACTGAGATGTTAGCAGCAACACGTGCAAAGAACATAAATCGCTCTTGGGCTAGGTCCCTGCATGATGTAAATGGGCATAGTGAGTTGAGGATCTGGCTCCTGACAGTTATAAATGAAGCTCTGCCAAAAAAAAAAAAAAGGTGTGGGGGGTGCTCTTTGGTCCTTAACCTCCCTCTGTTCCAATGTGTGTGAATTACAGGTATATTTCATAGCCTGAAAGTGCTTTTGGTCAATTTTCATCTTAAAACCCTCCTTATTTTCCTTTTCTAGTCTTCAGAATTAAAGCCTTGGAAGAACTCTTGGCATTGTCCTTCATAGAAAGAGAAATGACTTTAGCTTCAGGAAACCTTGTTTCTGTTGAACAGCTGGGCAGGTGGTGAGCTGTGATTACTGCCCCTGATTGGTGCACAATTGACCACATATTGGAATATTTGCTACCTTTTTTCCTCCATCCCCCGGCACCTTGACCTACTTTTTTGGTCTTGTCTTCTTGACTGTAAGCCATTTGGGACAAGGGCTGTCATTTTCTATATATTTGTCCAGTGCCTAGAACAGTGGGGCCTTAGCCTCGCTCACCTCTTGGTGCTGCCACAGTATAAATGATATGAAATAACAATCAACTCTACCAGAAAACACAAACAACCACCCTTTGGTCAATAGTTTCTAATTTAATGATTTTTTGTAAGTAAGAGAAAGCAGCAGTAATGGAAATTCATTGTGCTCTGTGTTGGTAGAAATAGAGTAGTGTCCATCTGGAGCAGAATTAGAATGTAGCTTTTTGAAGTGTTTAAAGACCAGACCAGACCAGCTTATTCGGTCTAGCTTTAGAAAAAAAAGATAAAAACTGTCGTTATATTTACACAGTGAGCTTGTCTATATGGTGCGTTAATCTGCAGTAGAATGCTATACAGTCTAGCACACTCTATTGTGCTGCACACTCTAGGGCAGAGTTTCCCAACCAGTGTGCCACTGGTGTGCCGTCAGGCGTGAGCCGGTGTGCCATGGAATTTCTTGAAAAACTACTTGAAGAGTTCTGAATTGGCTCATGAATATCCATGAGTTCATTTGAAGACTATATGGTGGTGTGCCTCAAAATAATTAAATGGTATTAAGGTGTGCCATGGCAGAGAAAAGTTTGGGAACCAATGGCTCTGTGTGGATGCTGCTGGTGAGCATTGCTTTAAACAGGACTTACAGTAATATACACTAGGGAACTTTTAGTGTGCGCCAGCATGATCAACACAGGGCCAGTTAGTATACAGCATGCTAGAATTTACGCTCCTCTAGTGCAGGCTAACGCACTGTGTAGACAAGTGCAGATTGTACCAAACAAGAAAAATGTTGTGGTCCCCTGAAATCTCTGTATACATGATGTTGTACTGTACAAGCAACCATCGAACATTGAGAGTAACAGGCTTGTTATCAAGGAGAAATTCAGCAGAATGACGTTAATTTTGTACCATGTGGTAAAAAAACATACTAGTGTGTGTTGATTTTGTACCACGTGGTAAAAAAACATACTAGCTGCAGATGCCCACTTTATCCACCTGCCTGACTCCAGCCCCATTTGAGGAAGTTTGTAACTCCCTTTCAGATAAAACATTTGCTTGGAAGATTCATACAGTCATAGACATGTAAGACTGGAGCTGAAGCATGACTAAGTATTATCTAGACCATCCCACCAGGAACTTAGATGGCCTCCAAAAGGGCATTTAAGATCTAGCGGCTACAATATTACTTAAAAGTTGTTTTAAAATATTTTATTGTGTGGCGGGGCAAATAATTT
>ML675643.1:6851322-7064999 GCA_007922155.1 Mesoclemmys tuberculata
ATATCAATTCTTGGGCACTGGAGCCCATCTCCCGAACAGGGGCTCTTCATAGCTAGCCATGGGAAACTGATCATCCAGATTCTGTCTGTGTTAAGCAACTAGCTTTTTTCTCTTTGCTGACTGATTTCTCCAATTGCAACAACATTCCTGTCTGTTGAGTCTGAAATTGTAAAACTCTTGCAATCGTGAATGCATCATGTTTTGCCTGGTTTGAACCTTCAGCCAAACTCTTGCATCAAATTTAAGACATTCGAAGGCAGGAAAAAGGCAGAAGCACCTTTTAGCATAGATGGGGGAAACTTACTGTAAGAAAACTATTTCTACTGTCAAAAGCTCAGCCACCAGGCATTTGTTAACCAGATCCCCCTAGGTCAATAGTCTGCCAGGCTATCACACATCAGTAATGGGGATAACATGGAGGTATTTTTCAGTTCATTAGCCTCAAATTCTCAAAAGGGTGTTCTCACAATTTCAGTGCATGAATCAGATAAAATGACCTGAAGAAACAGTTCAACCAGGTTCGGTGGAATATTGCACTAACTTTTCACCTCCAGAAACCTACCTTCAAATCCTAACAAGAATCATGAATGAAAATGAGCTGGATGTGCTCTCAACCTACTCTGCCTATTCCACAAAAACACCACAAATTTTGGCTCAGTTGACTCTCGGCACATTCAGAACACTGGACATACTATTATTTTGTGGAACATTTAGTGGTATTTAGTGGGGAGCCATTAGTCAGGATTGAGGTGAAATGTCAAGTGTTGGACTTGTTTAGAGAAATTTTCTGCAAGGGTCATCTGATATTTATTCTTCAAAAGATATTCCAGTTTCCCTTCCCTGAATGTGTGTTTTTATCCATGCAGGGGAGTCACCTTGTCCTCTACTTCAACCAGCTTTATTGCTTTTAGGGGCATATTAGCAAGTTACTATTGTGCTCTGGGGGAATAAACCTAGAGTCTGAAAAATCCATTGATATTTATGAGTTCCAGAGAGGTAGCCGTGTTAGTCTGTTTTTAACAAAATAGTGAGAGTTCTGTGGCACCTTAAAGACCAACACATTTATTTGGGCATAAGCTTTCGTGGACAGAAATCCCCAATGCATCCGATGAAGTGGGTTTCTGCCCACGAAAGCTTGTTCCCAAATAAATGTGTTGGTCTTTAAGGTGTCACAGAACGCTCACTGTTTTTTTGATATTTATGTTTGGGTGAGTCCCTCATCCTTGTTAAGAATGAAGTCTGTGGAAAATGCATGTAATTGAGACGCATTATATTAATAAACAGGAGCCTATGTCTTACCTTTGTTACCTGTGGTAACAAAGTATTTATTTGTAAGTATTTGTAAAAAATCTGTTTAGATTTAATGTGGCATTGTTTTCACTAGTGCTACTTTAGCCAAAGCTAATCAAAAGCCTTTCACTATTTGGTATGCAGGAGAGAAGCTGCAATCTTATGGATCGTTACTGTCTACTGCTGCATTTGCATGCACAGAGAATATCTAAAAGCTCCTCTCCATTCTGATTTGAACCCTGTGACCAATACATAAGATTTTCCTTAAAGAAATAATACCCCAAGCTGAAGAATAAAAGAATGTTAGAAATGATCCAGATACTGTTTTCATTTTCTTTCAGCCTTTTCATAGCTTGACTGTTTTTTGTCCATCTTGAGTTTTAGCCCTCCCCCTGCTCTGCTTATGTAGATATTAGAGAGACAAGGTGGGTGAGGTAATATCTTTTATTGGACCAACTTCTGTTGATGAGAAACACAAACTTACTCCTCACTGTGTCTAAGGTGTAGAATCAAAACATACCTAATAATCTGAATAGTGTAGTGAACTAGCTAGATGGATTTGGAATTGCTCAGCTATCTGTTTTAGGCCCTATAATTCTAGCAGCTAAAAGAGATTCTCTTTTAGCATAAGTGGTAGTACTCCGTTCTTCTGGAAGTGGAGAATCTGCGTTCTGCTCCCACTGTGAAATTCAGAAGGATCTGTCTATGCAGTGCAGCAATGAGCAGGAAGGCCTGAGCGCTTATGGATTTGTTACATTTCAAAAGGAAGTGGCACATGACTCTTGAGTTCCAGGTTACAATAAGGAATTCACCAGCGCTCTGTACATTAGGGCGAATGTTGGCAGGGATTGAAACGCAGTCACCAACCGTAAACCAACCCTATGGCTAGCCTGCAGTGCAGATTGGAAATGACCTGCTGTAATCTGTAATCCCTTGCCAAAACCCAAGGAGGATCTTGGGGCATGAGGGTGAGAAGTTGAGGTTGATATGTTTATGCATATGTGACCTCTGTACAAGCAAGGATACCTGGCATGCTCAACTCTTATTGGCTGCTAGAAGAAAGAATCTGTTTGCAGGGGGAGGGACAGCTGTGGGTGGGTGGGGAGTGTTTCTGTCAGCAGAATACAATTGCATGCTAGTGCTGTCTTTGCCAAGGATATGTGCCCTCCTTTTTATTGCGGGGGTGGGTCAATCATTTGTGTGTGAAACCAAAGTTTGGGTATGCCTACGCTACAGAGACCATGCCGACTATCCCTGTCCCAGCATGATAGTGCTGTAACGAAGATACAGCCTCTGCTGCAATAAGGAGTTTTTCTGTCAGTGTGGAAACACTATTACTTACGTCGACAGAAGCACTCTTCCATCAACGCAGAGGTGCCTACACAGGGGTTTTTGTCAAGATAATTGTGTCAGTCAGGGATGTGATTTTTTTTTTTTTACACCCAGACCTGAGGTAGCTTTGCCAATAGAACTTTCCAGTGTAGACCAAGATTTAGACTTTTTAACAAAATGTGAACCTGTGCATGCCACGAGAGCTCCTGTGCTATTCATCATACTGAACGCTTAAGTGTTCAGCAAATTAGTGTAATTTTCAAAAGTGTGAAGATTTGATGGCATTAACAGAACTAAGCAACACATTCATTCTAAAACGTACATAAAAATTGCTTTCCTCTCAACTTACCGGCTCCATACAACTGTGCAAGATGGTTCTTCTACACTAGAGATGGGTCCAAACCAACCCTCCCCAGTTTCAGATACCTCCAGCACTAATGTTGCTTGAATTCAGAACCCAGATCAAGAGTCAAATTTTGCACATGGTTTACATCTTTACAATGGGCTGACCACAAACCTGGGATCTTAACGCCCCAAGTTGCAAACCCAGATTTGACATCTGCGATTCGAGCCCAGCAGGTTCACAGAATATTATGCCTCTAAACAGCAGATACATTAGGAATCTGTTCTTAAATTGTGTTCCTCACCATAGTATCTGAGCACCCTCAAGTAATGCATTAAGCAATGTGACTACACATCTGCGAAGTGTTCTCTCATCACAGAATGGTGTTACAAGGGGGACTTCATTAATGCTGACACGGATGACCAGAAATAGACAAACAGATCCAAAGGGGCAGGGCAAACAACATTAAAGGTATTTATTATCCTAATTAATTAAGTAGTGTTTGCATCGTGCTTTGAAAAATGAAAAACATGATACAAACCTGAAATACTCATATTTTAGCAATGACAGCTTACTTTCAAAAAAAGAATATTTTTATTTCAGTTTGCTGCTTATAGCAGTCTGCTGCTTTAATTATTGCTATTTAATTACGTCCCAGCATTTGAACTTTCCTTGTTAACCTTCATCAGAGCGAGACACCCAGGGTAATGCAGTGCTGAAGCCAACATCTTGTGTAATTCTTTTTTCCTCTTCTTCCTCTCCCCTCCCCCCACACTTTTCTCCTTCAGAATCTCTAGAATTCATTAATTGAATGTTAGAGCCTTTGGGCCGCTTAGGTATTCAAATCACGCTGTAATGTGTGTAGTGTTAGGTTGCTATGGCTCAATAAACCTCTCATGCTCCTGTTCATGGTTCATTTCAATTTTGCAGAAAAATCTGAAAAAAAAAAGGTGTTCAAATAAAAAATGGAGTAGTTAATGGTAGAAAGAGATGAAGAACTCAGACAAATGTTTGCCTTAAGCATGATGTATATATGGCCCCGACACCTCCCTAATTCAGGAGGGGATGGGCTTTAGCAGAGCAAAGAACTGACAGCTAGGACACTGGGGTTCTATTCCCAATGTTGAGTGTGTGCCCGTCAGCCAATCCCTGTGTCTGTCTGGCTGCATAAAGTAGCATAGTAGGACTTATTTTATGGGGATGGGATTGTGAAGTTTAATGTGTTACTGGAAAGTGCTTTGAGATCCTTGGTGGACAGGTAATCATGTAGGCGCAAAGCCTTGCTGTATATCATCGTGTTACTCTTGAGCCCCATTCATTTTAGTAATAACTTAGATGAAAGTATTTATCCTGAATAAGTGCCATACACCGCTAAAGGAAGCTAAGCTCTTTAACTCCACGTTGTGTTCTCCAGTAACACTAGTGTAGCAAGCTATGCTACTGAAGTGTCCCTTGTGTAAGCAGGAGGTGGTCCCACTACTGTGGAGAACTACCTGGCCTGTACACTACCCCAGGGCAGTTGGCGAGCGAAAGGATTGGTGTCCTTGTTCCCACTCCCTTTACCCAGAGGCCTGCCTGACCTCAAGGACTCTCCATCCTTCTTCCCCTGTGGCAGAGTCCTTGTAATCCCGACAAGGCTGGGCCCAGGATTCCTAGGGGCTCCACCCCCAATTTTGTTGCGCTCACTTAGGCTAGAGATGCCTTCCTGATTGCACTGATCATTGGATGTAGTTCAAAGCAGATCCAATTTATTAAACAGCAACCAACTACAAAATATGGGAACGGTAAAAGAAAAGCGCCTAACGTTGCCCCCTGGGCCCAGGGACACCACGCACACTGTCTCTGGGATATAAGGGAAGCTCGCAGTCTGTTCCTCACACATCCCAGGCCCTGGCGGTGACGCAGTGATGCTGTGGGTTGGACACTTGCTCTGCTGGTGGCCACATGCTCTCTGCCCAGGGTACCTCCTCTCCCTAGCCTCTCCCTGCAGTCAGCTCTGGACTGGTCGAGCCCCAGCTCCACTCTGCCTCAGCACGGTCACTACTATACCTCCAGCTCAGCTCCCTGGGCTGCTTCCCTGCTTCTCTGGCTCTGGCTGACGTGGCACTGGGTGTGGCTCTCATCTTAGCTCAGCCCCCTCTGCCCACTGTCGAGGTGCCACATGGGACAACAAACATCAGTGGAAAACAAGCCTAAACCAGTGGAAATGCAACAAAACAAGCCCAATTTGGTGGCCTGGACGAAGATGGCCAATGTTGCATTTCTGGTTCTGGGTGGAAGCTAGAAGCGGACAAAAGCGACAAGCCCCAAAACAAGCAGAGATAGAAAGCTAGAAGCCCAAAACCTGCAACTCGGGTGGGCAGTGAGTGACCTGCTTGTAAAAGAAGCCCAATTCCTCTTATTATAAGCAGTCTTGGACCCCTCCCCACCGGCTCTGGGGACTGTCAGTTTCAGGGTCTTGATTTCTCATTGGCCCGTCTAGAGAAAAGAAATGAGCAGTTGTAATGAACGTAAAGTGAATTCTTTACTGAGGCTGCTGGACATAGAGGAGAGACCCTGTAGTTCTCCCTTGCTTTGCACTTCCTGTACCAACTAAACACAACTTGTGCTGACTAATGTCCCAGCGTAGAGGCTCCCTAGGACCTGGTATGGACTAAGCAGTCATGGAATGGATGGTGGACCCCGTTACAACTACCTAGAGACGTTTTTGAGAACTGTTGGTAGGCCTGATTCCAGATCACTCTGTTTGCTAAGCATGCATCAGAATGGTGTTTTCTGAATACATACGTGGTGGGAAGGCAGGGTTGAGGAAGAATCACCATTCCTTGAGTAGGAGAATAAGAGACACTAACCCCCTTCAGGCAGGCTAAAGACCTCTTAGTGTTCTGCACTTTCTCCGTGTGGGCTCACTGCCATCAGATACAAAATCTCTTACCTCATCTACTGGCCTAAAGCAGGTTGGTAGATCCCTTTTTATGTCACCATTGTCAGTGCACAGTAGGGAGACCATTACAATGCAGCTCTTTGGTCTTAGGAGTGATGCTAAGGTGTGAAATGCACAGAAACCTTAGATGTCTCAGATACCATAGCTCATCATGTGCTGGGGTAGGACTCACCATGTGTTTGGGATGTGATCCCCGGGTCCATTCTTGATTCAGTGCCAACTTACTCTCTAGTGCCGTGTTTTTTCTCTCCTTTCTCCCTTGGAATTAAGCAATTATTTTTCATCATGTTTTGAAAGAGTCTTCTATCATTCGGATTTTCTGCAGAACTGTTTTCTCCTACTCCTTGTTATTTTTGAGGTTGGAATAGAAAATGTTTCTGGTTCATCCTCTCGCCTAGATTGCACAAGTTATTCCTCTCTTGATTTGCCCCATACTTTGCCCTGCACACTACTTCAATCTCCCTCTGCGGGTAGCCACTGAACTTTGACCATTTCCCTTCTATATCATTGCTGACCCTGTCTCTTCACAGAGCTCCTGTCATGTTCAAAACGGCGCTATCAAAAACTATACAATTTTTTTTTCTTTCCATCTTTTAAGGAATCAGATTTTTCTAATTCAACAGCAAATAGCTTTACCCATGGTTGAAACTGAAAGTGGAGAAGAGAAATGAAAGAGTTATATCAACAGCATAAAGAATATGACAGCTTTCTCTGTGTCACTAAATCTGAGGAACAGGTCACCAGTCAGAGGCACCAACCTCTTATTGTCTTTGCTCAGTGTTTCATATTTTTTATTTGTCTTTCCTCTGATTTAGCTGATATAGAGACATGCATTTTTTTTTTTGACAATTGCCAGCCAATAACTTCTCATTTATCAAAGAGAAAATGAGATAATCATCGTGTGGCCTGGTATTTCTGGAAGGGTAGATTAGATTTGCTCTAAAATGGTGGCATTTTATGGTAACTTTTATGCTGTGTAAATAGAGGAAGAGACAGATTGAAGAGATTACTTTACAAAAATTTGCGTTTCAAGTCACTGGGGAAACAGGTAACCTTCAGAACTGAGCTTTGCATAAGAATGCAGTGGGAGAAGAGGCTTTCTGTAACGATACCAGCTTCTTTCAAAGATATACTAACTACCAGCTTCCTGGAACCTTCCTCTCAGGCTGGTTTTCTTTTCTTCTCCCTCCTTGTTCTTGGAAATGCCATTAGGTAACTCTGAACTATTCTATAGGACACTAGAGATGAGCCAGTGACTTAGAGGCAGATGTGCAGCTGGTGTAAGTTGTCAGAGTTCTTTTGGCTTCAGACCCAAATGCACGCTCTTCTACAATTCAGGGGTTGGATTTGGCTCTTTATAGTGATCGATCAAGGTCCGCTGCTAAGTTTGCACCTCTATTTAGAGTGTGGGCGTGCTCACGACTAGGGTTTTTATTTGGCCCATTGTTACGTGATCCTGAACTAGACACTATTTTTGCGTGAACTGATTCAGATAGAGGCAGCTGACCTGAATTTACAGCTGCAAGGTTAAAAAAAATCTGTGCTTATCTGAATCAGGTGTCCAAAGCATCATCTGCTATGGCACTTTGATCAGCATCTATCTGCATTGAGAAGTCCGTTTTAACCATCATAAATGAAATAATATTATGGCCTCTCTTGCTTGTATCCAGTGCAGAAGAAAACCTAGAGGCAATCGAGACTAAATGGGTATGTCAAACTCAAATGTGTAGGTGTTAAAATGTCCACCAAACTGTACAATGATAATTTTAAAGAATAAAAGATTTGGTGAGGATCTTTTCTAGTCTTTTTCATTACTTATATGTCAAACTAATTTTATGCACATAAGCCATAGATGGAACTTTTTCTCCAGTATTTCACTCTCCATGGTGTCATGGGCCAGATTCCTGGTGTTTAGATTACTGCTAATATCCCACTGGTTATCCAAACTGAAATTCCAGATTCATCCACACTGATTAGTCAGTCAACAGACACATATGGTGAAACCCTGGATGCACTGACTTGAATGGAAAAACTGCCTTTTATGGCAGTGGGTCCAAGATTTCACCCCTTGTGAGTGAAAGTCCCTGCTCTAAATAGACCAAACAGTCAAAGGGATGGTAAGGGGAACAGAGCAGTACAGCGACTTGCCTAGCAAGTTATTGATAAAACCACAAGAGCACGTCAGGGTGAAATACTGAGCCTATTCTAGTTAACAAGAGTTTTGTCATTTACTTCAAAAGGGCCGGGATTTTACTGCATGTCTTCTGACCGCTGCACCCTATCCATGAGGCCATACTGCCTCCCTTTAGAAACTGAAGACGCTCTCGTGTTGTTTATTTGCATTAGCACTGTGGTATTACGTGGGGACTTTATTGTGCTAGGCCCTACAGGTGCATACCACAAACACATGTTACCTGGCCCAAAGAGTTTACTGTCTAAATATGAAATAAATAAGATACAACAGGTGGATACAACAAATAGGGAAAGCACAAGGTAATGGTGAGACCATTTCTGTATTGCTTACCCCCTCTCCTCATTATATATGTTGCTTTTGTATGGATCCACATCACTTGGATTGTTATTGTTACAAGTATTGAGTTGTGGTTGTTGCGTTTTTGTTTTTTATGTACAAAATAGCACTGGTGTATATTTCTTCTCCTCCTCCCCCCCACCCTCCCAAGGAAGATTAGATTTATAAAAGGTTTGCACACAAAGAGAGCAACAACAATACCTTATGTCAGATGTTGGACTTGCCAATCTTAATAGCATCCTTTTGAGACACATCCCTCTTAAGGGGAAATGTGTGTTCATTATGAATATGAGGCCCGTTTTTCATTCTGTGTAAAGTGGGAGGAAGAAGGATTGCCCACTGTCGTCAAATTTTCACCACAGCGTCAGCGGGTACAACTCTGTTGCAATCCACAGAGTTGTGCTCATTTACTCCAGAGTTGAATTTGGCTTCTACAGGGCCGCATCCAACACCTGTTGACCGCAGTTGATGCAAGATCTGACCCATAATGCAGGAGATGTAGCAGCTCTTTGTGCCAATGCTTTTTGCTCCTCTACTATCTTTGGCACATCAGCAGGGAGTCTAATGAGGCATCAGTTTTGCACAAACAACCTGACTGGACTGGGAAATTCCTCTTGTCCCCTTAGTAGTTACCACCTTCACAGGACTGGCTTACTCAGTGCATTTGGCTCAGGACACCCTTTTTAAATGAACCTTCCAGGCTCTGCCCCAGTTGTTAAGCTTCCTTTGTGGAGCAAGAGTTCTAAAAGATCATAGGTTAGTCAGTTTTTCAGGGCTTAAAATAATTCGATTTCCCTGGCTCCTCAGAAGATGTTGTGTTAAAAAAAAAAATATTACACACTTTAATAGAAATACTTTTCCTTCATTAAATTAAATCTCTAAAGCCCAATAGCATTTTCAGTGCTTATATGAAAATGCCAGTGGGGATTTGAGATTAAAAGTGGTATTTTTATACAAGTCAATGAAGATCTCAATAGGAAAGAACACTCTTCAAATATAAATTCCTCCAGTATCGGGAAAGACAGATTTTCTACTTAGGTCCTTGATAATACTTCTCCTATCCCTGTTATGAAACTCTCTGTTTTCACACATCTGATATAATACTGTTAAACATTAGCTCTCCATTTAATGAAATCTTATTAACGGTGCCTTTTTTATTAGTGAGATATACCAAGCTATTTGGATTTAATTCATGTTTAACAGTAAACACGAGGTGTTGACCCATTTGTATGCAGCTCAGCTTCTGTATTTTTCTACTGGAAAAAGGAGCAAGTAGTGTACTAAAAATTGAAAGCAAAATATATCTAGTGCATAATGTTATACTGGCATCATCTGGGCTCACGTTCGCATAAAAGATCACCATGCCAACATGACATCGCAGTGTGACCCAGAACCACATATGTAGAAAAGTGCTAGAGTTTTTTTGTTTGGTTGGTTTTTTTAAAGAGAACCTTATTTTTCTTCTTTCTCTCATGCCTCCTACCCATTGAAGCAGCAAATACATACTGAAGTATTTTTGTAGATAAAATACAGAGCGACCAAGATCTGGATTATTGGAAAATGCTTTCAGAATTGTTCCCGGAAGTGCAGAGGAAGCCTATATTAATAGCTGTTAATAGTATATTGAACTTTAAAGCACCTTTCATTTGAGGATCGCAAAGCAATTTTATAATGGTGAGTAATCATCCCCGTTTTACAGGGGAGAAAACAGATAAAGGTGTCAGCAGGTCAGTGGAAGATCAAAGACAAGAACTGAGGTCTTTTGACTCCTAGTTCCATACTTAGACAATACTATCACATGTCTAGTAAAGGAGAGTAACTCTCAAAGTTTGATGTACAGGAACACCCACAATTTCAGAGCCTTATCTCGAACTCTTGAATTAGCCAAACTCAGCTGGAAATTTAATAAGAGGCTTTCATTTGAGATTTCCTTTCCGCTTCTGGCTGTGCTAGAAATACTGTGAGGATGTCTTTACTTCATGAGATTTGGGCGCTCCGCTTCTGAACGATGGCTATGATTTGGTCTCAGATTTAAATCATAATTTAAATCTGTTCAGAATTCAGATCCAAACAACATCCCTAGTTATAGCTAAGAGGGGTTCTAATCTTGGACTGGTAAGGGACTTTTAAAACAAAGTTAATGGTATGAAAGCTTCATTTCCTTTATTCTTCCTGGGAAATGCATGGTATTAAATTAAAGCAATTCTGTCTCAAAGAATCTAGTTAATTGTCCCTTCTACTCTAGTATGCTTTCCATAGTATAATTAGTATAATCTCTCTTTCCACCATCCAAAATTATTATAGTCAACAGATCAGAAATGCAAAGCAGAATGAACTGGAGAAGTTTTGTGTGTCTTCTAGATTAGTTACTAGACTTAGTTTGCAGTATTGTTGTAGCCATGTTATTCTTAGGATATTAGAGAGACAAGGTGGATGAGATAATGTCTTTTATTGGAGCAACTTTTGTTGGTGAAAGAGACAAGATTTCGAGCTGCTCGGAGTTCTTTTTTAGGTCTAAACTTAGATGATGGTCACCACAGGGATTCATCCTGCTATCGTTCATTAAACCAAACTTCCATATAATTCACTGGGAGCTTTTCTTGAGAAAGGACTGCAGGATCAAGTCTTATGCTGATTTTCTTCACGGTTTTCATTTTACATTTCCTTTATCATAAATATTTTTGCAAGTCTACTGAACATCCTTTATTGGAGTGCAATGTGGACCAACAGTAGGGATTATTTCAAATATAGTGAATTAGACAATAGAGAGGGAGTGCGTTACCTACTGGTGAGAGCGAGAAAGTGGCAGTCCTGTGTTCTAGTCACTGTTCTGTCAATGACACTGCAATGTGGCCTTGGGCAAGCAGTTTAACCTCTCTGTGCTTCAGTTTTTCATCTGTTTAATGGGTCCAATATTGCCTACTTCCTAAGGAGAAAGTGAGGATTAACTAATGTTCGTAAAACACTTGGGACTGTAGGATGAGGGGCACTGTGTAAGGGATTATTAAATCTCAGGAATGATGGGGTTGCTAGCCCAGAGGGAAACATCTACTGTTGGGTTGTTTTAAATTATCCAAGGACCTTGACGTTGGCTGATAACTGATATGTCTGCTTTTGATAAAGGGAACTCTTCTTGGATTCCAGGTCGGCAGACAAACATTTATATTCTCTGACTGCATAACATGCAGATTTCCTTGGCTGGCAAGGACAGCATTACAAAGACACCATGCTGTACTGGCAAAAGAAACATACATGTGCAGAACTACAGCCAGAGCTCATAAGGCTTATTCCAGGGGTGGCCAAACTATAGCTTGGGAGCCGCATGTGGTTCTTTTACAGTTAAAGTGAGGCTCGTGGAGCCCCCATGCCCCTGCCCCATACTCCGCCTACCAGACTGGGGTGGGGAGTTGGGGGCTTCTGCCCTGCAGTGGGGTGATAGGGCTAGACGCTTCTCCCCAGCAGGAAAGCACCTGCTGAAATTCAGGGTTTCTGCTGGGGCTTCAGGCCTGCAGGGAGGGGGGCTCTCGGGGCTTCTGTCCTGAGAGAGATGCCTGTTGGGGCTCGGGGTCTTCGGTAGGCATGCCCCGTGGGGCAGAAGCCCCGAACCCCACCACAGGACTGACGCCCCAAGGCCCGGTAGGCACACCCTGGCTCTCCTACTTCTGAAGATTGTTGTATGCAGCTCAGGGGACCAGTAAGTTTAGCCACCCCGGGCTCATTAGAAGACGAACAAAAAATTCTCTGGCACCAAGCTTCTACTGACTTTCTCTGGCTATTTGCCCCCATTTCTCGCCAGCGCGTCCTTTCATCAGACTGGGGTGAGGAGGGTTGTTTCTACTTTAACGATTCTCAGTAGCATTTTTGCCTATGGTCCATTTTGATCTGTAGCAGATGAGAAGTGGAGGCACGACTGCAAATAATTCTGGGCCGAATCCTGAAATCCTTTCTCATTTGAGGTGCTATCTATATAAAATAGAAAGGGAATGCTAGTTAAGGGTACAGTGATCTATTTGTAGGGGAAAGGTCATTGGTTTCAAGTGACTATAACACGCAGGATTCCATTTTCAAATGTGGGCAACCTAATCTTACGCGTGGACACCAAAATCAGTCAGTGTTGGCTTTGATGTGCCCATTGTTTGAGTGTCAACAGTGTGCTCATCCCTGTACAGACCAAGGAGGTCTCTGTCCTCAAGGGGTCTTAAAGCATATGAATATGGTGCTATTATCATTTATCATTTGTGTTACTATAGCATTTAGGAGCCCTGGCAATGAACCAGGATCCCACTGTGAAAATGCAAAATGAAAAGATAGTCTCTGCCCCAAAGAGCTTACAAACTAAATACAAGGCAAAAGATAACAGATGGGTGCAGACAAACCACTGGGGGAGTATAAGGAAACAGAGAGACACTATTAGTTATCATGAAAGGCTGCCGTCCCAGCAGCCCAGCCACTGTCAAGTTCTTTTTTAGACCTCATGGCAGAGGAGCATTTAGAAGTCCTGTTATATTTCTTTAGGTCTAGGCATTTCTATGGTGATCACTGCATCTGCATTTGAAAAGCTCACGTTTTACTGATCGTATAATTGATGCTGTTTGAGGTTCTGAATAAAATTGCTGCGAGTAAGTGAGTGTAATGATGACATGGAGCACCTGGAAGGGGAAGAGTATATAAGATGCTTAGCTGAATAAGAGACCAATATGAAGACGCGTGTAAGGGGGTTAAGGATTCCTGTCATAGTGGCAACATACTGTAACTGGGGTTCTCTTTTATTGGTAATTAGAGTGACCAGGTAGCAAGTGTGAAAGATGGGGACGTCTTTTTTTGGGGGGGAGGGGTATAGTTGCATATATAAGACAAAGCTCTTACTATCAGGATGGTCCCGATAACATTGGGATGTCTGGTCACCCTACACAGTAATGTTTGTTTGTATACGGAGCATCAAAAGTGTGCTAGGCTGTCTGTACAAATGTGAAGGCAAGATCCTGTGCTGGGCAGCTTACAATCTACAGAGACAATGTACAGCTGAAACAAGGGAAATGGGATGTTTGCAGAGATAGAAATGAGGTACCTGGATGCCATGGTGATGGATTCAATATAAAACGTAGAGAACTTAATGAGATATAAAAACTTAGAGAAGATGGTGGGGACGTGAGTGAAAGTTTTAAAAATAATTTCTTACACATTCTTTTCATTTCTATAACTTGTCACTTCATCGTCTGTATAGCCTATGCTGCTGCCACTTTGAATTGTGTGTGCTGTTTCAATGCCGCCTTTAAAATATGATAGATAAAACGATAGTGTGAGGTCTAGGTTTTATACGTCTCTTGGCATCAGACAGCTCCTTAAGGCCAAGCCATTTAATAAAACCCCACCAGCCACTGTGGCAGTACTGATGGAAGCAAGAACACCAGATCAGATTGTGGCACCCTCCTATGAAGTTACCTGCTGTCTACAATTTCTTGTCATCATCCCCAAGGTGAACACTGACTCACGCTGTATATTAATGTGAAATGTAAGGCTTTTAGAGAAAACAATGAAACGGTTGAACTGTAGCCTTACTGCTACAAAAAATCCATTACACAGGAGTCATCTGTCAAAGCCAACTGTTTAGTTGCTGTAATTTACATATTTATCAAGTTTGATTAGAATGTATTGGCTTTGACTTTCATCGTTTTTTAACCTTTCTAACCTTCTTTCCCTGAAGAGAACTTTGTTGTTTTTTTTTGTTGTTGGAAAGGGCAGAGCATAATTCAATTTAAATTCACTAATAAATATACATATTAAGGCTTTAAGTCACTTCTGCAGTAGTTATGTTGGAAATGAGGGGTTAGTCTCATGTTCCTGCTCAATGATTTACATGAGATCTTAAACAGCAATGAGGTTTCCAACTCTTCAGGTATCTGGTATGGCCAGGCAAGTTGGCATTGGCCAGTTGGCACAAAAACCTAATTCAGACAACTCTGTAAAAGGAATCGTGAACATCAAGACGTGGTTAATATTGGGTAACCCCAATTCTTGCAGTCAAATGATCTGAGACACATGGGTATCCAGAATAACCACATGACTTATTATGGGTGATTGCTTTCATTTATGTTCTCTACCGTGAGATTTGCAGTTAGGTGCCATCTAGAAGCAAGACAGCCACTTAAATGCTGGTTTAGAGTCCTAGGAAATTGCTAAGGATGTGGAACCATATAAAGAGCCAACTGCCCCATCACCCTGCATGAATGAACTGTTACAAGAGGAAAACTTATTGCAGAGATGACAAGAACTCACTACAGCAGCAGATATTTTGCCTGTGTGAAACTGCGAACTGTGGCACTTCTTGTCTGAGGCAGATATCAAGCAAAATAATTTCTTTCCCATGTTGTGGAAAAGGCTAGAGAGTATAATATCATGGATGAGAGAATGTAAAATGGACGGTAGGAGAAGAAAGAAATGCTAGCTCTGGCCCCAGCATCGAGCTTTTCATGGAGAAGGCTCATGTGACAAAGTGGGAATTTTTTGTATTTGTTGTTAATGAATCCTGTGTGTACCTCAGTTTCCCCTCTGTCTGGCGTAGCCACCCAGTGCGAGAGGTGGTGGGAAGAGGGAAGAACTAAGTTAGCTCTCAGGGCAGGCTAAGAGATATGTGAGGTGTGTGTTGCCTAGCTGTCTCAGTGGCCTGAGCAGTTCATTAAAACAGACGGGCCAAGACCAACTCACATCAGTGGAAAAAAGAGAAGACCATGGAAAAGCCCCAGTCACCAGAACAGTAGCAACCAATAACCCAGAGGGAGGAGGATTTCCTCACCTCTCAGCAGGAAAACTGAGCAAAAACCCCAGCTCAAGGACAAAGGACTGGAAGGTGTGAGATGGGGGATAAGAGGTGGCTTCTGGATGGAGCCTGAGCTCTCTTACCTGGGGTCTGGTTTAGGAAGGAAAACAGAGAAAGAGCCTGAAAATGGAGTTCTCTACCGCTTTCCTGGTGAATTGCTCTGGGCTGTGCTTTAACTTTGATATTTTCATGCTAACTGAAGGACTTCCAGTGCTGTGTGCCAGTTGGCTAATAAACCCGAATGTGGTTTGAGTGTCACTGCAAATCCTGAGTGGGGTGCCTTAGTCCCGAAGAGTGTACAAGTCTCTAACCAGGAATTTGTCTCAGCTAGACTTGCTGAGCAGAGCTCGTGGTGTGAAGGAGGGCTGAACCCCCAGAGGTTCAGTCTCAGGAGGCAATGAGGCCACGTGGACTATCCTGAAGGGAGAGTGAGACTCCTGAGGGAGGAGGCTGAAAGAAGGTGCAAATTGTACCAGTTGAAGATTTTAAGATCATTCGGACACTCCTCTGAATGTGACAATCAGCTCAAAACTGCCCCCACATCCCTCTGACAACATGCTAGGAGGGCATAGTTTGTTCCCCACAGTTGGTCCAGTATTACATTCTGTACAGGTAACTGTGGCTCTCCTTTACGGTAGACCGAAAAAGCTAACCCCTTCTCTGCCAAGTTTGGGATGGGGGGGCTGGTATATAAAAATCCAGCTATAATCTGCCATACATGATAAAATGGAGATTTGATCCTGGTTCTCCTGTCTCTCAAATTGGGGTAAATCAGATGCAACACCACTGAAGTCAATGAAATTACACTGGTGTAAACTTTGTGTAAGCAGAGAACTGGGCCCACTGTACTCTTCAGAAATGTTGCATATTTGGATAAAGTCACATGCTGGAGTGCTGGTAGCCACCTTACGAACACTCCTCAGAGAGCAGACTCCAAGTATGACTAAAGAGAGCAAATATACTGCTGAGTCAGTGGTAGGGATGCTGTGTAAAAAGTGTTTATCTTAGACCTGGCTGAGGACAGTCTTTTTGTTTCTTTCTTGCTAAGTCATTTCACTGTTGGACTCAACAAATGAGAGGCCATCCACTGAGCAATTAATATTCAGTGCTGAACATTTAATACCAAATTCGGGCTTGGGTAAGTCCTAAGCACAAAAGAGAAGAATCTTTTTCTTTTGCCTTTTTTCTTCATGCTGGCTTGAGCGTCTCCTGGAAGAAGAGGTGAGAGCCTCCCAAAGGAGGTCAGGCTCAAATGTTGAGAAACACTGCCATTCATGAATCTAATTTCAGCAGGTTGTTTTCTATTAACTACTCATGTGGCTAGTAGAGAACGTGCAGTCATAGTTCAGTGGAAGCTGGGGTCTTTTGCAGCACACCTCTCAGTCATGCTTGGGATCACTGCTTTCTCCTGGAGTCTTGTGCAATGAAGGCCGTGTTCTGCTTAACCCTGTCCATACCACTCATTCCTCACAAAGAGAATCCAATGCAAGGCAAAAATTACTAGCATACCACATGTGCCCAGTGTATTAGCATGCATGTGCTAATCGGGAGATTTTGCGGCTATTTGTTCTCCTTTTATAGGTCTGTGTTCCCACATGCAGTATTTCATTAAAGGAATCCTTTATAGAAGTTCATGTCATTCTATCTGAAAGGTAGATTACAGAAAGCACTTTCAATTGTTATTGATTGCAATATAATGAGTATTTTGCACTGCCACGGTCTCTTCTGGAACAGATCCCTGCAGTTAGTTTACCCTGGATGGGCTTTGGGGGGTTATGTAGATTTCAGCCATCTTTTCCTCTCCCTGAACCTTGGAGCTGCGAAGGGGCAAAATCGACCTATAGCACATGGTGGAGCAGCCTTAGGGCTGCTCTAATGTGCCAGTGGATAACCAGTGGATATGATTGTCCAGGGATCCACCTTCCAGGATTACAGGAGCACATTGCTCTGGCGCAACCCTCTTCTACACATCATACACTCCCTGCCATCCCTAAAATATTCCTTACTCCAAGGGGGCTAACTGCAGCTCCCTTGTTAGGGGAATCCTCAGCTGCTGTGTTAAGGCAGATTTAAGTGTCTTTTGCACCCCAGGAATGGCACAAAGAGGCCTTAGAATGGCCAAGGCCTTACATCTCAGAATCTCAAGGGGTTTTTCAGTCCTAATTAATTAAGTTTTGGTTACTCTTTTGATGTGGTATGGGTATCCCCATTTGGCGCATGGGAAAATTCAAACACTGTAGGCATGCCACAAATCAGTGGCAGAACTGCAAATAACAGAGGCAAGAGGTCCTGACTGCCATAGGCCTCCTCTAACCACTAGACTGCCCTGTCTGTTTATGGCTGCCAACACCCCCTATGCTAATGAGAATGTAACATTTCTTTCTGCAGTAAAATACTCTCCTCTTTCAATGAAATTACATCTGTAGCTGCAGGCCAGATTTCCAGTTAGGCATAGTAGACCCATGCCTAGGGGCATCAGTGATCTAGGGCCCCCTAAACAGTAGTGGATTACCACACGGGCCAATGGGACCCATGCCCAGCAGCTCTGGCCGATTTGGGGATCCCATACAAGCGTTGGAACTCTGGCCCCACCACCCTGCTCCTCCTCTTTCCTCTGAGGCCCTGCCCCCTGGCCAGCCTGGAAGCCAAAACCCAGGGGTGAGCTTGTTCCCCGTGTCTATAACTAGCTGAACTGGTCACCTCATCCTCTCTCTTCCCTGTTGCCACCCCACTCTCCACACAAAAAACACGGTCGGCTGTAGGGGGGGGGTGTATGCAGACAATGCTGTGCCTAGAGGGTCAGGAGGTATAAATCCGGCCTTGTGTAGCAGCCAATCTTAGCTTCCAACAATTGGGAGAGCTGATGCACCACTGCCTTGCAGAAGTTAGTTACCAGACAGCCACTCTCGGTTCCTGTTTTAAAAACCACTGAAAAGACGCGAATGAAATCAAGGGCAGTGGACTGCTGCGTGCCACAGATGGCAATTTCTTGCATGTGTATTTTAGCTTGGATGGTCTTTGTATTAATGGAACTCGAGATCCTACAGGGACTGTATATGCAAAAGGGAAGGACAGCCGTGTGGTTAAGGGACGAGACAGGGACTGGAGAGATCTGAGTTCTATTCCTGAAACTATCACCAACTTGCTGTGTGACCTTGGGCACTTAATTGTTGTGCCTCAGTTTCCCCAACTGAAAAATGGAATTGTTAATACAACCCTGCCTCACCGTGGGGTTGTGAAGCTTAGTTCATTATTATTTATTGTCTATTATGTTTTCTATTTGCATTACTGTAGCACCTAGAAGCCTATTCATAGACCAAGACCCCACTGTGCTAGGCGTTTTGCAAACACAGAAAAAAAATACCCTGTCTCTGCCCCCATTAAAGCATTTGAAGCATTTTGGGATCGTCTCGTGGAAAGAGCTGTTATCGGTGACAATGGGAGCTGTGCATTTACACTGAAGGGGCGATAGAACACTGTCTGGTGATTCTTTTTTTTAAAATAGGGGAAGTGATTTTGTACATTTTGTAGTTTAATATTACCAAAAAAATGTACCTGTCATATCAGTGTATTAAAGCAGAAGAGGTGAATACCCATAGTGCCATGCTCCTGGGACTAACATCTAGCTGGTCCCATATTAAATAGACTTAGCAAAACATGGCTAGAATGTTTTTCTGTAGATAAACTTTACTTTCTTGTACTATATCATTTGAAGGACACGTCTGCATTTTCTGTGATTCTTGGAATGATTTCTGGGATTCTGGGATTATACATCAAATTTAACAAAATGATCTATGGCTTTGAGGAGACACATTTGATATACCACTTAGCCTTCCCGTAATTTACTGCCTTCTCTTGGTCTCTGGAGAGGAAGGGGTTTATCTACACTGCAACCTAACTTTATAAATATCAAAGCCGGAAAGGGAAAAAGCAAGCAGGCTGGGGCTGTCTGCTAAACTATTATGATGTAGGAGTGATGCAGGTAAGTGACATTAAATGCTACTGTCTGCAAGCTTAATTGCAAGTTGCCATCACCTTGGCCGTTTGAGTCAAATAACGTGCTATTCACATTCCTGTTTTCTATTCTTATTCATGGGATCTTACCTTCCAAAGTTCAGATGCTGATGAATAATCTAAATGCAAAGCCCTGCTTGGAAGAAAGAGATGCAAGTATAAACTAGCAGTCTTTGCATGCTGGTTAATTTCCCTTCCTTGCAGGGATATCTAGCATGACAGCGTCATGAAGCCCAGATGGAAAAATGTTTGCTTCCAAGACTTCATGAAGACTAAAAACAAACAAATGAGTTTGGGGGCGGGCAGGGGAACCTGCTAAACAATTGTCTGGCATTTCTGATTTTCCAAGTAGCTCACTGGTGTCCTTTGAACTTTGCGTCTGAAAAATTTTACCAGGAGATATTTCTGGCCTTTTGCTTTACAATCATATCCCCTCACTGGGCTATTAAATTGAAAATTCAGTCAAGCATTAATGGTGAATCAATTTACATAACTTCCCTTCCACCCTGAGGCCTCCCCCCCCAAATACCCTGCTATTTGGAATAAAGGGGTGGGGGGAGAAAGAGGCAGGGAATGGGGGTAGAAGTGGTGCACTGCTTTGTGATTTTAATAGGTCAAGTCATTTTGGTAAATAGAATTCAGGCTGTCGCAGCATCTCTGCCAGGTTAAACTGCCATCAAAGTTCACTTTGACACATTCTGGTGGAGATTGTTGGCTGTCAGAAGGGAGGAAAGAGGCATTGTTGTAAAAGAGTAAAGGATGAAAGAACAAAGAACCATCTAAGCAAGGAGATCATATGTGTATTATGCATTCAGAATCATAGTGGCACAAAGATCTGTTTAACTCTTTCAGCCTCTACTTTCAGCATGTTTTGAGGAGGGGTCTTTTCCTCTATGTTTGCCCCCGGAGGATTCTCACACATAACATGTGTAGACTCTAAATGCTCCTTTTCTCTTTTTCTAGCTAGAATATATTTAATTTGCTTTGACCTCAAGCTAGCCCAACTCCCAGCTCTCTGAGGCAGGGGTAGTTTAGTGGCAGGGGTGTGGGAGAACCCATGGAAAGTGTTAAACCTGTATCATGCTTTGAGACACTGAGTTATGTTAAATTGATTTGCAAATGAAAGCTAAGCAAAAGCCACCAACCTATTTTGCCTAAAGATGATTATAATGATCTTTATGTTCCCCTAAATGACAAACCAATTTGTTACTTGCCTACGTAAACACTTGCTTATATTGGTTCCAGAAATGTTTTATTTTTATTAGTCCAAATTTTATCTTTTTACGAAGACACAAGGGTGCAATAAAATTAGCGTGCAAATATAACACCCAATTTGCATTTTTCCATGGTCAGCAGAATCCATTTGATATTAGGTCAGTGTACACATCAATAAAGCGCACACTCACACAGGCCCTTTGTAATGGCCCCGGTAATTTCTACGCTGCCAGAGTGAAGAGATTAAATAATAGTAAATGCACTAAAAGAGCTTTGATTTTAAGAGAAATGTAAAAAGAAGAGTTTTGGCATACACGGGATAAATAGCCGAATGCTTTCCCAACGTTAAAGTGATGTTGCAATAACGATCTCAGCAGTAGCACTTTCGTGTAGGCCCCAATTCAGCAAAGCACGTAAGCCCATGTTTAAATTTGAGCACATTCTTAAGTGCCATTGAATTCAGAGGAACTTCAGCGCACGCGGATAGGCTTCAATTGTTTGCTGACTCAGGGCCATAGTAAGCTAAGAGAGTTCTGAATGAAAATTCTGCATCTCAACTTTGGGGAGGATGGGTCAAAATCCATGCTTGGCAGCTTGGGCCATCTCTAGGAGTGAGGTGAGACTGTTGTAGCCAAGCTGGTCCCCATATATTAGAGGGACAGGGTGGGTGAGGCAATATCTTTTATTGGGCCAACTTCTGTTGCTGAGTGAGACAAGCTTTTGAGCCACTGAAGAAAAGCCCTGTGTGGCTCAAAAGCTTGTGTCTCTCACAAAGAGAAGTTGGTCCATTAAAAGCTATTACCTCACCCACCTGGCATCTCTTTGGCATATCAGTGTGTACTTTCACCTCTGTATTGTAATTAAAACAAGAGTTTTAATCTCTGGAACTGAAATGTAACCTTTTGAGTGGCGAGGAAAGTTTGGGGAAGGGGAAGGAGAGCTTTTATTGACATTCAGTGCACTTTTTATAAAATAGTTTTTCATCTGCACAAGCCTAGACTCTTCTGGGCTCCGGGTGAGGACAGAAGTTCAGAAAAATCATGAGATGCTTTGGTAATTTAGACCTGACTGGAAGCAGGCAATACTGAAATTGTCGTGAGACAATGAGAAGGTTTTGTTCCTGTTTTGATTTGTTCTAGGCGTAGGAATAAAGAGCCAGGAACGGCAGGTGAGACTGGAGAAAATGGCAGTGGGCAGGGGGCACTTAAGCCTCTATTTGGCTTGGCTGAAGACCAGGAGTTACTGTTTGTGGTAGAGAAACTGAAATGCCCTTTGGCAGATGCCCTCTTTCCAGGCTCAGTGGGATGGGACAGCACGTGCTTGATACCTAAAACCCCACTTTCTTTAACAGAGAATAGAAAAGCAAAAATGCCAGCAGCAGTCCTTTGTAAAGCTTGATTCTGTCCTTGCGTGTGTCTGCAGTACAAGTAGGATCATTTTCACCCAGCACACCCCATGGCAGTAGGTTTCTTTACGCAGTTCAGTCAATATGTCAGGAAAAAAGGTGGTGGGAGGAGGCCTCCGGACAAAGTAAAAACAGGCACAGGAAGCTTGTACTTCCTTGACCCTACCAATCCCAGAGAGACTCAAGGGTGGCCAAAATCACTTTCTCTTGCTGAGAGTGTTGCTGAGACATGCAGTCCTACCTGAAATGACATTTGCGACCAGAAGTAACAAAAAACCAAACTGAATTAGGTGCTAATCTGGTCTCTCAGGAAACACCCGAGTACAGTAAATGCTGTTCGGATTTGATTTGTTAAAGCAGTTTAATGTGGTAGAGACCAGGCAGTCAGGACAACAATAAAATCAGTGTTAACTTTCGACACAGATGTTACAGGAGTTCCGTTGGGCACAGAGACAGTGGAGTGAAATGTAATACAGCCATGTACTTTGCCTTGGACTCTTCTTTCTGTAATGGGGTTTTGTTCACTCCTTGGAGACCTTAATGATGTCTCCTATGAACCATGTTTTGAGTACAAAACTCTTGCAACAGCCCAGGTCTAACTTCAAAGTACCGGAGAAGAATAGATGGTGGAGTATTGGGTTATTATGTCAACAGCCCATGTTTCCAAAAGGCTACACAGAAATATATATACCTGTTTAACTGAAATGTGAATTTAGGGTTGATGAAGGATTCATAGCGCTGGTGACTTCAGACTTCTGCTTTTCTAGGGAAGAGGTAAAGTGTGTCCCACCAATGCACCTCAACCTTGACTTTGAGGGGAAACCCCTAATAATAAGACTTGCATTGCTTTTCTTCCACAGATCTCAAACCTTACAAAAATAGGGGTAATGATACTTACATGTCTTATTCCTGGGAAACTGAGGCACAGAGCAATTAAATGACATGTGCAAGTTCAATATAGGAGGTGTGTGGCAGAACTGCTAATAGAGCCCAGACCTCTTAGGACTCCCAGTGCCGTGTCCAAGGGAAGGAACAGGACTGCTGAGAGATATGTGGGGCCCCCCTACATCGTCTGCCCTGGGGCCCCATCCCTTTCATTTCACTCCAGTTACAAACATTTTGGGGGGCTTTCCTAATCTCAGGGCCCTGGTACGATTGATCTCCCCATCCCCCACTCCTCCCTCTCTTCAGCCTCAGAGGGGAGTTCACATCCTGTGGAGTTTCAGTTCTTGGCCTGTCTTCTGTTAAGGGTGCCCAGTTGTGGTTTTTCTGAGGTAGAAACCTGAGGTAAAAATTAGAAAGCAATCTAAGAGAGCATATTCTACACCGTCATCTGGTTCCATCAGCCTTAGTGCTTTGTGTAACTTTTACGTCGGTGACCGTCTCCTGTGAATTTGAATCCTTCTGAGATGGAAATCTCAAAACACCAGCCGCTTTGCTGAATTCTGGCACTTGTGGTCTGACCTGGCATCAGGAAATCACTCCCAAAATTGGGTGAACTGAGAATCTGCATCGAGCCATGTGGCTCAAGGCCCGTATCTAATTTATTCATATACGTATTTTGGCTTTAAAACCACGTCTTCATTGGTGGCTGAGATTCGGGGGAGGAGGGGGGGGCGCACGGCACCTGCAGCTGTTCCTGGAGATGTTCTGCACAAGCAGAAGGATGCTTCTTGAGGCACTGCAGGAGTATAAACAGGAGTCGCAATGGCTATGCCCTTGAACAGACTGAGCATGGACTCTTGGCAGTGACGGGTGCGGCTGGTGAAGAGCTAGCCTGTGTCATGGCTACACTGCCCACATTGCTAGTGGACCACATGGCAGAGCTGGTGATACTGAGCGGTCGCTCCTTTCTTGTATTTGCAGACTGGGGTACAAGCAGCAGGTTTTGGCTGGTCCATGTGTGGATGTGCAAGTTGGAGTCTGACTGTCTGATCTCCCTCTATTTCTTTGTGCACTAAATGGGAGCAATTGGAAATTGGTCCTTTTATCAGTACATATGTTCATATACATGCTGCATAATTCTTGTCTGTACCTAGAGTCCGTCAGGATTTCTTTTGAGTGGAACATTCCCTCTGTGCCGAACCTATCACTGAAGGGAACAGTTAAAATCAACAGCTTCTCCAGCTTTAAACGTTGGACCACCCTGGGCCTGCACGTGTTTTTATTTAGGGATTTTTTTCCTTCAAACAAGATTGCAGCACCGAGTGGCAAAAGAGCAACATGCATGAGCAGTGAGGCCTGCTACAGCACTGCAAGCTCGGAACAACCGAGAATATCAGCCAGTGGAACACAGTTTGTGTGCTTTTGCCAAGGCACCAACTGAAATTGTCATTTTTACATTTGTTGTAGGTGGTGTTTTTCAAAGCGGATTTGATAAACTTGGGCTTTGTCTTGTGGATAATGGTGTGATGACACTGAAGAGAAAAATGAAAATGAATCTGCTGCAATTCAACTCATTGTCTCCTTAATGAAATTACAATTCCAGTGGCTATATTGCCATTTAATTTTACTGTTATGAATTTTCAAAATTTGGCACTGTACATTTACAAAGCGGTGAACTCTGTGCATTGGGGAAGTGATGAAAAAGAAACCTTGCTTTTTCTTTATTTGAACTTTTTAAACACTCCAGCATCTGCCAAACAAGTCACACCTTTCTAATCTCTTTAATTTGAAATTGGATTGAGTTTTGCAATTCCAAAATAAGAAGGATTCACAATCTAAGATTGAAGTAGAAAGGGAGGCAATTTTTTGGGTAGCTGTATCAAGTAGCAGCAAAGACAGTACCACTCATTTTGCCTTGAAGTGTTTTTCTCAATAGCAGTCATCTTTTTGAAAGGCAATGCATCATACTGTGAGAGAGAGAGGGAGAGAGAGAGAGAGAGGAAAATACTGTCACTATATGAGCTAAGGAGAACTCCATGGTTGCAAAAACTGGACTTTTTATATTAAAGTTTAAAATTTGTGTTTTAGTTTTTGCAAAATACAACTTGGGAAAGGTGGGGAAATTACAAGACTGAATAGGCGATCAATACAAATATCGAAGTGGTGGTAGAACTGACTAGACTGGGATTAATAATGTGACATACTTGTAACAGGGTACTAATCCTATAAGGCCAGAAAAGGCAGTTGTCCTGTTCCATGTCTCCAAGGAAACAATTGACACAAACATTGTGTGGTACACCAGTCCCCCTTTCTGGCGCTCGCCCACTGGCAACAGTCCCTCTAGGCAGTGGGGCCTGAGATAATCCCACTCCAGTCCAGGTAAGTTTCTGGGTCTTCCCCTCTCTTTGGCCCTTCTCTACAGGGCAAGCGGGTGCAGCCCCTTCTGTAGGCCTGAGGGGCTGTCTCCTCAATCTTAGTAACCTCTCTCCCCAAACCTCCAGCAGCTCCTTCCTCTCCTCCTCACTCTTCTACCTCCCACTGCCTGCTTGCACTGGAGGCTTTTAAGTGTTTGGGGCGGGGCTCCTTGATTGGCCCCAGGTGGCCTAATTGCCTAATCAGCCCCAGCTGCAACCTCTTTCCTGCCTGTAGGGAAGAGGGCTTTAAGCATTCTAGGGCTCACATATCGGCCCTGAAGTACCCTGCCATAGCCATCTGGCTTGACTTTACCACAATTGGTAGAGAGGAATATGGTCCAGGGAACAGCTGGTGTATGGGAAAGGGAAGACATAGGGCCATCCCAGAGCATTGTTCCATTATTTCTTTTAAGGGCCTGGGACCAGGAGGGTTTCTTTAAGGACCTACAGGGCCACCCCAAGTCACAAGGGAGTGCCCTGGGACAGCATCTATCTGCAGTGAGATTTTCATGTGTAAAATGTTGCTCTGAATCCAACCCAAGATCTGCAAAGAATTAAAGCTCTTATTAAATATGGGCCTCAGTTGCATAAAGTTCAGACCTCAATCTGAAGTTCTCTGACTCCGGTTATTAGGGTTGATCCTAAATGCTGGACCCAGTCTCTTGTCCTTGCTCTCTGACAACTGTTTGATACACTATGTAAAAAAGTTCAGTGCTCCAAGTCCAGTAAGTGGTGGACAAGTGTCCATATCAACCCTACGTGATGCCCTGATTGCCGGCCTCTACGGAGAAGCTGAACCGTTGAACAGGCCAATGGATACTGAACTCATGTCTCCCAAATCAGTGTCTCTTCCAGGTTAGTTTGGAGGCGTGCTGAGACGGCAGCGTGGGTGAGTCTGGATCTGTTAAGTAATTAAAGAGAGGATTATGCTTTCCAGAGCGAACGAACCAGCATCTGTCACAAGCACTAACTACATTTTAAAAACAATACCAATACGTTCAGGTCCCAAAGTCACTTTTAAAGACAACCTTCCAAAATATACTTTTTAAAGAAAAATGTTTATAAAACCTAATATGTGTTAAAGGTGATGTCATGGCTTTCCAATGGGAAGGTGGTGGGGTTTGGATTGAGATATTTCACTGGATGTTCTGCTATCCAAACACGAAGGAGTGAAACAGACTGTAAAAAAACCTAAACCAACCAGACACCTAATAGTGATAAACAGCACAAATAAAATAAGTAAATTAGTTTTTAACAGTGCTTTCTGTATGAGTAGGCTAAGGTATTATTAAGGTCACTAGTGATGACTTTTTTAATATGCTCTTGACAGTTTCATTATAAAATGAGAGAAAGTCTGTATAGAAATTAACATGAAAACGTACAAGTATATATTCCTTTTGATCAATGTATTTCAAGAAGTTATTTACCAGATTCCATGCAGTAAGGAATTAACCCATCTTTTCCAGCTCATACTAGACTGACCCTTCCTAAGGTGTATGGAGGAGGAATGAAAGATATTTTACGGGGCTTGAATGTTGGACCTGAGCTAAAGGCCACCTAAATTGTCCCTGTTGCTTTTGGTGGGCTTTGGATCAGGCCCTCAATGGGGAAGAGAATTATTTATCTACTAATTTTAATAATAATAATTATGGAGAGAGAAAGTGTGTATATATAATTAAGTATTTTATGTGTCATCTCAAAAACCTGGATCAGATCCTTTCCCAGTGTAAATTGTCAACACCTATTCAATTTTATTTTTATTTGTGTGTGATTAGCCTTAGTTGTATTTACTATGTTGAGTATCTGCCTCTTTAATGTTAGACCTTTTTTTCGTAGGAGAAAAAAAATGCCACTCCAGTTACAGTAGACATCCCAGGTTTATCTTTTCACTTGATGTTGTTGGGGGCTGATTTACCTCCTTCCTCCTGCATTGCTCAGTGTTAATGTTAGTGACAGGGTGGTCATCAGGCTCTGGCTGATGTTCTTGCGTTCCTTTCTGCTGCCTCCCACTTTTCTTCTGAAGACAGGGTTGACCCCACCAGCTGTTACTTTTGTCAGAGGCCTTCTTTCTTATATTTCTCTGCCTCTGGGGCTCAAAAAGACACCAGAGGGGAGTGAAGTTATCATATCTAAGACTGAATAAATAAGTGGCTGGGTTGTAGGCTGAACATGTAGAGGGACTAAAGAAATATAAGAGAATCCTGCTATTCTCTCTTGTCCAATGGCCTCCTGAGAAGAACTGTAAAGGTATTGATGATTATTTTTTGTCATCATAGTTTTAAATTGCCTCTGGAAGGTATTAGGATGACTGTAATCCAGAAAAAAAAAAACAACCACCACCCAGGATTCAGGATTTGCATGAAATTGAGCCATATTTCTCTCTCTCTCTGTGTATAATTAAAAATTCATTTTGAATTTTAGATGTATTTGTTTTATATTTTAAATCTGTCTCTCCTTGAAAGGGTTTAAACTGAAAACAGAAATGTCTATCAAAATTTTGTCCTACTGATTTTAGTGTTACCCCTCTTGAGTGAGAACTGAGGTATATATCCAGATAAGATGTATACCTGAGGTCCTGACCTCATATGGTCATTAAAATTCCCATGGCCTGTTCGTAAGATGAAGAAAACACGCACTCTCCGCAACATATGTTACAATTTTAATAGACAGTCAAGACAATAAAGTTTTAATATTTTTTATTTCATTTTATTTTATGCGTTCATAGGGGTAATGGTAAGATGTTAACCTGAGTCCTGGCTAACCTCCAACATGGGTAGTTACATTCTAACTACTAAAGCTCACTCCCACCTATCTGTAATTTCAAATGGATACAGTAAAATTTTCATCCCTACCACTTCAAAACTATTGTGCCATGTGCTGTTAAATAGCTCCCATGTTCCACCCCAGAGATGACTGCATTTCAGAGCAGGGTGAAGTGGTTTCTTTAGAATGATTTGTCTCTCCAGTGTTCCTTAGTCCATTTAGTCCTTGTCTATTTTGCATACCTTGCTGATTTTGAATATCCGAGGCAGACACAGGCCAAAATAGTTAAAAAGAAAACAGAGCACGCGTCAATAAATGTCATTTGTCAGCACTTTACCTTTATTTGGCACCCGTGCTAAATCTTGTATCAAGTGTAATGCAGGGTGCAATTGGCTTTACAGTGTGAATGGAACCCCACTGCTTTTCTTGTCGCCCTAGGGGGATATTTATCACAAGTGAAAGAGCAATTACAATGCAGTTAAACTCACTGTAGTAAATCTTGTTTTTAAAAAGGAAACTAATTTTGTTGTTGCAGCCTTGGCTTTGTGTCATTAGGACTTGCAATCCTTGCTGCTGCACCGTCTTTCATAGGGCATGATATGAATAGCTAGCAATGCCGCTTCCTTTAATTATAGATTATCCTCATTTATAATGTATGAACAATTTTAATAAAAGGATACGCTTTAATATTAATGGTTCTTTGTGTCCTACATATGGGACCCAATTTAAGGATCTTTGTCTCTTTTTTTGCAGTAAACCTGCGGTCTGGAGCTGAGCAGAAAGTGGTATTCATCACTGCTCGTGTCCACCCTGGAGAAACTCCATCTTCCTTTGTGTGCCAAGGTGAGTGTCTGCTGTGTCACCATTTGGAATAAATATCAGAGATGGCGGCATCTCTCTCCCATGCTCTCTTTTTCCTTGGCCCCTGCACTTGTGAGCATCTCGGGCCAGCACACAGGATAAAGCTGTGGTCCTGGTAGCTCAGCTCTGTTTAATTATAAAAAACCATCTACCTGTCTGAAGGTATTGTTCTGGGGAGCAGAGCTTTCAGTGTCTGACAGCCATTCCGTGCACACATGCACAAAACAGCACTGCTAAAAATAGAAAGAAAATTGCCCAGCTCGTGTTTGCAAAGGGTAGGAATCTGAGGATTCTGGGTAAAGATAATCCTGATGTGTCTTCATGTAATTTCATTGTATGGGCTTAAAATATTTGAGTAATGATGCCTAGAGATAGCAATGGGGTCCCAATGTCAAAGGACAACCCTGGGCTGGATTCCTGGCTAGTGTAAATCTGTGTAGATCCATTGAAATCAATGGATTTATTAGATCAGCTGAGGAACTGTCTCTCTATCTCAAATAAGTCACATCAATCATAGTTTACGCTATGCTCGTTATGCTGGTTGCTTACAATGCAGCAGATGGATTTATGACTGGCCCTGTTGATTTGTAAAGGCCTTAACAAGGAGGGACTAGGGTAGATTCAAGACTTTTTTCCTGCGTCCCTCATCCTGGCAGACATCTCTCACACCTCTCAAGGGACCTGTTGTTCCAGAGGTTAGCAGATGCTGGAACTTTTGCTGTCATCCACTAGGATGTGTAGCGCTTCCTAGTCATCCATATCAATCGAACATTTCCACCTCAGGAGCATCTTCTGTTTTAATCACTATTGGCTCTGTGCTGGACCTCTCCCCTTGCTTACTGATACTGATCTGTTTAGTTTAACTAGTTAAGCTTCTGTGGTCCCCTCTGCTCCACAGATGGATGGGGAGAGAAAGGGGGGAAGCGTGGAAAAGGGAAGTCGGGGAGGATACGATCTCAATTATGCTTTTCGTTCCCTCTCTCTGCCTCTGAGGAACCCTCTCTCCAGGGGCTCCCTGAGGGGAGACAACAGTTCTCTGCAGCACCCTCCATCCCAGAACCCAGTGGACACAATGTAGATAAGTCCGGCTCCCCCCATTTTTCCCCCCTGTTTTGCATTTCTGAGGGAATTGACTACGCAGAGATATTCACAACAGCCATGCCCCGGCTGGAGCTGTGCTGCCAGGAAGGCAGTCAAGGAAACCAGGTTCCAGAGTGGAGGCCTCTTGTCTCCATGCTGATGGCCTTGCACTTTCATGGATCCCACGGGAGCGGCTTATATGGGGAGGGGATCCCTTCTTCTGCAGGACTCTGTGGCAGGGAATACCTTCCACCTGACAGAACAATGCCTAAGGCTCACTGATCAGAGGTTCAGAGGCTATCCCATCTCCCACGCTTGAGTAGCCGATACAGGAGATTATAGGGGACTTGGTGTTTATTAATTAGTGTGTATTTTTTAATTGGATGCTGTATGACTTTGCTTGGTGCTATGTGTAAGTATTTGCATTGCCCCGTTAGAGCAGGACTGAGCCATGCTTCTGGGGCGATGCTTTATAAATATCATTATTTTATTGTGGTGATGAAAATGTATTAAATAGGAAAGAAGGAATAGGTAGAGAAGAAGTGGCAAATGTAGCCTGATGAAGGAATTAGATGGAAGTCATCCCTGATTGTCTTCCAGAAAGATTTTATGCTTTGGGAATAAGAGGGGGAGTTGAGGGAAGAAGAAAGCGAGCCAGTCTTGGAGAAGCACATCAGAAACTTGCTGCGATTGCAGTTACAATGCATGCTTGACTCGCTAAGGAATGCAAGGATCTGAGCTGAGTGAACTTCACCGTGCATTGAGCCATTCTGCTCAGCGCAGATGAAGTTGTCTTGTGTGTATAATTAGTGTCATAAGGAGTGATGGGAAATCGCAGCAAACCCCTAGAAACGGAGTGCGTTTCAAGATCATTTTGACATTGTTTCCGACATTGCCGAAGGTAAATGAGGTATTATGAGTTATTAGCTTCAGCCTTGGAAACTTTGGGGGAAGGAATAGGATCCCTCGGTCATTAAGCTCCTGAAGTGAGAGAGGTTACTTTAGAAATCTTGTTAGGCATTTTGGCAGTTAAATGTTTGTTTAAGATCTGAATCCAACCCAGTGCACGCAGTACATGGCAGTTTTGCCTGGTTTACAGATTCCTCTTGGATGGTTTGACATGATTATTAAGGCACCCAGTAACATGCAGACTAAGCCCAAAGAGCAGATGGAATATGACTCAGTGCAGACATGTCATATACGGAGGGGCTGTGCCAGCCAAGGCTGAAGGAAACAACCATGGTGTAGAGAAAGAGGTTGCACAGCTGATTTCCCATACAGTGTTTGATTTTTGTTTCTCTGGAACTTGGCTGTCTGTTTTTCTCTGACGTTCTCGGTTCAGTCTCCATCCCCTCACCTTCAAGGCCTCTAGTTCCTTACTCCTGTCCATTCATCTCTCTTCACACCCCTCGTCTCTGTCCATGCCTCATGACTGACTAGTCTCGTGTGCATTAGAGAACGCTAGTTAAACATGCTCACCGGTGCTCGCACCATTGTGTAGGTTCCTAGACAAGGCTCCTGCCCACCATGCAGAACAAGAGTTGGCAAATGGAAAAGGAGAAACAAATATATGTATATGGCCTGCTCATATTAGAAACTCTTTGGGGCAGGGAGCTCATCTTTTCGTTTTCCTACTTGCCTTCAAAATGGTCACCAGGCTGGCACTATGGAAATGGTTATGGCCTATTCAAAGGCCATTTGGTAACTGGGATCAGGAGACTCCTGGTAAAGGATATTATTTTTTTTACTTCCCACCCTGAGATGAAGTGAATGCCAAGAGGGCACTATTATTAGTCTTGGCCCAGTGTAACAGAAAGGGTTAATCTGTCCCTTTGGTAAGGGAATCCAAGAGAAGCAAACTTCTCAGTGTCTAGAAGGAAAACGGGGCTTTTTCTCACCAGGTGTGCAAACCTTTGCCTCCTAGAAATGGAAATCAGGTAGATGCTGCTTGACTTTACTAGAACATGTCACAAAGCCAAATAATCTCACTTCATGGTCCGACATTTTCCATCCTGTTGTATCACAGTAAATCATGTCAGGTCTTAGCATATCACTGTTTGGCCTATCGCATGGGGCAACTGTGTAGGAGCTGATACATTGTACTGAGCTGCCGCTGAATTTTTTCTTGAGAAATAAAGTCCTTTCTTTCAAATACATACCATATTGGTTGTCAAGTTTGGTCATAAGCAGCTAGACAGGCAAAATGGTCAGGAGGTGAGCCTGACTCGTAACAGTATTGAGTAGTCTGGGAGCAGGGGATGTAGTAGCATGTAGGCATCTGGAATTAAATAGGAATATTTACATCTTGCAAACTGAGTCCATCAGCCAGTAGGCAAGCCCAAGGGCAGATCTAACACATTAGGAGCCCTATGTCTCAAACTGATGGCACAATGTAGATAGTTAGAAGTGAATCTAAGGGACTGTAAATTAATCTAATTTACACTTTCTATTGACCTCTCAGTAGATTACTCCTGCTTAATTTCTAGGTTCTTATTTTGCACTCATCATTGTAGTGTTTGAGTGCCTCACTGTGTTATGTTGCCAGGTGTACAGACAAGGAATTCTCTCGCTCTCTCCGGCCTGGATGGTCTGAACTTCTGTTTTCTTGTTGGGAGGTTTACATCAAAGAAGGCTAGGCTGCTTCCGTGAGACTCCACCCACTTACTGATGTACACCTCCTTACCCATCCTTTCTGAACGTGTCCCAGTGAGCCTAAGGAAGTCCAGAATTGGTGTGATTTATATGCCACGGAGCAGGCAGAAAAGGCTGTAGAATGAAAGACAACTAACAAGAGAGTTTAATCTACACCATGTTACCTCCTCCCCTTCTTTGGCATGCAAGATATTTTCTCCCTGACAAGTAACTTACACCACCCTTACCCATCTCCTCTGAATGTGACCCTGTGCATGGATCTGATATGTTACCCACATACGAGATCTGAACCAGGATCTTTGTGGTCTGTTTCCTGCAGCTACACAAAAGGGAGCCAGAAAGATTATTGCTGCTGGCTGAGCCGGCATGATCTCTATGACTCAAAGTTGCTTTATGCTAATGCTATTACAACAGCTCCCTTTCAAAGCTGTTCTTTGTAAGCAAGGGCCCATACCCCTGCAGATGTCATAAAGTATCCTGGCTTGGATGTCATCCCTCTGTTTCTTTGGCAACTACGAGCAGCACCAGCCAGACCTCCCAAGAATTCATCAAATAGTTCATCCGGCCACTTGTGCAACAATTGACAACAAATGCTTTAATATTTCACACTTGCTGCAGCTGCCAAGATACTAAGCCTTAGCTTGCTTCCTAAAAAAAAAATAGAATCATGAATGACCTCTTTGGATTTATGAAGAATCTTGTGTTCCTTTCTCTCTCTCTCTCATAAAAACTAGAACAGTGTTTTGGCATATTTTTGTTGTTGTAAGGATGGTCTTTCCTTTAATAACCTGTACAGTACATCTAAGTGCGTGTACCTGCTTTATCACTTAAGGGAAAACAATGCCTCAAACCTTTGGTTGCTAGTCTTGTCAGAATTGTTGCTGGAGGGCAGGTAGGTGGGTGAAGGGTAGATTGGGATGTACGTTTCTGTATTATTTTCCTGTATTGTTATTTGTGTGTATTTTTTACACTGTTTTCAGGCTCTTCTTTTAGGTGTGCTGCATTTCAGGGGCCTTTTTCAGCTCAGCTGGAGCCAATACTGCTCTGGGAGGGTCTAGCAACAGGGAGATCAATGGAGTTAGTGCTCCCCTTATAGGCTGAATTTATCCCTCATGCTGTTGTCACACACAACTGGATTCGCTTCCTCTTCCTTGTGAAATGACACAAGAATTGATCATTTCTGTGACAAGTGATTTTTGGAAGCTGTTCTTTAAGTTAAATTTTTGGGGGGGAGGGGGTGTTTAAGAAAAGAGTCTATATTTTTATTTAAGAAAAGGTACAGTATTTCCTGCTGTGGCTCCCCACACTTATTCTCAGGCCAAATAACACATCAGCTCTCACTGATATGAATCCTTATGGTGGAATAATACAAAAAGAGGACATATTAGTTATGCAAAAGCCACCTCTAAAACTGATGCAAGGCAACCTTTACAGTGGCTCTGATTTCAGTTGAAAGCTGGTTGTGTGTTGAGTGATTTTTGTTGTGTTTGGAGTCTAGATTTTTCTTTTCTTTGCAAGACAGAGGGCATCACACAGTGTTCATGCGGATGGAGAGGGACACAGGTCCTATGATGGTCAACGTGTTAAAGTCCATGCTTTACGCCTCATTTTTTCACCAGTTCTTGTGTGTGGTCTTGGCATATTTTAGCATGTCTCAGCATACATAGCTTGGAGCCTTCCTGTGGTTTGTTAGCACTTATCTGGTCGGGTTCAGTGCATTGTCTAATGCTAAAGGGCTTCTGACTCTTCAAATTTGAATGGTACATAAATGAGGTTTCAAGCCTTGTGAACTATAGACTGAAGAGGCATTGCACCGAATCACTAAATCTCCCTACGCAGCTTCCCTTCTTTGGCTTCCTTTGTCAGGCCTTTGCCAGGAGGGCACCTACCACAAATCTAAAACCAAAAATGAAAATCTCTGCACTGAGCTTTTGGCTTTAATATACTTGGCCAGGCTGGGATTCACGGGAGGGAGAAGTATCCCACAGCAAGGTTACAGAGGTTCAGATCTCCTCTTGAGCTAACTACAGTTTGAGCTGCCATTGAAGGGAACAGGTTGAAAGGGGCACAGCCATTCAGAGGAGGCGAGCTGAAGAAAAACAGACACAGTTATCCACAACAATTGGAGCCAAAATGGCTTTTAGGTAATTATTTAAGCGAATGCACCCTCACTATATCAAGTTAGGTCATGTGGCATGAAATGAAAATGTAGGTTATACAAGGCATTGGTTTTGTTTTTTAACATTTTTATGTCTTTATTTAGAGCAAGTAGCCTCTCGCCATCATGGTTGAGAAATCATCTGAAAGCATCTCAATAAAAGTTTTGATGCTGAGTCTATCGAGGGTGGCGGGTCAAGGACTAGCTTCTGTAAGACAGATGTCCTCCTGCCGGCTGTCTTCTCAGGTTCTGTTGTACAGTAGCTCACTCAGCTGGCTGCGAATTGAACTTGCACTTGAAGTCATTAAGGTGCTCTCTCTTTCCATCCAAATGATTTTGGATGTTTTATTAGCTGAGCGATTCCAAGATGGTGGCAGTTTTCCGGGTCACGTCACAGAGACATTGCCTTGGAACTTATGCAAGAGGAACAGAACCCCTGGGGAGCTAATAAGAGAGCATTCTGCTGTTGCACTGCAACTAGCGGAAGTATTTTACCAAGTATTTTATCCTTGAGAAAAAATGGTGAGACACATGACCAGATGAAAGTCTAGGGACTTTTGAGTCTTGCTTTTCCTTCAGAATTCCTGCCTACCATTAGTGCGCTTCGAAAGCAATAAGTGCTGCATTCTCATTAAACAGCTGCTTCCTCCCCACCCTCCCCCCAATGAACAGAAAATTCTGAACACTAAGGCAGAAAGTGACATTACCAACCATGGGGGATGGTGTTATTTTTTGTAATGCAAAGCAAATACGGCTAAGGAGGCCTTTGCTTTCAGAAAGAAACTTTGTGAAATATGATGCTGATGTCCCCTCAATCCTTCTCAACAGAAAAGCAAAATCTCCCAAACAAATGAAATGGGGAATTCAACTGATTTCTTTATGTGATTTTAAACCACTCAGAATTTAACGTCAACAAAATGAGTAGTGAAGAAACTACTGAGCCCATAAAGGGCCCATTGCGGTAGCATCAACACCTTCAGAACTTTTCAAGGCACTGTTTGCTGCCCTTGGTGTTCTCTTTAATTTATGTTTAGATGAATGCATGGATTTGAATTAATTCTAACCCAGTTCTAGGTATTTTTTGTATGTGGCACTCATTGTGTCATCAAGCCAAATCTTCAACACTTGGCTACAGTTTCTGCCCTAAAAGTAGTCTTACCTACATAGCATGCACAACCCCGCTCACACTGACACATTCTCAATGTTCTCCCTGAATAAGGTACTAGTCTGCCAGGAGTTTCCAGTTGCAAGAGTTTCCATTTCCTCCCAGTGATGAAGCGGAGCTACAAAGTTCAGAGCTGGATCTGAATTCATTGGGTCCTTGCATAGGCCTCATAGATGTTCTTATGAACCCCTTTGTCTCTAGTGAAGGAGAAATCATTGTTCTGTGCTGTTGAGCAAGCTACCAGTGAGCGAAGGAAGGGAAAAGTGAAGCTGCTGTACCTGTGAACGTTGACATTCTGGCCCCACGACCTCCTCACCCCTTCAGGGGTGGCTTATATAGCAGGGTCATAAGGAGCAGCAGTTGGGTTCAGGAGTGCAGGGACCATGATTATACCCTATGTATTTGCCAGGGACAAACAGGGTGGCTTCTTCCGCTACAAGATGATTGAGTATGATCTGTCCCTTTAAAATGGTTGCAGTACAGAAATCTGTTAAAAATGGCCCTTTTGGCCACTTTGCAGTGCTGGGCTCAGTGAATTCTGTGTGAGATGTTCATCTGATATTTTCCAAGCCAGTTTGCTCTGCCCTAAATCCCACATTACATGATTGATTAAAAGAGAAGCCAGTATGTCTGACTTTATATTTGTCATTGCCCAGTTAACTGAAATCCAAGGGAAGTCTTTCTTTTTGCTTCTTTCTAAAGAATGCTTTTTTTTTTTAAACGAGAAGAGTCCCAAATGCAGGATCAGTTTAAGCAACCCCCATCCTCTCCCCAGTTTTCTTCTCAGTTTATTCTTTCAGCTATGTGCAGCAGCAGGTCAAATGCTGGGATTAATACTGAATTCTGAAACAGGCCAATTTTTCCTACTTATAAGCAAACGTAGCAAATTGGCGTGACCCAAACTGGCAAGAGGTGATGGGACCCTGGCTAAGAGGATAGACTCATTGTGGATTTAGATTACGTTTTGGAAAATATTGTAGTTCCACAGTGGATTAGAAAGGACCCCCTGGGGTGAAAGAACTAAATTAATTATTTCCCTACCTGCAGGCTATAATCTCTAAATGATGGTATCAGTGCATCAGGGTAAGAGAGTAAATTCAGCTTGATGCAATCTATGTAGCTGCTTGGCCTAATTTTGTCCTAAATAAATGCCCTTAAAAGTGCAGATACTGTGTCTTTTGCTGTTGTCCAGTGATGCCATTTTAGGGCGTTTACTTAAAGCAGTATTTCAGATGGCCAGTGGCAGGGGGGGTTTATACACTTAGTTACTAACCAGCCATATAAACCAGTGCTGCTACCTCAGATCCATCATCCTGCTGGCTGGAAGAAATTGGAAACAAGATCTTATACTCTAGACGTTACTTTTAGATTAGTAAAAGGGGACAGAATTGAGCATGCATCAGTGTTAATGACAGCCATTGAATTCATTTGGGAATTTGGCCATTGACTTGAGTGCTGCAGGACAAGGTCCTTAAAGATCAAAGGCAGAGGGAGAAAAAATCAGAAGAGATTTTCAAAGGCACATTAAGAGATTAGGGACCTGACTTCCATTCACAGATACAAAGAGTTAATTTGTAGTATCAAATTCAAGTTGCATTGTAAATCTGAGAGGATATCCTACATTACTTATATTCACTGTGCCATAATATAGCACTTAAAAACAGAGAGAGATCATGACTGATATAAGAGGTGATTCATGTTCCCTTTTTCCTGGGGTTCAGGAAACCAACTGATGGTGTGAAACTGACAAAGACAACAGAGTTCAACAGCACAACCCCAAAATGAGCTGCAGGACACTCAAAGATGTTAGGCTGAATTCATCCTTCTCACTAAGAAAACTGGCTGTTTGGTTTGCTTTAGTTTTGTTTAAGAGCATAGCTCTTAAACTTTAATATAAAAGGAAACACACTCTCCTTTACTTCTCAGAGCAGAATGAAAAACACTGTTTTGTGTTCCGCATACAACTCTTGACTGGGATTGCACTGTGAAGTATCCCATGAGAGTTTGTTCTGAGAATAATAAATGTATGTGTGTTACACATCATTGGAGCAACAGAGAAGGAGGCTACTCTAAGATTTTGTTAATGGAAAAGGAGCTTCTTCCAAAGTCCCATTATACAAGTTTGGCATTAGTCCTGGAGAAACCCCAGAAGCTTTGAACCTAGCCACCGTAGTGATCTGAGAAGACATTGGACTAGTTTATTGAGCTCAAGGTGTTCTGGACCAAGGTTTAAATGTCTCCATCTACATAGTGACATTGTACATTTATTTCCAGGTTTGCTTTAATCAATTAATGACTTGAACAGTTTCGCCCTAATGCTTACCGCAGACTGTTTGACTATCTCTGTTTAACTTTTACAATAATCTGACAGGTGAAAAAGTCCTTTAGTCCCTGAGTCATGTGATGGAGAAAAGTTTCAGTATAATATGCACTAGGCAACATTGCCCAGGCCGTTACCAACTCAGGTCTCAGTAAAAAGGGCTTTCAGTTTATCCCTCAAATCTTTTTCGTAATCTTTATTGCCAACACATATATTGACCGACGCATATACAACGCTTTTATCCCAAAGATTGTTTCACACCGCAATGAAACACAGCCTGCTCTCAAGTGGAGTGCAGCATCTTTTTAACAACATGTATGTACCCAACTCTTTAGGATAAGGAACAGAGCAAACACCATATCTAGTTTAGGAAGTTAGAGTTTATCTTCCCAAATCAGAATTTGACTAGGGCACTGATGTTAGTAACCCTCATATTTGCAAAAACTAGGAGAGAATCTTCATGACCACAGGCAACCAGGGTATTAGTTTTAGGTCTCATCTGCATAGCAGCATATCACTGTTGGTAGTGAGAGAAAAATGCACCACTTCCCACATACCTGACTTTTCAGTCGAGGCTTTTTATCCAAGTGCAATGATCCTACTGATCTAGTGAGATTTGCCAGGATCGCTGCTCCAGGTGCTCTGGAAGCATGGCATGTACTGGGTTAATTATTTTGAATCTCACGGTTTTTAAAAAACCGTTTCTGTTCACCTTCAGTAGTTTCCCAGATTTCCCCCTGCAACTGATATTAATCTTGCTGGTCTATAGTTTCCAGCTTTGTCTCTTGACCCTTTGTTCTTTGCCTGCCCTGGCTCCGTTTAGATGAATTGATTTTTTTTTTCATTTTGTTTTCTGTTTTTTTTATCTCTCTGAAGTGCCCTCCACTTCCCTTCCTGCTCTCACTGGATCATCATACTGGTTGCACAAAGGAGACAGCAGCCGTGTGTGAGCAGGACTTTGCCATTGGAAACTTTTCCTTGCATGGGGGTGCTTGGGTGAAATTCCTCCAGTGGCGCAGTACAGATTTCTCACGTGGTTTATATATGTTTGGTATGGTGTATTGCATACAGATGTATAACGTACAGAAGCGATGCTTCATTGGGTTGTGCATCCTACAGAGGGAAGGCCCTAAAACTCATTTGGGGCTGGTGGTGAAGAGCATCTCCACAGCAACCTGTTTCTACGTCAGAAGCCTGCAGAAGTGTTGTGCTCTCTTAATTCAGTCGGTGGGTCCTGGAGGTGGAATGCCGTACCAGAGCAGGAGAGGGATCCTTGGGCCAGTCTTACCTGCCATGCTGCCATTAACTACCAGCAAATCCCTGCATGGTGGCTAATGCTGCTCAAACTGCCATTCAGTGACTTCCAGGTGTGTATTCCCGGCCGTAAAGTGCAGATGTTGGAGCAGAGTCAGTGTCAACAGGGCTCTTTCAGGAGCCATTTGAGGATGAATCCTGAGCTCTGATTACCTCCGACTCTGTGATTTCCCAAATATTTCCCTTTGAAGAAAGCGTTTGGCTAAAAAGCTCAAATGGTGGTGGCCATAGAATTTTCTGCATGCTTCATGCCTTCTTCAGGGGCTTATCCCCAAGAAAAGAATATGTGGCCTTAAAGTGACAATTTCTGAAAACCACGTAAGATGCTTGTAAAGTGTGTGTTGCCATCCCCCTCCAGGGTCTCTTTCACATGTAGGATAAGAACATACCACTTTGCTAATTCATAGAGCCACTCAGTTGTCATTTGTGCCTGATTACCCAGGTTGAGCCTCTGCTGATCCACATGGAGGGAAATTGAAGATTGGAGATGGCTGAAAAAGAAAAATGTTCATTTTGTGATTTTTTTTTAAAGTTCAAAATCATTTTCATTACATAGGTTTTATCAGAGAACATTTTTCTGTTTATATGAAATTTCCCAAGAATCAAACCTTTCTCCCCCCCAGTGTTTGAGCTTTTTCCTCCTCACCCCTTCCCTCCCTGCCTGGCCACTTTGTGTTTTCTTTTTCATTTTGCTAGTAAAACGGGGAAATAAGAAAATGGGTGGGGAAGGGAACAACAAAAACTGAAAAACATTCATTATGCTGAAAAAAAACCCAGAATCCTTTGAAGAAACTAAACTCTTTTGTGAAAATTTCCATTGTGAGAAACAAAAATATCATAAGAAACATTTCAACCAGTTCTGTTACATAGAAGAAAATGTGCCAACCTGGCCACTCTTGCTGATTAAATATAATTTGAAGATTGAAATCTGCTAATTGACAGAGGAGGCAGAGCATAGGTAAGAACAGTGCAAACTTTGTTCATTCACTATCCCAAACTGCCTACCAACGTGCCTTATTTCTAACCTGAGGAGACCCTCTCTAACAGTGAGCGGGAAGTTTAGTCTCCTTTACTATTCAGTCCCCTCTGCGGAGAAGGGCAGCCTATTTATTCACAAGCTTTTGCATGGCAGTGATCGCTGTTATGGCCGGACACCTCACAAACTTTAATGGTGGTAACCTCACAACACCTGCCTCTATGGGGTAAAGCATCTCTGGCGTCTCATTTCATAGACAATAAGCGAAGCAAAGAAGTTGAGTGGTTTGCCCAATATCTTACAGGGAGTCTGTGGCAGAGTCAGGAGCCAGAACCAAGGAGTTGTCCATCCCACTGCTTTCTCCACAAGTCCATCTTTACAAAGGAGCCAGCAGTGGCAATATTTTTAAGAAAGGCACTTGTATTCTTTTGGAATTGAAATGATACCACCAACTCATTTCATGCAGGCCATTCAATGGGTGTTGGAATAGACTGGAAGTAGCAACCAGGAGGTGAAAAGCTCTGTCTTCAATAATCAGTTCCCTGATATTAAACAACACCGTACTCTGACATGATGCCTTTCATTCCAGGACCTCAACGCATGGCTCTCGGTGCATCTTCTATTTCTCTTGACCTGTTTTGTGGCATACGTCTCTCTCAGTTCTCCCTCAGGGCTTGTTATCATTTATGAGGACTTGGGCAGTAAAGGGGGCTGTTCAAAGTTAAAGGTGCTTTTTTTGTGGCTAAGACGTTAAACCTAGCCCCATATGCCATCCCAGGGAGAAGTTAGATCCTCATGGCTCTTAAACAGACAATATCTTTTGGTTAACTCAGTTCAGTAAAAGAGTTTCTAATGTCCAGGGATATGTGAGTGAGAGGCATCTTGACAACTTTTTGATGGGTGCTGTGTTTGCCTCCCAAGTTGCTGCACTATCGGTATCTAAACTTGTCTATGCAAAGTGCTTTGGGATATCCTGAGTGTGAAAGGTACTAGCTCCAGCTAAGTTCTTTCTTTCTTCTGTTCAGACAGAAATGCATGACTGAGAAGGAAATCCTATCTTTCTTTCTATCCTACTGAAGAATTTAACCTCCTCAGCCGCAGAGATGTGTCAGTCACTTGTGGCTGTCCGACTGGTGTGAGGGCAATTTGGCCTCTGAGTATTCCTCTCTTCATTGCTAATTACCGCTACCTTTAGAAACCTCACTGTATCTTCACTTTCACAGCAAGACTTTTTGTTTTTGTGGTTTTGTTTGTTACATGCAGTGTATTCTGCTGCTTGTCAGCCAACAGCACATCCTTATCACGGGGGAAAAAAAGTCCCGATTTATTCCCATGAAGCTTATTTCTGCATGGGTACCATGCACTGTAAATAAAAGAACAAACCCACTCCTGCTGTTGGGGGGCAGAGCTGATAAGCAACAATGCCTTTTTTCCCCACACAGAACTCAATCAAGGAAAAAATATTCATTCCTCTGCTGAATCCCAGTGGAAATGGCAACCCAGCTTTGAAGCCCAATCCAGAAGCAGTGGGAGCAACCTCCTAATACATGACTTTCATTTCAAATTCCAGCCAGCATTTCTTGGAAAAATATCAGGAAAGAGGACTGGCTTTTTGTTTAATAAATTACTCCTTCTCTTTTTTGCAATCTGATTCACCCATGAGTCATCCAAAAGTAATTCAGGTATTGCATCTTCACTTGCCAGAAATTAAAGTCACAGACTTTGCTGTGTAAATGGACCTCTCTGTTTCTCTTTGGAAAGTGATCGTGCCCACACAACTTCTCCTCTGCTCCTGCACCACCAATGCATTTTATACAGAGAGAACAATGTACATAAATCTTTCTTCCTCCCCGGTGCTACTTATTTTTAGCATTGCTACACAGGACCTCTTACAACTTCCAAGTGCTTTACAGAATAGCAAACCACATAGTGGCAGAGATTGCTTAAGCCTCTGGCAAAAAGAAGCCAACTTTGGAGCGAAATGTGGTAGGTATTACAATGGATGCAAGCAACTCTAGATAACAGGTTAGGGATTGGAAGGGAAGGGTAGCTTATCCAATGAAAGCCTCAGGGGGATTTTCTGTACGTGGAATCGAATTATTTTCCATATTAATAGCACATCTTTTCTGTATGATGCTAACTTTTGGTGGAGGTGTGGGGTTTCCTGTGAGGCACAAATCATTTCACAGGTGGCTTTGCCAAAGTGGGCATTGTCTAGCTGTCATTTACCTTTTTAGTTCACTGGCACTGAAGGACAGGAAAAAGCCTATAAAGGGGAAATAGCAGAAACTGCAAACCTAGTAAAGTGGAAATCAATAAAGCAGTCAAAAGGTGCTATTACAGCTAGCTTGGTGTAAGTTTTCACATATCAACTGTAACAGAAACGGACTACTTCACTTGTCCCCTCAGGGGAAATGAGGGCAAATAACTGTACAGGTTTCCTCTAGGAGCAAGCTATCAGCTGCCATTGTTAGGATCCATGGGAAGACATGCATACAACATTTTTGTACATAAATTGCAGAGAAAAATACTAACTCCCTCCTATACATTTCAACAGTAATAATTTTCAGGGTGTAGGTTCTGAAGGTGGATGATACAATGAGAGCTGGTGCACTATACTGTAACTTGAGTGGGTTAAACTTCTGGGATAGATCACAAGTAAAAATGAATTTGACAGTCCTATTCGTCCCCATCTCAAATTCATCATTAAGTCTGATATATTCTGGCACTGTGAAGAGTATCTTCTCAGGAGAGGCCCAGGACTAAGTCTTCTGGTGAGCTGATTGAGAATTTTTTGATGAAACTATTTTTGTAGCAAAATGTCATCTTGAACCCTAAAGTTTTTCACGGGAACGTAGCTGTTTCAACTAAACTTTTGTCAGGAAGGTTTCTCAGGTCTAGGATAGAATTTCAAGGTGTGGGTTGGGGACGGGGAGAGCCATTCCCACCCTCGCAATAGCCAGTAATTAAAGCACTCATCTGGGAATGTGGGAGACACCGATTTCTGTAGCACACCATAGCCATTCTGAAAATGTCCCATTCCTTTGGAAGGTCCTACTATCTCCAGCTGAATTTCCCGTCTGAAGCATAGGAAATATCGCTGGAAATGACAGAATCTTTCTAAAGTGTGGCCTTGGGCCTCTATGTGATTGGTTCAAGCTGGTGCTTATAGCTCTTCACTGAAGGAACAATCCAGTTACCAGTTTCAGAAACTGTTTTAAGATTTTTTTTAAAATGTATATTTCACATTTCGTTACTGGTGTTATTTATGTGGTGCTTGTTTTTTCAGGAAATGTTTTTTCAGTGTAATATTAGATGTTTCATACTTAAGCGTATTCTTCTTCTCCCTTCATAGATTTCAATAGAATCTCCGTTTCAGCCTTCTTGGTTCATAACACCCTCTCTCATTTGGACTGACCTCTCTATCTTAGGGTTTCCTATAGCTCCGATCACTGTACCAGTTTGCGATAGAATTCTTAAAAAGTGTAGTTTGGCTGCTTATCTGAGTCTGTTGGATCTGAAAAACTGGGCTACAATTTTCACAATAGGCTATATTTTGTTAAATTTGTGGTTCTTCTTGCTTGAATTTGATTTGAAATGACATGACAATATTTCTCTTAAGGCCCTTGCTTGCTTCCCCTAGTCTCAGCTAAGCCCTAGACACGTAGGATGCACAGAACAGAAAAATAACTGGGAGAAGAGTTAAGCAAACTTTTCAAGCTTCAAAGCAAACTGATTTTGGTTAAAGATGTGTATGATGCAATCAGCAGATTCTCAGCTGCTATGTAGTCAGACTTACCACTCTTAGCACTGAGCTCCAGTTACTATTATTACTACTTTTGTGGTACAGCCTCGATGTCCCATCTGAAGTTGAGGTTCCAGTGTGCTAGGTACTGTACATACATATAGTGAGAAACAATCTCAGCACCAAAGACCTTACGATTTGTGTAGACAAGGTAGACAAATAATAGGACAAAGTATTATTATCCCAATTATACAGATGGTCAGCTAATGCAAAGAAAGATTGTGATTTTGCACCATCGTCACATAAGAAGTCTGTGGAAGAGCTGGAAATTGAATCCAGCTCCTGACTCATGATCAGGTGCCTTAACCACATGTCCCTTCTAGTCATTCATAAGAGTGGTTGTGAAGGAAGAACATGGGGGGGATGTTGTGTTCCCATGCCTACATTAATTTTGCCAATTCGTTTATCAACTTAACCTTTGTTCATTCTCTATGAGCCTTTCCCTCCCCTCCCCCCCTGGTTTTTCCATCAAACCACTCTTCCGGGTTGTGACCTTCTTCATATTTCTGTTGCTTCCTTAAGGCTAAATTTTTAGCTATTTTTAACATTAGCTAATTCTCTAAAATTTGAGGGCCATAATCCAGCAAAATGTAACTGCTGTCTGGAGCACACAGTAACAAGAGGGAGAGACATTGAATAATAATGACCAAACATGTCGTCATCCTCCTAAACAATGTCTTCAAAATTATTCTAATAAAACTCAAGTAATTCATTAGTAGAACTATATCATCTGCTCCCTGATGTGTAGTCCCCAGAAACCCTTTTACTTTTTTACCAAGGGAAGAAGATACCTCATCCAGGAGGTGGTGATAGACTTATTTTAATGAAAGTAAAATCTCCAAGTTCCTTATTGCGTGTTAGGAAAATTAAGAAAAACAAAGATAACCAACAAAGCCACCCACTCAGCCTGAGCTATGCAAATTAATTAATGAACCCTTTAGGCAACGTAGCAGCAACTGTACAGTCCTGCGGATATGCCCTCTCCACACACACAATAAGTCTGACATGTTCTTTCAAGTTAGCTTTATAGACTGCTGCTGTTGCACAAATTCTGCAGGATAATTTTATGACCGTTTAAAAATATTTAATAATTAAGCAAGCTAAGTTAGCGATTAGGGTACGTAAATCGCAGGTGGCAGGGCATTAGCTGATGACCCTAGAGTTCAGAAAAGCGTTCTCTCCACCATGTGTTCCTGGGTTCTGTGGCAGTTAAATGATTACCAGAGCATCAGAGTGAACCTTAGGAGATGCCAGGAGACTATTTGATTCAAAACACATTAGAGGAAAAACACAAGGAGAGGGCCACAGTCTGTTCCAGCAAGGCAATTCTCATTGTCCTGTTTCACTGCCTCTTATGCTTTGTTTACTGATTTTATTTTTGAGGCCCTGTAGTGCTTCCAAAGTAGAAATTGTCCTCCTCCTAGCTAAGTTTCTTTCCTGGAGTTCAAAACATCAGCAAGAGACCCCCAATCAGTGCATTATATCCTCTTAGGGCCTGATTCTCTGAGGTACAAGGTACCTCTGCAATGTGCTGGGCACCTTCAACACCCCTTAACTTCATACTGAAGTAGTATGTCAGTGGCAGCTGAGGGCATCTGGGCCTAGATTTTCCAGAATGACTAAAGATTTTGCCTGTTTTTTTTTTTTTTTGCCGTTTCCCAGCTTGACACCTTAATGGAGCTTGATTTTTCAGAAAGTGCTGGGCACCCACCCTCTGAAAAACAGACCTCTTCAGGGCTGGATTTTCAAAGTACCCAGCTCCCATTTAGGCATCTAAAAAGGACCAGATCTGCAAATGTGCTCAGCACCCCATATGCAGAGCTCTTTTGAAAATCTGGCCACTCGCTTTGGTACCTAAAATGGAAGTTGAGCTCTTTGGAAAATCTGGCCTGAACTGTCTCCAGTTGGGCAACCTTTTAGAAAACTGAGACCTAGGTAACTTGCTAATTGTAAGTCAGTTAGCAGAGCTAAGAACAGAGCTCCAGCATCCTGATTTGTTCAAACCACTGGGAACAACTTTTACTTACAGCATATTTTTTCACAATCTTGCCATTTTTCAGAAATAAGTCAGGGACACTAGGTTCAAGCCTGGTAATGGGAATTCCAGATCCAAGTGTGCTTTTGCTGTGAGAAGGAGCCCTGGCTCATGAAAATAAACAGAACTTACGGCCCACAGCGCTACTGGGAGTGGATGGGAATTAGCGGATTTGCCTTCCCAGGATCAGGCCCATATGCCCTCAATGGTTTATGAAGCTGTCACTAAGGAAGCCACAGTGCAGTAATGAAATCAATGCACACTGTGCTCCTGGGGTGGGTTAATAACTTACAACAATGCACGTGATTTTCTTTAACTGTTCTAGGAAACGACTAAAACATACACAAACTGAAATGGCATGAATCATGCTTAATTTAACCCAGTAACTGTTAGCATCCTCAGTGTCTCACTCTGCCATTAATGAGCCCTCGTCATTTGTTGCTAGTCATTAGCACGTCCTTTGCATGCAGTCTGTATGGCAGAGGTACAGTTTACTGCGGAGCTGATACTAACAGTGTTCCATTGGGCTGGCAATCCAGCTAACTAGCACGCTCCTTAAGAGACTGGCTGTTTTCCATTTATTTCACTACACTGGAAAACAGGAATAGTTGTAAAGGCCAAACATGTTTTAAAACGGAAATGACTAATTCACGGCAGCAAGCATATTTTCATTTTAAAAGAGTAACGTATCAAATAAATTCCCTGCATTTTGTATTGGAGCCCAAAGCATTTCATCTGCCATAACCTAATTCAGCCATTTATTTCCTGCACTTTCATTTTATCCCATTATTTGAGATTTCCTTTGCTTTTAATCCTGTACTTTGGGGTGTCCTGGAGTTGCACTGGAGATGCAGAGGACACCAGAGGGGTATATAAAAGAACAATATGCTGTAATATATCTCAACATACTCCAATCAATCAGGATATCCCAGCTGACTCCATAAAGTCAGGCAAGTGACTCCTCTGCCTGTGCTGATTAAAACTGTTTTCTTTTAAAATGGCAGCACATGTACAAGTCCACTAGGGTCTTTGCGGGTGCTATCGATTTTCTGTGACAGGCACTCAGGTACTATTGTGAGAGGATAAATAATTAAAGAGTCAGTAGAAGTGGGGGACTGGATCCTGAATCTTTCTGTTGGTGAAATGGGGTTTTGCTTTTTTGTGTGTGTGTAGTTTTGTGGTGGCTGTGTTTTTAATTTCAGTATTTCTTTTGTTTTAGCAGGCTTTTGTCTGCCCTCTAGCCAGCCCAGGGGGACAGAGACCTATAATGGCTGTGGATTCTGAGGGTTTAACCCATGACCATGGATTGTGGATTTGGCCTCCAAACTCTGGCTTTGTGGAGGAGTGTGTTCTAGCTGTGGGAAGGTGATTGGGTTTAAAAATGTGAGGTACGCCTCCCGCAAGAACATGGCTGTTGTGTTTGTTGCCACACTTAGCTGTGTTGAGCAGGTGGTTGTGGAGGGGGTTGTTGTTCGGTGTGTTTTTCTCCCCGTAGAGCCCCTCTCAACACCTGCTGTTAAACTCTCTGTCTCTAATGTTCCTCCTTTTTTAGGAAATATGCAGCTGGCTAGAGACCTGGTGAGTTGTGGTGAGAGCACTAGCCCCATCAGGATGATTCCTTCGGGCTGCAAAGCCTCAGAGATTCAGCATGTCTTCCCCTTTCGTAGGCAGGTTTATACGATACTAACCAATGCTTCCAAAATGTTACACGTTTCCCTGAAATATAGGGCTGGGGGGTCTGAGTACATTGCGTTTGTTGCCGCTTGAGGACATGACCTGTTTCCGTTATGGGAGTCTGACACCTTCAGTCAATCAGTGCCCTGGGAACAGCGACCCTGCGCTTGGGGATGTGAGGCTTTCTGAGAGTAAAGCACAGGGTGAGGTGGCTGTGACAGAGCTTGGGTCTGAACAGGCTTCAGATGTCTCTGGGGATGGTGATCCTGGGGGGTTAGTTCCCCCTTTACAGTCTGGGGGAGACTGGTTGTGTGGCGCCTGACTGCAAAATGGAGGCTGTTGCTATGGAAACTGCAGCCTTGGCTGAGGAGTCTGGCTTGTCAGCAAAGCCCTAAGGAAAAAAAAAGAAAACAACCCCAAAACCTAGCCACTGAAGGTGGAGGAAGCGCCCGGTTCTGAGGGTGCTACGGAACGGACTGCTTTGGTCAGCAGCACGCTGTTGAGGGCGCTGCTGAATGTGGTTCTTTGGTTGGGCGCATGGAGAAGTCTCAGGTATTGGTTGTGTCCCCTCAGCCCCAGAAGTCCCCTCCTCTGGTGTCTCTGAGGTTCCCCCTCAAAGTTGGTGGTGACCCTGGGACTGAGAGCATGGAGGATGGCGAACTCGCAGATTCTTTGGGTGCTGAGCGTGGGATGTACACCAGATGTTATTGGTAGCTTTCTGGATGACAGTAAGGAGAAAGATGGAGTAGAGATGACAGATTGGTTTCTTGACCTTAATCTGTTTTTGTGTCTGCTCGGTACACTATGACATGTTTCTCTGTGTCTGAGTTTGACAAACAAAGGCGTTATAAATTAAAAAAGCCTGATGACCAAAGTGCGTGCCTCTTTGACCCGTGGAAATGTTGGGGATTAATGGATGTAGGAGAATTTGGTGGGTTTTGTTTGAGGTTTGGGGTTTTTTTTTTATTTCTGTCTCTTTTTCTAATTTTTTCCGATGAGTGCTGATGGATAATTTTGTATGTGACATTAAAAACATACAGCTGTTTTTCAGTTTCTGTCCCCCAAAAAGGTGGACATTTCATTTTTGCAAGAGATGCACACAAATTCAGGCAATCAAAGAGACTGGCTTGCTGATTGGAGAAGAGCGGTTTATCTGATCATGGTTCCAATGGAAGCACAGGGGTTGCTATTCTCTTTGAGGATAGGGTAAAGCCTGATTAGATGGTTTTGCAGGAAGTTGTTCCAGAACATTAGTTGATGGTTTGAGCTACTTTTCAGCAATATAATCTTTTTTTTATTATAATGTAGGGTGGGGTGGAAACAGATTGCGTCTTTTCTTAGATCTGTATGCCACATAGAATCATAGAAGATTAGGGTTAGAAGAGATCTTAGGAAGTCACCCAGTCCAATCCCCTGCTCAAAGCAGGGCCAACTTCAGTGAAATCATCCCAGCCAGGGCTTTGTCAAGGCACACCTTAAGAGTCTGTGTGTCCACCTGAAACTTGACGATCTCTTGGGGATCTTCCTAGGATCTCAACAATGGATGTGGACACACTTGAACAATATCTGACACTCTCAGAAATTGCTTCTACCCTACATGGCTTTGCTTCAGAGAAGATATTTGGTATTGGCAGTTTGCCTATTGAGGTTTATAAGGCCTTTTGAGCCCTTCTTGGGCCTGACTTGCTCCAGGTTTTTCAGGAGAGCATCAGGGAGATTGTATTGTCATACAGTTGTTCTCAAACAATTTTTGCCCTGTTGCCTTAGAAAGGCGACCTTGGGGAGGTAAAGAATCGGAGCCCTGTGTCCATGCTTTGCTCTGACACTAAACTTTTTTCAAAAGCCTTGGCAAATAAACTGAAGACTGTGATTGATTTGGTTCTGAAAAGTGATCAGGCCTATTGTGTCCCCAACAGGTCCATTTTTTATAATCTTTTCCTATTGTGGGATGTAATTTCAGCCTTGAAGATGTTTGATTTGCATGGTTGATTTTCCTTGATCAAGAGAAGTCTTTTCATCTTGTAGATCATGGATATTTTGTTTTGCATCCTTTGTGCTTTTGGTTTTGGGCCCAGATTTGTCTCCTGCATTCAGTTAGTGTGTAATTATATATAGTCAACATAAGGTGAAGGGTGTTTCGACCACCCTTTCCAGTCTGTAGGGGAATTAGACAGGGTTGTTCCCCATCTGAGTTACTGTATGCTCTTTCTACTGAGCCTCTGTTATGCATGTACATGTGTCTTTCTGGCCTTTTTCTCCCTATTCCAACTTGTACTCTGGTGAAAATCTCCACACATGCTGATGATGTGACTGTTTTTATTATTCATCAATTGTGATGTCCAGCTTTTGAATGAATGTCATTGTTTTGAGCAGGCCTTCTCAGCTGGTATAAATGATGAAATGAGCGACTCCTGCTGGGGGTTTGTGTGATCTCCCACTCCCCGAACTTTGGTGTGGGAGGCTGAATTGGTTTTTAGGCACTGGGAATTATGCTGGGACTGGCTGATACTTTGGGTCAGAATTGTGTGGGAGTTATTGAAAAGTTGGAGGAGAGGTTGCAAATGTGGAAGTAGTGTTTGACTCTCCTTCACAGAGTGGGTGTTAGTCATTAATAATTTAATTGCCTGTTTTGTAGCATAAATTTATTGTTCTGGATCCGTGCTTTTTAGAAAAAGTTCAGAAGGTTCTTTTGGATTCCCTCTGGGATGGCTATCGTTGGCTGAGATAGAGTATTTTGTGTCTGCCTGTTGTGGAAGGGGTTCACTGTCTCCATGACCTTGTGAGAAGAGGTGCTACTTTTCAGTTAAATTCTCTAGAGTTGCTGCTGTTTGTAGATGAACCTTTTCCTTGGAAGCAGCTGGTCTGTTATTTTTCGGTGGGTAAAGGGTTTGCGTTTTGCTAGGGAATTTTTTTTGTTGGACCTTGGGTGTGTTAATTTTGATATGTTACCTGTTTTGTGTTTTGTTTTGTTTTTTTTAATTAATCAAAGCCTTTTTTCACTTGGATTTTTTTTTAAGCTGAGGATGCAAGATATGCAGCTGGAGTTCCCAAGTATTCCTGCTGAGCCCCTTGTTTATAATCCGAGTCTTGTTTCTGGGTGTCTTGTCTCTTTCCTTATTGCAGTAGATGTAACAAAACTGCTACGTTGAAATGATAGTACTAATTTTACGTGGGTCTCAGTGGTTTTCTTGGCTGTCAAGCTTTCTTTTCATTCCATTCATTGGGTTCCTCGGTTTTTATCAGAGGTGAAATCAGCCTTTCCTAGGTGCATTATTGCCAGGGTAGCCAGTTGCCTCCTGGAGCGACCTATTCCTAAATATATTAATGATTCTATTTTCTTTCCTGTTGCTCCTGCTGTGGAATGGGATGTTGACAGCCCTGGCAGCTTGCTTGCCTTCAGTTCGTCTTCTGAATTTACTTTTAATAACTTAGGCCATAAGTCATTGTATATGTTTGTGGTAAAGATTCATCATTTTTGAACACTTGTTGATTATCTTGTTAAGATATGGAGGAGACAGCTTGTGATGATGGACTCCAGCCAACCAGCCTGACGCACTGTATACAAGCCTCTGATTGTGAAGAAAATGAGTGATCTCCAATGGAGAATTCTTCACAGGGCTATTGCTACAAATGTGTTTGTGCATTGTTTGACTCCAGAGGTGTCCATGTTGTGTCCTTTATGTGGCACAGAGGAGACTTTTTCATATGTATGTTTCTTGTCCCAAGTTATAGTCATTATTTGTCTTACTTCAGGGTATTTTTCAGTTATTGTCCCTTGATTTTTCTCTTCCGGAATTTATTTTTACTGTTAACCATAGGTGCAAAGATAGATCTGTGGTATGTCTTGCAAACTTCATTTTGGGTCAAGCAAAGATGGCCATTTTAAAAAGTAGACATAAATGATTTGGTTTTGGGGTTTCCAATTGTTTTTCAGGTATTTTTAGATTTTTTGTGGTTTTACATCTTCATTTGGAGTTTGGATATTATTCTCTTATAAGCAATTTGGATCAATTTATTCAGCAAGGTGGTATTGGAAGTGCATTTTGCACTGTTTGGTATGGGCAATCATTTTTGAATCTCTAATTTATTTTCTTGTTTTTTACTGTGGTTTGGTCCTGATTTTATTAAAAAGGTTTTAACAGTCAAACTCTTTCTCTCCCCTCCACTTTGGATTAATATTTTTGGGATGGGGGAACAGTTTCCACCAGAGAGATTGAGAGAGACTCCCATCAGATTGTTCCATGGTCACACAGAGGTGGGACTTGGGCTGGGGGTGTCCCACTTTCTAGCTGAGTACCGATAAACACTGGGCCAAAATTTATGAGGAAGGTGCTCTGCAGACACCTAACTGTGATAGGGTTCACAGCTGAGAATCCTAGGCAGAGACAGGTGGCTCACCATCTCGTGTACTGGCTTTTGTGAAGCCCATTCTTAGGTGTGTGTCTACCTTCATTCATTGTATAGGAAGCGCAAGTGCCTAACTAAGGTTTTGTGAATCCCAGTGGTTTTCTAGGACCCTAAATGTTAGTCATTGTGAGGCTGGGTCTAAGCTGACGACGGCAAATTCGCCGCCGTCAGATTGATTGCTCTGGATCGACTGAGCAGTCTGTATAGACGCGCTCAGTCGATCCAGGAAGCGACGTAGGAAAACCACCCCGATAAGTGGTGTAGTGCTGCATCGAAGGGAATGCTGTTCCCTTCGACACACAGCAGTGTGGACGGTGCGCAGAGGAGATGCTGCAAAGTCGACGGGAGATACGCAAGTGACATAAATCACTGCCGCCGAATCGCAAAGGTAAGTGTAGACCGGGCCTTAGTGTCACAATGCCTACGTCCCTTTGTGAAACTAGCCCTAACTGTCTTGGTGTGTGATACTGAAATTCAATTGAAGCTGCATTTGGAACTGGGTCATTCCCAGACTCCCTAGACTGCGTTTAGCCAACCAATCTCAAGTAATGCGGTTTTTACTACTAAAATCAAAGCACTCAGAGAATTTATAGTTAGCCACTTAGTTGGGGATAAATTGTTCCATGGTCAAGATAATGCTATGTTCTAACAGACTCAGTCAACTCACTGTTACCTTTCTTTTCTTCTTTGGATAAGATGAAACTTAATCACAAAAGGAAATGGTTCATGTAGAACATGCAGGTGTCTCTACTGTCTGATTTGGCCTTGATTAGCTTCTATCCATCCATTGCAAAATTATCTTCTCTAGTTCTTTTTTTTCTTGTCAAGAGTTTCATGTTCTTTAGGAGATATAAAGGACTTTGGTGATTTCTTCAGATTCTCTGCCCACCCAACAGTGGTTTTTTTCTCCCATATTTGCCACTAGAGGGCTGCGTAGGCACCCCTCAGTCTACATCCCAAGTTCTGTGAGTTCCTTTCCATACTTTCATTATGTTCCTATAAAGCACATGTCTATGAATAAAGAATAATGCAGAGATCTTGGAAATAAATATGGTGAAAGGATTAAATATCTTTTTTTTTGTGTATTAATAATAGTACAAAGTGCTAAGCTATCATAAATCTTAATTCATTTATGGTGTCTATTACAAATTACTTTTAGCAGGGGGGATGGGAGGATAAAAATATTGCCTCTCATTTCTGGATTTTGTGCCAAAACTCCAATATAAATAATTGTTGAGATTGGAAATTTTTCATCTAACCATTTTCCCCCATTAATTCTCATTTTCTCAGCTTTTTTGAGTTGTCAGTTCTAGCTGGCTCTTGTAATAGAACAGAAATATCCAAATAAAGCAAAATAAGTTTGTACATGGTAGTGTTTTGTTCTGAATTTTCCAGCCCTGTTTGGCAGAACCAAGGCCTTCAAAGTAAATAAATTTGAGGAGATGATGATTTGTATTTCCATACAGTCATGTGGCTGAAAGTGAGACACCTCTAGTGCGAGGTGCTGCACAAACACACAGTGTGAGTCAGTCCCTGCCCTGAAGAGCTTACAATTTAAATAGACAAGAAGTATTATTATCCCACTTTTACAGATGGGGAATTGAGCCCCTGGAGAGTAAGTGACTTGTTCAAGGTCACACAGAAAGTTTGTGGCCAAATTGGGAATAGAAACCAGATATCTTGAGTCCCAGAATAAAGCTTCAATCAAAAGACCATCCTTCCATATAAGCTTCTAAATGTATGGATGGATAGCTGAACAACTTGTCCAGAACTTTGAGATTTGCCTTTTGTTTATCTTGTTTGAGTTGAGTCTTAAAAGGTTTGGGAGGTTCATTTCAGATGGACATCTGCAATTCGGTATTTTTATTTTGCATTTTTCTTCCAAACTGATCTGAAACCAATTTGGTCTGGAAATCAGGCTGAAAACCTCCATTAAAACAAGCTTTCTAGCAAAGATATTGCTACTTCTTCCTTGTGGATAGGTTGCACTTATTACAAGAATTCTTTTTTCCCTTTTCCAGCCTGAGATGAAACCAAGAAGAACAGAATCATGTAGATTTGTTTATTTTTTTCTTAAATGTTGGCCCAGCTTTTCTCAACATCAGGTAAAATTCGGGTTGGATTTAATTTGAGTTTTGGCCAAAGGATCTTAATTTATCTGGTTAGCTCATTACCATAGCACAACTGTGGATGCATAATGTCTGCTCCAGGCCTCCAGACATTGATGCCTGAGAAGTATACCTCTTTCTCACATCTTCTGTCCCCTCCTACCAAAATCACCAAACAAACCAAAACCAAACCAAAGAAACTGTGAACCTCTGGCTAAGGGGACTGAATTTGATCCTAAGGTAGAAAAAAGAATGCAGGTCATTCCTCGCCTTTTAAGGTTTTAGTAATCTCATCAACCTCTGTAAGATGATCCCAGAGAAAATTCTAAGCACAAGTGAAAATGATTAAATATTTTTTGGGGTTTTAGAGAAATGTGACTGTAATCTTTAAAACAACTCATGTATAGTTTGACCCATATTCTAGGTTTAGTGCCCAGCCTGTGTAGTTGGGACTGGTGTGAGATAAATCATTGCATGGCTCTGGGGATTAACTAACTATTGGAACAGCTTACTAAAGGTGGTGGTAAATCAGCTGGAGTGTAAATTCTAATGAGCAATAGTGTGTTGCGCATTAACTATCTATGTGGACCATGCTGGCATGCACTAAAAGTTCCTTAGTGCACATTGATGTAATACTGCTTGAAATAGAACTATATCAATGTGCACTACAGAACATTTTGTGCACACCAGCAGGTTCCACTGAGACAATTACTATGCAATATGCTGGTATGAACTAGAATTTACACAGCTGCTGGTGCATACTAATGCACTTGAAGAGACAGGCCCTATGTCTCTCTATTGAAAGAGCACATCAGCATTGCTAACTGGAAATTTTGAATAGCTAATCCTAATGCACTTTATGTAACAGACTAGGACAGTTTTATATACTGTTGCCACTATTAGGTCTTTTCATCTCTGGGTGATTGTACTGGCTGGAGTTACACCAGAACTGAATTTGGCCCATAGTGTTTATGTGTCTTCTCTTGATGTAAAAGAAGAAAGGTAATAAAGAATCAGGGGTTTACTGTGTTTTATCTTCTAGATTAAGAGGGTTTTTTGTGTTTTCAATGTGTATTTTTTGAAAAAAAAAAAGTTGCAATATTTCTTTTAATCTACTCTGTATAGATGACTAAGGTACAATACATTTTAATTTTGCTGTGAATATGAATGAGAAATGACATCTGGAAAGACATTCGTAAGACACTGCCTGTCGTTCCCATAAGGATTCCTTTAGCATTGACCCTCCTGCCCTCCTACTCCAAATCTTTAAGTGGTTTTTACCTGCGTCTGAGTTCTGCCTGCTTTTAAGTCTTGGCAAGACGAAGAGTACTGCAGAAAGGAGTGGAGTATGCATCACATTAACCATGCACTTATGGCTCACTCCACGGATGATCCTTTCTAGAGAAAATTCTAGTGACAGCAAGATGCTAGATCATGTCAGTATCCATGATTCAAGCTCTTCTCATAGTATTAACATTCGTTTTTACCGCAGTTTCGAAATACATCAAAATAAGAAAGAATTGAAAGGTTTCTGTCTGTGGGTCTGTGCCGAAGGCTGATATGCAAATGCCAGAATGCATTCTGCAAGAAAATATTAGTGTAGCATTGTGATTACCAATTCGGAGTGGTGTTCATTGTGCAAATAATACCTGTCCTATCTTCCTGAGATTCATCATGGAGCTCTTCATTTTTCATATCCATTAATGCATTAATCTCCATCAAGGACTGAGTGGACAAGGGCCTCTAATGCCTACATGGAGTTCCTTCTTGCTCATTGTTGATGCATGTTGGTATGGCAGCACGGGGAAGCTATAGTACCATTACTCATACTGTATCTGTTCTATGGACAAAGAAGATGTCAGATGCTCAGCCTATTAAAATGATACTTTTTCAGCACTAAATTCAAAGTAAAATGAATATGGTTGCCTTTTTATCAGTTAGGCAAGTACTGACCTCACCCACACCTTTTTCATCATGGGAAAACTGCTACTCGCTGTACCTTTAATTGGTTCTTATGGCAGAATGAAGCATTTATAGCTCTGTATTATTATTATTATTCAATGAAATTTACATAGTTTTGGTTAATCCCAAATGGCAAAATATTCACTTTTGGCTACAAGATACAGTGAATCTTGCAGCAAGAGACATTTTTTTCTGACCAGTAGTCATTTCAGTTGTTAGCAAATGGCTCCCAAAATATGATTTACTATTTCTTTCCTGACACACACAAGACAGAGCCCAGGATATGTTTGCATTAGCAAATGTCATATTGCATTAGAATCCACAATGATTAGATTTTCAGTAATAGGAGCAAACCTATTATAGAGTTACACACTTACACAAACATTGACATATTATTGATGCAGATAGTGAAAGAACATCAGGAAGAGGGAGCAAGAAGCAGCTGTAGGGAGCTGAGCGTGAGGTGGTAAAGGACAATCCAAAAGGCAGCCAGAAATGTAAGACTGGAGAGAATAATGTCAGAAGCAAAGAGGTTAATTTGGGAATCATCTGCATAAAGGAAATAGAAATTGTCCGAATGGTCAGGAGGCTGCCAGGACAGAGTGCATGAAGGAGGAGATGGAAGAGTGAGTTGGAGGGACATCTACAGATACTTGGAGAAGGAGGGCGGGGAGCAGGCATCGGAAGGACGATGAGCTTCTGAACTGCAGAAGCCAAGAGAAGAGAGAGAGTAAAGAAAGAGAGTGGTTGGCATTGTTGAGGTTCATCAAGCAGACAAATCACTTGATGATGACCTGTTCTATTGATTCCCTCTGAAGCACCTGGAATTGCCCACTGTCGGAGGACAGGATACAAGGCTAGTTGGACCATTGGTCTGACCCAATGTGGCCGTTCTTATGTTCAAATGGAGAAGTGACTCTGATTTACCATGGAGGAGGTCTTAGTTAATAAAGTTTTAGTGAAGCTGGATTCTGCAGGCAGGATCAGGCAAAGAAACACCTCTAAGGCCCGGTCTACACTTACCTTTGCGATTCAGCGGCAGTCGACGGGAGATACGCAAGTGATGTAAATCACTTGTGTATCTCCCGTCGACTATGCAGCGTCTCCTTTGCGCGGCGTCCATACTGCGCTGCGTTGAAGGGAACAGCGTTCCCTTCGACGCAGTGCTATGCCACTTACCAGGGTGGTTTTCCTGCGTCGCTTCCTGGATCGACTGAGCGTGTCTATACAGACCGCTCAGTCAATCCAGAGCAATCGATGTGACGGCAGCGAATTTGCTGCCGTCACTGTAGACTGAGCCTAAATTAATGGAACCATCAAGATGTTGTACACTTGTCAAACTGAGTGCAATTGTATTATGGGGTCTCTTTTCTTTCACTTGCTTTGCCCCATTTTCTTTTTTCTTTTTTTTTTTTTTACACATTTATTTGGGGCCAGTACCAAAAGCCTATAGAAGATCAGGACTTCTATGAACTTTGGATCAGCCCCTGCTTATGTCAAGTCTGAAACGAGATTATGAGCTGTTCAGGGCATAGGCAGTATCTGTAACAGTATATTATTATTTACGATGCAGTACAATTACAATATTATTTACAACAACTGAAATGATAATTAATTTCTGGAATGGATTGTGTCTGGATTAAAAAGGTCATATATTTTCATATTTCTGTTTCTATAAACTTGGGGATTACTTTCCACATTTTAATTTGTGTGCCTGTGCACATCCATCTTGTTCTCTGTTTTATTCTGAAGGCTTCAAAAATCATCTTCATCAAGAATTTCCTTGCTCTTTAGCCACAGAGACATAATCTTTTTTAAAACAAGGCTTGTCTTATTTCATGTTCAATTTGGCTGATTCAAACTGGATCACTTCATTTGACCCAGGCTGCATCTATGGTTCCAAAAATGCAACTAATCTATGGGCAGCACTTTTTTCTTTAATAGCAGACTAATTGGCAAACCAATTAATCTGCTCATCTGTGAAGAGAAAATTTATTGCAATAAGTAGTTGTGTTTCCAGAAGTCATTCTCTAAGGTAACATTCCAGTGGCCTTGTTTACTTCATGCCCTGCAACACAATCCAATGCCTCAACAGTAGCACAGGTCAATTAGTGGACAAATTAAGCAATTATTAGTAACTAACAAGGGTGAGTGACATCATTACCCTTCCTGTTTACCACCAAACTGTTATTTTAAGACAAGGACCAACAAATAAATTAGAGCATCTGTTGTATTACTGTGTCTGCCTTGAAGTAAATGATGCTAAATGGGCACTGGCTGCTGCCAAATTTTTAACCTCGGCCTAATGAAATACACTGACATGTCTCTTGCTGATTATAAAAACTGGAAAATTTAGTTTGTGTGGATTTATTGAAACAAGCAAGTTCTGTGAGAAGGTATTTTTTAAATAATCTAACATCTGTCGTTTTTAATTTTAAATATCCCTGGATCATCAAGTTCCTCTCAAAGGAAAGCTCTGCACTATTTCTAGTGATTATATTTGGTTGCTTACAATAATTTTATGACAGGGTGCCTATGTATAAATACACATTTTCCGTTCCTGTTTTCTCTTATGCTCCTTTGGACTAGTCTTACTTCAGTTTTAGACTTCATTGGGATTTGGGCTTTGTTTTTTAATTTTTTTTTTTAAAAACGTCCTGCTTAATTATTTTTATCATCTGACCCACAATGAGGAAATAGAAATTATTTGTGAGAGAAGGTTCTGAAGCATTTACTCAGCTTCAGATATCTGTATCCTCAAAATAAGGAAAAGGTAGAGCAAATATCTCAACAGGAACTTAATAACTTGTAGCAGTGTGACCGAGTAGTTGGCCATCGGACTAGGAGTCAAGAGTTGCAGTCCTGGCTCTGCCACTGACCTAAAGTGTGACCTTGCATAAATCATGTCATTTTAGTTTCCCTCTCACCCTTTGTCTGTCTTGTCTATAAAGACTGTAAGCTTTTCAGGGCAATGACTGTCTCTCTTTATTTGTTTATATAACACCTAGCAGAATGGGGCCCTGATCTTGGTTGGGGCACAATTGTAATATGACTAATTAGAAGAATCCCACTACTGAATTCATCAGGAGGAAGAGGCTTTATGGTGTGACACGCTACAGATCTTGAATCAGGAAATGTGCTGCCTAGCCTTTGATTGAAACATTTAGGGTATGGAAACATTGTAATTAGACACTGCAACTGGCCCGCGTCAGCTGACTCAGGCTCACAGGGCTCGGACTAAGGGGCTGTTCGATTGCAGTGTAGATGGTCAGGCTCTGGTTGCAGCCCCAGCTCTGGGACCCTCCCACCTCGCGTGGCCCTAGAGCCCACGCTCCACCCCAAGTCCAAATGTCCACACCACAAATAAGCTGACCCTTAACCTGAGCCCCGCAAGCCCAAGCAGGCCAACTGTGGGTTTTTAATTGCAGTGTAGACATCCCTTAGCATCCCCACAACGCTTTCCTGCCAATAAAATCTTGTCCTGCAGACAAGCTGTTTGCAGCACTCTGACTGCCTCCCACTGCCTAAGACTTCAGCATACGGAAACAAGAGTTTCCTGTGTGAAATTTAAACCATCAGTGAGATGCTCTTGCCAAGATCTACAAGTAAGGCTGCATTAAATATAAGAAACAAAGCAACAAAACCCGTACAAGCCTCTTCAGAGCCGGAGACTGCCATCAGAGCAGAACTCAGACATACTGGGATTAGCATCCAGAACAGCTACTCGAATGAAACCAGTAATCGAGAAAAACCTGAGGCATTCGTCCATAGAGCCCACTATAGGAATAAGGTGGTAACCCTTTAAATAGCTGTGAGCCCTCTCGTGGTTCACACTACATGCTACGTTGTAGAAGTTGTCAGAAACCAGTCAGAGCAGCAGAATGTATGTCGCTAGACCTGGGGTATTTATGTGTAGTTAAAAACATGATTATTTGGTATCTGGTTGTACCCATTTGGTTTCTTCTTGTTCTTGTCATGGTGTGAAGACCAAAATACATACCTCCACAAAAAAATAGATCAATGTTCAGTGTTCTTATTTGTGAGAGGGTAGTTGAAGAAACATCTCCTAAGCAGTGTAATTACATGGGTGTTAATCCAACTTCAGAAATTCAGGATTAGTCTCTCTTCCATTGGAAGACCTTCCTATGGAAAGAGATTCTCTCTCCTTCAAGATCTGCAGAGAAAAAGTCATTAGTTGACCAAAAAGTATGGACGTTTAGAGTCAATTATCAACTTGTTATCCTAGCATCTTGAAGTCTTGGTTTCTCTGATGTGCCACAACAATGTAGAATTAACTAACATTAGCAGCACTAGTTTGGATCTGCTGGTGTGTAAAGTACAAAATAGGTCTTAGTGAGTAGCATTTGGGAGCCATGGCCCCCAGGCACTGGCCTGGTCTTTTAGAGTTCTATCGTGCGAGAAGCGAAGCTGCAAATCAGCAGCTAACCAACACAAAAGTTGTCAAATACAGGTGGGGCGGGGTGGAAGGGGGTGTGGCCACCGCGCTGCTTGGGGCCCGGGACCATGAGCTGTCCCTGCTGTCTACTCCTTAGATGAGCCCCCCTGCCCCCCCCGGCCATGTGCATCTCCCCATAAGCAGTGTGGCCCTTCCTCCCCCATCTGTTCCTCCTTGTCAAGCAGTACACTCCCCATCTGTTCCTCCCTGGCCATTTGTTCTGCCCCCCAGCCGTCTGTCTATCAAACAGCACCCCCCTCCGAGCTGTTTTCCCCCCAGCTGTCAGTTCTCCCCCCAACAGAACAACCCCCTGGCCATCTGTTCCCCCCCCCAGCTGCACCTACCCTGGCCATCTGCCCCCCCCACCCAGTAGTGCACCCCTCCTAGCCGTGTATGCCTCTCCTCAAGCAGTGTGCCCCCATTCATTCCCCCCATCAAGCAGCATGCTTCCCCCCACCAGCCATGTTGCTCCTCCCCGGCTGTGCATCTCCCTCCCAGCAGCATGGGTCCCCGGGCCACGCCCTCCCTCCCCAGCAAGAAGGACAGCAGGGGGAGCAAATGCAAGTGTTAGCCCCCAGGTGCTGGAGACCCACGGTAGGCCACTGCATGGTCCGTGGGATATAAAAACCAGAAGGTAATCGTACCATAAAAATAACAGATGTCAGAAGTTTTAAAAATCATTTAGTTAGCCCAGGCCATCCCATGGCTGCTGAAATATTTCTTGCTGTATATTCCCGGGTGCTTTGTCTTACCCAGTTTTAAATGACTTAGGTGATGGGGCTCCTAGGACTTTGCTGGAGAGACTACTGCATAACTTAGTAGCTCTCATGATCAGTGAAATTTTCCTGATCTCCCTTAATTTTTCTCTGCTAAATTTCAGCCTGTTACGGGAGCTCAGTGATTGCTTTATTCTGGGGAAATTCACTAAAAGGTCCTTGCTCCACAGCATGGACCTCACAGGAAATAGAAAATAACCATGACCTATCTCTGAGGGTCTCAAGATTGCAAAGGAACTCAATTTGTCTTCACATTTGTTCTGTGGCAAATATTTTTGTCAGCATCAACTAAGTGGAGGACGAAGGGGCAAATCTAAACATGATGCAGTCCTTCCACTGCTAGTGCTGCCAGCCCTCTTCAGTGCATTGATGGAATTACAGGATGCAGGTGGGAAATGTTCCCTACTCCAAGGAGAGAGGAGGTGTATTAAAGTGATCTGAGCACAAGATGGAACTCCTCAGTTCTAATGCTGGCTTTTCCATTGGTCTTAGGTAAGGTACTTAGGGTCTCATCCTCTTCTCCCTTGCATTGCTTTTAAACTGGTGTAACTCCCCAACTTCAGTGGAGTTACTCCTGATTTACACTGATGTAAGTGAGAGGAAAATCCAGCCTATCATCTCACTTCCTCGGTTTCCCTGGGCCTGCTACTCAGTTGGTGTAACTCCACTGATTTCAATGGGGCTATGCCAATTTACACCCGTTGAGGAGCTGGGCTCTTCATCTGTAAAATGGGGGTGGGGTGTAACACTTTTATCTCCCTCATTGGAAAGTAATAAGGATTATTTCACTAACGTTTGTAAAGCACTTTGAAGATAAAAAGTGCAAGAGTACTGCCTGCAAGATATTGCAGGCCAGAGCCCTGTGTTGAAGTGAAAGGAATGTTAATTTTAATTTCAACTTTCAGAATTGAAGCTCAAACGTATGTTGAAAATGTAATTTTATAACTAAAGAGGATATTAAAAGTTTTCTCGTGTTTCTCCCAGGTATAATTGATTTCCTTGTGAGCCAACATCCCATAGCCAAAGTACTGCGAGATCACTTGGTCTTCAAGATAGCTCCGATGCTCAATCCAGATGGGGTATACCTAGGAAACTACAGGTACAGTGTGTCCTGTTGAAACTGCAATTCATAATGTATTGCTTATAACTTTCCATTGTTTTGCCACTAACTTTGAGTTTTATTTATTCCACGTAACTGGACTTGGTGCAGAAATAAAACATTACGCGTGAACTGACAAATGCTTTTGTCGGGTCAAAAGTCCTTACATGGGCAAAACTCTCACTGAACTCACTTCCCATTGAGCAACTGTATTCAGTGGTAGATTTGGCTGAGTAAGGTGTTCAGGATAAGGCCTGTGGCTTGTTATGGGATGTTTGCTCTAGAAGCCCCCTTGGATGTCTGAATTAAATTCAGCTAAATCCTCACTAGACCTTAGCCGTGTTTTGTAAATGCATTCATTATACTGTTCATCAGCCTCTATGTAAATGTTTCAGTCAATCACAATTCTCTTCAGCTACCCAGATCATCCATTAAAGTCATAGATTTCTGTCTATTATTTTACAGTAATGGGTAGTGATACATGGAATTGAATAATCATCCCATCCTATGTTAATTTTGTTTCATTTTATTATTTGAATTAGCACTTTTCCTCCTCCTCTGTTGAAAACATATTCACAAAATCTTTTGTTTTCTCTAAAATTGTGTGCTCTTAAATGCATTTATTTGGAAAATAGATGCACTGTTGGAGGTAATATGAAAAGCAGTTGATTAGCTGATGATTTGTTTGTGGGCAATTACATCCATCACACGTATCTTTGGAAGAGGAGTCCCTGAGAGATTTAATGTACTGTGTGCAATTTTGCTTATAATGCAGGACTAAATAACACACACTGCAGCCATAGTACCTTGGGCTGTGATCTAATTAGGTATTTAATTGTTAAGCAGGATAGGGCATCATTAGTGCATGGATGGGAGACCTCTGAGGAAGAACCAGCGTTTTGCAGAAAATGGTGATGATTCAATCCATTATTTTCCTCTGTATTTCTTGGCCCTGCTCTTTCAGTTGTCGTTTGCTTCCTGAACTCTGACTGCAGGGAACGGCATAGGCAATTTCATGAGGGTGAAGTAAAGGCTAGATATGTTGAGAGTTTTCTGGGCGGGGAGGGCGTGAGCTCTTTGGATACAGACACTCCATCGATTCCCTGCTTCCTTGAAGTAGCTTTGGTTGGGTAGAAGAGACAGAGGGGAATGGGGGGGATTACTCGTTTATTTCTTTTATAACAACACATTGAAATGTTGGCTCTGCCATTGGTACACATGTTAATGGTCATACCTCTCAATGGTCATATGGTCTTGAAATGGTTCCAGTATGCATGTTGCGCTACTCCTAGGAACTGAAAAGGCAATAGATTTAGAGAACTCCATTGACTATTAGGTAATTTTCCTTTCCTCACATAAATCTCTTTGCCCTGTAGATTTTACTGCAGGATTATTATTTATACACTGCTACAAAGGTGCATGATGCTTCACAGACATACATCTGGTTGATAATTTGTAGGGTCCTTTGGGATGCCAGGTATTATGAAAGGACATTATATTTCCATTCATAATTGCTGAGCGAATAGCACATTACCATTTTAGCCTTTCACATTATGCAGAATTTTCAGCTTTTCCGGACTAAAAGGACTGTTAATGAAGTAGCTGAAAAAACATCTGATCTGTTTGCAGTTTTTTACTTTATTTGCAAAAGGCCTAATGTGACTAATAACTTAAAAATGAGTATAGTAAGCAGAATGGATAGTCTGTTTTGGGCAGGGGGTTGGACTAGATGACCTCCTGGGTCCCTTCCAACTCTAATATTCTATGATTCTAATGTTACCTATTATGTTGAGAAGAATACAAAAAGCCTAGTAATGTGCATGATTTGTAGTTAGCCAGTGCTGAGCAAATAATTTACAACAATTTATTTTCTGCTCATGAAGAATCCACAGGCAGATCACGATTTATTTGCTTGAATTTATTGGCTGAGTTAAAAATAAACACAAACAACACCCTCCTCCCCCCTCAAAAAATATAACAAAAAAAAAACCCTCCATGGATTGACCACTTATTTGAAATTTCAACTGAGATGCTCACTTGTCATTGGTCAGATAAGTCCATCTTGTAATTTTCTCTTCCCTGATTGTATTAGCACACAAACGCTTCCAGGGAGCAGCCTTGCATGTATGATTGTGTGGTACAGAGATCTATTGGCTGTGGAAGTTTCAGAGCGCTCGCGCAGGCAGGTTCAATAGCACCATACCCAGCAGTTCTCAGCCACTTGGATTTTCTTCACATTTATCTCCCTCTCAAAGTAGGAGCTGGTGACTATTTCTGTGGTTCTTTGAGGGCTCCCATTTGTTGCTGTGCAAGCAAAGATAATGAAACAGGTCATTAAACTTCATACTCCAGGGTGTAAATTGATCTCCTGCCTGTGTCAGGGAGTTTTTTCCCCGCAGTACACCACACTGCATAATTGGCAAGGTACGTTATAGAGGTGTCTTTGTTATCTTCTGAAACACGGTGGTCACTGTTAAAAGTTGGGTTGTATCAACAGTTACCAAGAAGTAGGAAGTGAAATACCCAAGTTGTGCCATGCTTAGAATGGGAAATAACTAGAGCTGGTCAGGAATTTTTTGACTTCATATTTCTTTGTTGGAAAATGCTGATACATGAAACATGTCTGCGAAATTTTGTCAGGAGGGTTTCTCAGCTCAAAATAGATGCATCAGAGAGAGAGAGAGAGAGAGCAAGCTGAGAATAGCCAATAGGCCAGTGATTAGTGCATTCACCTGGGATGTGGGAGATCTAAGTTCAACTCCCTACCTGCTTGATTGAGAGGGAATCATGCAGAGCATGGAGATAAACAGTAACCACATCCCAGGGTAAGAGCACTAATAATTAGCCTATAAATCTCTCTCACTTTCTCTCTGGCCTGATGCACGTGGAAACACATTCCAAAACCTCAAATAGTTTTGCAAAACACGTTCCTTATTTTCCAGCCAGCACTAGAAATGACTGCTGATGATGTAAGACAATTTGGTAACAGCTGGCTGACTTTTTCATGGTAACCACTGTATAGAAGCAGGATATTGGACCAGCTGGGCCTATCATCTGCTCCAGGATAACAGTTTGTTCCAAATGCTCACTCTCTGAGGTCCATACTGAGAGCAAGCATAGCAACAATATTGCCAAAATTGTCTTTTGTCAGCAAACTACTGCTAATACTTAAGGGACTGGAACAAATGGGTTGCGACTGTGTGGGGACTTTCCAGTGGAGAAATGCTCATAACCAGCAACAAGTGAGTTTAATATCAGAGCTATAAAACATTTGTGCTTGGGGCACAGAAATGTGCTGGGGTGGTTATTTATATGCTTTGTACATTTTTTTTTCTGGAAGAAATGTTTGTGGACATGAACTTCAAAGGCATGTGTATCAATATTTGTGGAAATGAGGTGTTAAGTGAAACCTAGGCAAGTATTCATGATGGAAAACTGTGTGGTTTTCCAAGCAGGGGACAAAAACAATATCATGTGACCTATTTGACTAACCAGGCTAGTAAGCAACAGAGCTCAAATTTTGAATATTTGAGATCTAGGCCTGATGTACACATACTTGGTGGTTTGGCAGCAATCAATGGGAGTTACGCAAGCTACGCAGAAAACTTGCGTAACTCCCATCAGTTGCTGTGCTTCCATTCTGCATGGCGTCTTCACTGCAGTGGGCCGACGGGAACCGAAGCAGCACTATGCACTTGAGGGGGTGGTTTTAGAGCGTCAACTTCTGGATCGATTGAGCGGGTCTTCACTGACCACTCAATCAATCCAGAAAGGTTGATCTGATACTGCCGTCAGTGTAGGCATACCCCTAGACATAGAGTAAAAGCCAAGATATTTGTTGAATCAATTTGAAAAAATCTTGATCTGCTTGTAAAAGCCATAAGCCTTTAATAGAAAATACATTAATTAGTATGGATATTCTTATAGGTATTGTACACACATATATCCTTAGAGGTGGCAAAACCACCTCTGCTCACCATTATTTGCAGGTGAAGATTCTGACCAATTCTTAAGGCATCGAAGTGTTGCCTTTTTTATAACGCTTTCCTCATCAGGCATTACCCAAAGATTTCTCCCTCTTCCCTAGATAGGAAGTGCTGAGAAATGAAAATTCTGCTGTTGTCAGTGGGCTACAGGAAATGGATTAGATCCAAAATGCTAAGCAGAGTTGCTTAGATACGAATGTTGTGGGATTAGTGAGTAGAGGTGAGGGAAAGTTGAGTTCTCAAAGTGCATAGTTCACCCCTAATACGAATCAAGGTTCTGAATAGATAATTTGGATCACTTACAATTTGGATACTCGCTATTGTTTGCCAGCGTGCTAATATCACAACCCTTTGCCATCGGAATACTCGTGAGAGGATGAAACTGCCATGTTAAAGTATTTCTTCCTTCAATCTTTCAGTGAAAAACACATGCTCTTTTTGCTGAAGTGCTGCCCTACCTTGTTCTTTCACCTCTAATGTATGAACTAATAACAAGCATTCACAGCTCATTGTGGCTTAGGGATATGAAGATCCTGTCACAGAATAGGGAGATGGACTAGATTGCTTTACTAGAAGCTTTTTAAAACCCACTTAAAGGTAACTCACTTTATAATTACAGGGGGTGGAAAAAGTTACCTTACTAAGGCAAGTTCATAAGTTAAATTATATGGAATAAAGCCATATATTGAGATCTAAAATGGCAGCTCCTTAAAGTGGTGTTTTTCTGTTCAAGGTGGCAACCTATCATCAGTTCCCACCTGAGTAGACAGAACCTTTCTGGCAGATATCTGTGCAGAACGAACATGGCAGAAATGAACAAATTTGATGTGTGGAAAATGCCTTTCTGTGGGATCTTCCAAACATGAGACTAATGTTTTCTTCCTTGAGAGGATAAACTGTGAGACAATTCCATAAAACTAAGGAAATGACACAATTCTATATCTCCTTCCTGGCAACAGAATCAAACCCTGATTGAAGACCAGTACATTTCCCCTTGTAATGCCCAACTGAACCTATTCCCTGGCTCTAAATGTTCAGTAGCATCCAAGCCAGAGAAGATATTTTTCTTGACCTACTCTTCATTTTTCTGTGGTTTAGCACCATCATTCACTGAATATATGACAATACCCAGGGACACAGACAGGCCAAGGAAACACAACTGAGCATTCTCAATTTGAAAGTCATGCATCCTGAGGGTTGGCCTGAACTTTCCTTCTCAAGAACTTGCTCTAAAGTCAGCATTGTGCAGTTGAATGGGGCAATGCGTTTCTGCAGGCGAAACGAATGTACCGCACGCACCATTTTCGCCTTAGATTAGTTCCAATTTGTCAGCCTCGCTTTCCTTAGATGAGACCCTAGGCTGGAAAGAAAAGGAATGTGTTTCTTAATCTGGGCAGGTCTTCAGTGAAGCATTCTAGAGATGCGGTGACAAGGCATTAGAAAAGATGCCTTTTGTAGTCTGTGAGTCAGCTACTGCAGTCTGTTCCCTTCACTTAATTGCTGTGACAGTGACACAAATCAGACAAGGAAAGTCTACATGTTAATTATAACATGCAGAGCTGTCATGTCTCAGACCTGGGTTGCATATATGGCTTGATTGTAAGACCTGCACTGGTATGCAAGCGTCGGGGGAGAGGGCACAAAGATTTTCTCATCTTCCCCTTCCTCCTCCCTGGCCTTGTTTAGGTACCTGGCACAATGGTTTTGAAGTCAGCACCACCTCTGCTCCTTGTTAGAGCAGCAAAGTCATTAGGTGGATGAAAGGGAGTTCTGCCCCCATTGCATGAGCCTGCAGAACCGGCTGGCTGAGGGATGAGGCATTCACACTACCTCCCAAAAAGGGTGGAAAGTCCCCATTGCTGTATGCCTTCCCAGGATGAATTCTCATCAGCCGTTCTCAAAACTCTTCCTGGCCACATATGGCACTGGGGTAGAAAACAGGCCTCTACAGAACACACCAGAAACGGCAGCGAGCTGCATTCGGCACCCTTTGCACTTTCACAGCACCTTCTGCAGAAGGACCTGAAAATGTCTTACCAATCTGCAGTGACTCAGGTTCTGTCCCAGCAGGTCTCTGAGGTCAGTGAGTCCTCAAGGCCAGAGCGTGGCTTGCACACTGCCCTGCGTTGAGGGTAGCGTGGAGCTGTCGTGCCCCAGGAGACGCATCAGAAGAGATTGTATCTGAGGCACAATCTGCCCTGTGCCATTTTCTTGGGCCCGCTCTTGGGCCAGTGTGTCAGAAGAGAAGGGACAGGACCACAGCTCCTCCACTTCCTTGTCTGTCTGCACACCGGTGGTTGTGGATCCTCCATGCATGCTCCCCAACATGCTTTCACTAAGAGCGCGTCTGCACAACATCTGCGTGGTCTAATTTCCAATATAGAGAGATGTACATATGCTAGCTCTGCTCGAGCTACCACCTAAAAATAAGAGTTGCAGTGGTTCCAGGCTAGCCACCCAAGCATAATTGCGCCTGACCCCTGGTAACTTCTCCTGTGGCTAACCCAAGCCATTGCCCAAGCCACGATGGCCAACGCTGCTGTTTTCAAGAGTGAGTTAGCACTTGTATGTCTCCCTGAGCTGGGATTTTCACTGCCCAGCTGCTTTGTATACATACGGGGCAATCGCTGTCTAGCCCTGAATCATATGGTTCCCAAAGCCATCAAGTGGGCCTGTGGCTTCGTCAGCAATAAAACTCAGCTCATGTGACTCCCAGTGTTATCATCTGACTGGGGGGCCTTTCTTAATTTTCTCCCGATACAGGCGGCTTGGACCTGATAGGCAGTTAAAAGCACACAGACTCATGTTGGGTCTTTCAAACTCAGCACCTCTGAACACTCAATGGAGCTTGTTCTCAAGCTATTCTCTTGTCTGCTGACCCATGCAGGAGCATTGCCCCTCTGAAAAACATCTCTCAGAAGGGCCATGCTAGTGTCAGCGAACTATCCTAAACCATACCACGTTTGCTGCTCTCCCATTTCCTTCCTCCCCTAGTGCTGAATACATTGGGAAAATACCAAAACCTGTCACGGGGAGATAAGAAGTAAAAAAGAACTTGCAGCTGTTTTTAAACAGAGAATGCAGAGAACGTAGGTGAGGGATATGCAAGAGAGAGAGTGTGTGTCAGGGAAAAAACAGTTCTTCAGTGGAGCTGAGAAACTTTCAGTTCTTTTTCCCTGTTCTTTTTAATCTTCTCTCCCTGTGCTCCTGTGGGGAGTACGTTCTCCTCCTTTGCACAATGGCAATGATCATGAATGCTGATGAGATAATGCAATGCTTGGGGAAGCTCCAAGCAGTCATTTCCTAGATAATTTCTTAGGCTACTGAACACCTTGCTCAAAACTTACCCAATTAGCCACTGGTGTTTTGGAAAGGTTTTTGGATAGCCAAGTTGGTCAGAGATTCATTAACAGTCCCCTGGTCCATGAAAGGCATGTTTGGGCTGCCTATTTTGTAATTTAATGTTTGCTGTGTGGGACTGGAGTAGATGACCAAATCGGTCTTTTCCAGACTGATTTTCAGGTCTTTTCTGTGGGTTCTAGAAATAGTTGAGGTTTAATTTCCACTTTTACAGGAAATATGTGAGAAGACTGCTGATGATAACAATGCAAGATAGGGTGGTGAAATTTGATCTACAAAATGTTCTGCTAGAAACAAAGATCAGGCCCATTAATCTTGCCAAATATAATTGTTTGGGGGTGGAAGAGCCAGGCCTTAGGGAAGCCAAAATTTTTAATTTAATTAAATTCGTGTTTATAAACACTTCTAAACTCCTTTAAAATTATTAAACATAATATAAAACAAACAAAGAATGGTGCCTATTTTTCCCTGAAAGATCCACCTGTTTATATGCAAATTTGGAGTTTTATTGCACCATGCTGAGCGCACATTACTAATGATCTCATGCGTTTTCCATTATTATTGTAATCTTCCTCTGCTAAACAGGAGGCAGTGGGCCTAGATGATAGAACATGGGGCTGGGAATTCATAGTTCTAATCCCAGCATCTCCACTGACTGGTTATGCTGCTTAACCTATCTGTATCCCTTTCCTCACCTGTAAAATGAATATAATCCTGATTTACCTTAAGAGTATTGAGGCTTGAATTATGAATGCTTATAAAGCACTGTCTTAGATCCTATGGTAGAAGGCATGATATGAGAACAAAGTACTGTGTGTTACTATAATAAGATCAAAATCATCAAAACCGAAGTTACCAATATTTAAACTAGAAAACAGATCTGCAAAATTTGGATCTGGACTCAGAGCTCGGGCCATCTCTAATATGCCTATACTGAATCACAGAGTATAATTACAGCTTGTGTAGAAACACCTCAGCTAACTTTAATCTAGCCAGGTTGGGTCCTGGAGCAGTGAAGCTGTGATAGTGTGCACTTCAGTACAGGCTGTATAAGTCTGTTTGGAATCTTAGGTATTTTCTTGGAGGGCTAGCATGTGCTGAAGCTCCGGGACCTAACTTAATTTAATTCCCATTGCTTAAGAGGATAGCAGTTAGATACACTTGGAGAGGCAGGTGGATGGAGAGTGTGAGGGAGCAAACATTGTAACTTAGGACAATTCCATATTCGGGGGTTGCTACTTGATGGAATCTTTGTTGGTATTGTATTTATCTGAAAACCCAAATATTAAAAGTTACTGTTGACTGGATATGCCAAGTGAGTTCTAATGGTCAGTTGTCCAGCTGTGAGACATGGATGCTTGCGCATGTAATGTGATTTGCGTAATATGCCTACCGATTATTTTTCACCTAGCTTGCTGGGGGGGGGGAAGATTTAGTTTCATTTCATGCATACACATGTAATTCACAAGTTGCATTGAATTGAAAAACAGGGTATCCATCTCAGAATGACAAGATGAAGCTCTCCATGGAATTTATTTTTCCTAATTAGGTGTTTGTCTTTATGTATTCTATATAAGAGCGTATAAGTAAACAATCACAGACCTTTGAATAAATTTATTGGTTTTATTTATATTTCTGGGCATAAAAAAATCTATAATTATCAGGTACACCACAGTATAACTGGTATTTAATGACAATTACTTTTTGTTACCATAGAAATGAGTCCAAAGTAGTTACCCATAATTTCTCATTCCCAAACCTCACACATGTTGTATTGCAGTATTACCATAGTAATTGCCTATTAGTCATCATAAAATAAGCAGTTACCCAAAAGATATCAGGATACTGTGAAATTTCTCATCTTCTGCAAAACTTACAGCACATGCTGCTCCTCGTTTTTCTTTCCTTGGATTTTTTTTTCACAAATATAAAGAATGTTGGGGTGGTACCAAATCTTGAATGGAATGGTTTGGCTGAGCGCGTGTCATTCTCTCAAAATGCACAGAACTGGTGCATGGAAAGCGAGAGAGATCCATCCCCCTGAAAATGCAGGATTGTTCCCTACCATAGATTTTATAGGGCCCTGTACAGAGGAGTTATAAAAGACTGTAGCAACAGCCCTTCCACCACATCCCTCTAAAGTCTATTCCACACCTTAACACAGGGATAGCCAATTGTTTTTTGTCAAGGTCCATATTTCTTGGTCAAGGTATAGTCCAGGTCTAGACTCCAGAGAAAATAATAATAAAAAACAAAACAACCACAACAACAAAACAACCAACAATAATAAGTAAGTGAAAAGATTTCAGGATCTGTTCAAAAGCATTTGGCAATTTGGATTTGGCCTGATCTCTGCCTATTGATTACCCCTCCCTAATGTATGTCACTGTCAATGATTAATTCCTATTCAGGATAAATTTCCTTTGTCTGATCTCTCTCGTCCTGTCTACAGCATGGTTATATGTATTGTATTTGTAAGAGGCAGTGTTGCCCAGTGGATAGGGCACTGGGCTGGGACTCAGAAGACCTGCAGTCTATTCCCAGCTTTTGTCACTGCCTTATCGCGTGATCTTGGGCAAGTCATTTACCCTGTCTATGCACAGTGTTTGCCACACTGGGGTCCCAGTCTCAGATGGGACCTGTAGGTGCTTCTGGAATGAAAATGATCAATAATTACTATGCCCAGGGTTGATGATGGGGATAGACCATGTAGGTGGCTATTTTCCTGCCCATTTTTAACAGCAGCTCCACCCCAGCCACTCTATCCACTTTAGCCAGGTCAAGTTCCCAGGAGGTCTGCCTCTTTAATGGTGCCCCCACATCATCTGGGTATGGCTGGAATTGGGGCCAGGAGCTACTGCACTAATGGAAGGAGAAAAGCAAGCAGCTGGAAAGTTGCCATAACGGGGCCATAGGGGATTCCCCTATTTGGACATAGCCAGCTCTACACCACCTACTCCCAGTACACACGCCACATCTGGCTTGGAGGGGGCGTGACTGGACCTGCTTTTGTCCACCCAAGTCAGATCCCGCACTGAACACAGTTTAGAAATTTTACATATTATCTGGATCCTGGGTGCCTGTGAATTGTAGACAGGATTGACAGCCCTGGAGAACAAAGTCCGCGATGGATCCATGCATTATGGGCAGCAGCAATAGAGGGAGCATTAATTGAGATGAAAAGGGGCATTTTCTCTGCCTCTTATTCCTGTACATGGCTGGTAGAATAGCCATTTCCTTCTTGCTTAGATTTTTTTCCCCCAGTGCTGCTTTTATTGCTTGTTGACTGCTGCGATCTTAAGACAGCTTTAGTGGTTACTGTTTTGTTCACCATTACTTAAAAAAAACTTCCTTGTAAAATAGTTGTTATCCTTTATCTTAAAACAAATAGCAGCTTGTGAAAGGGTTCCCATCTACTGCCATTGAAAATGCTCTTTATATTGATGTGGTAACTGCTCATTTAAACCATATTACAGCGCCTGAGTATTTTTCAGCTGCTATTGATGTGACAAATTCTCTTGCACAGAGGACTGCACTAATCAATAGAGTCAGCATATGTGCTTTAATAACAAAACCGCATGCCTCAGGGTCTGTTGAATCTGAACCTTTTTAGTAGCATTAAATAAAGCTGTATTTATTTTGTTTTTGGTGCAAAAATACCTAATTTAATACAAGTTGTTACAAAGGCTGGAAAATAGTGTTATGGTGACAATATCACATGTGACTAATGTTTAGCTAGTGTCAATGCCACTATTCTGTTATTGGAAGCGCACCCTTCTACTTTTAGTTAGATTGATGTGGAGCTTTTTACTTTTAGAGGAGCTGGGAGAGGAGTCATAAGAAATATTGAAATCATGGCTCTTTTTATATCTGCTATTATTCCACCAAGAATGAGGCCTGATCTCCTTAAAGAGACGGGGCTATTTATTTTCCATTTAAATAGAACTATTCATGATTACTGCCTTAGAACCATTAGGATAAGCAGACAGCTCACAAATCCCAGCCAAGTGAATTGAAGTTTTGTACTTAAGCTTCATTTATGCACTTAGGCTCCTGTATCAGCCCATTTTCTACTTTAAAAAAAAAAGTCTTTTAAAATGTGTTTGTGACTGTAATTAACGATGGTTAATTCCTAGACTCTGAGATTTTATTCCTGACTCTGCCGGTGTCTCACTGCGTGACTCCAGCCAACTTGCTTGAGATCTCTGTTCTTCCGTGTCCCTACCTGTAATTTAAGGATAATAATTATATGCCTGTGTAGCTAAAATTAGGTGGGAAGCTAGAGTTATTAGCACTTGTAAAATGCTTTGAGATCCTCAGCTGCAAAGTGTTCCATGAGTATCAAGCAGCATTACTGTTTAGCCAAATGTTGTCCTTAAATACTCATATGATATTAATGGGGTTGTGTGGGTGTCACAGTAAAGAATTTTGTTTTTAAATCTTGCAGATGAGGTGAAACATGCCGAGTTGATCTCTGTACAAATGTTGAAATAAACTGAGCCCTGTTGTTACAGCAGCAGTTGCCAGACTATGATCCATGGCATTTGTTAAGCGCTGATGTAAAGATCTGCAGAGAGGAAGTCATTTGCAGTACACAGCAAGTGTAGTACTTCTACAAATCACAGGAACTGTGCTACATATTCTTGGATACCTTCTGCTGGCACTTCACCTATTAAATAACTATTTACATATGTCCTGATATAGATCACCCCTGTAACAGCATTCGTTTGGTGGTCCACAGACAGCCGGCTGGTCTCGTGATAGCGGTTCCACCTCCTTATTTCCGGCTGCTAAATTCCATGGAAAGTAGCTAAATATATATATATCCAGTGATTACTCATATTACTTTCCCAAGTGAAGAGTTGCAGAATTTGCAACGGGGATGTTAGTCAGTCACACTTGTGTAACTGTAGTGCCCTCGTGGCCAAGATGGAGTCTGCTCTGCAGGCAGTTCTGGCCAAGGAAAGGCACACGCAGGAACACATGAGGGAAAATCCCTTCCACCCCAAAGGGACACCTGTTCCAGCCCCCCTGAATTAAACACGCTCTCTCACACACATATTGGAATAGTCCAATCAATGAATATAGGAAATGAAATATTTCTTTACAGCGGGTTGAATGGAGAAAACCCGCACTGGGGCGGGAAGGGGGGCAGAGACCGAGCAATGAGCCTACACTCAGAGTTCAGGAATTCTGGCCAAGGTTCCAGTCCGGCAGTGGGTCTTGGGTGCTTCTGGTCATCTTTAGCACCAGTACACTTTCCCTCCGTTGCTGTTTTTGGCTGCTCTCTGCAAACCCACACAAAGCGACAACCTCCTCACTTAGCTAGCTAGAGCCTCCCTCTTTATTCCAATGCAAGGTCACAATCACAAGCCCCAGTATTCACGGCCCCATACAGCTCTGGGTAGCAGTGATACTGGGTCCAACTCTGGTTTCTCCTCCTTGCGTGGTTCCTCCCCTGACGCAGCGCTCCTCCTCGCTCCTGTCCTGCCTGGGACATCCCCAGTCTGCCGCTCTGTCCCTCTCAGGCTTCGGGCTGGTTCTCGGCTGCTTCACTGTGTGAGAGTCTGCTTGCTGTAGGACCTCTGGTTTGGAGCAGCAGACATCCATAACCTCTCTCTCTCCCTCTCCCTCCATGCCCCTGGAATAATCAGAGCTTCCTCTGCCTCAGGACAAGGTTTTGAAGGAGCCATGCTCTGTAAACCCTGCTGGGGTTACGCTTGGAAAGAAGGGGGTCTTCATGATAGCAACTGGAAAGGGACATTTCCATGAGACAGCATAAAGATCTACACTATGGAAACAGATGGGGTTTCCCTGAGCTCATGAAATGATAGGGCTAGATTTTTCCTAAAGACTTTTTGTAGAATTAATTGCACAGTCTATGAATCATTTTCATGAGATTTCAAGTTACTAATGGCCCATATCCTGGGAAGTGTGCTCAGCCCTTTTCATAAACATCATATAACTCAACTCCCAGTGACTTCAGGAGAACATGCACTGACCCCCAAGACACTGAGTATGCATTACTTTCCTAAGTCATTGTATTATCTCTACCCATTTCCCCTCCTGCCCTGACCTCTCCCACTGGTCCCTCCTTGTGATGCTGTTCTCTTAATGCTGACTGCAACTCCATGTGACAAAGCTGGCTTTTCTGACCCCTCAAGAGTTTGTCAATGAAGAGCTGTTTTTGGATGGTGTTGATCAATAGTTAGGTATGTACACCACACCTTGTCCTGGTTGCTGGTCCGTGAGGTATGGCTAGGGCTGCCTTACCCCTGAGTAATTCCTAGCTGCAGGGAGCAGCCCCTGGAGATGTTGGGAGCTGACATAAATTAGAGCAGCGCAAAGGCTGCTCTACTTTTACTGTAGGCTGAACTGGTGGTAGGATGGACCCAGGATTACGGAAGCACAAAAACATTTTAGAACCACTTTTTCTGTCTGCTCCTGAGCTGCACCAGCTGCTTTTTAGCCTGAACAGAAGCTCTGGGCTATCGTCTTAATGCGTTACTGTAAAGTGGTATAACAAGGATGGCAGTTGGATGTTCAGTATCTCATTTGAGGGGCTCAGCATTTTGCAGGGTTGGGTCCTAGGAGTGTTTTATCTTTAGTATGATCTTGAGGTATAAATAGAGTGTTGCCCTTGACCCGACTCCTGTCCACACACAGAAATCTCTAGCCATGAGTTAAATGGTGCTTTAAACTAGTTGGCCCATCAGAGATTGGGTTGAAATTCGAATACTGCTGATTGTCAAACTAGTCATGCAGTGAGGGGCCAGCTACAGACTACAACCAAATTAGCATAATTCATCAATTGAAAATTGAGCAAATCACTCAGTTAATCAAATCGCTCTGTATAGTTTGAGTATGGTTTCACAGTGTGCCTATTCTCACTCTCAAGGCTAGCTTAAGCAGAGTAACTCAAGTGCAATAGAGTTGGCTGAGAACTTTTCAACTAAATATTTTTCACCGAGAAATGATTAGTTAAAACCAAAACTTTTTGTCGGAGGAGAGTGGTTTCCACAAATTTCTTGACTTGAAAATTTGAAGAAAGTTTCAAAATTGGTAAAAATGTCCCGTTTTGATGCTTTTGAAATGAAAAATGCAGGTTTCCAGTTTAAACAGTGTTTTTGTTGTGAAATTTAATCTAGTTACAGTACAATTTAAAAAATCAAAATCAAAATATTTTGATTGGTGTGAACTGAATTGTTTTCTGGATTTTTGGTTTGCAAAATCATTCCTTGCCCAGCCGTAGTGCTAACATCAGCTAACTGTTGCAGTGAAGACAAGTCCTAAATTACGGTAACCATGTAAAATAACTGTCAAATTGGGAAATACGTTTTCACTGTATAAATTACACAATCAGGGCACAATTCTGTCTTGATTTACACCCCTCCAGAAACCTGTCCTTAAAGTAAACGAGCTATAAGGCTGTGGCTAGGAAGGGATAGCATCCATACTCTGTGTGCACATGAAGTCCCAGTTGTGTTTTTAATTTAAATCACAATTTAGGAGTGGTATGACATACAGCACTTTGAATTTTTGTTCGAAGTAAGTGGCACACTTTAATTTTTCCTGTGTTTAAACAACATCTGCTAACCTAAACCTACAGACTCACCATATGCGAGTGAAGATGACTAAGGAACTCATTTTTTATTAAATGCCCCGTGGACCAAGATCCTGGCTTTTTCTCTAGTTGCACCAATTTGTATGCTATCACAAGCAACTAGTGATCATTCATATAGACCCTGAAGTAATCACATTACGTGTGATCTAGTTTTATCATGTTAGTTGAAAAGTTGATATTTAACCTGAAGTCTGTGAAGGATTTATCACATCTAGCTGGAAAAGTCCAACATTCTGATTACAGATGGGGGTGTGTGTGTGTGTGTGTCCGTCCATCTGTCCGTCAGTCCGATTATTAGAAAAACAATAGCTGCCTAAGGTAATGTTTGTTTAGGGTTTTTTTTTCCTGGATGACAGCTGTTCTTTTCTTTTTTAAATTGCAGTACTTAAAGTGATGGCAGCTTGCTGTATAATTTATAATATTAGTCCTTAGGGCAGCATCATGTAACACAAAAACAATCCCAAGAGAAATCTAAATAATAAGCATGCGATATCTAAAACAATATTATATTAATAAAACAATATTAAATAATTTGAGGATGTATATCACCATAGGAGAGTGGGAAGGATATCATCTTCCTGAAAGTTTCCATTTTAATTTCATTGTCAACATGGTGTATGCAAGCTCACTTATAGCCTAATCCCTCTGCTATGTGGGTGAAACGTAGCTCTCCCTTCACATTGGCAAATCTCTAAACAGCCCAAAGCTTTATTACCTTTGGAGGAAGGATCCTCCTCCAGGCTAACACCCTGGAGACTGAATTTTCCAAAATGTGTGTAAGTCTGGATATAAGTGTCCCAATGGATGCTGAGCGCTTGAAATTCTGGCCCTTATTAGATAACTAGAAGCTAAGTTCTTTTGAAAATCAGGCTAAATGGTGGGTGCTGAGCTCTCCCGGAAAGCTGGCTAAGTTGTTCGCTGCTAATGATGTTTCTGCTTTAGCTCCAACAGAAGAAGCCTATGCTTTTGGGGAAAGGGTCTGTGTTCTATCCAGCTATCTTTCTGCCATTCCCAGTGGCCCTGGAGATGCAGCGCAATGACAATGAATTGCCAGCTGGCTGAGGATTTTCTGAAATGTGATCTGAGCCATGTGATCTCTTTCATTCCCTAACCTTTACAAATGGTCATTTATTATAATAATTAATTAAGAATGTGGGGTGCCCCGTCCACCCCTAACAGGAGCTAAGGCATCTCCTTATTCATAGACTCGTAGACTTTAAGGTCAGAAGGGACCATTATGGTCATCTAATCTTACCTCTTGCACAGTGCAGGCCTCTGGAGGAGACCTGCATCATGGGTCAGAGAAGATGGGGAAAGTAGCCTCCGTAGGACTATTACGTCCCCTCCCACACAGGTGGGCAGGGGCAAGGACAAGGACTTTGCCTTCTCATTCCTCTTCTTTGATGTACAGGGCAGTGAAGCAGAGCTGGCCTGGGGGAGAAAGTAATTAGTCCAGTAGCAGATTTATTCCCCTCTGGAGCAAATGTCCTGCCTCTTGTTGTGGGGTAAGGGTGAAAGGTCAATCTAGCCTGGTATGAGGTAGAGTCAGCTTGCGTAGGAAGTAGCTACTAGATCTGATCAGACACTTTTATTTGCTTTGTGTTCAGAAGCTGTGTGGCAAAGGGATGTGCCAGAATGCAGGAGTAATTGTGAGAGAAAACCGGGAAATGGCATTTCAGGACGTATTGGAAATTACTGCAGATGTGGGTGAGACAGGTATTTTAGCCTTCATTCCCATCACAAACTGGAAAGGATGTATATTAATAAACGATAAACGAATTAACTTGCAGCTACTCCATGTTAACCCAAGTCCCCGGGGAAAAGAAGTGCTTATTTCAGGTTGCGCAGATCATAAACCTACTGCCTTGTGTAAGGCGTGTGCTCCGAATACTAATGGCCCCTTTTCCCTTTCTTTATTGACATGGCCGCTGAGCTGGTGAATTGTATAGATTATACAATGATAATGGATGGGAAAGGGGAATTTCTACTGTCTCTTTAACCAAAATATCAACGGTAAATTCTGTCTGTTGGTCGAGAGCAGCTGGATTGCTAATGACATTGGAACGCTGCTGCAATGGGGGAGGGCTGGGCTTAAATAGCCCCCTCCCATCCATCAGCAAAAGTCAGAGAGTCATATGCATAGGAAAGGGAGAGAGCATTGCGACATCCCCAGGCCAGTGTGGCAATTATCCTGTCACTCTGCCAGTTACACGGGAGACAGGAGAAGTCTGAGACTCTCCTTGCTGCCTCTAAGCACGAGAACAAGAGGTTGTCTAAGCCTTATACTGGTGCACAGTGGGGAAGAGGGAGGGAGGAACCGTCTTGCCCAGGCAGCATAGCTGGCTTAGCTTTCAGGGATACTGGTCCCCATATATTCTCACAGGAAAAGGCAGTAGCTGAAGCGTAGGTCGTGTCAGACCCTCGCAGGTCCCAGCCAGCAGATAGAGCCAGTCATGGGTGACGGTGGCACTAGAGAGATGTTGCACTTACGAAAGGGGCGTAGCAGTGCTTGTACTGCTGCTGCACCCAGGTGGTATTCTGTCCCTCTGGATTTCACAGATGTGCACCGTTCATTAGGCTGAATGCTTTTTTCTTCTTTATCATTATTATGCATTTGTATTGCAATATTGCTTCAAAGCCACAGACCTGTTGGGCTAAGCACTGCACTAATACACAATAAATGACAGTCCCTGCCCCAAAGTGCTAAAAGAGAAAGGTGCAACAGATGCACAGGACAACCAAATGAGCCAGGGTGGCAGGGAGAGACAGGGTAATGAATCCGATAGCATGTGTGCAGTTCTTAGCCAATAGCATGTGTCACAATTACTAATCATCCCACATGCACTTCATCTACTGGCAAGTCCTAGGCCTTCTCCATGATTCTTCTCCAGGCTTCTCTCTTCATTGCAAAAGCGCCTCTGCAAAGGATGGTTGACTCAAAGGGTTGATCTTTTAAAAGTGCTGAGCACTCCCTGCTCCCTGAGAAGTCAAGTGACTTATACGTAAGAAGAACTAACTCAGGCACTTTTGCATGTTAGATCGTTTTGCATGTTAGGACACTAACCAAAGCCCTTAGCGTCCAAACATTCCAATGTCTGAACTGTGAATCTTATTAAGAACTTTATGTCTGGCTCCTGTCTCTGTAATGGACTGAACAAAAACTCTGGATCTGAATACCATGGATTTTGGGTGTTCTGATCTGACCTTTGTCTATCAGGCTTATCTCTAGTTAGATCTCAATATGGTGAAGATTTAGGCATGTGATTTTGAGAACTCAGCCCTTTGAATGGAGATTTGATTTTCAAATTATTGCTCATGGCAGGTGTCTTTTGATTTTGGAAGAATCCCATATGACTGACAATTCCTTAGTGAGTCTAGCTGAGGAGATATTTATGCATATGAATACCAGTTCTAGGTACATTCCCTGTCTTTTAAATGGTGAATTCTGTTACATTGAATCATTGGCATCAGGGCAAATCTCTAAGTGATGGTGCTTCCTTGCACATCGAGTGCATCCTGAATTGATCTCTGGCCAGGTGCTTTGGCTGGATAGTGGTGGACATAAATTGAATATAAGCTGCAGTGATGAAATAGCATGAGAGGTTGTTTCTGTGGTCTTTCACACCTGTTAGAAGCAGGACATACTGAAAAAAATTGGTTCCCACAATAGTTTTGGCCTGATCAGAAATGTGATGCACCTGAACTCCCATGAGTAACTGTCCAATACAGTTTATCATGGGTTTGGATAGTTTGGCAGAGCTTCGGGTAAGTATCCAAACTTGTGAGGTTCACCCATCATTACAGAAAGGGTAGATTCACTAAACTGTGAAATATAATTATAGAACATGGCACTGGTGCTGAGTGAAGTTGGAGGTAGACCAGGACTTGCTGGTACCAGCAAAGAGAAAATATGCAGCAGATCAAACAAATAAGATATAAACATGAAGCTATGGAAGAACTGAGAGATCCTTCCCTTGGCCCTGGAAAAAAGTAATGTATTTTTATGTACCTGGGAAAATAAATTATGGTAAATCACCAACTCCTAAGCAGTCTTAATGTGACTTTAGTGATCAATCACTGTGAAAAACAATGTTAAATTCTGGTGAGCTGTGCCTCTATCTTTGATTGTTAATCTTAATTTAATTAAAGTGATCTAAATTTCTCTCTCTGTGTACATCACAATGTTGTTGTTCAACCTGAAGTCCATTTTTATGCCAAATTAGAATTATTGACAGCAATAAATTGATAAAATACCATAGAAATGACATGCACTACAGTACACTCCATTCTAAAAGCTTCTGTCTGACAAGACTGACTCTCTCTCTCTTCAGCAGACTGTGTCATCATCAGAAAATGAGGATAGCAGGATATAATCTCAGGATGTTTGTGCTCAGCTTTTCTAAGCAAAAATATTAATACAACAAAAAACTTCAAACCAGTGCCAGCCATGCAGGGGATCTCAGTGCAACAGGGCAGGGCAGGGTGTGCTGGAGTGTGTATGTTTTGGAATAAATGTGTCTTCTGGATGTTGAGAACATCTCATTAGCATGGTAAGCTCTGTTTTTTAGTTAAGGACTTGATAGATTGTAAACTCTTCAGGGTGGGGACCATATCTTTACAAGTGTTTATAAAGCACCTCATTCAATGGAGCCCCAACTATGATTGGAGCTGCTGATATATATTAATGTAAAATATTAAAAATAAGAACTTGGTTTGATATCTCTTCATGTTACTTTTTAGTGTCCCAGAAGACCATCTCTAGCATCGACAGCGAGAGAGTTGGAGTATGGAATTCCATTTTCCATTCATCACACTCTCGTGCGTCTTTCCCTCCAATTAAGCTCTGATGCCATAGAGGGGTACCCGGGAGGAAACTCCTCTCCGTAACAACAACACAGAAACCAGCACCTAGAGTTGAAGATTTAGGCCTACATTTTTAAAAATGGCTAGTGATTTGGAGAATCTCCATTTTGGATGTCAAAATTAGGAGCCTGATTTTCACAGTGTGAAAACCTGGTAATCAGGCCTTTCTAAGGAATTCCAAGCTGGGCAACCAGATCAATAGTCTCTTATGAAGGGCCAATCATCCTATGGGCAACACAGTAAGTGCCATATCCTAGAGGTCAAGAAAGTCCCTTTTCATACTAGTTGTAATACCTAGTGTGGTAAAGTCAAGCCAGATGGCTACGGCAGGGTACTTCAGGGCCAATATGTGAGCCCTAGAATGCTCAAAGCCCTCTTCCCTACAGGCAGGAGAGAGGTTACAGCTGGGCAATCAGGGGCACCTGGAGCCAATTAAGAGCCTTCCGAGCTGTACTTAAACCCTGCCTGCACTAAAGACTGGGAGGAGGAGAGGAAGGAGCTGCTAGATTTCCCCTGGTTTGGAGATAGAGGTTTCTACTGTTGGGGAAGCAGAGCAGAGGAGACCCTGATCCTGGCCCCCCTCCCCCAGCCTACAGGAAGAACAGGTACCTCGCTGGGCCACTGGCACAAACAGGCTAGCTGCCCTCCCCAGTGAGGTTGGGGAGACAGCCCCTCAGGCCTACGGAAAGGCCTGCACCCGCTTGCCCTGTAGGGAGGGGCCAAAGAGAGGGGAAGATCCAGAGACTTACCTGGACTGGGGTGGGATTACCTCAGGCCCCACTGCCTACAGAGACTATCGCCGGTGGGCGAACGCCAGAGACGGGGGCTGGTGTACCACACTAGATATAATATACTTTGCCTTATGTAAGGCATGTGACTTAGTAGTGCAGGACATTCTGATTCAAATGCTAGCATTATACAATATTAATAAAGCACAAGTTAAATGGATTAAGAATTGGCTGACAGATCTCAAAATGTAGTCATCATCTGGGAATCATCGTTGAATGGGAGTATTTCTAGTAGGGCTCTGAAGGGATTGGTACTAAGCCTGATGTTGTTCAACATTTTCATCAATGATCTGGAAGGACATACAAAATCACTGCTGCTGAAATTTGGGAAAGACACAAAGATTGGCCAACTGGTAAATAACAATGAGCTCATGGAAGTAATACAAAGTTATCTGGATCCTTTGTTAACTTGGGCCTATTCAAGCAAAGTGTGTTTTAATACAGCCGAATGCAAAGTTATAAATCTAGGAACAAGGAAACAGGCCATCCCTTCAGATTGGGGGACTGTATCTTGGAAAGCAGTGACTTTAAAAAGGTTTTAGTGGTCATGGTTGACAAGCATCTTGACATGAGCTCCCAATGCTATGCTGTGGCAAAAAGAGCTAATGTGATCCTTGGCTGAATAAATGGGAGAATTGTGAATAGGAGCAGAGAAGTGATTTTACATCTGTGTATGGCATTTGATGAAGACGATATTGAAATACAATGTACAATTCTGGTGTCCACATTTTTAAAAGGATGTTGGAAAAATTGGAGAGGGTGCAGAAAGGACCCACAAAAATGATTAGAGAGCTGGATAAAATGTTTTATAGTCAGAGATTTACAGAGCTCAATCTGTATAGTTTATCAATAAGAAAATTGAGAGGTGTCTTGATTACATTGCACAAGTAGCTTCATGAGGAAAAATTCTGGATACTGAAGGGCTCTTTAATCTAGCCGAGAAAGGCATAAATAGAACCAATGGCTGAAAGCTGAAGCCAGACAAATTCAAATTGGGAAGGAACAAGTCTAAAAGTGAGAGTGATTAATCAAAGAAAATGTTGGATTTGCCATCTCTTGATGTCTTCAAGACTAGAGGCATTTCTGGAAGATATGATTTAGCCAAACACAAATTATGCTTTCGTTAAACATATGTTATTGAGCTCAATACGGGGCTGACGGGTGAAATTTAGTGGCCTGTTATAGATAGGAGGTCAGACTTTATGATCTGATAATCCCCTTGGTCCTTAAATGCTATGAATCTATTGACTATCTTCCTCTAATCTATCACTCTCACTTAGGATTTGCCTTCTGTAAATTGCCCTAGAACTCTCAAGTCCCACCCAAGTGCTGCTTTCAGATCTGACACTGCAAGGTGCTTAAAACTTCCTGTAAGATGCCGATTGTCCTCCACTCCCACTGACGTCAATGGCATTCACTACCTTGCAGGACTCGACCAGCTATCTATCCTCAGTGCTTCCTAGCACAATATATACAGCCTGTTCATATTGTAGCAGAAAACCCACTGAGAGGAGGGCATCCAACAACTGATAGAATGATTATATTCTCTCATTCATGTCACTGCTCTTTTATAACAAGAAATAATAATGCAACCCAATTTACATAATCTCTTACTAGGAGCCAGTAAAGGAAAAGGCAACCATATATGGAAAAGAATCTTTTGCACTGGTCCATATTGACTTCTTTAACAGGTTTTTTTCATTTCCTATTTTATAACCCATTTAATTGAAAGGAAAAATATAACTGTACAAAAGACACATTTTGAAGGAACAACAACAAAAAAGCAAAGCTTCCCTGTGAGTCTTATTGGTTCAGTTATAATATCAAGTATGCTGCTGGGGCTCTGTATTGTAGCTTCTTGGATTAGAGATTTCATTAAAACCTTTTGTTGAAGGTCTTTTCACACAAAGTTTTTTGGACTCTCATTCCATCCAATTAACTTTTCTGTATCTTTGAAGTTCTGCCATGATCAGCAAGACTCAGCCGTGCTTGCTGGGAAGCCACAGACAGTTGTGCAGAAGTCACACTGGGTAACAAGACTCATTTTGTTGTAGCAAAAAGAGGTTGGGAGGATTTGAGAGTCCTTAAGCTGTGAGGGCCTTTACCACTCTTGATTTTCAGTGATTAGACTGCTAGATGGCAGTTGCAACAAATGCCTGACTTATCATTTGAGGGGTTGTTTGCTTGTTTTAAATGGTCCATTTGTCACATGTGTCCATTTAATTGCAGCTGCTTTGTAAATATTAATGTTCTTTCAATTTTATTTGCTGTGCAGTTGTTTAGAAAGGAAAAATAGGAATCAAAATATTCCCATGTAGAAAGTGCTTGGCCGCTGAGCAGTGTCCAATGAACAAAATAACTGAAACAGGGCAAGAAGATTTAGTAAGTTAATGCGCTCCCCATCACTCCAAAGACTAGACTCTCAAGAGCTAATCTAATTAGAGAGGGCATACAGGGAAGTGGGGTTAACAGCTGTTGTGGAGGCTGTAGTGAGTTTGAGGCTAGACTGTGGAAGCAGTTCCTCTGGGGAGTAAACAGGAAAATCTCTTTGTGGGTGTGTGTGTGGGTGTGTGTGCGCGCGCGCTTAAATATGGTCCCACAGACCAGGCTGGAGATAGGTCAATAAATCATTTCAGTGTTCTGTATATGTTCCTTGTGTGACAGCTCTAATACTCTGAGTAGCAATTTGAAGACAGCATTGGATTCCATTTAGAAGAGTGAACAAAAAAAAGGGGGGAGGGAGGGCGATGGCGATCGAATGGAGTTGTGGCATGGTCATCTTGGTGTGTTTTGATGCCGGAATGTCCCATTCTCTCAATTATCTCTCCTCCTCTCTCGTGTGATGCTGTGGGATTCCTCCTAATGAACAATGAGCAATCTTCAGACAGTTCAGATAAGGTTCAGAAATAGCAAAAAAATTACACCTCTTTTGTGTGCAAGACTAGAAATTGCTTGAGGATGGGTTTTCCTCAGTGTTTCTAGAGTTTTCAAAATCTGAATGAGTGTATGTGTGTGCCAGATAATGGATTCATAACTTCAGGTGCCCACGGGATTTTATTGTAGATACCAACTGCGCAAAGTCCAGTATGACAACTTCAGTTTACATAACATCTGGAATGACATAATGTTGATGGTTTCTCTTACATATTAGAGGCCAATTCATGCAATGTAGCCTATAATTGGACTCCACAGATAAACAATGGGTCTGATCCTCACCTGATGATAACGCCAATGACATTGGTATGTAAGAGGAAAGCACCAGTGGACCTACGATGATTAACACCAGCTGTGGTTCTGGCCCACTGTTCCTTTTTGTTGTTGAATTGCCCCAGTTCAAGTTAGCATCAGACTCCAGTTCTGGGTGAGTTACTATACATGGATGGTCGATTTGATTCCTTAATATCTTTTAAAGTGTTTCTAAGAACATGGGAATTGCTCCAGAAGAGTAAACCAATGGCCTATTGAGATAGACGTCCTGCCTCTGATGGGACACAGTGCCATATATTGATGTTGGTCTACTTGTCTCAGTGGTTGAACAATGCAAAAGTATTTCTTTTTTGCTGTCCTTTATTTTACTTTTTATCTGAAAAAAGGTCTTCCTTCTTAATGTTGAAGTATTTGTAAGCAAGTCTGGATATTTTCATGAGCTCTCATGAACATTTATGAATTTCTCTTATGGATAAATATTTTGACTTGAATCTGTGAACATAACTTTACTTATGGCAAAATATGAAAGGAGCCCAGCAAAAAAAACAAACAAACTATGCAAGGACCGGAAAGAAAATCCTTTACATGAAATAACTTGTTTCTGGGGGCAAATTTTCCTTTCCTTTCCTCTCCAAGTACTTGGAGGCTTTGGTGGCTGCTGGGAATTATAAATTACTCACTGCCTGATCACTGGCAGAAGTGAGGCACTGGACCAGCCAAATTGCTAACACTAGGGATGAATCTGCAAAATGTTTCATTGTTTTGAAAAACTACAGTCGTGTTTAATTTTGTGTGTGTGTTTATCTGCTCAGCAGACCCCAGTTACCGTCTACTGGTGGTCATTGCTTCTGACTGGGGTGCCCTGTTTGAGATGCTGATACACATTTTCTCTTTAAAACAGGACTGAAATATAGTTTTCCCTTTTTTTTCACACTGCATACTACTGCCAAATTGCTACATGACCCAATCCACTCTGAAAGAACCCCCCCTCTGGGAGCCCATCCCCAGAGTGCAGCAATGAGGACAGCAACCTCCCCATGTAGCTTGACCCATTCTTGTCATTCTACTCCATCTGTATGCCCTGATTCAAGAAAGCATTCCTATACCAGAACATCACCTAAGCATGTGCTTAAATCCCATTGAAACCAAATTTAAGCATTTAAGCATGTGCTTAAAATTAAGCATAGGCTTAATTTGTATACAGAATAGGAACAGAGTCAAGCAAATACTCAGTGCTTTCCCGAATCAGAGCCTAAGGAGACACACTGTCACACAAGGTTGCCATCACTATAGTGCTGATGTTTGTTGTGTCCTTTCATGGAAATATTGGGGTATCACTATATAAACAACTAAATGTGGATTTGGGTTTGACCAGGGTCTGAAGATATATCCAGAAGCTGAACTTTTTAAAAGTGACTGTGGACTAAACATTCAAAGGTCTGGATACTTCTATAACATTAATGTTATCAGGCATTCTGATCCCATAGCAAGGAATTTAGGAGAAGTGTGTGTGTGTGTGTGTGTGTGTGAGAGAGAGAGAGAGAGAGAGAGAGATCATATGGGCCAGAAATCAGGCAGAAGATCTAGTGAGATCAGGGTTTCTCTCAAAATTGTCCCTGTTCACTGGTTCCTAGCAGGCCAAGATTAATGTAAATCAAGCTTTGTGTCTGATGGGAACAGGATTAGGTTAAATGTGCAGAGATGAATGAAAGATTGTTTTAAAAATAAATAAAAGATCAGAACAGGTTTGCCCAGGCCTTTTACTAACCATTATATACACTGAAGCTGTTGCATGTATGTGAAAACTGCAGTGATTACAGACAGGGTATTGCTAATTCTTTTGCAATATGCTAGGTGCTGTGTGTTCTGTGACTAGTAGAGCATGTGTCTTGTGACTGCTCTGAGAATACCAGTGTCATCAAACTAAATCCCCAGTGTGTAATTCCAGGGGAGGAGGTGGGGCAGAGCTCTGAAAAGAACAGGAAATTTGGAGAGAGATATTTTTGTTCTCTTTGAGAATTGTCCCAATTTATTGTTCCAATTGCCTCAGATAAGCCGCTTTCAGCTCTCAATGATATGCTTGTGTATTGTTCATTACTGGGAAGCAGATTAAAATATTCTTGAAAGAGAAAAAAGTTGATAATTGGCCTTTTTCCACTTTACATCTATCTCTGAACCGGTGTCTGATAGTCATCCTGTCAAAACTGCCAAGAGAAGTGAAAAGCAAACAACCTTTTTAGCCCAAATAATATACTGCGAGCTTTCCAGTCAGACTCTAGTATTGCTTTTTCTGGGAATGGGGATTGGTCTGTAGTATTTTGGTCAGGTAGGACTCATTGGGTTTATGCATTTTTTCCTAGTTAAGCTGATGTGGTGGAACAGAGGGATAAAGATCAATGGTAATTTGTTTCTAGCTTGGCTGGAATTCTCTGACCTAGTCTAGGGCCAGTCTGTTATACGTGACTGGGGCTAACTTTACTAGCCGGGCACATATAACTATTTTATGTCCATTCAGTGAATATCTTTTACTGTTTTTTCTGCTTTATAATGAGTCATGGGCAAACCTCAGTGAGTTGGAGTGCAGTTCAGATAAGGAATGTTTATTCATATATCACAAAGGTTGTACAAATATCTTGGATCTGCAACAATCAAATGGGAATCTCATGAGGACATATTGTCTGGTCAGATTTGCTAATTCCAGGTCTGGCTGCAAATCTCACAGACATGGCCTTGCTCAGGTATTTCCAGTTCCTTACCCGGGCATAATCCAGAAGTGTAGAGGGATTCACGCAGTGAAAAGTAACCAGATATTTTGCTAGTTTTCCTGGGGATGGAGATGGCTTTTTTGGGGGAAACATAGGACTAGGAGGCACCAGTCATAGATTTTATTCTTGGCTCTGCCAAGAGCTTCCAGTGTGACCTGGGGCAATTCATTCAACCTCTGTGTGCGTCTCATATTTCTCATCTGTGAAGTGGGGCTAATGTAATTTACCTACCTTACTGGAATTTTGTAAGGCATCTTTCGTTTCATGTTTTGTCCTTAGATGGAAATATCGTAGGTGCCTAATCCAACTCCCACTGACGTGAATGGAAAGACGCTCATTGACTTCACGGGGCTTTGGATCAGGCCCTGGAAGTACAAAGTATTATTTCTGACCTTGCAAACAAGTTTGGTTCTAGAAAATGGCAAAGTCTTTGTAGGGTTTTAGCTTCTGGAACTAACGGGGTTCTCCGCTAATCATAAATTACATGAAATATTGATCAAGGAACCTGGGAATCTGATTGCCTGCTTCTACTGCATGTTGGTTGACTGGAAATGACCTGAACGGCAGAGTTTACCAATGATTAATTATGGCAAGATTATTTCAGCTTGGTGATCTGGGTGTGATGAGCTCAGGGGACATTATCATGGAGTTGCTCATGCATTAAGACATGGAACTCTGTGGGAGTGGGATAGGCGCCAATTTTGGAGGTACCCAGGGAGCCTAGCAACCACAGGGAAAAACCCAACAGTGGGTGCTCAGCACACAATGGGACGGTTGGGGTGATTAGCTGTTGGCAGAATCTGCCCATTAGCTATTTCATCCCGGGACTGTGGCTGCAGTTTGTCATGCCCCACCCAGCTGGCCACACCAATTTGCTGTTTGATTTAATCAGGATAAATCAATCAGCCGTGAATTGTTTCCCGGGCAGTGCCTCCTCCCAGGGCAGGGCTGAGTCATTCGGACCCCAGGACCCTGCTGCTCCAGCCTCTGCCAGCGTTAGGGTGGCACCCACTCGGGGGGGGGGGCGAACTCTCAAGCCATGCCCTTCTCCCCCCTCACTCGCCCCGTAACAAAACAAAAAAAGCAGTTTAAGGGGTTACGGTTAGGCTGATTGCCCCACTGGGCCTTAGCACGCGGTGCCACCAGCCCCTGCTGCTCACCTGGGGGCTGGGGCCACCCCGCCTGCAGTGCCCTCCCTGCATTAATTTGTGCCTCCCTCAGCTATGGCATGTGCATGCCTGCCGCTCCCAGCCAGGCTCCCTACAACCCCAGGCTACCAGGCAGCAGGTAAGTCCCAGAGGGAGCCCAGCTAGGTGAGCTCTAGGGCTGGGGAGGGGGTAAGATGGTTTGGGGCCTTGGCTGGAAAATTGGGTGCCCCAAGGCCCAGCATGCTGCCCCCTTCCCTGCTGCCCATGGACCCTCCCTTCCCCACCAGTCCCATTCCTGATCCCACTCTGCAGCCAATGGACTACCCTGCCCCCACAGTCCCAGCCTCAGGGGCTGAATCGGGACTGCTGGGGGATGGGGAGCTGTGACAGACCCAGTGGTCAGGGGTCCTACAACTCACTCTTATTTGATTCCTATGCAACAATGACATTGCAGTGTTACCCTCTCTATTTTTCCTTCCTGCTTTGTCAGGTATAGCTCAAGATTTCATGTGGTGTTCTCCCTTATTGCTTTATATATTTTACCTTGGGGTGAAATTGCTTGTTTCATATACCTGTCATTCTATTACCGCTGAAGTCTATGGTACGTTCAGAGGCTCACTGAAAACAGATGGAGTAAATGGCAGAAGGCAGCTGAGTCCCGTTTGAACAAAACGTAGCTTCGTGTAGCAGATAACTCACAAAGCATGCGGCAAGTTGGCCTGCTTTGACAGCAACTGGAAAAAATGGTGTTATCTACCTCCGCCTGAACTTCCATCTCCTTTTTCATCATTACTAGCCCTGTTGCCAAACCTTTCTTCCCAGTTTTGAAATCTTGCTGGAATTAAGTGGCTTCTGGATTTTGACAATACAACATTTTGATGCATGTGTTTGTCTCATAGTGATTAGATTGATATAGCTTCTGCTCCCTTGTGTCCTCCTCAAAACTCAGTTCATACACCACAGTTTCATACAAGATGCTAGTGCTAGGGTGTTGAAACAGTCAGAGAAATTCCGTCAGCCCACGCATCTTATCAATTTTTCTCTGGCTGCCAGTTTGAAAGGAAATTGGATATTCAGAATTCTTCTGGACTGGGTTTCTTTTGGGAGAGGGGTGGCTATTGTCTAGCCTTCTGGATTTGTATTAGTTTTCGCTCAGACTGGAAATGTGCTTTTTTGTCTCTGCTTGTCCAGTCTGGACTTCTAGTTTTCCTCTGTAGAAGGAAGGAACATAACAGAAGTGTTTCCAGAACAGAAGGAACCTCTGCATTCTAAGAGTTCTATGTTGTATTTCCTTCCAAGCCTTTCATACACAGACACATTCTGGGTGTAACCCAGTGGCCACTGAAGTTCATGGGAGTCTTTCCTTTGACTTCAGTGGATATTGGGTCAGATCTATGTGTTTGAATTTGGATGTCAAAGATGGGGATTCTAACCTCTTTGTCTTGCACTCAGAAGTGTTGCCTGTATAGAGGAACTGCTTAGTTTCTAAGAATTCCTTATGGGCAAAATCTCACTATGCTGATATTCCTGGGGCCACCACTTCCAATGTCCTAAGAGCAGCTATCTTAATCTTTGCTGCTTCATGTTGCTTCTGCCTATTCTTGGGCAACCGTAAGGGTCCTTCTGATTTTTTTTCTGGTTTGGTTTGCGAAGTTCCAAAGGCACAGCTGGTCCTGAGAATGAACTTCCAGCTGTTTTATGGAACTGGAGTACTGAAAAAAAAAATACAACAAGAACCTACACACTCCATTTGGTACAATCTACAGGACAAAGGTTGCCAGATATCAGCCAAGCAGATGGACTTTCTTAACATTCTTTGACTACAGTATGAACAAGTATCCATAAAAGTCTGAAATTGAAGGAAAGGCTCTTTCCATTAGGGAAATTAAGACAAGCTCACTGTAGCAGGTTCCCTTAATGGGCCCAAGCTCATTGTGACCTTGTGTCATCTATCAAATAAAGATGGCTAGGCACAGTATTGACAAGGGCAAACCCTTTCAGACAAGTGCTTCGAACAGCTTTTCTCATAGCATTTCAGCTCTCTCAGCTCCATTCCTGCCTGGAAATGGGAAGGCAGTTGTTCACGAAAAGTAATGAGAGGAGAAATGTAAAGTGCAATCAGACATTTCAGAACCATAAAGATGAGTTGGTGCAACATAAGTTAAAGTTATTAGGCTGTTCTTCACTTCCCCAAACCAGTTCACCCATTTCTAATTTTTACTCAAGTAGGCAGATTTTAAAATATGGTTGCTGTCAAGGAGAAACCTACATTTGACAGGAGTTGCTTACTTTAACAAATTTAGGGAGGGGGAAAGAATCCTTTTTACAGCCTCTGAGTGAGTCAGACTTGCTTCATCGCCACTTCTGACTCTCCTAAGGCTTAAAACTATTCTGAAATGTTAGGTTCTCTTTGCTCCAGGGGCTCTAGTTTTCATTCTCAATCTCTCTTTAAAAAAAAAAAAAATAAATAAAGGACAGTGGCAGTGTTCTCCTCCCACCCCTGTATTTCTAACATAATGTGTTCCATGTTTGTTTGTGTTAAGCCATTAGGAGTTTGAAATTGAAATCTGCTTCCTCCATCCCTGAGATGTGTGTGCACCTTCATCATGTTCTCTCGCTGGTTTGCTGTAGGGCTGTAGCTCATGAGGGGTGCATTGTGGATAGACTCTGAAAACAGATGTAGAAGTAAATTAGGGCAGGTCAGACAGGCCTCTCAAAGACAGCGTCCCTTTAAAGAAGCCATACATGCCACACTTTTTACAAGAATTAGGATGTTAGCCTTGATATCCTGATCAAAATCCAATTTGGCTAACTGCATTCTGCCTTCCTCTAACTTTCCATCCTAAAATGTTGTGTAACGTTGCTGTGGGCTGTTAGACAGCAGTTGTGCTCTTCCATGGAGTTAGCAGCATTTCAGCACTGGAATGCAATGATTTTTGTACATATCTAGGGCAAGGATCTCTCTATTGGAATCTATTGCAGGCAAGAAGTCCCAGTTCTGCTTCTACCTTCTATTGCTCAGGAACGACATTAGCGACAGCTAGCTGATTTTGTAGGGGGACCCTTGCATCTCCTTCAGAGCCACATCAGTATGGTTCAGGTCCAGTTGCTTTAAAGGTTTGTGGCACAAGCAGTGGCTTGGATTGATGGACTAGCACAGCTTCAGTCCCCACTACCCCACCAGAACAGCCATTGGTTGGTCTGCCTCTTTAACGCTACCCCTCCCCAAATACCAGTAGCCAAAAACTATCACCTCAGTGTGGCTCTGGCCCAGCTCAGCCATGACAATAACATGCACTGAGGGACAGCTGTGATCTGGTGGTGCAGTGTTTGGGAGGGTGTGCTTTGGTACAAAATCTCGCCCGCTACAATCGTGCTTTTTATCAGAGGGGATCTTCCATTGTGTTTTCACCTGTCAGCATTGCAGCCTTTCACATCTCATACGTTACGCTCCTTGCAGCTGGCATGAAATACCTTAATAGGATCTATCTCACCGAATGTAACGCAGGGTGCATCTTACATGTGTGGTGAGGTTGATATTGAACATGGATGTTAGCAGAGAAAAATGAATGGGAGTTTCCCTTAAAACTTGCCTCAAGTAAGACAGTGTGTGCACTTTCTATACATTCATTTGCTTTTTGCAGCAGTCGTGGGCAGGATTGCCAATGAGCCTATGAAAGGTACCACACAGCGTGGCTCTTTTGTTTCAATTTCCTAGCAAGCCTTTAATGTACTCCTATATCCCGGTGAATTAATATTCATGAAGAAATACTCAAACATACAGTAGTTGCTGGCTGCCAGGAAACAGAGACCACTAGAAAAGGAATAGCCTGGGAGCTGCAGGTATGCTGAAAGGGCGCACTTTATTCCTAGCAGTGATGCAAATCTTTACCAGCTGCATTATAACCTACAGTCAAGTTTGAAAGTAAAGTACCTAAAGATGAGAGGAGATACGATATTAAATCCAATGACACCCCATACTTCTCGTACTGATACACTCACGTGCATTAGAAAAGAAAACAAAAATAATTCTAGATGGATGGTTCAGTTAAAGTAACTATCCCCACAGGACACACAGACAATGTATCAGTCATCTATATCTATTGAACTGCTTCTTAGATACTCTCTCTAGTACACACCAGTCCAACAAATATATATATTTGTATATGGTAGGGATGTTAACCCCAGCTTCCTAGCTAGATTCTCGTTTGGTTAATTACGTTCTGCCCGCATAGGAAGTTCCTTGCAGGCGTAGTCTGGTGTGATTTTTCTTTCCTGAGCTGTAATGTGTGTTACCCTGTTAAACAATTGCTACATTTTGCTGCAGCGGTAGCTCTGCTTCTGTGTCAGGCAGGTGAGGTCTCTATGCAATGTGTGACTGGTTTGCTTTAATTTAGAATAATAGCACTTCTGGGTACAAATGGTCCGCCAGGCTGCAACGTACTCTGGCAATTTTTTAACCCTACTCAGGAGGGGAAGCTAAAATCTGAGAGGTGAAGCTATCTTTAGACCGCGTGTAGAAGTACAGTTACTCATGGACACCGTGACGGTTGACAGCTGCAGTCTCTGAGTCCAGAGCAAGGTGAGATGGCTGGACTAAAGAGAATGGAAAGATACTTAAGGCATTGCATTTCTGGCATAGTCATACCTCATGTTTCTTATCCTAAATCACCTTAAATTGATATACAGAATGGAGATAGGAATCACCCGCTACTGAAATACAGGGTGAAGCATGACAGCTGTTTAACAGCATGCTACAGTGCTGCCCAACCATTTAGGGCAGGACAAAGTACCTTACGCAACTTGCAAGAGAATGTTTAGTAATAAAAAAACATTGATTTTGGCCAAGACAGCAGGCTTATTGCTTTTACCCTTAATTCATGGCAACAAGTGTTCAGGATCATGGTTTTTATATCTCATCCAAAGATGTTTAACATGGTTCTGGGGTAAAGGCTTATTTCCAATTCACTGGCACCACTTCCTGTTTCTTAGAAAGCAGCTACCTGGCCTGACCCTGGCCATATAAATTATATTCTTATTGTAATGAGATGTTTTTAGGCTGGCGCACTTAGCCACAAATATGAGATATGCTTCTATCTCTTGTGTACTTGCATAGTTGTTAATACAATGTATGCCTCTAAGGGCACTTGCTTAGAAAGCTTCTGCGATTCTATTTGGAAACCACTGGTACCTTTTATTGGTTGTTACCTGCCACGTATGTATGGAATTGTTACAAACTTGCAGCCGCATAACATTTCTTTCCCCGAAAGCAGCTTTTAAATATTTAGATACCCATATTATCATGCAGTGTGCAGTCTGCACCAATAAAACATGAGCAAAACAGGATGTAAATTTCTTTACCTCTCTGTTGTACTTGCTAGAACTTTTTTTTTTCCTGATATCAAGAAATAGGAGGAATTTGAAGACAGAATAACAAACATAAGAGGTTTCAAAGGATTGATTTCTAAGTAATGATTTAAAGGCACTGAATATGTATTATAAGTATGGTTGATAGCACCTGACACTTCCCACTATCAGCACATCAGGCTGGACTAGATGACCTCTTGAGGTTCCTTCCAGCCCTACATTTCTATGATTCTATAAAAGCCTGCTTTCAGTTGCTTATAAATTTGCTAAACTTTAGCCATTACCATGCGGAGAGTCTGTTTCAGGCTGAGGGTGTGTTTTGTGGAAAATTTCGTCTTACATGGCTGAGCTATTTTCAGGATTGAAGCTAGGGAAACATATGTTGTTTTGCCCACTTTATTCGAAAAACTCCATGCCTTGGAGTCAGGACTTGAAATTGGACAGAGAGTGCCTATCGTACCAAGGATGTGCCTTTTGCCATCTCCATGAAAATCGTCCCAAATCTGGCCAAGTCTCTGAAAAATCACAATTCGCACATGCTTAGTAGAGACTTCTTCACTTTTAAGCCACTAAATTCCCCAAACATTCTCTCCACACTGCGCATGCTCTAGTCCAGTAGTTTCCCTGCGGTCACTGCTCTGGACTGCTAGGCTATGCCGTGTCTGAGTGCCTGAACTAAGAGCAGGGAGATGCTCTCCTGTGCTCTCAGTGCCCCTCTTGTGGGCCCAAGAAACATGGAGGAGTAAGCTGCTGGGCTCTAACGCGGAGTGGACAAGAGCCAGATGTATGGGAGATGGGATAAGGGAGCCTGGACAAAGGGAGACTGGAGGCTTGGGGGAGAGAGGGAAACTGAGACCAGCAGTTGGGGTGGAGGAGCCAAGGATGGGGAGTAGCTGTCCAGAAGGGAAATGGTGGCGAAGAGACTGGGAGACTGTGGGTGGATTAGGAGCCAGGGGGACTGGGACTGAAAACCTGTGGAGTGAGGGAAAGAGGAGGAAGAGGAAGGGAGACAGGTCTGATTAGCAAGGGTGTGGGAAGATTGGGACTGACTGGGCAAAGAGACTAGGGCAAGGAACTGGGAGAGGGGACACTGAAATTGGTGAGGAGCCTGAGGAGGGGAACTGGAACCAGTGGGGACAGGGAATGTGGAGGAGAGGGGAGATTGGAGGCCAGGGTGAGGGAGACAAGAAGAGCTGGGGGCAGGGACTGTGAAGGAAGGGAGACTGGGATGAGGAGAGAGAGTCTGGGGGATGAGACAAGGACATGCTGAGTGAGCAGCCTGGGCCTGGGCCTGGGATCAGGAGCCTGGGATGGGGAGAAAGGCACAGGTTAGAGAGGATGGTGCAGAAGGGTCAAACTTGGGCAGCATGGCCAGAGACTGTGCCCATTAGGAGAATGTTCCCATCTAGAGCCTGGCAAGGAAACCAAGATTCCTGCATCTCACTATTCCTCTTCTGTCAGCAAACAACTGTGAAACCCACAGGCAAAGTATTCCTGTCCCCTTCTAGTGTTGGTCGACACAGAAGGTGACAACCTACTACTGCTGTCAGTTACTCCATTAGCTCAGTAGACACAAGACTCTGTGGTGGATCTACAGGTTCCAACCCTACTGATGACCCGTGTAGTTATCAATATGATGCCACGGGATAGAATTTCTGGTTTTTTTCAGTTCGCTTTTTTAAACAACTGGAAATTACACACGCAACTGTTTAAAAGGATGTTAAGGTTACAAAATCACACACTCAAAAGGGGGGAAATGGCATAGTTAAGGTTGCCTGTGCAAACTTAATTGGGCTCTTGTGCATATCCATTATGTTATAATCTATAATTAATGAGCACAGGGACCCTGCCTCATTCAGTGCACAGAATGGACCTGCTTTGGGAATTAGTCATTGTTGTGTAATGAAGGAAACTGTTGCCTGTAGGACTCCTGCCTCATTTATTGTAGAAATTGGAAGGTATGTAGTCATGAGGCAGGAGACTGCAGGAAGAGAAGGGATGGTCTCCTCATTAAGGCAGTTGAATGCTGTCCTGGAGAATTCTGCCTCTGCCACAGGGTTCGTATCTGATGCTAGTGAAGTCCCGTCAGCCAAAATTTTCACAGGTGGTCACTAATTGTGTGTTCCTCACTTTCTGGGTGCCCAACTTGAGACCCTGGAATCTGATTTGCAGAGTGCTGAGGTCTTCCAGCTACAACTGAAATCAGTGGGAGCTGTGATTTGAACGTATAAAGTGCTATATAATGAATGCTAAGTACTGTGAAAAATCAGGTCTTTAGCATCTTAAAGTGGGTGCCCGAAATTAGTTGATTCTTTTCTCCCTTATGTGTCTCCAACTCTGTTTCCAATCTATAAAATGGGGATAATGCCACCCTTTCACCTCTCTGTGGTGTTGAGAAAATGAGGAAATTAATCATTCTGTCTTCAGAGCTGGGTTTGGACAGTGTGCAATAAGGAAAGCCAGGGGAGTCACACTGAGTGAGGAGAACACAAAGTATTGAATTGTTGCTCATTACATGAGATCTGTCCACTCGGTGTATTGAATGAGTCAGGGGGCTTATGGAAACAATGGTATATAGTGCTCCTTTACTTAAAGGGATAGGCACCAAGGGGCTGAATTAAGGTTGCACAGACAAGCTTAATTGTGTCATTTCCTAACTTCTGGGTGCTTGATTTAGAAACTTATTAATGTTTTTAACACAATTGTTTGTGTGTAACAGAGGCTATGGTAAGAGTCAAACACTCTTTCTTCGGGTTTTGTATAGTGCCTAAGTAGTAATCTACTGGGGACATGGTTACCCTGTCCATTTACTTGAAGGGTATAAATACGAAATAGATGTAGATATCTCTATATACTCTCTCAAGTTGATATCTCTAGCAGTAATTGGGTGAAATATCAAGAGGGAAATGTAAGGTGAATATTTGTGTGACACATTTTGAGTTGCTCTGTAATAATTTATGAGTACTGTATGTTGACCTGCTTATTGAGGTGTTTATTGTAAGCATATGTCAGGTTAGTTGAAAGAGCTTTGTAAGGAAAGACAATCAGGAAGCTAAAGAGTGGTTCAAGATAAGCCAAGCTCGGAAAACACATGAGTGGTATTATGGGACAATATCCCAACTATTGTCTGTGAAGATTTTACCTCCTCCCCGACCAACCTTCAAAACTAATTGTGTCCAGAAGAACTAAAGCCTAAGAAGGCAGAAGAACAAAGGAACTCTGTCAGTTTAGAAAGGGTCTCTTCTCTTGAGAAGGAGGCAGTTGGTTGGGAAAACCAGACTGACTCACTGGAGTGTCTGAAGAATGTAGGCCTACACGGGATACCATCAGGGAATGGTAAGATAAACATGCATGTAGACTTGTTTTAAAATAATTTTTCTCTAAATACTTTGTCCTGTTGTTAAACAAACATGTTTTGGTTTAAGAAACGCTGTCTGGTGGGTCTATTCACCACTGGTCACATGCTGCCAAAGGGAAGAACTGCAAGTGTTTGAACTCCATTGGACCTGCTGGGTAAGCGTAGCAGATACAGAATGTTTATAACCCATTACCTGGCCTAAGAATTGTAGAATGCCACTTCAGGAAAGATAAAGGCATGAGGCTTACTACCTTAGGAGTTGCTCTTGGGGCTTATCTACATGAACAATTAGAACTGCTGCAAGCTGGGATGTGACTCTACCCCACACTCGCCTGCCATGATCCAACTGTCCATGTGCATTCTGCTGACACCCATGAACTGACGTGCTTTGAGCTAGCCCAGTTTCAAAGAAGACTAGATCAAAGTATTCTAATGAGTTGTTCATGTGAGTCCTCAGGATGCACTGGGATAGTTAGACTGTGGCAGTCTAGTGTGGGGCTAGAGTTACACCCCAGCTTGCCACAGTCTAATCGTTTGTGTAGATTATCCCTCAAAGAGACTGGAAGCGGGACAGAGGTACAGTTTAGCACTGTAACTGTCACATAAGCGTCGTAGCAGTGAGCGCTATTGGACTGTGTGATAGTCTCCCGGAGGAAGTGTTGGAAACCCCATCATTTGAAAAATTGAAAACCAAACTGGACACAGCTCTTGAGAATATACTGTAGGGAACAATCCTGTACTTGTTCCTGAGGATTACATAGCTTTTACATCTTACTTCTAGGATTTTTTTATAAAATCACAGGGCAAGTTTCTCCTAACCTTGTAATGGATCTTGCCTCCAATATTCTGCTTGCACTGAATGCGCGCAAGTCTTATTGGCATCACTGAGAACTCAGTGTACATAGGGAGAGTAGAATCTCTGAACTGAGATGCGCTCTGCAGATCCGAGAGGGAAATTCTACCCATTTTCTCCTTGGTGCACGTTTCTGTAATGCCTGTTACCCAATACAGGAAATGCATGAATTTGTCGGAAGAAGAAAATATCCCTTTGTTTGTTCTTATTTAACACTGTGTACATAGAAAATAGCGAAACACATCTTTAACCGTTATGTGCCATTTAAAATTGTCACAACACAGTGCAAAGCTCATTCTGCAAACATCTACTCCACCATGTGGCGTTTGGGAGCTAATGCTGTTCCGTGTGTCCCTGTGTGTTCTGGCAGGAGCACACTGCAGGGGTGATGTTAAATAGCCTGTTGCGAGGGTTTCCAGGGTTGTAAATTACACATGCAAAATGTTGCCAACAAAACCAAACCCCACCCTTCTATGGCTGTAGCTGAAACCAGAGATGTCTCACTACTTAATTGCCTTATAACATGTCAGCTTGAATGAATCCCCTTTAATGAATAATAGCCAAATGCATAAATCACAAACCCTAAGTACCCAAACAGTGAAATGTTCACTAATGAAGACTCCAGCTTCTCCAGTGATGGCAGGTGTAGAACTGATTTGTAAAATGTCATGAGTGTAACAGGTTTAAAATGATATTTTCATTACAAAAAGCAAGTATCCAATTTCTCTTCCTTGAATGCTCTCTCTCCTAGTGCACAGTGACTATTGCAGGCTGCTAGCAGTTCCTGCTATGACTCTTGCCTCCAAGAAGAGTGTCAATAGAGACCAATTATCCTCTATCTCAATTCTTATTGCAATGCGCCAGGCAAAAAACGTAGGATGCAGCTCTTCCTCCACCCTTCCCCCCCTTTTCAATTTCAGATCCTAACCCCGGCCCCTCGTGCCATTTGCCAATTTGAACTTTCAAGCTTTGTGTGGGGCATTATCTGCAGAGTCACCCGGTACTGATCCAATGAACCAACACAGCCTTACAAAGCTGAAGGGAAGTGTGTACAGTTCTCTTTGTAATAAATCAGATGCCATGAAAAAGGATTTCTTTAACTCCTTTACTCCATTATTCTCCATATCTCACCTTGTGGAAAAAGGTCTGTTAGCAAGAGATGCAGGAGCATAGTAGGTGCAGGGAAGGAAAATGTAGTGGGGTGGGGGGAAGGAAGAATCAAAACGAAGGGAAAGTCAAAGGTCCTGGAGATTTCTGTAACTTGGAGATTCTTGAAAGGAACGCACAACTTGAAAGAAACATAAGCAGCCTTAAAAATATAGCCCAGCATCAGCCATGTCACGAGACCCTTCTCAATTCTAGCAAGAAACCAGAAGGGATTTGCTAAAACACCTATGCAAAGGATGTTTTGAAACAGGGTTGGGTGAACCGCAGAAGATTAGGCGGTTTCTGTTCAGATAATTGCCTAACAACTGAGATGCTAGTTTGAGCTTCTTTGCTTTACTGAGTTTGGCTGGTAACCTCTTGAAATCTGGCTTTTTTTCCGGGGGGGGGGGCAGCTGCAAACATTTTCAGTTAGTTTCCTTTTCAGTGTTGGAACTAATTTGCTTTGACTGGATTTGCATCTCTTTATGTGGTAATGAATATATTTAGTGGCAGAAATGTTTGCCAAAAGCGTGAATTTTGGGTGAATGTTGGAGAATCTTAATGGAAGGCAGTTTCCAATGCATAGGCATCTGTAGCAGAAACCTGATTCCAAGAGTTGTGCTCATCCAGTCATGGAACAGAAACATGGCATGTCCAGTGAAGCCTAACCAACACAGTTTGAATTTGCAAATGTCCAACATTTGAATGTCTTTAAATTATGTGACTATGGACGATCAACAGCAGTTGCTGATTACTCAGAAAGTTCATAATGACATAACAGTTGGTTTCCGTGGCGGTAATGATAATGTCATACAAGAAGTTTGGGATTTCCTATTGTGAATGATCAGCAGGAGCCGGTGGCAGAGACAGAATGTTGCTTTCCTGCTTTATATACGCCAAAATATGCAACCACCTCACCTTTAATCCTGAATTGTCTGCACCCACATCCCAATCCATTTCAGGCTCTAGCTCATAATTACCCACCTTGTCTTTTTAAAACCTTTCATCACTATGCTCCAGCCACCCTCACAGAACATCCTTCTGTATTGCTCTGCCCCAGGTCTCATTTCAAAGCTCATCTTAAAATGTAACTTTCCTCCTTTTGGTTTTCTCAGTTTCCCTCTCCTTTTTGTTGGTTTTGTACAGAATGTTTTGGTTTATTTCCTGTACAGTGTAAACACACCACTGCTGTATAATTTATTATCCACCACCCTGCAAGCTTCATGGACCGGATTGTGGAGCTCTGTCCCTGGTGAACACTCATGTGAGTAGAGGCCTCTGAAACCAATGTCTGTCATTATAGTACTCACCAGTATGAAGGAGGGATGAAAAATCTGATCCTAAATCTTTAAAAGGTGTTACGGTGTAGTGGAGCACAGTTCCTTTTCCCGTTGCAGGGCTGGTGTTTCAAAGCGGTGTGGACTAGTGGATTGACCAGTGCATCAGTTTCCCTATCTGTACAAAGGGAATAATTATAGTAACCTCCTTTGTAAAGTGCTTTGAGATCTGCTGATGAAAAGCACTGTAAAGGAAAGAGCTGGTGTTGTTATTTCAAAGTCATGTATTGGGTACCTGAGACATCAGTCAAACAGTCAACTAATAGAAGCACCAAGCAACAGGTACTTGGAAACTGGTCTATGCTTTGGAGAGGACATTTACAAACCAATGCGAGATGCAAATGTGAAGCAACCCAGTTGAAGCTCTCATAGACTCATAGACTCATAGGTCAGAAGGGACCAATATGATCATCTAGTCTGACCTCCTGCACAAGGCAGGCCACAAAACCCTACCCATACACATTTATAACTACCCCGAACCCATGACTGAGTTATTGAAATCTCAAAAGTGAGATTTGAAGACCTCAGCTAAACCCCGAGCATGAGGCTAAACCTCTCTCAGAGGCTATATTGGATACAAGAGAGACTGCATTGCCTGGGAGTAAATGAATATAAAGATTGCAGAATCTGCAAAAGAGGCAAATAAGGATGAGGTAATACATTTTACTGGAGCAATGTCTGCTGGTCAGAGACAAGCTTTTGAGCTTACACAGAGCTCTTCATTGTCCAGGAAATATACTCAGAGTGTGACAGCTAAATCCAAGGTAGAACAGATAGTTTAGCATGAGTCGTTACCACACATTTCAAGGGACCATTCAAGATGAAGTGGCCTGTTCACCACCCCTCCAGTGATTGGAGGGAGGGTGGGGGGACTGGGGCGGGGAATTAGAGGGTTTATAGATTGTTGTAATAAACCATAAATCCAGTGTCTCCATTGAGTCCATGGTTATCAGTGTCTAGCAAGGTAATGGATTTAAGCTCTTTTGAAGATGCTGCGCAGGTTTCCTTTGAGGATGAGGACTGAGAGGTCACGTATAGAATGATCACTGATTGAAAATAGGGTATTTGTGGGTTTTTTAAAATCATTTTCAGTGTGATTTCATTTGAGAGCGTAGTGATTGTCTTGTTTCACACCCAGTTGTTACTGGAGTGTTTAGTGCACTGGATGAGGTACATCACATGTTATGAGAAGCATGCGTAGGATCCATGGATCTTGAAAGGTGTGTTGTTGGGAGATATGTCCACAGGTTTTGCAGCTGTTATTCTGGCAGGCTCTGGATCTGCTTTGAGTTAGTGCGTGGCTCTGTGGGGAGTTTGCTTCTAATGATGAGTTTGGAGAGGCTGAAGGGTTGTTTGGAGGCCAGAAGAGGGTTCAGGAAGGATTTCTTTCAGCATGTGGTCCCCATTGAGAAAGGATCTGTAAAAGGCACACTGGAGTCCCTCCCAGTATGTTTTGGTCATGTCGTGTTATGCAGGAGTTTTGGGAGACAGTTTTATATGAAATAAGGTCAATAATCAAATCTGAAGTGCCAAGGAACACAACTTGGTTTCCTTGGAGATGGCACAAGTTTGCAGGAGATGAATAAAGAAAGAACACTACAGATGAAAATTAGTCTGGAAGTTAAAATTTTTTTTTTTTAAAGATAAAAAGAAATCTGAACACTGCTCCAAAACTGGAAAGACATACTAATGCTCATATCAGGGAGTGAATTAACTGTTGCATCAACAGAGCTGAAATACGGCGATATCACAGATTGATAACTGATATTTGGAAATTAGTTTGGGATCATATCAAATAGAGCTGGGAAGATCAACCCAAATGAATAACTTGTCAAAATTTGCTTCTTATTCTGTTTCTAAAATGTAGACGCAAAATTCTCACATTTGTTGCATAAAATTGATCCTGCAATTCATCATAAAAAACAATTCATCATAAATTTGCCAATTTCCCCTGTGTTGTTGTTGCTGTCCCCCTGGTTGGATGAGTTATGTAACGAACAAATACTGAACAAACTTCAATACGAAATTCATGTTAGAACTGTTTGTTTTTTGTGCTCTATAGCCTGATTGTTCAAATGAGCAAGGAAAGTGGACGTGATAGAATTAAAATGTATTTGCTTTCTGTACTGTTACTACTTTAAAATGTGTTTAAAAGCAAATGTAAATGGGCTGGTCTAGTGATGCATGAGATAGGATTTCTGGCACTGAACTCCTACAAAAAACATCCTGAGGAGCCAGCATGCTGTGTCCTAAGGTGGTTTGCCAAACGGCAAGACATTGCATGATGAGCATGAAGGTTTCTAGTTTGCAAAATGAAAAACAGATTAGCGTGTGTGATGTTCCCCTCTGCAATCTGGACTGGTATATCTGTGTCAACCCAATCCCTCACTCTTGGAGCCTGTCTTACCCTGCTTTGCTGTGAGAATCCCCACTCCTGGGCAGCTCCCACACAGTTTATAGCATTTAAATTGTTCCCAACTCTATTCCATGAAGCATTCAAGCACACTCTTAATGCTTGTTGACTTCCACATGCTTAAGTGCTTTCCTGAATCAGGGCCTCATTGAGAATGGGGTAGAGGCCTGGTGGGTCAGCTGCAGTGTAAGCTTACAGACATACATGGTATGTGGAAGAAAGTGGGAAGATGCTTCTGGGCTAGGTGAGCGAATGGCAGTTGAGGCTGTTATTGTCACTGCAGCGTGGTCAGCTTGGGAGGCAAAATGGAAAAGTAGAAGGCTGGCTGAAAGGGAGATTAGGCAGCAATGTTATGATGGGTAAGGATCTTAAATGTGAGGCACCAAAGGTGCTGCTACAGAAATCCAGCTGACCAGGTTGTGACAGGTCCCAGGCTGGTCTCTCCTACCACCCAGGGGAGAAATTGCCTTGGTTTTAGTGAGGAGCTATGCACCAGCCAGCAGGACTTCATCTAATTCTCTGTCTGATGTGGCTATAAGTTGAAGACCAAACTGATCACTGGTTTGTGTGTTTTTGTCCAGGTGCTCCTTGATGGGGTTTGATTTAAACCGGCACTGGCTGGATCCATCTCCCTGGGCTCATCCCACACTGCATGGAGTAAAACAACTCGTCGTACAGATGTACAACAATCCGGTGAGTGGGAAACCTTACACCAGAAAAGCCTCTTCCCCAAGGCACAGCGTTGCACCGCATAGGCAGAGCCTGCGGGCAGCTTAAGGCAGCTGGCAGGTTTGACTTGGACAGATTCTGTGGCAAACCTTTAAAAAGGGAACCAAGCGGACAACGCCCCAGCTGCATGTCATCAGGGACCGTTTTAAGGGTTGTTTGTCACTGGGACTGAGACAATGACGAGCAAGCGAGAATAAGTTCAGCACAGTTGAAATTTGGACTAGCCCTGAACGCACAGCCCAAATTCAGTTGAGCAGCTCTCGTGATGTCCTGAGCTGGATTCGAAACAGCAGGCCCCCGAAATTGAATTAGCAAGTGGCACTGATGTTTAATCCAGAGCTCTGGCAGGTGTTACTATGTAGCGGGTGGGCAAGAGGGCAATAATATTTGTAAATATTACACACACAGATGCATTGCAGGGAATGTAGAGAAGAGGAGTGGGAGGAAGGCAGGCAGTGATGAATGTTTGATATTAAAGCGGAGAAGGATTATTGAATGTTCAACCTGAGAAAAAACACTGAACGACAGCAGTGGCACGGGGGGAAAAGAAATGAAACAATTCTAGGCAATCACTGGGTAACACAGAGATTTTATAGTGATAGTTTGTTGGATGGAATTCCTGATATTGGCCCTATGATTAGGAGGTTGGGTGTGTTTTCTTTCCCACACACACACAAAGGTTTTTCCTTTTCTCTTCATGGCATGGCCCTTCACGAGAGAGAGGGACTGCCACTTCTGATTAGAGTCAGTCCTAGGGCTAGCTTCTTCCTCTAACCTCGTGCCCAAAATAGCATACAACACTAGAGGAGTGGCTTTAGTCAGTAGAGGAGTGACTTTAGTCAGTAGAGGAGTGGCTTTAGGGTAAGCTAGATAAGTGGCTGTGGCTCTCAACCTTTCCAGACTACTCTACCCCTTTCAAGAGTCGGATTTGTCTTCTGTCTTGTTTTGTCTTGTTTCTTGCTTACAAAATCAGACATCAAAATACAAAAGTTTCACATCACACTTACTGAAAAAATGCTCACTTTTACATTTTACCATATAATTATAAAATAAATCAATTGGAATATAAATATTGTAGTTACATTTCAGTGAATAGTATACAGAGCAGTCTAAAGGAGTCATTATCTGTATGAAATTTTAGTTTTGTTCTGACTTCACTAGTGCTTTTCATGCAGCGTGTTGTAAAACAAGGCAAATACCTAGATGAGTTGCTGTATCCCCTGGAAGACCTCCACGCACCCCTTGTTGAGAACCACTGATATAGGGGGCCTCCGTTTGTGAAAAAGTGTAGCACTCTGAAGTGGAAGTTCATTGCAAGAAACAATTATTTAGATTGTGAGCTCTTTGAGACATGATCCAACTTCTAGTTCTGTGTCTGTACAGCGCCTAGCGGTGCACGATAGAGTTCTAGTCTGTGAAGGGGGCTCCTAGGTGCTGCTGCAGCACAAATCAAAAAGAATAATAGTAAAGGAAGACGCCATCCAGCCAGGGTCTTTTTCCACCCCAAAGAACAAGCAGACTCCGTACCTACCTGATGGAGAGGGCTTGCAAGCTGCCTCATTGGAGAAGACTCTTCCTCTCAGGGATGAAGAGTTCCTGGAGTCTAAAAGCTCACTAGATGGTGTCTGGATCTGTTTTATTGCTATCTGAGGTCAGCGGTAACATGAAATCGCCTTTGGGTAGAAATATTTCCTTAGCTTGGGCCTCATCCCCAGGTGTTCTGAGGTCATTGTGGGCTGCCAATGCTCAGTACCAGCAGCTCCGAGTCAGACTTACTGTCCTCCGGCACTAAAAGTGGTCCATGGGGCCACTCTTCTCCTTGGGAATACTTTACTGCTAGTTCCTCCGAATCAGTTAGCATTAGCACGAACGGCCAATAAACAAGGGGATGGGATGAAGAGGAGGGAAAAGTTGCCAGTTGCCTCACAGGGAGAAAAGGACACCACATGTGGGCCTTTTCGCTATAGCATTGATGGGTTTTATTGGTAGGCATATGGGCTGAATTCCCACCCTACCCCAAGGCAGACAGCCAGCACAAAACCTCTGAATCACTTAATTTTCAGTATTGCCTGCGTGTCAATTTCACCCTCGGATGCTATGGTAAGACGCACACGTTAAATGGCTGGCTACACAGATGGATGGAAAGAGAAAACAGTTCCATGTCATTCCTATTCTTGTCAAATTGTAACTGATCTGGGAATTAACATGTAAAATAGTATTAACCTTCCTGCTCCCTCAACAAAACAAAACAGCAAAACAGAAGAAACTGAAATAAAATGCAAAATAAGGTTCAACTGCCCTCCCCAAAGAGCATTAGAAACTACCTTAATCCCTCCCACTCCACATGCTCTCACGCATAAAAATATGCCACTTCCAAGATCTGTTATGGGCAACTGCCCACAAGAGATTGGATTGTTTAAAGCAAAGGAAGTTCAGCTTCATGTTGCTCTCCTGTAACAACTTGGTGCAGCCCCTTTAGATGTATTCATTTCCTTAAATCATTTAAGGAAAATTAGCTGCCATAACAACATAAAGCAGCTTTTTAAATATTGCAGTTTAGGAGTATTTTTCTTCTGTGGTCTGGAAGATAAGCTGTTTGCTTTGAAAAAGTCCACTGTATGTGGGGGCAAGTGACATGGGAGTAAGTGAAGCAGTTTTAGCACTCTCTGTAACACAGGCACAGGCACGCTGCATCAACTACAGTGAATTTTGCACTGTATGATCCAAGGTTATCTAAGTATTTACTGTAGTTACTTGTAACAGGATTTCTTCCTCCAGGATTACCCTTTAGAGCCTCAGGGATGACCGTACAGGTGGCTATCTGCCTCGATTTCCTTCTTCCGGTCACTTGCCGTTCCCCACTTCCCAGAGGTCGATCAGTTGCCTGAATTTTCTACCATATATGGTATGGTGGCCCTGCCTGGGGTGCACTTCTGAGGCAGGCCCTGGCATGACCAGTGAGCCTGCCTCAGTTTCCCCTTTTCTCCTGTAGTTCCCTAATAAGTCTGTCCCAACTTTCCACATATATAAAGCCCTTTGTGGGGTTAGTTTATTACAAAAGTCCCACAACCATAATCCGGAATTCCCCAGTGCAGTTCAGACAGCACATTCATTCTTTCAAGTCCCCAAAATCTGTCAACGTACCCAATACAGCTTCAGCATCTCTCACCACATTGCAGCTTCCCAGCACAGCTCTGACGTGTCTCTCCTTGCCTAACCCCAGACCTCTAGCTAGGGTGCTTCTCTACACTATTTCCTTCTTTATGTATGGTTCCAGCTCTTAGCTTTGGGGACATCAGCAGGCTCATTCTCCATCATTCCCAAGTCTTCAGCCCTCTCTGGATTTGACACTCTGGCCTGGGGAAGTTGAAGATGACCCCCAACTGCCTTCAGAAACAGTGAGTTTCTTAGGGAGCACTGGAGCCTGATCTGGCCCACTGGCATTGAAGAGGCCAGCTATTCTGTTACGTTCCTGTATAAACATGAACTATGGCCTCTCTGATTCTCTGCTGCTATTCTGGATGGACAAAATATTATTTCATTCGAACCCATTTTGAACCCCAAATTAAACATACTATCTTTATGGGGCACCGGATGGCTCAGAAAACTGGAAATGGCTAGGCCAGGTCAGTTACTTTGAAGCAATCACTAGTGACCCTACATCGTTGTCACTCCTTAATGGGCTGTTGGAAACATGACGGCATTCCCGGTTCAATCTGTAGCGGAGTGGTGTCCCACACCTCGAAGCCCAGAACCATCTGACTTGCTGAAAAGGCCAAGTCCTGAGCAAACTAGCCATGCACCTAAGCACGTGCTTCAGTCCATACACGATTTGACAGCAGGAGCATGACTGAGCACGTGCTTAAATATTTTGCTGCATCAGGACTAGGGTGCTCTTCACTTTGCAGGATCAAGACCGAAAAGGGCTGTGGAGATCAAACGACCCTCCCTCCCCCAGAAGTGGTCTCCAAGACACTGCTTAGGCAGGGCAGCCTGCAGAAGGTATTGCTGCTTCCTATACCTGTTCTGTCCTCATAACTACCAATCCGTCCCTGAGGAATCAATCCACACTTAAAAATCATTTCAGGTTGCCTGTGGAGTATTAATTTGGCCCTTTTGTGCACATGCATTGTGATACAGTCTTCAATTACAAGAGCACAGCCTATTTTTTGCCTCATTCAATGCTCATGATGGATGGTGTTCATTGAGTAAGCAGCTATTCAATATTTTGTTTTATTCTCATTGTTCAGTGTGTGGTCCCAGGGTTTATTGCACACCATTCATACCCTGCTCTGAAGACAGATTTATGAATTTCCTCATGGACTTTTTCTAGGACGCTGATCACTATAGTAACCGAGCGCCTCACAGATATATTGGGATTATTCCCATTTTATAGATGGGAAACTGAAACAGAGCGATTAATGTCACAAGTGTCCAGTAATTTTGGGTGCCCAACCTGAGATGCCTAGTATTTAGCATAATATAGCACCCTGTAAATTCAGTGCACAGGGCCCATTAATTTTGGTTGCATCTCGGAGTGCTCAGCACTGCTGCAAATCAGACACTGGGTTCTCAGATTGGTCTATCTACACAACGAGGAACACACAATTATGGTATGCCTACATCGCTCAAAAACAACCAACCAACCCGTTGCAGTGAGTTTCAAAGCCTGAGCCAACTGATTTGGGATCATGGGGGCTGTGCTACAGGGCTAAAAATAGTAGTGTAGACATTCCCGCTTGGGCTGAAGGCTGGACTCTGAAACCCAGGGTGGGGTTTTCATCATGTGGCATCTTATTGATCCCTTATTGGAACCTTTGGTACCCAGCACAGTCCTCTGCGACTTGAACTAAGGGAGTAACTGATAGCAGTTGTAGGTTGTTATCCTTTATATGGGCCTGCACTAGAGGGATACTTTGTCAGTGGGTTTCGCAGCTATGTGCTCACAGTTTAGGAATGGGGAAATTCAGGAATCTTGGGTTTGATTCTGGAGAGGAATACTCTCTAGTGGTCTGCTCCTGTTTTCCCCAAGTTGATCCCATGTGCTCCAGGTCCATCCAGCCTGTCCCTGCCTCCCCCTGCCCTCTGACATTGTTCTAGTCCCATCATCCTCACCTAGAAAGCCCCAATCTCTTCATTTCCAGGCTGTTCCAGCCCAGTCTTCTCTTTGTTCCGGCTCCTGGTTTCTATCTCCATGTCTGGGCTCTCCATCCCAGTCTGTCCCCCGTCCTTATCTCCTTGACACATTTTTCTTCTCCAGTCAGCTTCCAGAGGAGTCCTCTTGCCTCATTCTCCTTGCCCAGCAAGTCCCAAACTCCCCACCCCAGATCCTCATCCAATTGCAGTTTCCCTCTTCTCGTTCCTCCTTCCTTCCCCCGCCTGGCTTCTCGTCCCAGTCTCTTTGTCCAGCCAGCCTCAGTAGCAGCAGTCTTAGCCTTGCTTTCAACATGAACATTAGGAATGCCGAATTCCAGAGACCCTGGTTGTGATTAGACTTTGTTCATAAACCTTTGTGTTTGACAAATGATTGCAAAGCACCCTCTCCTGCCCCAAGTTTTCCATATGTATTTTTGATATGGTGCCCCCAAAAATGACAGCACTGAATGTTACTCAAATATAGTTTGACACCTGCTAGTCGGAGACACTGAAACTAATAACTAGTTATGTGGGAAAAGGTCAGACAGAGACTGGAGAAAACGAGTACATGTAATATTGCAAAGTGGCCCAGGGACGGAAGAACAAGGGGATGTTGCAGGTTTCATGTTGCTTTTTATGGCTCTGAAAAGACTTTTAGATCCTTTATGAATCGTTCTGGACTTAAAGATGAAACGTGTTTTTCCAAGTTCAATGCCTCTGAGAAAACCATGTTTTCTAACTATAAACTACATACTGATAGCAGCCAGATCAATGCCTGCTAATGTGCTAAGAGTTTTAATGACACTGAGGCGAGGGACTCAATACTTCTCTGGGGGACACAGGGGAGGTGAGAGTGGCTCTCCAGAGGAGAAGGGGTCTAGGGTGTGGGCTAGTAGTCAAGCCTGGAGAGAAGTGTGATTTTGGACTTTACGGGGTGAATGTACTGTGTTTGCAGAGCAGGTTGTGAAAGACTCCCACTTGTAGTCCTCTTCAGCTTGCCAGATCTCACTTTCTCCCTTTGTCCAAGACTATTTAGAAAGATTGGACATACACAAGTCCATGGGGCCAGATGCAATGCACCCAAGGGTGCTGAGGGAGTTAGCTGATGTGATTTCAGAGCCATTGGCTCTTTGAAAGCTTGTAGCAACTGGGGGAGGTCCCTGATGACTGGAAAAAAGCAAATATAGTGCCCATCTTCAAGAAAGGGAAGAAAGAGGATCCAGGGAACTACAGACGAGTCAGCCTCACCTCAATCCCTGGAAAAAACATGGAGTAGGTCCTCAAGGAATCCATTTTAAGGCACTTGGAAGAGAGGAAGGTGATCGGGAGCGGTCAACATGGATTCACCAAGGGTAAATCATGCCTGACCAACCTGATTGCCTTCTGTGAAGAGGTGACTGGCTCTGTGGATGTGGGGAAAGCAGTGGACGTGATATACCTTGACTTTAGCAAAACTTTTGATACAGTCTTCCACAGTATTCTTATCAGCAAGTTAAAGAAGTATGGGTTGGATGAATGGACTATAAAATGGATAGAGAACTGGCTAGAGCATAGGGCTCAACGAGTAGTGATCAATGGCTCCATGTCTAGCTGGCAGCCGGTCACAAGCGGAGTGCCCCAGGGATCAGTCCTGGGGCCAGTTTTGTTCAACATCTTCATTAATGATCTGGAGAATGGGGTAGATTGCACCCTCAGCAAGTTTGCAGATGACACTAAGCTAGGGGGATTGGTAGGTACTCTGGAAGGGATGGATAGGATACGGAAGGACCTAAAGAAATTGGAGGATTGGGCCAAAACAAATCTGATGAGGTCCAGCAAGGACAAATGCAGAGTCCTGCACTTCAGACGGAAGAATCCTATGCACAGCTACAGACTGGGGACCAACGAGTTAGGCAGCAGTTCTGCAGAAAAGGATCTGGGGGGTCACAGTGGATAAGAAGCTGGATATGAGTCAGCAGTGTGCCCTGGCTGCCAAGAAGGCTAATGGCATATTGGGCTGCATTAGTAAGAGCATTGCCAGCAGATCGTGGGAAGTGATTATTCCCCTCTATTTGGCATTGGTGAGTCCGCATTTGGAGTATTGTGTCCCATTTTGGGCCCCCCACTACAAAAAGATTATGGACAGGTTGGAGAGAGTCCAGCAGAGGGGAACAAAAATGATTAAGGGGCTGGAGCACAAGACTTTTGAGTAGAGGCTGAGGGAACTAAGCTTGTTTAGTCACCAGAACAGAAAAATGAGAGGGGATTTGATAGCAGCCTTTAACAACATGAAAGGGGGTTCCAGGGAGGATGGAGCTAGGCTGTTTTCAGTGGTGGCAGATGACAGAACAAGGAGCAATGGTCTCAAGTTGCAGTGGTGGAGGTCTAGGTTGGACATTAGGAAAAAGTTTTTCACTAGGAGGGTGGTGAAGCATTGGAATGGGTTACCTAAGGAGGTGGTGGCATCTCCATCTTTAGAGGTTTTTAATATGTGGCTTGACAAAACCCTGGCTGGGATGATTTAGCTGAGGATAGTCCTGCTTTGAGCAGGGGGTTGGACTAGGTGACCTCTTGAGGTCCCTTCCAACTCTAATATTCTATGATTCTGTGATTAGGAAAACTTTTTTCACGAGGAGGGGGGTGAAGCACTGGAATGGGTTAACTAGGGAGGAGGTGGAATCTCCTTCTTTTGCTCAGATTGGTCCTGCTTTGAGCAAGGGTTGGACTAGATGACCTCCTGAGGTCCCTTTCAACTCTAATATTCTATGATTCTTAAACTGCATCATCACTAGAGCTGATGAGACTAGTTCAACCATTGCTGGAATATTGTGTCCAGTTCTGGTGCCTACAATTCAAGAAAGATGGTGATCAACTGGAGAGGGTTCAGAGAATAGCTACAAGAATGATTAAAGGATTAGCAACCGTTCCTTATAGTGCTAGACTAAAGGAGATTGATCTATTTAGTTTAACAAAGAGAAGGTTAAGGGGTTACTAGATTATAGTCTATAAGTACCTACATGGGGAAGAAATATTTGATAATAGGCTCTTAAGTCTACTAGAGAAAAGTATAACAGTATCCAATGGCTGGAATACAAAGCTGCATGCATTCAGACCGGAAATAAGGTATAAAATTTTAACGGTGAGAGTAATTAACCTTTTGCACAATTTACCAAGGTTTGTGGTGGATTTTCTAACACTAGCAATTTTTAAATCAAGATTTGATGCTTCTCTAAAACATCTACTCTAGTGTCAGCTGACTCGGGTCAGCCACAGTTGTTTTATTGCAGTGTAGGCATTCCACATATGTTCTCTCTTCTCAATATCCATGCTCATTTCTCTTTTAGGGTGTGACTACACTGCGTTGTGAATCTGGGTCCTTAGAACCCAGGCTTGTGGACTCAGTGTTTCTAAGCCCATTGTTGAGCATCCACACTGCATTGTAAACCTGGGTTTACAACTGATAGACCTAGGTCTCACAACTGTGCTATCAGGTCTCACAACTGTGCTATATGTGTGGTATCACATCCTGCACTGTGCAGACCTGATTTGGAGGTGCTGCTTGAGCTGTATCCGCACTGCAGAATGGCATGGCTCGGACCTCTGTCACAGTGGGACTTGGGCTTGGAGCTCCTTCCCAGTTGGTGGATCCTAGGACCCAGGTTCTGATTGCTTGCTGACCTGATTCAGAAAGATTTGTGTATGGATGGTAGGGGGCTTTGGGCTTAAACCTGGGTCTGAGCTTGGGTTTTCAATGCAGTGTAGGCATATTCTTATAGACCCCATTCCTCTGTATTCTACTGTCCTCCCCTTTGCAAGACCTCTTTGCTGCTCCAGCTATTTATCACCCCTTTGACCACTGCCATTCTGTTGACCAGTGTGACTGTTGCTTACCTTTCTTGCTCCAACATCCCATATTCTTCTGGTAACGCTTGGGTCACTCAATAAATCTGCTTGGCTCATTTGGGAGCAGTTGTCATTCAAGCTCCCTTTGTCCCAGCCAGGGTTCATGTGACAGCATCTAAAGGAGACGCCATCAAGGATTATGATGGAAATGGAAGAATAGGTTACAGTGGCCTCCTGATCCTGGAAAAAATCTCCTGATACAATGTTCAAATTGTGAGAACAATACAGCAGTGCCCCTGTGAAAATAAACCCAGCCTTCCTTGTCCATTATGGGCACATGCTCACATCAGGTCTCCCTGAAATTTTGCAGGGTGGAAATCTGGAACTGTATTGTCCAGTATCACTGATTATAAAGGAAAAGGCTATTTTGGGGGCAGGCAATGTGGTCCAGTGGATAAATGGCTCACTACAATAGGAGTCCAGTGATTTGTGTTTGAAACTTGCTTCCATATTTGACGGCGTGAAGCTATCTCTAATAACATTGCTTTAATGATCACCCACCATCACCCCACTCGGCAGTGCTACGTTCCTCACCAGACGACTCAATAAGAAAAACGCAGCTGGTTTCCCTGTTGCACGTACTGTGCTAGCGTTTGACATAAATTTTCCTTTTGTCAGGCCAGCAAATTGTCAGTCTTCTAGGCTGCACTTCCACTCGTCTCCTGAAATGATGGTATTAGTATTATCATCAATGTGATACTGTATGGCTGACAAATAAAGAATAATAATAGACTTGGCAGGCTTCTTGTATCAAAATTTCTCACTTACGCTTGCTACGCTTATGAGCCTGCAAAGGGTATTATCTAATCTAACATTTGAATGTCTGGAAGCAATTGTTTTCTACTCAATATTTCTCTCTCTCTCTCTCTCTCTCACCATAGCAGAGCTCAAAAACTAATCTGCACTCCTACTCAAACCATTCTGAATGTTAATAAATGAAGTGGGGGAGGAGGGCAAATGAACGTGAGCCCATCCATTTTGGTTTGTTCTCAGCCCCACTGAGTAACACAGGGAATTCGGACCTTGTTCTGTTTGGGATTGTACTTGCAAATGAAAAGACACAGGAGTGACGCAACCAGCAAAGTCACTTCTAGGGCTTTTTCGTAGCTGTTTGTGTCTGAAGATAAATTAGAGCCACGTGGCGAAATGCTTGGTCCTGATGAGCTTGCCTTGTGCCTGTTGTGTTTACCTTGTGTTGTTCAGCGGTGCAAGGTGTAAGTGGTGCTGCAATGCAGGATTAACCAGCCAGGGGATGATGACCTTTGTGTATGGGAATTCCTGGGTGGCACAGGACCACTATAGCAGTTCTGACAGCACCCAGCATCGGTCTCTGTGGTGCAGTAGCTGGAAAAAAGAAGGGCTTGAGGACCACCTCAGCATACTGGGAGTATCCAGTTGCTGGCAAAAATGCCACAGTTCTCTCTTAGGCACTACATGGCTATAGTATCTGAGCAGCTCTCAACACCCCAAGAGGGAGGAAAGTGCTATTATCCTAATTTTAAAGATAGGGAATTGAGGCAGAGAGACTAGGCAAAGTCACACAAGAAGTTTACAATAGAACAGGGAATTGAACCTGGGTTTCCTGATTCAGAGGTTAACACCTGCACCACTAAAACCAGTCCCCTTTTGTGCTGCCCATAGCTTAGACTTAGCTGAGGATATGTTGGGTGGTAGGGTAACAACGGGGAAATGGTTTTTGTAGTTCTGGCTGCTGTCAACTAGGGATAATGTGTTCCCCATGTAAAGAAATGCTAAGCTGAATTAACAGTAGAGTTGGTCAGCATTTTTTGTCAAAACTTTCTTTTTTTAGTAAAAAACAGTGTTTTCAACTAAAATTAATGAAAAAATATGAAGAAAATAGTCAAAATATTTTGACTTTTGATTGAAAAACTGAAAATTGAAGATTTTTAAGTTAAAAATGTTTGTTTAAAATTTTTTTTGGTTGTCTGAAAATTTTTACTGAAAAATGAAAAAAATACTGAAAACTGTTTAATTTTTTTTAAGAAAACATTTTTAGAGTTTTTTTTTAACCCCCCCAATCCACCCATTTCCCCCCCCCCAATTTCTCATGAAAAATACTTAACATTTGTCAGCCAGCTCTAATGAACAGCAATGGGGTATCTTCTACCTGATGTAATTCATGTTGTGGTCCCCATCGGTACTGGGCCCGGGCCGGGAAAACAAACGATTCAACCAGCGGACCAAATTTGATGATGAATTCTCGTCACGTGCCACCTGAGACACATTGCACACGTGCTAACTAGAAGAATGGGGCCGGGATTTCACCCAGGGTCTTTAATCACAAAGTGCTTACCAAACAAGGAACCAGATTCAGGCGTGTGCCTACAAGCAGGCAGGATGCTCCCCCAGATGTGCCTTAATATTCTGCCAATGCAGCATCAGTGTTTGCCCTTCCCCTGGCTGGGACAAGCCCAATCCACAGCCCCCCACCCCATGAATTCCCTCCTGCAAAAAGAAGGGCTAATTCTATGTGATAGATGCTGTTGCTTTGTGGCCATACATAAGTATGCATAGAAAGATGCAGACTATGTCCTTGGCCATCCTTCCTTTCTCCTCTCCATTATAGAAATCACAGACAACCCTACAGATTAGGTTTTCCACAGCTTGTTACACACAGCCTGCACTTCTCTTGCTGCCTTGTCCAGCATTTGGCCCTGTGTGCACAGGGGCCAATGCAGTCACCCTAAGGCAGGAACAAAGCCGCTGATTAACAGCACACAGAATAGCACAGGGAATGATGACGCTTGTATCTGATTGAACATGCAGGGGGCACGTTTTAGGCCGTTAGAATATAGTTAATTGCATTGGAATTTGGCCAGGACACTGAGCAAATAAGACCCCTGCACTTTTGAAAAGCACCATAGATTTCCTTAATGACCGCAAGTTGTCAAGACCTTAGTCTTACTTCTCATTAGAAAACTCCTGTATGAGCATTTTAATAAAACAAAGCTTCTTCCTGAGTATTTTTTAAATCTGAAACTCAGAGCTTTTAAACTTCAAGGCACCAAAAATAGATTAACACAGAAGACCTGGTAGGAATATTAGTTTGACTTTGTGTGTGGCTACCCTGCAGTTTTGCATACATTTTCTTGAAATAGAGCCCAGTTTAAGCTGTTGAATGGGGACTGTGTCTATAATGTTCCCTAAGAGCTATTATGCGAGAGAGATTGGTTATTTGAATCATTAATCAGTCTCTGGATGGCTGAAAGTTCATATATTTCATGGCTGTTTTTCTTGATATATGTGACCTATTCATAGCGTGTTCTAACCCGCTCTGGAACAAGACTTAATTTCACTTCTTGTTAACGTTTTTCTGCCAACTGTCTTGCATTGCACTAGTAAATGTTTAGAAATTGTATCAAAACACAGAGGACCCTTATATGCAGAACTCCAATGCAAAGTGTTGTCAGACTGGAAAACTGTATGAACTTCGCAATGCTTTCAAACCAGAGTCAAGTAAGTGCCATAATTTATTTCCAAGATGATAGGTACTGCCAGTTTCTTAGGATCTCCCGCCCCCCCTGCCATGTATTATTGCCTTTTCAGTAACTGACAAAGCTAGGTAGAGCAAAAAGTCCCAAACCTGAAAATCTATTTCTAAAAAGTTCATTTTAGTGTTTCAACCTTTAGGAAACTATTTGGTTCTGTTTGAATTTTGGTCAAAGTTTCAGGTTGGTTTTTTGATTGAAATGAACCACGTTACTTACACCTAATGTGAAATCCTTGGTCTCATTTTTCAGAGCATCAGACTTGGAATCTGTATCCTTGAACAAAAATATCTTATTACTGAGGCAGACTTATCTGCATGTCTATCCTTGAAACAAACACATCTATAAGGATCTTGAGACACTGAATGAAGCCTCACTGTTTTAGGTTGCTCTCTGCAACAAACTTTAGAGTCTGGCTAAGATTGTGAAGTTGTCATTTTTTACCAGGTGCACATTAGACTTGCCTGAGAAAATCAGCTTGCTGGCCAATGTCCCCAACCTACATTCTAGCATCAGAGAGGCCATAATTATTGCACAGCCTTACTAAAAGAGATCCTTTGGTGATTACTTTCCTAAATCCTCTAGATTCCTGTCTGTAAAGCAGGATATGTCTCTCTCTAGGCAAGAGGGTGACCAAGACCTCTCAGTTGTTCTTCAGAGTCTCAACTGTTATTTAAAAAAAAGAAGTAATTCTTTAGGTGTTATCATATGAAAAAAGCCTTCAAAATGTGAAGCAAGAATAATCAAAGAAGATACGTCTGCCGAGTTTTTCCCATTCATTTCTCTGAGTGCTGGCCAGACACTTAAAATGCCAACACTGTTAACCATTGCACTTCTCACCAAAGAAAGGAGAGGAAATATCATATTATCAAGATTGACAACAGCATTTCACAAAGGAGTAGCTGGGACAATGCAGAAAATGTCTAAATTAAGATGTGCACAACACATAGGGGATTTGTAGGGGTGGTGTGGGACGCCTGAAAAGGTGGATAGATGGCTCTACTTAGAAAGTTGGGAAATATTGCTGTAAATATTGTATGTTCCATAGCTTTTCTGTCTCTACATATATCATGATTATTATTTTCAGGGTGTGGGGATTTACATTTTGGCTAACGTTCTAATTTTCTAGCTGACTGTATTAAAGAGCGTGTTGCTTTATGTGGGCCCTCTCTGCAGGCATTTGTTCTATATGTTCATTTTCTATACATAAGAATGTTTTACATGTGGGATTTATAGTGTCTACTGTAGTGAAAATCACATCATCATTCATTATTTTGTACACATCACCTTTAATTCTGACAGCTCCCAACACACTTAACGTCTACAGGAATCAGTTCACCCACCAGAGAAATGCAGCCACCTCTAGGGCGGACCTCATCAGCATTTGTCTTGTGTTGAGGGAATTCATGGAGTTCTTCAGCTTCCCCAAGTGGGGAACTCACTGCAGAATTAAATCTCTGCAGGAACAGACGATTCCTTTCATTTGATTTGAAGGCTACTGAAACATCATCTGCCACATACCATGCTTAGCCGGCCAGCCCAGCTTTCTACACTGGGACTTTCTGCTATTGCCATGGTTACATCATAAAACAGACAGCTTTTTATTCTGTTTGTCCCTTTGATAATGGTTGTATTGATCTGGCCTTGTGTGAGCAGAACTTCACCGGTTCCCAAATGCCGCGAAGAGCACCAGACTTTTGCTACGGTCAACAGATGAGCTCCATCATCTCTGAGCCCTTGCATACTAAAGAGAAAAGCATCAGGACCCCACCTATTGATGACTTAAGATAACGTAATGTATCAGTTGCTGGCAGAAGTAAGACTCAGTTGCCTCTAACATTAAATGGGGTATATGCATAGGTTTTGTCCTGCCAGTTTCAATAAATTGTTCAGTAAGAAAAATAGTGGGATTTTGACTCACTTGCAACCTCTTTCCACCTCTCTGACAATGGCTAGAGACTGGGATGGCCACCTGGAGAATTCACCTAGTGCTGTGATATTGGGGAGTGTGTTTTGGGGGCTGAGATTCTCAAACGTAGTCCGGGCAGGGTACTGTGAAGCTAGATCTACTGCAAGCACCTTAAACATGGCGTGATCACTGAATACCACCATGCTAGAGTGGCACAGCGCACAGCCCCTAATGTGCCCAGGAGATGGTAGAGGCAGGAGAGTGCTTTGCACTCTGGCTATTCTGGGCTGTAGAGAGGAGCATGGTCAACCAAGTAAATCAGAACGGTTCCCAGGGCACAAAGCCACACTTATCCCTTATCTCCTGGGCAGTGCTTCCTGAGAGATGCAGCACAAAATCTGGCCATAGATCTCCACACCACTGTTGTCTTTTTATTCTAAATCACATAATTTGTCCATAGATATCCTTCCTCGGTCTCAAATAATACGGTTTCCCACAGATACAAGTGACTGCTTGTTGGTACTTAAGGGGTTGAGTGTGGTCCAGTGGACAGGTCACTAGCCTGTTAGTTGTTGTCTTGGGTTCTAGTCCCTTCTGTTCCACCAACCGACTGGGCGACCTTAACCAAAGCCTTTCTCTTTGTGCTGCAGTTTCCGCATTCCCGCAAGGAGCATAAGGGTACTTTGTAAAACACGTTGATGATTACAGATTAAATACACTGTAGAAGAGCCAGATATGATTATGTGTTTTGGTGGTTTGTTACTAGTTTATCCAGCAGAAATGAACATAAAATTTTTCAGCACTGCTTCCTGGCGTTAAAACTCTATCATTGCATTCTTTCTTCCCTTCGCAGAGCTAGCAGTTTAGAGGGATGAGTTACCCAGAGGAACCTGTGCTCTAATCCAACAATATTACCCAGCAAATTAGGTCATTATCTGATACCTCATTCAGCTCAGCAGGAAATGTTCAATACAAGGCAATGTTTCAGTAGAAAAATATTTTGGGCCAGATCCTTAGCTGGTACACATTGAGATAGTGCTGTTGAACTCAATGCAGCTAGGTTCATTGACACCAGATGAGGGTCTGGCACTTTATTCGAAGGGTGGAAGAACCAAACTGTTTAAGGATCCTTTGCTAATTTCCATAGCTGAAAATCAATGTTGTCCTTTGAAATGAAGGTGATCCAAACTCTGCAATGCTGTATTTTATCATGGAAGCTATAATAATTCAGTGGACTTTTTAGAAGGGATTAGAGTAGCTTTAAAAGAAAAAGAAACAATGTGCCCGTTGACTGAATATGAAGCTGAAGGAAAGGACAGCCCTGAGGGGACTAGCAATTGTAATATTATTTTATTTTTGAAAGGATATGTAGGTGGAGAAGGGGAGATCATCTGATTTCAAGGGCAAACTACTTTTTTTCCCCTTAAGAACCAGAAAATGCTGATTGCTTGATCCAATCTCATCCTGATTCTAGTCTATTCATTCTGAAGATCATTCTCCAAGTGGCATGGTTACTTTGTAACAAGATTAGAGGAGGCGGGAGAGATGCCCTGAGCTGTTCAGTTGCACTCTAAGGACTGTTGGAAAAGGCTATTTGGAGTTCATTGGCTATAGAGGAGTATGAAGAGACCCATCTTACCTCTTTCTAGTATTGCAAGGAGTTTAGATCTGTCACAGGAGTGGATTAATGTTTACAAAAACCAATATTTAGCTATTAGCTACTTCAGTCAAATTGAAATATACCATGACTGTGTAGTAACATGGCAGTGGGTTTCTTAACAGAGGGTTTGCAAATGACATAGTTGATTTCTACTCTATTGTAATGGCAAAGGACTGTGAAGATTTATAATACAATAATCATTGTGATTTTATATTATTAGTGAAAAAATTCAAGTGTAATATGCTGGTTCTGAAAATTGAAACTCGTCCAAGTGAAGTATTTGTCTAGAGCTGGCCGGGTCCAGAAAGCACCAGAACTGCCTGTTGAAGTCAATGGAAGCTGTAAATGGTGATTTCTGCTTCTTTAATTTAGCTCCAAAATGAAGCCATTATGGCTAATATGCACTAAGTAATAAGCAAAGTGTGTGTGCTTGTATGTACACACGAAACATAGTATGTATTGCTTCTCTAGATTGTACATTGGGCAAAGGTGTTTATCTTTTTCATCCTGGAGATCTGAAGTAGGGTAACATGGGTTTTGAAAACAGTTTTACCCTGGTTATGCTGAGGTCTGGGGAGACACTTGAACATCTCAGGATTTGGAATGGAGCTGTGGTGTTAATAACAAGACCAGGACAACTACGGTATTCTCTGGGCACCAAGTCCTGGAGTTCATGGCAGAAAAAACCATCTGGCTTTTCAGGCTGACTTCAAAGGGACTATGCTAATTGGAGTGCAGCACCTTAACACACTGTATAGAGCCATCCTGCATGACTTGGGAAATGGGCTGGATGATCTGACAGGAATTTTCCTTCTCTGCTTCAGCCATTAACAGTTGGCCAGTGTGTGTTGCTAGCTGGCATTCTCCTTCAGGACGTAGCATTTGTACAGAGAACATAATTGAACATAGGTTAACTGGTTCTGTTTTGTGGCTAAACTTTGTTAATGTAATGAAATTGGTGTATTGTACAGCAGACTGTTGTGTTAGTTTCATGCCCCGGAATTGCATCTAGTATGGAATTGATAAGGCAATCCAAGGACAGCACAGGTGCAATGCACTTCCCAAGAAAGGTTGCTGTTCAGCTAATGCTTCCTTCCACGTGGCTGACTAGGCATAGTGAGGGGCAGTGGGTGGGTGGGGAAGTCCAACCATAAAGATCATAGGCAGCAAGTATCATGGCTGGACACATTTCCCTCAGGTGTTGTTAAATGCACAGCAAATTAACAGAGTTGATACTAGTTGACTTTGGGTCAAAATTCTCAAATCTGTCTAAAGTTAGTGCCCCCTAAATACATAGATAAGCTTCTAAATAAAAGGGGTTTGATTTCCAGGGGTGCTGAGCACTTGTAGCTCCAAATGAACTCAGCATCTCTGACAACCAGCCCATTTGGATTGCCATTATCATCAGGAAAATGAGAGAAAATAAGTAGCTCTGGTTTTATCGTTGGAATTATTTAAACCTTGCTACAGCTTTCACTCTGAATTTATTGCTTCCAGTGACAGTAGATTCAAGTTTATTTTAAATTGTTGCAATTCAGCGTGTTACTTGTGAAGCTCTCCCAGAGATTGCTGAGGAGACTGAAGTCCTCTATCTACAGCACAAGTCCAGCCCTAGAGTTGGGTTGGGTTGGGTTGGGTTGTTCACTCTCCAGACCCAGAATTATTATTATTTACTTATTAGCTGTATTGCGTCAAGGAGGTCTAGTCATGGACCAGGACCCCATTGTGCAAGGCACTGTACAAACCCAGAACGAAAAGATGTCACTGATCCACAGAGTTTCCAGTCTCCATTTCTTCTCTGCTAAGACTACCAACAAGTCTGCCAGTTATAGAGGGGGATTTCAGTGTTGAGGAACTGGGGTGAGACCACTTAACACCGTTCATAGACGTCACCATGTAATGACTTTTAGCCACTCCTGACCCGGGCTGCGTTCAAGTCACTAAACTAGAGGTGGAGTGATCAATAGTCCATCACCTAACCACTCAGTCATCTAGTTCCTATAAATTAGAATTGAAAAGTGATAAATCACTTGTCTGAGCAAAATTTTTGAATGGGAATGGAGTTGAATAATAAATATGGACCAGAGCATTTTCATAAGGACAGTTGAGACACGGGAGATTTTAACAGCCATTGGGAGGTATTTTTAAAATCCTTCTTTCCCTACACTATTCTTAAATTCATCTGCTAATGGCCTCCCTTCACAGAGGATTCAAACTTTAAGAGAAGCCTTGCTGATGTTTTGCTGGTAGTACGAAAGAATGGATTGTCAATCTGACCAACTCAGACAGAAAGGCATATATAGAAAGAAGAAGTTTCCTTGGACTGTTGCAGTTGTAAGCATTTTACAGTCAGGTTGAATAACCTAACTGGATGTAAATCAGAACAGCTTTAACGTGCATAGGGCAGTGCAGGCCTGGTATGGCGTTAGTTTACAAGGTGATGCCCATATTGGGGCCTTGGAACAGCATCTGCAATGAAATGGATTGATGGATGGAATTTAATATCAAAATAAATAATCCATGGCTTACATGGCCCATGCTATTCATGTCCTATTTAATTCAGCTGAACTTCCCATTCTGGAATTTACTTCAAGTGGCCACAAACTCCAGTCTGCCAAAGTGGAGTGTTGCAGAAACCAGGGAGCCCTGAAGCTGAAGGGAAATCTAGCTGGCCACCGAGGAGCAAGGAATTGCTCTCTTGACAATGCCAAAACAAATCAAGGAGTCTTGAGACTGAAAACCACTTCTCACCATTAAATGGTGCATCGCGAAGGATAAGTAGCTACACATTCTGCTTTAGGTGCTGTATTGTACCAAGAGGCCTTTCAGGTGTCCAATTGACTGGCAGCAGCACTTCACCATTCTTGAAGGAAGCTTAGAGTTATGTGCAAGGTACAGATAAGAGTGCTTAGGCGGAAATGGCATGTATTCTGAATAAAGATGCATCTGCAGTCTCCCTATTGGGATATAATCCTCTCAGTACCAGGGTTATTTCAATCAACCTTAAAAGACTCCCTGTAAATCTGGCTATCATTCAGCCTCATTCACCAACTGCAGCAGCTCCAGCTGATGAAACTAAACGCAGCCAAGTGCAGAAGCTCATTGATACTGCATGGAAACAAGATGTAGTGCTGATTTCTGTGTTAAATTTCACTTAGGGAACCACAGGAGAATAAAAAGGATGATTGCGATTTTGAAAAATGGTCAGGCACAAAAATCTGCATGCCTCTGTGCATGAAGTTCACACACCAACCTTGTGTGCCACTTCCCCTCTGTATTGGCTGGCCCATGAGGAGGAGAATGACTTACCGCTATTCCCAGATAATCAAGGCGCTGTTGTATTTCAAGCAGGGAAGGTCTGTACTGTGGTGATGAAGGTCTTGAGTTGATGCCCATTTGGGTGGGAAGGTCATCACAGTTGCCTGCCTTTTTTTCTTAAGCACAATTGTGATGTACCCCTGACCTTTTGAAAATCTGGTCCTAGATGTCCTCAGTGTCTCTCCCCTGTTCCCAAAACCACCAGCCCTCCAAACAGCTGTTGTTTGTTCTCTCCAATAGACCTTGCACCCTCTTGTATCACTTCCAGAATCTCTCTTCTGGACTCTGTCCTCTATGTAGTGTACCTCGCCTTCATTGCTACTAGTTCACGCTTTACCTGCTTGATGCCTATTGCTCCCAGTCCCTTCCCTCACTGCTCTTCCATGTCATCCTCCTCCACAAAACCACTCCCGTGCACTTCCGGCTGACTCCCATCCCAACAGCTGATGTCGTCAATCGGCAAGGGGAGGCAGCTCCTGGGAGGAGACCATGCCTGGGGACTGTGAAGTCTTCAGAAGCAGAGAAGCAAGTTGCTTAGGGGAATCAGCCATGAAACAATCAGGGAGCTTTTGTCAACAGAGAGGCAGGGCCGGATTCCCTTTAGCAAAACCCCCGATTTACCCCAATTCCTAGCTTCCAGGAATCTTCCCCCAGTTCCCAGACGGGTGCCTCCTACCTGATCTGCCTGCCAGACACTGAAGTCAGTTATAGCTTATCTCACCAGGAATGGAAGGGTTAAGTTCCTCTCTTCCTCAGTCTACTCTGGGAAGCATTCTCTGCAACATAGGGAAGTTGATCCATTTTCCTCGAGGTGGTTCCTAGCTTTATAAATGACTTTTCACTGGGATGAGAAATATTGCATTGCATGCCAGGAACTGGCCTCAGCCACGGAAATTGAATGAGCAGATGCCTAATTAGTCCATTACTTACCATGGTTAAGAGAGCTGAATTTTGATGAAAGTGACTCCACTTTAATCACTAATTCATGACACAGACGCTTATATCATGTATTAGGCTGTTTAATCTTTAGTAAATAGAATTGCCCCAATGCCCTATTGTAAATGTCCTGGCAACTGCCCTGTTTCTGAGTGTTCTTTTAGATGATGCGCATTTTTTTTTTAAAGGCTAAAAAAGCCAGCCCAGAAATTAGTTCCTTGTCATTGATGATGTCCACGTTCTATGCAAAGACAAGATGTTGAGCTGCCTCAGGGTGTGCTCCGTTGTGATGGTGTCAGAGGCAGCGTGACATTCTGCGAGCTAGCAGCAGTGATGGGTGAATCCCCCCAGCGTGGAGGGACCACTTTCTCCTGAGAGCCCCATGCTTTTTGTTTCTAGCTGTGCCAGAAATGCTGCTGAACACGCTTTGGCTGTGAACGTGGTAGTGCAGTTCTAAAGAGAAGACACTGTGCTGAGAGGCCAGGTGGCAGGACTCCCCGGTTTTACTTCTAGCCCTGCCAGTGGCTTTCTGTCTCTCTCTAGGCAGGCCATTTCAGTTCACTATTTACTTAGATGTAAATTGGCTTTGAGATCCTTTATGCTGGGCAGAACTGACTTGAGCATTTTGGTGACAGGGAGATAGGCCAAGTTCTGTATATACCAGAAACTCCAAGTTCCTTCCTTCTGCTTTTCATTCCCAGTCCTACCCTATTCTTTTATCAGGGGAAGTCCCAAAGAGAAAAACCCTGCAATCATCCTAGGCAGTTACTCTGGGTGGAGGAGATTTGCAGCAGGAGAATCTTTTCCCCTGCCCGACACCTGGGGGCAGAAGTAATCAGCAGGCAGTAGACCATCTTCTCTCTGTTGCCCAGGCTTTTTTTTATGTTGGGTTGGTGTTCAGGGGGTGGGAAGTAGAAACAGGTTCTCTTCTCCTCATTGCCAGACCTAGTGGGAACAGGTTTTCCTCTCCCATCCACTCCAAGTAAGGTTTCACGGCTCCACTCATGGACTGCAGTGAGTGTGGGAGAAGCTAGCACAATGGTGGTAAGGGGGATGGCTAAAAGTAAACTGCAAGAGAAGCTTCTAGTGTGTGGAGGGCAAAATTGCAGAGCAGTTTTCCTACCTGGATGTACCCTATGACTTATTTCTCACCTCTACTTCTCCCATGGGCCAGTGACGAGGGATTCAATTTGAAGGTTGGCCCGGGCACTGAGAGTCATGGAGTGAAAGGAATGCACAGCAGAGCTTCACCTCTTACTGCATTAAGCATCTTTAACCCTGAAAGGCGAGCATTCGTTATCGGCATTGTTAAGTTTTAGAGTTATGACATTTTTTAGACTCATAGACTCATAGGTCAGAAGGGACCAATATGATCATCTAGTCTGACCTCCTGCACAAGGCAGGCCACAAAACCCTACCCATACACATTTATAACAACCCCGAACCCATGACTGAGTTATTGAAATCCTCAAAAGTGAGATTTGAAGACCTCAAGCTGCAGGGAATCCATCAGCAAGCGTCCCATGCCCCACGCTGCGGAGGAAGGCGAAAAACCTCCGGGGCCTCTGCCAATCCGCCCCGGAGGAAAATTCTTTCCCGACCCCAAATATGGCGATCAGCTAAACCCCGAGCATGTGGGCAAGACTCACCAGCCAACACCCAAAAAGGAATTCTCTGCAGTAACTCAGTTCCCATCCCATCCAACATTCCCACAGACCATTAAGCAGACTTATCTGCCGATAATCCAAATCGATTGCTCAAATTAAACTATCCCATCATAACATCCCCTCCATATACTTATCAAGCTTAGTCTTAAAGCCAGATAAGTCATTTGCCCCCACTACTTCCCTCGGAAGGCTGTTCCAGAACTTCACTCTCCTAATGGTTAGAAACCTTCGTCTAATTTCAAGTCTAAATTTCCTAATATCCAGTTTGTACCCATTCGTCCTCGTGCCTATATTAGTACTAAATTTAAATAATTCCTCTCCCTCCCTAACGTTAATCCCCCTGATATATTTATATAGAGCAAGCATATCCCCCCGGAGCCTTCTTTTGGCCAGGCTAAACAAGCCAAGCTCTTTGAGTCTCCTTTCATAAGGCAGATTTTCCATTCCTCGGATCATCCTAGTAGCCCGTCTCTGAACCTGTTCCAGTTTGAATTCATCCTTCTTAAACATGGGACACCAGAACTGCACACAATATTCCAGGTGGGGTCTCACCATTTTTTGATGGTGAGTGGTGATATTATAGGGTGAGGCCTAAAGTTTTCTCTCCATCTTTAGCCTCAAGAACACTGCATTGGGTTCACACTTAGGAGGCTTCCTTTTCAGCCTAAAAGCTTTGTATTATAAATTAATGTTTAACTTCTACAGAAGACAGTGTGAGGTAATAATATAAGGTATCTAAAATACCTGAAATGCAACAAGAGAATCCCCCTCCTTAATAATATAGGTCACCACTTGATGTATTCTAGATTCACTTGGGAACTGCTTACGAATTTCACTGAAATGAACTAGGAGTCGTTAGGAAAACAGGCCATATTTGAAGAGGCCTGGAGTGGATGTAGCTTCCTTCTGTTCATTCACACCGGAACATACATAAGTGTCACTCCTCACTCTTGGCATATGCATCCATCTGTATGTCTGATATTGACTGGCCAGTTAAGTGATGAGCCAGAAAAAACCAGAGGCAAATCTGTAAGGAAGAAAGCCAAGTAAACATCAGTTGTATTTTAAATCTGAATGATTGTTGAGTCTTGTGCTGTTGGGAAGAGAGAAGTTAAGCATTGCTCTCCGTTTTGTGAGATAAATGGCATGTTCTATGTAATACCAATGAAAGATGCTGAATGAAAGGTCAAGGGAATTCCCAGCACAGGGTCTGACCTTTATTTTACTTTCTGCTGCACTCTGGGTTTGGAATAAATTCACCAAGTTATAAGGAATTTACCACCAGAGGCTTTCTCTTTTTGTTGCATTCTTAAATGAGCTCTTTCACTTTAAATCTCCCTTTCCCTTGTTTTTTAGTTAAGAGGGGGAAACAATTTTTAAATATGTAGAAGATTTCAGAGCCTAAACTGAGAGGAGATGTGTTTTCTTCTTGAAGCTTTGAGATTAGTCACGCTGCCGTCTGTTTTGGAAGAATGCCGATATCATAATAGAGAGACCAATCTTGTGGTGTTAATGTGTATGGACTGATATCGCCTCTTCTGTAGTGCAGAAATCCTTCCAACTGTAATAAATTGGAAACCCTTTAGTCTAAAAAGAGTGTTTATCAGAATCCAACATATTTCTCCCCCTCCCTGTCACCTAACTTTGTGCTCTCTTTTAGCTTTTTGACTTGCATAAGCACCAAAGAGAGAGGGATTATTTAGGGTTGGCCAAGAGTTTATAATTAGGAGTTAATGGAAAGAAATGAAATGGAAAAGTTCCCTAGCAGTGAGATCTATTAGACTGAAATGTTCTTTCAAGCAAAAAAAAAGGAATTCTTGCCTCTCAAATTATTTAAAACTAGACTAGCCAGTGGTTTTCAACCTTTCCCATATCAGGACCCCCTTCCCAGTGATCTGGACTCATTCCACAGGTTTCGAGCCATGGGCATGATGAATCACTTGGGAATATACAGATGATAGTGGCTTTAGAGTATAATAAAGATGACCTAATGATATCCAACATAGTGTCTTGCTATAATGTATAACATCCAAGGATCTCAAATGCTTTAGAGACCCTAATGAAGTATTCCTCTCAGCCAACTATGAGATGGGTAATGTTGTCGTTGCCAGGTTTCAACTGGGGAAATTGAGCCACAGACAAGAAGCCACCATGGCAAAGTCTCCTATTTAAAGTGACAGCACTTCATATGGCAATAACCAAACGTATTGAAAAGCGGCATTTAGCTGACAAATATATTTAGCTAGTAAAAATGCTTGTAATTGTGCAGACCGAGATCAGGATAATCAATTCTCATGCCGTCAAGTGACAGCAGCAGGTTTCAGAAATTAGCCCTCACCACCACCTCACCTGCTGCATTACACAGCTGCGTGAGTGGATTATGGAAGTTTTCTTAACTTTTCCCAAAGCATCAAGCATCAGCCAGTGTCACGGATGCTCCTTTTAAAGGTTGCTGAGAAGTTCAAATGCTTAGCAATCTTTTGGAGGTTGAAAGAAGCTGGTGTTTAAATGGACTATGCAATTAAACTTTATAGTTTGCAAAGTAACAGCTCATTTTTATTTTGTTTTTGTTTTGTTTTTTACAAAGAACTTGGACTGGTGAAAGATGGTTGAAATCTTCTTTTGATGTACAGAGTAGACAAGGCACTTCAAATTTCCCCTCCCCTGCCAATATGCCTCACCTGACCCAAATGATTCATTTATAACATTGGAAGGGAATTTCACAATTTCTATTCAGTTGAGACTTCCAACACATGGCAGATTAGTGTGGTGTTTCAATGACGTGTAGATACTTGTCCTCCATATTAAAATCACAATTCTTTTCATCCAGAGACCCAGCTGCATATGATGATATGATGATGACAACTTCCAGTCACTACAGATATGGGCTGGCTTTGAACCAATGATCTACAAGTGCAAAATCTCTGTAGCCTGTTTCCAGTCCTCTCAGTGGTCTGCTCCCTCTGAAAGCTGTATTTAAAGTCATATGATACTATAATAATTTATAAACCAGCTTTGCTCATAAGGTTTACCAGCCTTTTTCTCAAAACGTTTGGGACTTACTCCTAGAGGCTTTTGAAGTCTTTGTGGAAGTAAGAAGAAGAAAATCCATGGTCTAATTCATATGGTCCTTTCTCTCTTGCATGGCCTTTCAACCTTTGCGGATAAAGAGGGGGATCATTTTGTTTTTCTTTTACGAAGACTGTGAGGTATTGAGGAGACTAGAGAAGAGAGGGCCCTGTAGCATCTGCTATACCCTGTGATGAATGACAAAGATGACAATGAATTATAATTCCGTGGCTGGATTCATGTTTTGGTTTCTGTTGCCCAAACTGTCAGAAACCAGGCTTCAGACCCACAGAGGCAGAAAATTCCAAGAGTGCCCACAAGGGCAGGCCAACTCGGAGATGCACAGCCACCTCAAGCTATTATTTCTAGTTGAACCTCTTTTAACCCAGTGGTGGTAATGATTTCATTCTACCATGGTTTAAAGGGCAAGATTTTATAACAGGATGTTAATTCATAGATTGTGCTATCTTGCAGAGTAGCTCCTCAGCCTTTTGGAGAAAACCCATACCTAATTCCATCAATCTACAGAAGCATGGAGTCCATGTAATTTATTGTGTGCATTGCACAGCTTTCCGATGCCTATGACTCCATTTAATTGCATGGCCATTGCAATATTTTGTCCTCAAAAGCTCCAGTCCAGCAAAGCATCCCTCATCAGGAATCTTCAATACTTCCCTGAATTGGAGCCTAAACCTAACTGTGTAATATAAATTGCCGTAGGTTTTTTTCTTTATTTCTGGAGACATTGTCTAACAGTCACAATAGATTTTCCATCTGAACACTGTCTTAGAGCTGTATACTCAGTCACATTCTATCTCACAAATGTCATTCTCAGAAAATGCTTAGTAGGTCCAATTCTGAATAAGCCAAACAGCAAATAGGAGAGGGAGAAATAAAATAAAATAATGTAAAAATAAAATCAGTGGAACCATATCGTCTCGATATATCTGTTCTTGAAAATAATTAACTTTGACCAGTTAATCAGTACTAATATTTATTACTCAAACTGTTATCCCTTTTGATCTGACAGGCCTGTTCTGGCTAATTTGTTAAAGACGACAAAGGCTCATATTCCTCTAGTTCATTTTGACCTTTCTTACGATTAGAAAATTAATTTCAGAACTGAAACAAATGTATTAGTGTTGTCATGAAAAAAAAAAGGGATGAATACCTTGCCTTCAAGCTGTTTCTTCATATTAATCCATCACACCATAACGTGATCGCTTTTTGACACATAACATCTTACCAAGATACCTTCCACAGTCAAGCTGCCTCTTATTAAATACTGCACATAAATTCCAAGCACTGGAAGTTATTGATAGAGAGGGATGAATGACAAAAAGCAGATACAACAAATATGTTTGTTTTTTTTTTTTTCTTTCAGCAAAGTTTTATCTGCTCTGGACATGGGTTTTAAGATTATTTTGAGAAAAACAAGCAAATGCTCAGATTTTCCCTTGATAATGTTTTACACTTTAACCGACAAACCACTGGTCAATAAACACATCCAGTCAGTAACTTTATGTGGGATTTTCATTCATTCTTTCAGGTTTGCTTGGCCAAAACAAGTTTTGATCTAGAAAGAGTTCAAAGCTCAGATGCTGTATTTTCTTGTTATTGTGGAAAGCGTCCCCTTCCCAAGTTTCATTATAAATACTCACTGCAGTTTGCCCATAAATCACCTATAACTCCCAACAATTTGCCTAAAGATTTTTTAACAAATAAAAGACATGGTCAGTACTTTCACACCTAAGTATATCCATTTTAGTAATATATAATAGCAAACATGTGAGGGAGTGGGCCAAATTTACCAGTATGCATTGGCTGATTGACAGTACTCCACAGCTCAAAGCAGCCATAAACCACTTAAACATCAATAGAGTGGCACAAGACAGTCAGAGAACCTGTGAATCTGGCCCATTGTTGGTCATGAGGAATAAACCTTAGAAGGGCTGGAGATTCAGATGGGATAAACACCCCACCTTGTCTGTGCACCATGTTTCCTGAACATTTTTTATTGTCTGCCAGCATTTGTTATTGATAGAGAGAGAGGACGGTCCAGCATTACTTACACAAAGCTACAATAGCTGGATTATTTTTTTTACACAGAATATATTTATTAAGAAGGTCACGTGCAGTAACTCTAGATTTTTAACATCTCTCCCCTCACCTTCCCTCATCTCACCGGAAGTAGAAGTGAATACTTGCTTTCTGGCTAATCCTTAAATAGAATATATTGCTTGTTTATGATCAGATGCCTGCTAATGCTTCGGAATACATCTACAGGACCCAATGCTTTGAGTTACTGACTGCCTCCCACAACGTGCTGGAAGCCTCAACTCCCTTTGAAATCAATGGCACCTCGGGGTGCACAGCACTTTACAACATCCGGTCCCAGCAGAATCGCAATCATAGCAAAAAAACCCAACCATGGGGCGTGTTTGTGAACTGCGGGTAACTGTGCTGCTCATTCCCATAGACTCAAATATTAGAGATGGGCATGTTGGCTTATCTAGTACACCCGCACAGTCAGTGGAGTATGGGTCCTGCCCTATCCACGCATTTTCTTATTAACAACCATTTCCTTCTGTTTTGCCAGTTATTTTCTATAACATTATGAGTTAAGAGGATCCCACTATCAGATCAGAGATGCTCTTAAGTCATTCATGGACCACAAAAGAGTACTTTTCACAAGAGCCTTGGGGAGAGAGAATTTTGAAACATTTCCATTACTAATTATCAGTCCACACACTATAGATTCTACTGATCTTCCCACAAAGACACAACTGCGTACAGTGCCTGCAGCCTCAGACTTCTGCTGCACAGTTTGAATGGCAGGGACATTTCAAGCAGTAATTGCTGTTTCTCAAATCCAATATATTGGTACCAAGGAAATACCATTTGATGGCAGACGTGGAGTATTTTGTACTTGGTGTATGACTGTGGACCACATTGGGGCTATATCAGTTTGCGCCAGCAGAGGACCTGCTCTTGTGATTCGTGTAGTCTTTCCAGAGCTGATTGAATAATTTGCTTTACTTCCCATGAAAAATGTGAAAGAAAGCTAGTTGTTGGGTTTTTTGGGGTAAAATTTTTGGAGGTTTTGTCAAAAAATAATGGAAAGATTGCATTCGTTTTCCAAAAAACAGAAACTTTTTGACAATAATAGAAAATTTCTTGCACAAATTCATATGTTGCCAAAAAACCCATTTTTAAGTAACAAAAAAATGTCTTCCCACGCTCCTCCCTCCAATTGGTTCAGTAGCAGTTGAGAATTTAGGCTCCGAACCAACTTCCATTACAGTCCATTGCAAAACACAAGTTGACTGCCACGGGAATGTGATTATCAGCTCTGACTGCAATGGCTTTACTTTGAAGAAACGGGCAGTTGTGAGCATGCAACCAAAATATCAGTTGGATGTGACACACCAGCCAGGTACTAGCCAGAGACACGGAGGAAGGATGGCCCAGTGGTTAGGTCACTAGCCTAGTGTATAGCTGGGTTCAATTCTGTTTTGTCTGACCTTGGGTAATTCAGTTAGCCTCTCAGTTCCCTGTTGGTAAAATGGGTATATTAATAATTCCCTACTTCGCAGGGTGTTGTGGGGATAAATACATTAAGGGTTGTGAAGTGCTTTGAAATGTACTGGTGGAAAAAAAAATACTGTATAAGAAATAGGTATTGTTATTAGGCAGTAGCAGTGTTGGGAGCTGGAGGGGTTCATACAGTGGATCACAAATTGAACCTGTGTCAACTGAGTGATGCAGTTGTGAAAAAGACTGACATCAACCTTGGGTGTATTAATAGGAAGGTCATATATTAGACACGGGAGGTAATTGTCCTGCTATTCTCAGTACTGGTCAGGCCTCAGTGGGAGCACTGTGTCGAGTTCTGGGCGCTGTACTTTAAGCAAGATGTGTACAAATTGGAGGGAGTCTGGAGGACAGCAACGAAAACGATAAAAGGTTAAGAAAACCAGATCCTATGAAGAAAGGTTAAAAAAACTGGCCATGTTTAGCTTTGAGAAAATACTGAAGACCTGTTGATAGGTCTGTTAAGAGCTGTTACAAAGGATATGTGATCAGTTGTCCTCTGTTTTCCACTGAAGATAGGATAACATGTAATGGGCTTAATCTGCAGCAAGGGAGGTTTAGGTTAGATATTAGGAAAAGCTTTATCGCTATAAGGGTGATTAAGCACTAGAATAGGCTTCCAAGGGAGGCTGTGGGATCCCCATCATTTGAGGTTTTTAAGGAACGGTTGGACAAAAATCTGTCAGGGATGGTCTAGGTTTACTTGGTCCTGCCTCAGCAAACCTCTCAAGGTCCCTTGTAGCCCTACATTTCTATGATTCTGTGATTAATTTCAAACCATAACAATGAACTGTTTAAGGAAGCTGCATGATTTGTATGGTGTAATCAGCATGCCACAAGTCCCATTAAAAGTGTCAGACCACTCATATAGTGGTTATGTCCTTGCTCCCAGTGTCCTGCCATCCCCAATTCAATGCTGCTTTTGTAAATCTGTGGTGGTTTGTTAGAAAAGCAGTAACCTTGAAGTTTAACAAAGAATATGGTGGAAAGGAGAGAAGGGAGAATTGATTTTTTTTAATCTCATTTTCTTCAAAACTTGAAGATATTTCAATTTATTAAAAGATCTGATTCATTTTCTGCATATGCAGAGATGTAGTCTGTCAAGGTCCAGGGAGCAGTGTATTGGCAATGAAGGCAAAAATTGATATCTGAAATCTTCATATTGGACAAGTTAGCTAATTTTGTCAAATGGATGAGTAACTCATACTACAAGCTTTCACTACAACTGCACATATGCATAGAAAGTGGGATATAATGGGTATTGCAGGAAAATGGCAATGCCTTGTACGTTTAGCTTAGTGTAACCTTAGTCGTAGCCTTTGTTCCCAATGCCACTACCTCACTCATAAGGGTGTTGTAAGAATCAGAGCCACTCTTGACTTTTGGGTGCTCAACTTCAGATGACATAAACTGTTTGATTTTTCAGAGGGCACATGCTCTGTGCTTTCTGTAAAGATTTCACAGTAGATTTCAAAGTGGGCATCCAGAAATCGAGGCAACTCAAAATCACCAGTCACTTAAGAAAACTGAAAAATACTTTCAACTCTTCAGGTGTTATATAAAGAAGGGTCTACACAAGTGGTTCACAACCTATCTACCATTGTGGGCCGCATCCACACAATAAACATACTACCTGTATGGCCCTGCGGATGTCACATGGGCCACAGCTGTGTCCTATATGGCTGCGGGTTGAACACCACTAGTCTAGACTGAACCATAGCAGCTGAACTGCCCTGAAGCTTTGAGGTGATGTGGATTGGAGTCCAGATCCAGCCTCATAACTCTAGTTCTAGATAAGTGTGAAATATTATTGTAAAATTTTAAGTCCTATTTCTGTTGACTACACATGTTTCCATCATGTCTGTGCCTTCCTAAATAATTCTTAGCTGGGCCCTAATAATTGTAGGCAAATGAGAAAGAATAAAAGGTAAACTAAGAAACATACAAAATGGGTGCTTTTTCTTTAAAAGAGCTGCACAGAGGCTTTCCCTTGGGCTGGGAAAATGAAAAACCTCGATCCTGCTTCCAGCTGCCATTTTCTTAAAAAGAGAGTTGTTACCCAATGAATTGTTATCCTTTTCTCCGCTGGTGACTTGCCTGACAGCTCTCTCTGTATGTAAATTAACATAGATATACATTTATCCAGGGGCATTTTACTTTGGCAATCTCATCAAAAAATCATATTCTGTTTTAAATTACCCCGGTTCTCCAAAATACCTCCCATGCCACCCTTCAAAATCATTCTTTCTTTTTCTGATTGGGAATTTCAGCAGCACTTAAGTCTTAAAATGAACAGTTTGTTTGTAGATGGATTTCCCGCCCCCCCTTTTTCTTACTAATGCTCATTAGTTATTTAGCTGTTGATTTGATTTCCTAAACAGAAAGTGGAATAGTAGAAAATTAAATCAGGAAAGTTTGTCAGGATTCTTTATGGAAAATCTTGTCATTTGGGGTCAAGACAACTCTTATTCTCTTGCCTTTTGGGCAGTTATCTTGTGTCACTCACATATCGTAAATAATCAACCTCATCAGGTTACAGAAGAGATTCAGCAAATCACCGCAATGCAGAGGGTAAATCTGGCCTTAACTCCAGGCTGGAAGTGGCCTTTCAAAACTAATTCAGGGATTCAAAATATGAAATCCAGACTCTCATTGTGTGTCTAGTTGCCTGCTCATTGTTACTGGTTGGATTTTTTTTTTAATTGCCTAGTTTAAATAAGCCAAAACACTTTTAATTGCCCACCATTGAGTTTAAAAGGGTAGTTGTTGTTGTTTACATCAGGTGCTAGTAATAGGGGAAGGTAGCCTGGTGTAAAAAAACCGTCAGAGGCCCCCCAAGTTGGGGGTGTTCCCATGTGGTCTATTCTAAAGTACATTGATGAAATGAATGGCTCTACAATATTATAATGGCCTGTGATGAGCCCAGTATTCTTGTCTCGTACACATGCTGAGTACAATAACTGCCAGCCCTCTTGATGACCCCTATAAGGCAGCGACTAGCCAGTGTTTTGGAATCTGTATCCAAACTTTGGAGCTGTCTCTACCTCTGTAAAAGAGCAAACCATATCCTGGGATGAAAACTTCACTGAGAGTTGTAGAAATTCAGATCTGGATTTGAACTTTACAGGAGAGGCCCATTTTTTGTGGTTTTAGTTCCTGACTCTGCCACTGACAATGTAACTTTGGGCAGGTCTAGGGAAGAAAAGTCTGTCATGTACAAGCCCATTCTTGGCTTAATCACAAAATGTTGCCCGATTTTGATGCAGTTTGAATCTTTACTGCAAAGGAATTCCAAAATTCTTGTTTCTGAAGCTTCAGCATTTTTGCTTGAGAATTGGACCATTAGTCAGTGAAAAGTGGCCTCTCTTGAAATGACCAAAGGTCCTGTTTTTGAGTGAGAAATGACAGTGTTTCTTTCTTCTCTTTCGTTATAAACCTGATCATGTTCTCAAAGTTGAATGGAAACATGCACACTTTGCTTTTTGAGTTCTGTTTTATTTTTGTTTAATCTTTTCTACACATCTCTGGGATTTAACATCATCACAAATAGAAATGGACCAAAGCTGTGGATCCAAGTATCTTCAAAACAAGTGCCAATTTCGACCATGTCGTGGGTCTGAGCTTTGAAGCAAAGGCTCCTTTCTAACTTCAAACTCTTCAAACTTTATTGAGCTGTTTATCATTATTTCATCAGCTCCCTTAGTGCTCACAGTTACCTAGCAGATGTATTAGCATCTGAATTGGCACATCTGCTCTTCATTCCACACTGGATCTCTGTTACATAGTCCGTACTGTTTTTGTAAACAGATCTTCAATTGAAGTTATGGGATAAGAGATCCAGGGAGTGGAATTTTGTCCAGTGTCCTGTATGCATTTGTTGTGAATGGGCTTGTATGCAGCGTGTGCTGTTGATATACATAGAATAACATTGCAAAGAACCTCTAGTTACAGCTTTCATATGGGAGTGCCTTGAAAAGGACATTGGCTTCATGCATGTGGTGTCCCATATTGACATGTAGGCACCCTATTTGTGGAGCCTAAGTACTAATTTGGGAGCCCAAATGCAAGCTCTAGTTACCTGGGCATGAAAACTAGACTCAGCATATAATAGCACCCATTTCACATACCCACCAACACAAAAGAAAAGAAACGTGTGAAAGCTGAAAAGACAATATTCTAATTTTGCAAGAGCAAGTGTGCTGCAGTGAGACCTTGAAAACTCTTGCTGTACACTCAGCTGGAAGATTCTTTATGCATTCAAAGATATTCCAAGGCATAGAAAGAGATATAGATCTGGCATGATATTGAAGTGTGCTGTTTGCATCCCATCTGTGTTCTTTTGCAACAGAGCTGGGAAAGCCTAGCTTGGGACCACAGTATCACATCACCATCCCTTTTATTTATTTTTTTTTTGTGATCACCGCTGGAAATTTTGTCCTATTAGAAGAAACTTTTACCTCTATTAAACCCACGAATCTCCTTCAAGTGACTGATAGACTGGGCCGTAACAGCAGCCGCTTTACTTCCTTTTGGGCGCCATCCATCAGTCTGACAGTGGCTGCCGATGGGCCAGTCATATTGTCTATATTTCATACACAAACATCAGGCCTGCTGACAGCACTTTGCACACTCGGAAATTGCTTTTGCTGTGAGCTGAATTTCAACTAGAGCCTTTTCCCTGGCTCCATCTCTCAGTGTTTATGACCCTCAGGAGCAGAGGAGCTGCTGCGAATAGATAATGCTGAAAGCAGTCTTGTAGCACAGAAGGTTTCATGTCTGAAGTATTTAATGTTTACAGCAAATTTGGTGTTTGTTAATTTGCATTTTTATTCATTCCTTGAAGAACTGTCACCTCATTCTTCTGCTTGTCCTTTGCACAGATGTGTGGCAATTTCTGCTGAGGGGACAGTGGTGAATGAGCATGAAGTGGGGGTGGGGAGCAGGGAAAAAGAGAGAGTGAGTAGAGCTACATGGGTGCCCCACGGCCTTGGCAGCAAATTTGAGCAGCCAGTTGAAATGTTCCTGCTTTGGAGGATGACATAAAATATGGGCTTATAATCAGTGAAGAACCACCCTTTCAGCTCAGCGCCTGAGCAATGATGTTAGATCACTCTTAAACCACTTGAACATCAGATGCACTAAGACAGGAAGTGGGGCTTAGCCAGGAAGCAATCACACCCCTGCTGGCCAGGCAAATGATTTTAATTGCCCAGAAGGGTGACTATCTCCTAATAATCACACATTCCCCTCTCTGTTTATTGCTGATGTAAAAAATCTCTATATTCTGGTAGGGTATAATTATTTTCTCTCTGTGTGAATCTATTTCTACACTAAAGTAAGAGGGTAAATGTATGTGTGTGTATATAGATACACACAATCTTTCATATTATATATCTGAATCTATTTATATTAGAATAAGATTGTGTATGTGTATATATGAGAGAGAGATAGAGAGATTTGTGTGTGTGTGTTTGTGTTAGTAAGAGACAGAGAAACCTACACACTGAGGAGGAGAGTGCAGAGGGAAAGATGAAGTTGGCAGTTTAAAAAGTTGCACAGCAGTTTCAGCTGAACTATGCAGGTCACATAGATTAACCTACCCCTACTGAAAGTTCCCCAGGCAATCAGAATTCTCCTTCCATCCAAACAGTTTTATAAGGACTGTAAAGAATGTACAGAGATAGTTTTACAGGGATATATCTCCTACCTGAAAGCCCACTGAGCCATGAAATGCAGGGAAAGGACAGTCATTTCTTGGTAAAATGTTACGTTAAGTGTCCCAAAATTGAAATCCAAACTGGTGTATTTCTGACATTCAGCTAGAATAACCTATGTTCAAGTAACATTAAAGGGAAACTGTCACAGTAAAAATCCTATATTTACAGGGAAAAAAGATCTTTACCTCTGTTATCAGTAGCCTTTTAGACTGTTGAAACAGAAAGAATTTTAAAAATCTTATTTACTTTTTCACTTATGCTAATTACTTCTCTCCCCCCTGTATTTATTCAGCTTGAAAAGAGGCTAGGCTGGTCAGTTTCACTCTGTGTCTGCAGTCAGTTTCATTGTCTGGTTTTCAAACACTAAATTAATGCTCTTTGGTTTGGGTTCCAAACACTGCAGTTTAAATCATACTCTAGTTTAATCCTCAGACCCTTTTTATTGGACCCCCCTCTCCATTTTTGTTAGATTTTATAAGATTTTTTCTTTATAATTCCAAAATGTTGGACCCATACAACCTGACAGTGTTAAATAGTTCAATGACCTCTTTGCTTCAAAGAAATAAACAAGAACTTCATGAATAATAAGGGACAAAACTTAGCTGTAGGAGACAATTCCCCACTTATCTATGGAACAAAAATCATACCTTGTTTTCATAGTGTATGATCCTTTGCATGATAGTCGCTGAAATTTTGGGGGGAAGGAGGGGAAAATGATTCATGCATTGGCTTGATATGAGACACAGAACTTGAAGCACAAAATAAGTGCTGTTCTTTAAAATAAAAGGTTGTCTCTTCAGCTAACAGATGACCAGTCACCTGTATGGGCATATTTTAATGTGACCCTCCACAGACACAGTGAAGCAAAATGAAGGGGGTACATTTGCCTCTAGATGGTCACAGATTATTATTAGTTGTTTGTATGACAGTCGTGCCTAGAAGAGCCAGCTGAGACTAGGTGCCATTGGTCTAGGCAATCATTTGGAGGCACTATAATGCCCTGTGAGTTCCTCCTTCAACCTCTCCTGTATGGACCTATGACAGGTTGCAGCTACATGTGGAACCTACATTCTGACTTTCAACAAAATAGGGTCTGCAGGGATAATGCAGCGTAACCAAGATGGTGCACAGTCTTGTTCTAGGCAACATGAAGTGAAGAAAAATTACTATCTGATGAGTGTATGGTGATCCTTATGAAATGAGTGGATGATCTCAATCCAATACCCTAGGGAAAGAAATTATATGCTTTTTGCTGGCACATGTGAACCCTGTTTTTGTGACTTGTCCAGTTTACAGATCTAAGACATCCGAAAGTTTAATAGAAATATACCCCATTATGCTCTGGATCCCCTATCACACAAATGCATACAAGAAATCAGGGCTTACTGGGTACAACTTGAACTGTATTGGCAATATTTCTGCAGCCCTTTAGGACCACATATTACAGCCATATTCATTTTCTAATAATAGCCTTTCATTAGCTGAAATCATAGAACCTTCCCTCCCCCCAGAAAAAAGTGTGGATGCTTTTTTTTTTTTTTACCCCTACAGGTAAGAAATAATTTAGTTCCAAGTCAAACAGCAGGTAAAATTTTCTACTTCATTACTAATCTTTGTATTTTTGTGATAATTCCACATTAAACAGCAGTAAGTTTTAGGTGAAAGGGAGATCTCAAAGGTGTATAATTCCTAAGGTTTTTCTCTTGGAGCATTCACTGTTATTGATACATTCTTTCAGTAGAGATTTGTCTCATTGATTGGTCTGATATAGAGCATCATGGCTTCACATTCTTGGGGTATTTCCAGCTAAATAAGCAATTTAAAGTTGTTGCATGTAGTATGGAATTCCAAAGCAATAACTCAGGTGTGCTATTGCATTTAGATCAGTATTTGCTGCATATTTAATCTCAAAATTGGTGGTTTTATAAACTAAGAAATTAATGTAATGAGAGCTCTAGAACAGGGGTCAACAACCTATGGCACGCATGCCACTCAAACATGGCATGCATCAGGCTGAGCCCACGTCAGGTGGGAGAGGGCTGGAGGGCGGGAAGGGGCAGGGCTAGGAGGAGGGAACAGCAGCTGTGTGGTGCTGCTTGGGGTTGGGAGCAGTTCCTGGCCTTGGTATGCTACTGTTGCTGCACCTGCAGTGGTGTGGGGGAAGAAGGAGATCAGTAAATGGGCCCACAGACCCCCCCACTGCCAACAGGGGGGCACAAATACAAATAGTGGCCCCGGGGTTTCGGACACCCACGGTATGCCACTGGCCAGGGTGCTGGGTCCACGGCATGTGGGAGAGGGTGGGGGCAAGACGTGGCATGCCACTTCCCAAAGGTTGCCGACCCCTGCTCTAGAAACACATAATAATAAAAAGTAAGTGTGGAAATTCCCAAATTTCTTTTATTGATTTCACTCACATACGTACATGTTTTGGCAGATATCTGGGATTTTGTTGGAGATGTGCCCAAGCCATGAAGCATGGATCTATATCCAAACTTTACCCAGCCATAGGGCTGTTCAGAGTTTGGAGGTTTGCGCAGGTCCATCCCCAGTTGTCACGCTAGGTAGAATGATCTGAACATCAGCAGTACATTTCCACCTCATGGGGAAGAAGCACATTACATTTGTGACTTCCTTGAAGCTGTTCATAAAAGCTTAGATTGCCTCAGAACAAGGCGGTGTTGCCATATGATGTCAAATGTTGAAGTGGTAGCTTTAGAGATGTGGCTATTGTACTGGTACTTGAGGGTGCCATGAACAACGGTCAGAGATAAAATACTGGTCTGGATGGTCCTTGGGTCTGATGCAGTATGGCGAATCCCAGGTTCCTAGTTATGTCTGTTCCATCCAGTGGCTGGATTTGCTCACTTCCTTGGGACCAGGACCCTTGTGCTTCATAAGCAACAAGCAGTTTACCAAGGGAGCCTGATGGGAAGCTTGAACATGTGTAAGCCAGTGGAAGTTGTGCTAAGGTTATCTCAGCTGGAACTCTACCTTGGCATATCTGCTATTACACTACCTCTGCTCCAGGGAACTTAAATTTCCCCAGCTCCTTTCATACAGCCTATCTGTAACATACCTGTTGACATGAAAACACAAGTTTAAAAAAATGTAATTCATAGGAAAAGTCTAATTATTTGTGACATTTCATCCATCATGTCCTAAGCTTCTCCAGAGGAAAGAAGTAACATTTCATCTCCTTGACAGCAAACAACACACTGACGGACTGAAAAATGTTCTGCTGTATTTCAAACTGCAGCATTTAAGAGTAAAGAGCAAGTGCAAAATAAATAGCAAGAGTAAAGAGCAAGAACCCACATGAGTTGGGGGCAGAAGCTTAGAGAGCTTTTTAAAGGCTTTCTCCTAGATTAGGAAACAAAACAATCCTTCTGAAACAAGCAGCTAAACAATTCATTATGTATAAGCTTTACCAGTAGCATTTAACCCAAGCTGCTTCTGCTTTCCCAAGTGTTCACATACATAGATAAGAACATAAAAATGGCTATACTGGATAAGACCAATGGTCCATCTAGCCCAGTATCCTGTCTTCCAATAGTGGCTGCTACCAGATGCTTCAGAGGGAATGAACAGAACAGGGCAATTTATAAAGTGATCCATCCCCTGTCATCCAATCCAAGCTTCTGTCAGTCAACATGAGGAGAGACACTTCTTATCATGTGCAAAAGTCATTCTGGATTTGGATTGAAAGTGTTATATCTCACTTCAGCCCACTTTCAACCTGGCCTCCCTTTTGGCGCCTACATTTTTCCAGGTGCGCTTTTGTGCCTGCAGTTATTTACAGGCACATTTTATATGATTTAGGGGCAGAGGAGATGAGCAGATCAGTACATCGCACATTGCTCACCCTCTTGGAATTCCTTTTAATACTTTCGGTTTTCAAAAGTATCTGCACGACTTAAGAGCACTAGTTCCATTGACTTTCAATTCCTATTGAAACTGAATCGACTTTGACAGTTGTGTCTAAATCACTTAGGCACTTCTGAAAATGCCATTTCTGATGAATAATTCTAGAGAATGAACTTCCTTGTAATTAGATCCCTGTAGTTTAGTTCTCTGTCCCTTCAATACTCTTTGGTCTCACTCAGCAGTGTGACAAATCTGTAGGCATATAAATTCCTCATGGCTCTCATTGAAGTGATCTTGGTGTTCGTTAAATAACAAACCAGTGAATGAGAAACGAACAAAACTTTAATAAACCAAACTGGAGAGCTTCTGTAGTGAGTTGCAGCACACAGCAATGTGGTGTTCCCAATCTCCACCCCGAGAGCACATCTCCAAATTCCTATGTTCACAATGTTGTCCCTTATGATGGAGCATCTCTATGTTATAATCTTCTATAAACATCTCTGCACTCACTGTGCTCCATTCAGCACCTCATGTGACAGAAGAGATAAAACGCATATACTTCTGCTTGAAAACCACAAGCCCTTACCACATGAGCAAAAGGAGATTTTCCATTACCTATCAGCAGCATTGGGTATCTGAAACACATTTGAGTTATTTTGATTCCATCTGGTAGTGTGGGTACACATCCACACTAGCCGGTACATAGAGTCATGGAAATGTAGGGCTGGAAGGGTCTAGAGAGGTCAGTTAGTCCACCCTTCCATGGTAACTAGACTGTCCTTGACTGGTATTTGTCTCACCTATTCTTGAAAACCTCCAGTGATGGGGTTTCTACAAGCTCCCTTGGTAACAAGCTTCCAGTACTTCACTATACTTTATAATTAGAATTTTTTTCTGGCAGCTGATCTAAATCTCCCTTGCTGCAAATTAAGCCCTTTTACTTCTTGTTCTATCTTCAGTGGACATGGAGAACAATTGATCAGCATCTTCTTTATAACACCCCTTAACATATTTGAAAATAATTATCAGGTCCTCGCTCAGTCGTCTTTTCTTAACATTAAGCATGTCCAGTTTTTTAAACCTTTTCTCATAGGTCAGGTTTTCTGTCTTTTATCGTTTTTGTTGCTCTCCTCTGGACTCTCCAATTTGTCCACATCTCCACAGTACTCTTTCTGAGGCCTCACCAATGCTGAATAAACCAGAACAGTTACCTCCCATATTCTTACCTATGACACTCCAGTTAATATCCCCACCTCATGATATTAGCCTTTTTTGTGTGTGCAACTGCATCACTTTGTTGTGCTATGTTCAATTTGTGATCCACAATAACCCTTGAATCCATTTTCTGCAGTACTACCACCTAGCCAGTTATTTCCCATTTTGTAGTTAGGAAGGAAAAATCAAATGCACAAATGAAGTACTTTTTCATTACCTTTATTAAATCTAATCTTAATTGATTTCAGACCAATCTCCAATTTATCAAGGTTAGTTTGAATTTGAATCTTCTCCTACAAAGAACTTGCAACTTTTCCCAACTTGGTGTCATCTACAAATTTTATAAGCATATTCTCCACTTCATTATCCAAGTCATTAGTGACAATATTGCATAGTACCAGGCTCTGGACAGACCCTTGTGGAACTCCACTAGATAGGTCCTCCCAGTTTGACAGCAAACCATTGATAACTATTCTTTGAATGTGGGTTTTTCAATAAGTTGTGCAAGCACCTGGTGCCATCATCACGGGGAGACATCAAGAAGCCCAGGCTAAGGCCTGTAGGCAAGCCAGGAAGCAGAGTGTGCTCCAACCTCCATTTGGCGAGTGGACCTGTAGCCACTATGGGAAGGTCCTTGTGCTCACGCATTGGGATCTTCTCCCTTGCTACTGACTAGTATCATTGACTGATTGACTTCATTGTGTTTCCTTTCATCTGTCAAGATGTTGGATGGCTGTACTGCACTTATCTTTATAGCAACTTCATCTAGATCGCATTTCCCTAGTTTGTTTGAGAATGTCGTATGGGATTGTCAAAAGCCTTACTAAAGTCAAGATATATCACGTCTACTGATTGCCCCCATCTACTAGGCCAGTAACACTGTCAAAGAATGAAATTAGGTTGATTTGGTAAGATTTGTTCTCACCATAGCCATGTTGGTTACTATTTGTTTTGTATATTTTTATTTGTTCTAGAAATTCCTTGTCCATCTCCTCCTCCTGATTTGGTGTTCTGTCATAGACCCTTACCACTATGTCACCCCTATTTTTTCCCCTTTTGTCTTAGAGATTTTGAGCTGGTCTGCCTCTTACCTCCTTCTGGACCTCAGAACAAGTGTATCTATTCTTGATATATTGTGCAACATCACCTTCCTTTTTTTCTGCCTGCCCTTCTTGAGCAAGCTATACCAATATTCCAATCATGAAATGTATCCTATGTTGTCTCTGGGATGCCAGTTGGGTCATAATTTAGCTTGTGTACTAAGACTTCAGTTTTTCCTTTTTAATCCCCATACTACTTGCATTTGTGTATACACAGCTAAAATGTTGAGCAGATTGCCCCATGGTACTACCTCTTGTAGCTCCTGTGGACCTGTCATAATTTTCCATTTGTCCTCCCCCCCTCCACCTCACTCTGTCATGGTCACCCACCTTTTTTGATTATTGTTTTTTTGCTTTTGTCACTTGTCCTCTTGGAACCTAGTTTAAAGCCTCCTCATTAGACTGGCGAGTCTGTGTCTGAAGATGCTTTCCCCTTCTTTGTCAGATGGACTTTGTCTCTTCCCATGAGTCCTCCATTATTGAACAGCATCCCATGGTTCAGGAAGCCAAAGCCCTCCTGTCAACACATCTGTTAGCCATGCATTCATCTCCAGGATGCATTTGTCGCTGCCTGGGCCCTTACCTTTAATCAATAGGGTGGGCAAGGACACCACCTGAGCCTCTAACTCTTTTACCTTCGCTCCCAGAGCCTCGTAGTCACTACTAATTTGTTCAGTCAAACCTGGTGGTATCTTTAGTACCTCTGTGGATGAGCAGCATAGGGTACTGGTCAGACAGCCAGATGAGCCTTGACAACTTTTCCATAATGTCTTGGATATAGGTTCCATGCAGGCAGCACACCACCCGGGATATCACATTGTTATCAGATGGATGCCTTCATTTTCCTCAGAGGGAAGTTCCTGATCACCATCACCCTTTGTTGCCTCCTCTTGAGGGTGGCATTCATGGGGGTTCCGACCTAGGGGGCAGGTGATTCCTCTTTTCCAAATAATGAGATCTGCTTTTTTCTTTCTGTTGCCAGTACTGCAGACATATGCCTCTTGAGCCGGCACGCAAACCTTAAGCAATACCCTGATGACATGTCTTAATATAAATCAATTCTGTAAATTCATCATTGACTTCACTTGTCTCTCCAACTACATCATCTTCTCCCTTTCACCTCTAAGCTCCTGAAACATTCGGTTTAAAATTATTGTCTGGAATTCCCTTCCCCCTCTAGTTCCACCGTAGAGCCTCTCTAATCTGATTTAAGCCTCTTGCACTCAACTGAACCTATTCTAGCCAAAGTCTCTAATGGTTTCTTCTCAGCCAAAGCTCAGGACCAGTACTCCGTCCTCCTCTTCCATGACCTGTTGGCCATTGTTGACACATGCCCTTCTTGAAATCTTGTCCTCCAGTGGTTTCTGCATCTCTCTCCTCTCCTGTTTCTCTTCCTATCTCTCTAATCATTTTCTTTGGTGTGTCCTTCATCCCCCCTCCAGCTTTCTGTAAGGGTTCCAACAGGGCTCTGTCCTTGGTCTCCCCTTCTCTTCTCTCTCTACACCTTATCTCTGACTTATCTTAACTGCAAACCCAGATTCAACTACCATCTGTGTTTGCCCAGCACCTAGCACAGTGCGGTCCTGGTCCATGATTAGGGCTCCTAGGAGCTATAATGATAATTAGTCATTTAAACAATCATGCTAAAAATTACCCCCAAAATGGCAGATCACTTGAATCTTCCATCTCAGAGGTCTAATGAAGAATAACAATGAAAGGAGAATCTCTGACGTTGTATAGCTGGTCTTCCCCTCCTGGCCTATTGTTTTAGAAGAAATCCTTGGATTCAAATGCAACAATACATTGTTTCTCTTCTTGACTTAGAAAAACTGCCATTGTTGTTTGAGAGCAACTCCTGATTGTTGCTCAGTGAAAAACACAAGTTTCTACAATGGCTCCTAATCTTTCCAGCTGTGGCGTTGTTGATTCTTTTTTCTTTTCTTTTTCTTTTTCTTTTTTTTTCAGTCACAGACGAAAAGAATCCAGGAGTACATTATAAGCAAAGCTGTATTTTCTGTTTATTGCCACCAGGTTAATAACAGTAATGGTGCGAGGAGAAAATGAGGTGTTATGTAAAATCCTGCATTGCAGATTTTGGTGCTGATGCAAAGAGCTCAATAAAGTGTAACACTTTAATCATGGAGATAAAAATCACACAAGCAGCTTTTGCAGCCTTCCAAGATGCAGAGCCTTAAGACAAAATAGAAGTAGGAGAGAAGGAGAGAACATTACCAAGTCTCAGAAAAGGTCAAAAAGTAAACAACCAACTTTCTTTTCCTTTGACGCTTTGCTTTGAACTTTGTATTCAGCAGATGCATAAGCTGAAAATACGTGTATGTGAATTTCCTTCTATTGGAAGGAGCAAAATGCCATAACCTTGTGTACAATCCAATGACATTTACAGGGTCTCGGTGATCTTCTAACCAAATAGGCTGTGTCGTACAGTATCTTTGGTAAAGTGGGATAGCAGCTCAACACCAATATAAGCGATGCTGGTCTTGAATGCAAATCCTGCATGATATCATTGGGTCAGTGTTTAAATTTTGAATCCTTTATTTGCAACCATGCTGTCCATCTCTGTTTCTCAAGCACAGTTTAAATATTGTCCGGGCAAATGTGTGCAACACAGAGTGTGGTAAAGTAATAGTCCTCAGGTATTAGTTTGTGGCCCGTTAAAGTGAGCTGTGTGAAGTAGACTCGTCCCCCCGTATGGAAGTGTCTCTATAATTTGAAACAGAACACAACACAGCAAAGCTGCTACAGTGGATGGATGGGGGGAATGTGGTCTCTGAGTGAATGACAGGTGTTAGTGAACGCTTCTCACCCAGCCTCTGAGCCTGGCTGGGAGTGGCCATTCTGAGTATAGAGGCAGTTTCTTCTGCTTTCACCCTCATTAGTGACCGGGTGACCTTTCCCACATGTCCAGCCACACCGGGGAAGTGCGGTGCCAGCACGGGGCTAGTTTGTCTGGCCACACTGACAGAGTTAACACGTTCAGGGTGAAATGTATTTCGTGTTCAGTAGGTCAGATGAAGGCTGCGTCTTTCTGTTCCCTGTTGCATTCCTCATGTTTGCTCTTCTTTTGCTTTGGCTGTTGTCAGTTACATAATAGTCCCCCTTGGCTTGTGTGTTTCAAGGTTAACCCAAGGTCAGACTACATCTTGCTGGAGCTTAATGATAGCTCAGAAAGGTGATATTTCCACGATGAGCACTAACTATAAGTCTGATACAAAAGCCCAGTGAAGTCAGTTGAAAAATTCCCATTATAATGGGGTTTGGGTTAGGCCCTATTTATGATTCTGGAAAAGAGGACTGAAGTCGTAATCCAGCAAAGCATTTAAACATGTGCCTAAATTTAAGACAAGAGTAATATCATCCAAGTGAATGTAGTTACATGTGTTCTTAAAGCTTTTGTTTTGCCGGGGTATAAAAAAGACTGCAGGGGTAAGGAAGGAAGGTTTTTATACTTTTAGCCATCGATTCCAATTTCTGGGTTTTGTGCATCAAATTTTGTGCACCAAGAGCTTTCAAGGGCCATGTTGTTAAAATAATCCAAAAGAGAAACATTCAGATGTTATGGAACAGTTATTGAACATTGAACAAATGTTACTTAATTCCTAAAAACATTTAGTGAGACTTGATTGACTTTTCCATCATGAGAATGACACTTACAACATTGAACATCTCTTTTTCTACCCAAAATGACTCAACCTAACCCTGATATAAATCAGCCAAAGTAAGTAAATGTACATTTTATTAATTAAAAAATGCCCTACCAGAAACAGAGCTTTTGAAGATGAGAGACAGAGACTCCATGAAGTACACTGAAAACTTCGCTGTTTCTACTGATTTTATGTAGAAGGCACCAAGAAATTATGGTAACGGACAGCAATATGATACAGATAGGCATTTCCTTCACAGTCATAAAATCTATCTTCCTCACATAGCTGTTAATCCTTAATAAATGTATTATAAAACAATCAGTTTGGGGTATTTTTACGTACACTAATTACTGTCTCAGAATTTAAATTATTTTTTTCTTGTGCCTAGAATCAGTTTTTCCTGTCTTGGCTTCCTTCGATTGCTAACGCTGCTTCCAAAACCACAAGCAGCATGGCATGAAGAGAATGTCATAAAGCCAGATTCCACTCCTTTCTGGTATGAGATGCTTTGTTGTCATTTGCCTCTGAGCTATGTCGGGGGAAAAAACTATCATTCAAATTGTGTTACACACCTACCTCACACAACCGTAAATGATGACGCAAGCTGTAAGGTTCAGGAAGGGGGGGAATCAGACACCCTGAAGTGAGATCAAAAATTGGCCCTTGTCACCTGTTATCTAGAAGGATAAATGGACAACTGTGATGTTTGCTGCTTCTTCAGATTAAACTTTCTGGAACCCTAGAGAAAGGACCAGGCAGGATTTACATCAGGCAAGAGTGGTTTCGATGTGCATTCTCTTCTTTAATAACCCCTTCTCTGCCTATCCACCAAGTTTAATGTATGCCTACTACGTACAATGCCTTACTGCATGTTCAGTGCTTTCCATAGAACAAGTAGGCTGACCTTTCTCTGGATAGATAGTTCTTGTTCCAACTGAGTTAACTTCAGTGGGGTTAACAGGTGCTCTGACAGCATGGCTCTGAATGCCACAGAAATGTTGTATATAAATAAGCTCAATGTGCAACTTTGAAGAAGTTGTTGTATAAGAAATGGCTGAGAATGGGGCCTTTTACAGGAGCCCATAATAGAGTTGACAGGATACATAAATGTGGGAGGGGGAAGCAGATGGGTCAGCTATATGTCCATCACCATAATCTGGAGCCAAAGTCTTGTATTTAAATGGTGCTGATTCCTTCAGTACAAACATTTTCTTCTGTGGCACGGATATGTCTGTTGCGCTGATATAGGCATTCATTACCCTCAGAGCAGCCCTATTACAGTAGGTCGACCCCGATGCTATCTTCTCAGTATTCTTTATATTTGGGGTAAAGGGCTATGTAGGCTTTAATTAGCTGCATCTTTTTAAAGACAGCAGGCACAATAACCTTGGGCTCCTTCATCAAATTGAATGGATGATGGGTCTGGGAAACATGCCATATTGTGCTTTGCTTGCTTTGGGAAGGTTGTAGACAACTGGAAAGACTGGGACAGCTGTCCAGATCTACTCAGCACCAGTGAGGCCTCAGCTGAAATACTGTGTCCAATTCTGGGCATCTTACTTTAGGCAAGATGTGAACAGAGTCCCCAGGAGAGACACCAGAGATGCCAAAAAGTTTAGAAAATCTTTAAAACCTTTAAGGAATAGATAAAAAAAAAAAATTGGCCATGATTCATCTTGAGTAAAGAAAACTGAGGAGAGGGACCTGATATGCAGCAAGAGAGATTTAGGTTAGATATCAAGGGAATAACTTTCTAACTCTAAGGGTACTTAAGCTCTGGAATAGATTTCCAAGGGAGATTGTGGAATCCCCATCGTTGGACGTTTTAAGAACAGGTTAGATCAACTTCTGTCAGGGATGGTCTAGGTTTATTTGGTCCAGCCTCGGGGCAGGAGGCTGGACTTAATGACCCCTCAAGGTCCCTTCCAGCCCTGCATTTCTATGATTCTTAAGGACACAAGCAAGAAAGCAAGGTACAGCAGGTGTAGTGAACAAAACCAGTGGCTGACAGGCGGCATAGAGACTCAAGCTGGGGTGTGAGTTTAGATGTTTTATTCCTCAGCCTGGTTGTCTTCGTGCACAGCACAAAAGCAATGTGCTCTGGAGGTGGGGCAGAGAGTGGCTGTGTCAGTGCCAATGGGAGGCTATGTGGCCTACTAGTGTGATCATAAATGTGGGAGGTTGTAACTCCTGAGCTATTACTCCCACCCTGCCACTGGCCCGTTGTGAGGCTTGGAGCAAGTTTGAAGATCTGTGTCTCTGTCTTTAAAATGGGGCTAATGGCCCTTAATTACTTTTCAGCCTTGTTTGGGGAGAGGGTGTGTTAGGGTTAATTAATGAGAGTGCCAAGATGGATAGCCCAAGGTTGAAACAATAGGCAATTCACTGTTAATTTGTGTGTCACAAAGGGGCATAACTAAGACTAATGGGACCAAACTAAGGAGAAAATCCTGCTGAATGTAAGGAAATACTTTCTACAATGAGTTGTATTAGGCTGTGGGATGATATCCCAAGACAAGTGATACAAACTGCCTCATTCGGGATATTTCAAGGGACACCACCAAAAAAATCACATTTCTGTCCATTGGCGCACACACTAAGGATGCCATATAGGCGCCTAGATAGATTTAGGTGCGTTTCCCAGTCCTTTGTGTCGTGGTTTTGACTTTTCCCCTCTATGCAGGACCATCAGGCTATGTCCCATGTTGTTTGTCTTTTCATGGACTAAAACGGGAGAGAAACGTTTTGAAAAGGTGGGAAGTGAAGTCACAGGAATTGGCAGTGGAAGGTGCAGCAACTGAAACTTTTGCTTAAGTCCGTTTAGAAAATGACTCGATTTCTAGTCAATGGTGTGCCTTAAACACAAAATGCCCAGTACGTCAGAAAAAGCCCAGGAGGGAGCAGGCCTGCACTGGCCAGGAGGTGAACTAGATGAGCTGATAGGTCTTTCATTTCTTCCTTCTGTGATTGTCTGAAGAGGTACCCTTTCCCAAGGCTATAATAGCATTTCTCTAAGGCCATTGCAGACATGGCGAAGTGTGCTTGATGGACTGTTTGCTTAGGTAAAGAACACAGATTATGATCCATATATTCCTTGTTCTCCCATGCTTCAAACTTTATGGCTCTTCCAGCTGTGAAACTGGGGCCAGATCCACTTTCAAAAGGAGTCTTTTCGTCAGCTTCAGTAGCATTTGGATCAGGCCCTTGATATAGTTCCACTTAGCAACTGGGGGATGGGGGCGGGGGCCAGGGGGGGCAGGATTTAAGGATATATGCATGACGCAGTCAACTCCCTGGGGACAGGGCATAGGCAGGACTGCTTGCTTTGGTGGAAGATTCATCTGCCTGGTCCCAGCTGTTGAGCAAATCCATGCACTAGAATATGGACACCTCAACGTTTTTTCCATCATCAACTGACCATTGCTTATTGCAGGATCAAATTCTGTTTATCGAATTAAATGCCTCTGGAATGCAAACTTCACCTGTTCTTTTACTTAGGATAACAGAGTTTTAGTCTTTTGTGTTCTGCATTCAAGAGATGTGAGGACAAATGCCTAGATACTCCATTTAAATGTAAATTTTGACTTTCCACATCTAAGAAGAATATCTGTTTGTTTTAACAGAAAAATAAAAAATGAGCAAAAACAACCCCCCCCAAGACTGCCCAAAACCACTACCACCAACAAAAAACAAATCCCCAAACACAACCACCTATGGATTTGAAGAATGCAATCTCATTTTTTTGCTCATATTGATATACTTGCCACGCCATAATCTTTGCTCTCATCGTGTCATGTATTTTTTTTCTTTTTACTTTAAAACTAATTATGTTGAGAGAAAAAATGGAGATTGTTAGGAGGATGTATGCCAGCACTGGTTTGTGCAGAGAAAATATGCCATCTGCTTAATGTGTTTCATCTTGTGTCAACCTCAGATGTGTTGGCTGGTTTAACTTGCCAGTCACTAACCGAGAAAGAGAAGCAGTCGCAATCACACATACACAGACTTGGGGTCTTGCGTTTAGGAGACTTTGTGTCAGTGTGAAATAGACAGATAAGTTTTAGGGCCAGTAGGGACCATAGGCTGACCTCCCACCATAAAATGTCAAATGTACAGTATGTGAGAATTATGTGACATTTGTGTCACATATTGAGCCAAAACTAAACCAGTCTGAAAATGGGCTGATTACCTGGGGTCACAGGACCAGGGGAAGAGAAAGCTCTTGATCTGAGGGGGGTGATCTCTGGTAAGCAGATAACCCAGCCAAAAAAGCAGCAGAGCTTTCCAACTGGCAAACAAGTAGTGCAAGATTGACCATCCCCACCCACGGGTATATTTCTGTAAGTGTTCTGCTCTCTTCAGACCATGGTGCTATTGCAATGGTGCCATTATAGCTGTGAAGGACATAGGACTGTACACAGTGAGAATAGATTTGGATTGGACATGAATCTCAATTGTTGGTTTTGGTTTCCATTATCTCATTTCTTTATAAGTCTTGGGGTTTTGCACTCCTGTCAATGGCCTTGGCTTAGATGTAACAGAAACTCTTATTTAGTATATTGCAATTGCTAGTAAAACATATATGTCACATCTTGTGCTGATTTCACAGTGCTCTTTGCTTAGAAGCACCGTTTCCTTGAAGCACCCCCAACTATCTATCGATCTAATCTTTGCTATTTCAACCATAGACATTTCAGCTGAAATATGGGTAGCATGTGTCTGAGCAGGGTAAACATAGCTGGTCGTATTTTGTCACATTTTGTATAATAAAGATTTTAACTTATTTTATTTTTTTTAAGACAAGAAGCTTGCAGAAAGCTTCACATATCTGCCTAAGGACAAAATGAGCTAAGCTTTGTAGATAGCTTTTTTATAAATAAATAAATGGAAAGATTTTTATGTTGATAATAAAAATAACTAATGCAGAGCTTTTTGCACCAGTGCCTGGAGATACAGATAGATGTGGGATTTTGAAAGGATAAAGAATTGAAATGTGTTGGCAGGTAGTTGCTATAAAATGACGAGGCTTTCTGCCTCTTGCGATATACCAACATCCAGGCGAATGAAGAGTCTCTGAGAAGGTAATGATAACAAGATCAGATTCCAAACATCAGAGATCACCAGAAACCCCCTCAGTTCAGATGAATTCAAAGCCAAAGAGAAGTAGTTAAGAAAACAGGGCACTTTATTACTGCGTAGTCTTCGATGTTTTCAATCTTTGAAAACACTAAAGGGGGGGAGACTGGCTGGAGGATGTTTGAATCTGTACTGCATGCTAGAACTAGCACTGGCGCTTTGATGTGCCCATGAGCTGTCAGAACTTTATTCAAACTCTCCCCCACTCCTGCTTTTTGTGGATTTCGGAAAACTTTCCCCATGGTGCTCTCTGTGGTGTATTTTCACTTTGTATTGTGTGATGTTGCCTTTTGTTGGAATAGGTAATGTAGAAGAAGTCACATGATGGAGTTCACACAGGGTTTCTGTTGTCCCCCTGATTGGCTAAGCCTATGCCATGTGGTCAGGAGAGTCTGCTAATCTCACCAGAAGCCATTTTTCACATGCTTTCTGAGACACAGACTGCATTTCACTTCAGTTCCAATCCATCTGAAAAAAATCCAGGACATGTTTTTTTTCCCCTTACTCCTGGCCCTTTGTGTCTTCCTGAATCTGGCAAGCAGTCAGCAAATATGTTCTGGTCAGTAATTCACCGAGTTCTTGGGAGTGGTCGTCTTCTGATTTTATTTTTGGTATTTCTGATTTTGTAAGGGGAAGTTTGTTTTCTTGATATCTGAGTGTTCCTGATTTAAAAATGAGTGGATTATTCCATGATGGGACCCCAGAGAGGATAAGGTCAGTGCACAATATTATTAACAGTTACCATACCAGATCTACCTCTGTCATCTTTCTTTTGGAGCACACCTACAGGTCTGTGCAGCTGTTTGTTGCCCCTTCTTTGACACTAGTCTCATTCTGACACCTGTGTTACTCCTGCTAAATTGCAGCAGATGTCCAGGGCCTGGCAGGTCATTTCCTACGTGAGGAAAAATCAGCAACAAGGAGTTTGGATCTAATCTAAGTGTAATTGCTTTATTTACCAGTTCTGAAAAGATGGTCAAGCAACATGCAGGATAATCCTTTCTTCCAGCAATCTCAGCCCACCACCAGCACCCAGTTCTCAAGGGGACAACGCTGCTTCCAAAATGGACTCTACTTAAAGCCGAAGGCAGAAAGCAAACTCTCCTGCTACTCTCACAATTCTGTCTCTTCTGGAACTGCGTCTACACAAAACCAAAACTAACCGCACCACAGCATGTCTGCCCCAGAATCACAACTTGCTTGCAGGCAACGGTAAAGAAATTGTGAGACTACATGTAGCAGCGTCCCCTGGTGGTGCCAGGCATAACAATGTGTGTGAAACATTATTGCCTGAAACTTGAATGCCTCTGTTTTGGTTCCCCTGAATTCTATTTTCTATGGTACACAGATGTTCTTTCAATGCAGTTTGCACATTCCCAGGTAGCCTGTCCAGTTTACCTGTGTCCAGTTCGCTGGTCAGTTTCAGTACTGTCTTGGTTACACACTGACAATGCCTGTGACTTCTCAGCGAATCATGATTACAGGAGCATGGCAAAGACACTGTAACCTTTCCCTGAATACCCTCTGGTTGGGGTGAGGGAAGAGAACATAGTTCTCTATCCATTTTTTCCATGTCCTGGGCTTTCCTGAAAGACAAATAATATCTTTGCTGATATTTGCCCAGTCTTTTATTTTATACTGAATCGGGGCTTTTAACAAGAAGCCAAGAAATCATTAATAGTGCCACTGAATTCAATCTACAGAAAGACTTGCACTGATAATGAATGGGAAACTCAAAGAGAGGGAACACTTGCCCCCCTGGGTAGGTGTGGGGGCATGGGACATGAGGGGGAGAATGACGTATATGGCTATTGGATGCCCACTCAAGCCATTGCTCGGAACAGTTCTGAAGGGCTGTAGAGAGTGTTATGCCAAGCCATCCTCAACTAAACATAGGCTTGTCATGTTTGGTGCTTTTGAGCTTGGTAGAGAACTGATGCAGCCAGGGGAAATTTGGATATCAATTTAAATGGATGGAACACTGACTTCCCAATCAGCCCCATTCCTGAAAAGACACAAGACTCTCAAGGTGAAATCCCACTTGCATCTCAAGGAGTGCATACCTCAAGCCACTTCATCTCCATCCTGTGGATTTCAGTCTACTTTTGTGCCTGCGTAACCTACTTCTCAGTGAGCGTTATGTCTGTGCCTGATCTACAGAAGATATGGTTCTGTTATAGCTTCCAGTGTGAGAGCCTGGTGCTTTGGCTCAAGCTGTAGAGACTGTATGCTTTCAACTGTGGAGGTGCCGGGATAATTGCCTGGTGACGGCCAAGAGGGTGGCTTGCATGTTCATCTTTCAGCTTGGGCCACAACGTGGTCAGGCCATCTTTCTATAGATATTGACTGCAAACTGCCAGTAAAGTGTGTGCGCACATGGGTGTACAGTCGTCGTTACTGTTTGTAGTATCATCGGGACAGAATGAAAACAGTGTGTCAAAGCCAAGACAGTCCTAAGGGAGCAGAGGCCACAAATTGTCCATAACAGGCATCAGATTGAGAGTGGAAGCAGCGTCAGTATGCTCCTCCACCCACGGAGTGGAAATGTAGCATATTCATTGAAGAGCAGGGCAAAAACCAGTTGTAAATGGTTCTTGGCAGTCAATACACAGGCAGTCGTGCACGCTCTCGCGCTCTCTCTCTCTCTCTCTCTCTCTCTCTCTCTTTCTGTGTTTACTTTGGCTTTATTTTTCCTGCATAGTGATATAAAAGACACTTTTACCCTATGAGCCCCTCAGTGCCAACTGGCAAAATGTGTCACACCAGGTCACGGGTGGCCAGACCTAGTAGTCAGAGCCAGAGTCCACAGCCACAGGACAGGAGTTTGCTGGGTCAGGATACCAGAAGGTGTGAGTTGGAAGACAAAGTGGAGGTCAGAACCACCAATCAGATACCAGGAGCCAGGCCAGGCCAGGTCAGGATGCCAGGAAGTCAAGGGAGCGGGAAGAGGGAGCATGAGGCGCACCGTCCAGAACAGGGTGGAGTCCAGGTGTTCAGACAGCTTCCTGTTTCTGCTGCTGGCTTAAGTAGGGCTCAGCCAATCAGCTGCTCTGGGACTCCACCAATAGGATTGCAGGGGGTGGAGCCTCAACTGGGGCTGAGCTTCATGGCTCCCAGGCGAGCAAGCATCAGCAGGCTGCCAGATGGAGGGTTGGAGCATGGCTGCTCCTATCAACCCGAAAGAGCCAGGTTTGAGACCAGTGGGTGATGACAAAGTGCTCACTGACATGTAACAGCAGTGCCTATCAGGCCTGACCACTTGCTGCACCTAACACGTTGCTGTCATAGTAATCATCTGTGAAGAATGTTGTGTCAGGTATCCAATAAGAGTTTATCTCAGACTGGTTACTATAAGTCTTGTGAGAAGCGGTATGTAAGGGGGGTCTTAGTCAAGAAGTTGTAGGTAGGTACTAAAAATTAAGTTCAATCCATTTTAAACAGGCATGGATGGAAAATAAGCTTGTCCTAGAAAAAGGACCGTTGATTTTCCTGTCTGCCTAGGTCTTGAGTATAAATGGATCACGGTAAGCCAATGGGAATTGTATTTCCATATAGAGTCAACAGGAAAAGCAAGTTAACTGGAGGATGAGAAAAGCAGGATGGCCCCAGCACACTGGGGACAGGAAGGAGAACTTTATCTGGGGGAACACTTCAAAAAAATACCTGTCAAAGGTTTACTGGACTCTAAGAAGGAAGAAGCAATGAGAATCCTTTGGTTATCTAGCACTGAGAGAGCATGAAAGCTGGATCCTGGTCTGGTGAGCTAGTAAGGCTAGTACAGCTGAGAGGTTCCTTTAGGTGAGAAACTTAATTTAGACAAAGATTTTAGCCTGCTAGAGTTACGTTAAGTCTCTTTGAAGCATGTTGTACTTTTTTTTTGTTTGTGACCTATTTGTTTCCACTGTCTTGACTCGGTATCACTTACATCTCTGCCTTTATTAATAATCTTCTCCGTGTTTTATCCTGACTAGATCTCTGCAGTGATATTAAGCAAAATGTGACTCAAACAAGCTGGTGTATGCCCTGTCTCTTTAGAGACAGTGAACTTGGTCATTTCTGTGAGTGTCCAGTGACAGGCTGAACACTCGTGAGTAGGGGGGTCTCAGACTGGGGGTTGTGAGGTGGTTACGTGGGGGTTGCGACCTGTCAGTCCCCCGGCAGTAGGGCTGAGGTTGTCAGCCCTGCACATGGCTGTCAGCCCCAGCTGCCCGGAATGTCACACTCAGAGGCTTACTATGTGAGAGATGTCACCAATATAAAAAGTTTGAGAACCGCTGCTCTAGGGGAACACTTTTCCAGGGGCTGAGGAACTGAGATGCCCCAAGGTTTACTTGTAAGAGCTGGAAGAGTCCTGAGAAATTTCTCAGGAGTGACTAAGAGACTGGGGTGACAGGGAGCTGTCATTAGCACCAGCAAATCTCTCTTTTGCTAAGGCGGAGGGGTAGCAAGGTCACCCATAGTTCTGGGCGCCATAAGAAAGCACCACAGACACCCACTAAATAACAGGCGCATTCTTAGTTTTAGGAGTTTGAGTTTTGTGACCCTTTCCCTCTTTTTCTTTAAAAACCCTACGTCTCCAAGGGAGCCAGTCTCCTCTGTGCTGTCTGAAGGTGATGAGCATCTGTCTTTAGAATTTGGCTGATACAGATTTGCTTTTAGCTGGGTCCTCTGCAGAGCATCCTAACACCACAGAGATCATTCCTGCTACCGCTCCTCAGACGTTCTGCAGCAAGTGATGTAAAAGGATTCTCAGGTACACCTAAGGAGCATCCTATGCTTTCACTCCTAGGGGGATGCATCCAGAGTGGGCTTGAGGCAAATCCGTCTTTGTACCATGCATGTTTCAAGCACTATAGAGATGATAAATACTTCTCAGTGTAAAGCATAGTGAAAGAGCCCTGTGTTGCCAATTGGATTCCAAGTCACTGAAATCCAAGAACCCCTATTCTTTCATCTGGGCGCTACTGTCGATAAGGGTTGGAAGGGCGCATCAGGCGAAACTCTGGCTGTATTTGTTATCATGCTCTGCTCACGAAAACCTGTGTCCAGTTGTGTAGCTTGTTCCAAAGCTACTCCTAATGCCTTGGGGCTAATATTTGTCAGCTCTTGCCTCACAAATTGTCCCTCTTATCTCTCACCTGGAAGTGCTCCGTTGCCTGCTCTCATCCAGTTATGTGTAGAGAGAAGTTGACAAGGGAGGGAAAAGAGGACACCAAATGGGAAATGACCGTGAATTTGATATCACTCAATCGATGATCTCTACTTGCTGTAAGACTTCATTGGGAAGATTAAGGAGGGTAGTGTGCTTTTCTGTCTGTGCCATTCAGTTCTGGAACATGTGACTAGCACCCATCTATTGGATACCTCCCTCTAGCCAACAAAGCAGCCTGTCACCTGACGTATGTATGACAATTCCCCATCACTCTTTGTCTTCCACCTAATTTGACAGATGTGCTGATTCTGATAAGCAGGGCTTTGTCGGTTTGCACCCAGGTAAATATGTCATCTTTGTATTTATCCTTCATGCAGTAGCATGTACATTGACTGATGTTTTGGACACCAGCAGCAGTAGTTACACACATTTTTACAGTTTTGATTCTTACCAGCAAGAGTGACCCTGGTTTATTTTAGCTGTAATTTCCAAGAACTGCAGGGGTCCTAATCCAGAGAGTAAAATAATGCTGGGAAAACTGGTTATTTCACAGTTTGATTCTGATTTGGCTCTGAAAGATCACTTAGCTGAGTGCTGTGTACCTGTTAGAGCAGGGGATTGTGAGTCGGGACTCCCTAGTACCGTTCCTGGCTCTGCCACTGATTTGCTGTGTGACTATGGGCAATTTAACCTCTTTGGGCCGCAAGGGACTTCTCTGTAAAGTCACAGAATGCCCATGTGTTAGTGGTGTTGGGACACTTCATTCTATTGAGCTTATAAAGTGCAAAATATTACTATCACAGTTGCTAAGAGCTCAATATTGCAACAGTCAAACATCAGCTCTAGAACCAAAGATTGCAACAAAGTCTGTTATGATTAGCAGTAGCAGATGCTCAGAGAGAGAGATGAAAATGAGCAATAGGCATTACTTTCTTTCCATCTTGCTGCTGTTGCCACATCCTGTCCAGGAAACAGACTTGCCCAGAGAGGTGTTTCAATTAGCATGTCCAAAGGTTGTCTGGATTACAGTGTTTCTGTTCAAAACATGTTACTATACACTCTCTAACGCATGCTCTGCCCTTTACATTGATGTGCACTATATTAAACAGATTCTGTATCGGTTCCACCCCAGAGATGGTTGCATATCAGCAGTTGTCAAAATGATTCCTACATAAACAGACTGAGGACCACTGTCCAACAGGCTTTGGGGACAATACAAAAATTGGCAGCTATGTCTTAAAGTGTTCCTTCAACATGGCAAATGTTGCACACAAGACAGGTCTGAAACATGCAATTGGGCAAATGCCAATGGGCAGGATCCACTGTTTGCAGAACTGAAACATTTCTCACAGGTCTCCTCCGCAGAATAACCTGCAATCAGGAGCCGAGCAAGGAAACCTGCACCATGGAGATTCATTCGGCCGTTAACACCTAAATTCTGATATCTCACTAAGACGCACTGCAAAAGGGAATGTGATCACAGACAGCTTTTTCTGCTCACATCCATCTGCCTACTTCTAATTATCATGAGAGTGGTTATTTCTAGGTCTGGCTTACCAAGAAGTCTCAACAGGGAGGGAGCATCTATTTGTTTCACTGAACCTCCTGCCATTTTGGGGGGCCCAATTCCCATCCTTTCTCCTAGCAGCAAAGTCGGTGTTGTGCAAGGTGGGAGAGTGGGATTTAGAGAGTCCATGCAGGGGATGTGTACATGGTAGAGCTCAGGTCTCTGAGCACACTGTGCAAACTGGTAAGTGGCAGGGATTTGGGTGTGGGCCTGCAGAAGGGTGGAATCCAGCAGGTCTATCAAAAGCCCCCAGTGAGATAACTCGGGCCTTCTTTGCTTTTTCTCTAATCGCACACTCACAGTCTTCTACAATAAACCAGTAGTATTTAATCCAGTTCTGTTCAATATTTTCATAAATGATTAGGATAATGGCATAGAGAACACATTTATAAAGAGTATGGATGATACCAAAATGGGAGGCTTTGCAAGCGCTTTGGAGGATAGGATTAGAATTCGAAATGATCTTGACAAATCGGAGAAATGGTCTGAAATAAATAGGATGAAATTCAATAAGGACAAATGCAAAGCACTCCAGTTAGGAAGAAATAATCAGTTTCACAAATGCAAAATGAGAAACGACTGCCTAGGAAGCAAACTAAATATGAGGCACCAATGTAATAATTGCAAAAAAGCAAAGAACATTCTGGAATGTATATGCAGTAATGCTGTAAGCAAGACACAAGAAGTAATTTTTCCACTGTACTTAGCACCGATAAGGTCTCAAGTAGAGTACAGTATCCAGTTCTAGGCACCACGCTTCAGGAAAGATGTGGACAAATTGGAGAAAGTCCAGAGGAGAGCAACAAAAATTATTTCAAAGTCTAGAAAACATGACCAAAGAGGAAAGACTGAAAATACTATGTTTGTTTAGTCTGGAAAAGAGAAGATCGAGGGGGGACATAACAGTCTTCACATATGTAAAAGGTTGTTATAAAGAGGAGGGTGATAAATTGTTCTCCTTATCCATTGAGGACAGAACAAGAACTAATGGGCTTAAATTGAAGCAAGGGAGATTTAGCTTAGACATTAGGAAAAAGTTAAGGGTAGTTAAGCACTGGAACAAATTACCTAGGGAAGTTGTGGGATCTCTGGCATTGGAGGTCTTCATAGAATCATAGATGATTAGGGTTGGAAGGGACCTCAGAAGATCATCTAGTCCAACCCCCTGCTCAAAGCAGGATCAACCCCAACTAAGCCATCCCAGCCAGGGCTTTGTCAATCTGCACCTTAAAACCCTCTAAAATGGGGATTCCACCACCTCCCTAGGTAACCCATTCCAGCGTTTCACTACTATCCTAGTGAATTTTTTTTCCCTAATATCCAGCCTAGACCTCCCCCACTACAACTTGAGACCACTGCTTCTAGTTCCGTCATCTACTACCACTGAGAACAGCCTAGCTCCATCTCCCTGGAACTCCCTTTCAGGTAGTTAAAGGCTGCTATCCAATCCACTCTGTCTTCCTTCTGCAGACTAAACAAGCCTAGTTTCCTCAGCCTGTCCTCATAAGTCTTGTGCTCCAGCCCCCTAATAATTTTTTTTGCCCTCTGCTGGACTCTCTCCAATTTGTCCACATCCTTTCTGTAGTGGGGGGAGGGGGACCAAAACTGGACACAGTACTCCAGATATGGCCTCAACAGTGCTGAATAGAGGGGAATAATCACTTCCCACAATCTGCTGGTAATTCTACTACTTATGCAGCCCAATATGCCATTAGTCGTCTTGGCAATAATGGCATATTTTAAGAACAGGTTAGACAAGTGCATGTCAGGGAAGGTCTACATAATAGTGCAGAGGATTGGACAAAGTGACCTTTCGAGTTCCCTTCCAGTCCTACATTTCTATGATTCTATGAGGTAGGTGAAAAGCAGTTCTCAGAATCCAAATCCTTCTGAATTTATGTGTGAGATATAATTCAGATGTCCTTACTCAAACCCATCTTTGTGGTTTTCATTTTGGGTCAGGCCCAAAATCAGAAGGAGCTCATTTCCTGGCTCCTATTCAGCTGAAACTAAAGCTACACAAAAATTGCTTGTGCATTTGACCGCAAAGTCTTGTCTAAACCTCATCTGGCTCTTAATAATATTGTCTCCTCAGCCCATGTCGAATTTTAATATTCATTTGAATACAAAAAGCTTCTTGTGGGAGTCTTTCACCTCCAGGTCATCATTTCCAATCCAATTCAGGCCTGTCGTGACCAAATTTTACAGCCATCTGATGACTCTTCTGTGCCCTGTGTGAGTGGCTGCTGGCCAGCTGCCCAAATCACACAAAGTTTCATAGTTGATGCTAACTGGAAGTCTCAGCAGAGGGGTCAGAGTGAATTGGTCTGGCAGATGAATTAACACTTAACGTGAATCCACTGAAGTGCTTCCGAGTGCAGGCCTTGCGAGGAGTATATTATTATTCGCGCCGTGCCGGTGTGAATAACACAAAAAGGTGAACAAGTCAGAATTTAGAACTTCAAATTACAGGCTCCAAACCCAGGCTTCAACCACTAGACCACCTCTCATCATCTACTCTCTCATCCCTGCAGGTGGTCACTTCAAAGCAGGGTTCATGCACACTGGGGCACGCCGTGTTCCTGGTCTGTGGATAAACCGCAGGCTTCAGTCTTTACGGCTGTCAGGCTTGCAACTTTTATCGACACTACATTCATCTTCTTTACTGGACCCATGGAACTAAAAGAGTATGTGATATTGTGGGCTCTTTCCCAGCCTTTTGGAAGAGTTAATGGCTATGTTAGATTTGTGGCAATATCAGCCATATTACTGTGGACATCATTGTATGCTGACACTCACCAAGCTGCGGTACTTGATGTCCTGTTCTAAGTATTGGGAGATACTGCAATGTAAGTCTTGGTTTTTGCATGGTGGAGGAGGTGTCCTATCTACAATGATTCTAAGGCGGTGGTCCGTGTTTTCTGAAGAGCTCTTGCTGTTGGTCCATGAAGCGCTGGCAGGTCACATGATGTCAGTACTACTTTGACACTCAGAGCTGCTTCTACAGTTGTCCAGACTCCTCAATGAAAAGATGACCCCAGATGCCTATAAAGGCACTCGGTAGGAGAAAGCAGAACCAGCCTAGATGCCCTCTCCTCCTCTGTACCCGTGACTACTACTATGGACATCTAGGCTGCCTCCTTCCCCTTGTTTCAAGTAGAAGACCTAGACAAATTAGAAGACTGAGCCAAAAAATTAGAAGATTGGGCCAAAAGAAATCTGATGAGGTTCAACAAGGACAAGTGCAGAGTCCTGCACTTAGGGCGGAAGAATCCCATGCACTGCTACAGACTGGGGACCGACGGGCTTGGCAGCAGGTTGGCAGAAAAGGACCTGGGGGTTACAGTGGATAAGAAGATGGATATGAGTCAACAGTGTGCCCTGGTTGCTAAAAAGGCTAGCAGCATATTGGGCTGCTTTATTAGGAGCTTTGCCAGCAGATCGAGGGAAGTGATTATTCCCATCCATTTGGCTCTGGTGAGGCCACATTTGCCGTACTGTGTCTAGTTTTGGGCCCCCCACTACAGGAAGGATGTGGGCAAATTGGAAAGAATCCAGTGGAGGGCAACAAAAATGGTTAGGGGGCTGGAGTGCATGAGGTATGAGGACAGGCTGAGGGAACTGGGTTTGTTTAGCCTGAAGAACTAAGTATGGGAGGGGCGGGGGATTTGATAGTAGCCTTTAACTACTTGACAGGGGGTTCCAGGGAGGATGGAATTAGGCTGGTCTCAGTGGTGGCAGATGACAGAAAAAGGAGCAGTGGTCTCAAATTGCAGTGTGGGAGGTCTAGGTTGGATATTAGGGAAAAATTTTCACTAGGAGGGTGGTGAAGCACTGGAATGGATTACCTAGAGAGATGGTGGAAACTCCATCCTTAGAGGTTTTTATGGTGCAGCTTAACAAAGCCCTGGCTGGCGTAGTTTAGTTGGGGTTGATCCTACTTTGAGCAGGGGGTTGGACTAGATGACCTCCTAAGGTCCCTTCCAACCCTAATATTCTATGATTGAAAGTGTGTGTGTGTGTCTTCCACTAAATTGTCTTCCTTTAACTGGTAGCCCTAGATATGCTACTAGACTCATTTATTATTAATACAAACACATCTACCTAATATAAGGTATTGGATTTTCTCAATATAATCTGTATTTTTATGTACTTGAGTGGTAAAATTCGAGTGAAAATCAGTAAAAACTGAATAAGTGTTTTTGTAAAACCCGAGAATTTTTCAGTAAAGACCAATAAAAACTGAAAATGAAGGGCCTTGGGTATGGCTTATACCATGAAAAAATCTGAAAGCTCCTTCTGGACCTCCAAAGGGCATAGCTATGTGCAATGAAAATTATTCCATGTGGTAATAAGCCATACTTTTTTGTAATAAGTTATATCTACCCTGTCAATTGTATGGCACACACTGGGAGGAGTAGAGATAGGCAAAGCAATTTGTATAAAATTAGATCCAGTCCGAACCTTCACCTAATAATTGTCCTGAACTCAGACATCTCAAAAGACGTTTGAAAATATGTTGTTTTTGTTATTAATTTTTGTGTTTCATCTCCACTTCCTGGCTCCTGCTGGTGCCCGAATAACTGAAAGCACAGGCGTTGTTCTTTCTCTTTGGAGTCCAGGGACAGCTGGAAGTGCTGGAGGTCTTGTGAGGGTTTTATGTTTGGGAGTTTCTAGAGTCAGGGGGATTCTTAGCATAGGAACTAGTCTTGTGGGAGTTTCTCTAGCTCTTCTGAAACTTGGAGGGCCAGATCCCCAGCTAATGTAAATTGTCTTAGCTCCATTGACTTCAGTGAGATCGCTCTGTCCATTGCTTGAAATAAATGGAGCTGTGACAATTTACCCCACTGGAGGAGCTGGCTGGGGATCTTTTGTCCACTGCTAAAGAAAAGCTGTGATTTTAACCCCTGTGTGATGCACTACAGGAGGTTTATCTCCCCTCCACCCATGCACACACCTCCTCCCCAGCAAGTGAAATATATGGGAAATTCTTTGACATGACTTCTAAATGAATTGCTATACCAGAGAATTAATAAAATCCATATTGAAGTGACAGCTGGTGGACAGGGCTGGATTTTCCCTGCATCACTTGTCTCTCTAGTGGCCCATGTTCTGGGCTCACTGCACATTTATCCTTTTATTATAGCTTTTATCGATTTTTTTAAAAAAAAATATCTGTCTCCTTAAGAATCATAATTGCACTGTTCAAACTCGTGCTTTGGTAATATCAGCACTGGCTGCTAATATCATTTTTCTTTGCGTCCTTTAATTAGTGACCTTCCAAAGGCATTCAGCTAATGAAATAAAAATGCAGAAAAGCAAGAATCTCTTTTCTCCAAATCCTTTTCATAGCAACACGCACCAAATTCCCGCCTCTCTGCTACATTGACTGTTTGGTGCCATGACAGTGAACACAAGCTTTTATTCTTTATCCCTGGCTTCTCTTGGCTTACCCGTTTTCTAATTTGTATATATATATTTAGCTGCCAGAAGCTTTAGGCTGGCCCAGGATATCTGTCAACAATGTGGGTCCTGTTAGCAGGGGTTCAAATGAACTCAAGAACAAAGACCATTTGCTCATTTGTTTACCCTGCTGTCAGGCACAAGAAGAGGTAAAGACCATCCTTTTCAAGGAAGGGAACCCAAAATGTTGTACTGGCGATGAAAAGGTGTTCCCACAGAGTGATTCCAATTGTTTCTAAGGGATTCCTGGTTGACACAGAGAGAAGCGACCCCAAAGTCTCTCTATTTTCTCCAGTTCCGTAAGCTGGGTCATCCCTGCTCATAGGTAATTACAGCTTTACTTAAAAAGAAGAGAGCAAGTGAAAGAGAAAATTTCTGCCATCTATTGTAAGCACAACAGAAAGACACTTGAGGGAATTAAATTGCTAGATGACATTTATAAGGCATCTGAATTATTTTGCATTCCACCTCTAAAGAAGAAAATGATGAGTTTAATATCATATAGTAGAATGTAACTTGTAACTTTCTAAAATGACAACTTATGGCAACCAGAAAAGTTTGGCCATTCATTATTTTCTACGTAGCATTTGTGGCATTTCTTCTTCTTATTAAACAATTATATTGAGATAGCATCTAAAAACCACAACCAGGCTGGGCCCCGCTTAAGTGCTGTACAAATACCCCCAAAAGGTCTGACAATCCATTTAGGTTTGCTTTTCATTTACATATATAAAAATGACCTCTTTCTCACAGGGATGGTCTCAGGAGAATTCTTCTCCCCAATAAAAATAAAAAGCCCATCACTCCATTTATCTTTCAGAGGTCCTGCCCCTTCATGGCCATTAAAGATCTCACAGCGCACTTGGCACTATAGTCAGTACCAGCTCGAGTCCTAGACGAATGCCAATTCAAATAATTATATCTACATCTCCAAGTGAATCTAGCTGAACTTTCAAACGGATTATGTACTTCACTTCCTGTCTTAAAAGTGTATAGTTTTGCTGCCAGCATTATACCTCTGAGGGGGCTATGTATCGGTAATGGATAAAACAATGAGAGTTGTGCAATAACTAAATTTTCAGTTTGTTGGCAGATTAAAAAAAATTTTTTTTTAATTGTTTTAGATCAACCCAAAATAGGAATTTTTTGGTGAACTGAAATGTCGGGGGTGAAAAATAGGGTTTTGGTTTGAATTATGTGGTTGGTTAACCTAAAAACTAAACGTTTCATTTAGTTCTTGAGTGCTTTTAATGGGTTTTTTAAAATACAGTTGAAGCAAATTTCTAAACAAAGTTGGTTTGGAAAAAAAAAATTCGAAATCTTTTATTTAGGAAATGTTGAAATGACATGCGTCAATTTTTGGATTTTTGGGGTTTTTTTAAATGAAACAATTTGACAAGATTGACATTAATTCACAAAATGTTAGTTGACCCAAACCTGTATTTTTTGGAGAAAAAAATTTCATCTGTAAAATGTTACCCATCTATAGAAACAATTCCTCTATTTAAAGTGCTTTGGGATATATAGAGAGATCATTATAATTAGGGAACATATCTTAATTCTGTTGCAAAACAAAACTCCAAACTGGCCCTCCACAGTTTGGGGTGTAGCAAATGCCAGTTAACTGATGTGGAGAGCTGGAGTATATGAGCACAATAACTGTGCTGCCATTGTCCACTGTAAGACTAGACTAGCTCCTTTGTGCCTGTGAACAAAGAGAATCTTTCTACTGGGAACATTTGTATTATATTAACAAAGCTATGAACAAGTCTATTCTGTAATGGAGAATGTGCAAGATGTTTCCCTTTGATAAAATAATAATAAATGTTATTCAGAAGCAAAGAGATGTGAAACACTGAAATATGTAGCATAGTGTAGGAGTAGCTCCTCTAAATGACAATTATTAGAGCAATGTGTAACATGTCACTGAACAGGATGGGATACCGCAAATTTGGATTATATTTAGTGGGCTGGCATGCATAGGATGGAGAAGGATTTGAAATGCTCAGAAGAGTGAGGGACAAAGATGAGATATGGTCGGAAAAAGAACTGGTTAAATAATATTTGTTAGCTAACTTATATGATGCATTTCAAAATATTGCATTAATATTTTTCAGTTATTTTCCCAGCAGATCATTTGTCTGCTGAATGTCATGTTTTTCAAATACATTATTTGAATATTTTTAATTAGTCACATGGCTCTGCTCAGAAGGTGGCCACTAGGAGGGTGGTGAAGCACTGGAATGGGTTACCTAGGGAGGTGGTGGTGGCATCTCCATCTTTAAAGGTTTTTAAGCTACGGCTTGACAGAACCCTCACTGGGATTATTTAGCTGAGCTTAGTCCTGCTTTGAGCAGGGGGTTGGACTAGATGACCTCCTGAGGTCCCTTCCAACTCTAGTATTTTATGATTCTATGAATGCAGTGGGCTTGATCATTTACAAAAAAGGAATTTCAGAATCCCAAGAGAATTCTAGTTTCTCAGAAGACTTCAGTTTTAGCAAGGAGACTGGGAGGAGGTAGGAATACTCCCGGATAATACTGTGCTAGAGTACTAGGCTGGACCTCAGGAGAGCTGGGTTCCATTTTTGTCTCTACCAGTGGCCTGCTGAGTAATCTTGGGAAAATCATTTCAATTCTGTGCCTCAGTGTCCAATTCTGTAACATGAAGCTAATGCTGCTTACCTCCTTTGTAAAACACCTAGACCTATGGATTCAAAGAACCTTATAATAGCTTGGTTTTCTTATTGCATCTTGGGTGTAAGTTACAAAACCAGAGTGCCTTCAACCATCTTACTTAAGGTGCAAGTGATATTAGACAGTGGTTACTTATCCTTTTGTGTGTCTCAATTACTTTTTACTAGTAAATATATCCCTGTAAAGCAAACCGATCTAGTTTGTGCTAAAAATCTATGTCTTGGGTCACTATGACTTGGAATATTTAGGTACTGCTGCATATTTATTTTTTTAAAAAATCAGTGTGGCAGTATCCATGACTTTCCCACTGATGGGAAATGAAAGGTGGGATCTCTGTTACAAAATTATTTTTAAATTGCAACATGTAGTTACAAGGGGTCCTTGACTTCAGAATTTCCTCTGGGTTCAGGGTTCATGAATGCCAATGGCAGATTATACTCCTCTCACCTTTACTTGAGGTTGACAATGCCAACTCCACCGCACCCAGACACAGAGGCTAAATTAATCTCTGCTGTAACTTCCTTGACTGCATCAGAGAGACACCAGGGATTAATTTGCTATTGTGACATTCAAACTGAGGTCTTTGCTTGGAAAAACAGAGGACTGAGTGTGAGACCACTGAGTCAACCCTGTTACGTGTGATTTTCTTGAACTTTCTTTCAAATTGTGCAAAATTAGTAGTCTTTCACCTAGACTCTGGTGCCCATCTCAAGACACTTGCCCCTTCATACTCCAGTTCTTTGCCCAGTCCAGTGGAGGATTAAATGACATATATCTTACAGTGTGAGACTTCAGAAGCTATTTAGCTTCTCAAACAGAAGGCTAAGGAAGTGATTTGATTGTGACCAAAAAGTAACTACATCAGGAAGTTTTCTGAATGGGGGGAGGGGAGAGAGGGAGAGCTTTTTAAATAAGCAAACAAAGGCATAAAGAAATCCGGTGGCTGAAACTGACACTAGACAAAATTGGACAGGAAATAAAGTGCAAATTTTTAACAATGAGAGTAGTTAACCATTGAAACAATTTACCTATCATGGTAAACTCCCTGTCATTTGACATCTTTTAAATCAAGGTTGAATGTTTTTCTAACTATACGGTCTAGGTGAGCCAGAAGTTATAGGCTTAATGCAGAAAGTACAGCGTGAAATTCAATGGCCTGGGTTATGAAGGTGGTCAGCCTAAATGTTGCTTACATCAATTTATTGCTCCTCGTTACAGACTGTTGGTCCACCTAAGAAAAAAATCTTCTCCTTCCATGGATGCTAAACATTCAAATACATGTAGATGGGTATCCTATATCCATAAATAAGATCGTTATCAGAAGAACCCAAAACTGATTGAGTTTAAGTCCAGATATGAGTTACATCGAGAGCCTTTCTCCAAGAACTGTGTATGACAATACAATCCCATTGCCTCAATTAAATCTTACTTTAATGCACACCAAAGGATGGGGAAATGGAGGGAAGTAATACCATTTTGGTTATGGACTCTGATGTATCTTAAATTTGTAATGACACTTAGATACAAACATAGAAGATACCTTAGATATCTAGATCATATGTCCTCCTAGATGTCAATTCACTGTATTATTAATCTACTATTATAATGTGCTACGGTATTTTATTATGATATTTTGTTAAACATCTGATTGTATCAAATTTTCTTTCTGATGGGGGAAATTATCACATGGAAAGAAATATGCTTTAGTGTTGTTAATTTCGTTATGCTCTGAAACTGATTTTTCTAAAGAGGAAAATTCTACTTGATGTTTCATGCAGCATATGCTGAAATCTTTCCTCTCAATACTATAACTCTGAATTGCTGGTGTGCTTTTTTTATTGTTATGCCGATCCTCTACAGCACAGTATAATATTTTGGCAGTAGCTAACAATTTACTATATTATATTAGAGTCAAATACAATCAAATACGCCTTTTCCTATCGAGTATAGTCACCTATTGATATTGCATTAACTAGCATCTTAACTCAGGAGAGGCTTAATAAGATGCAATATTACTCTCTTGGCTGTTTAATTAAACTAAACAGGCATTGTGTGTTGCACATTGGTTTACTGCCAAGGGAAAGTAAATCTGTGTCATATTAGTATCGCACGCCAAATTATGTTTTTCCCTCATTAGAGGACATCTAGGACAGCTGACATTAGTATCACTGAAATGCTCTCGTATTACATTGGACTGTCGTTAGTGGAGTGTCCTCCTGGATGCTGCTCCACAGCCGCACGTGTATTTTTATCAAGCTTAGCGTACGTGACTAAAGCATACATGGCTATCTTACCTATATTTATGCATTGTACAATACTGGCTGGTGTGCACACACCACCACCTACTACTGGTTAGTGGCAGGACTACATAGCTGGGTGTCATGGTCCCTATACCAATAACCAATATTTTTTCCTTTGCTCCATTAAGGCACCCTCAGGGCAGGAAGCTCTGAATTTTATCCCTGCTGTCACCATGAAGTTCCTACCAGCCCATGTTGCACAGCATGGTGAAAAGTGTGAAGAGCTGGGTGGATTTGTTATAGTATAGTTATCAACATATATTCACAGCCATTTTTTATCTGCAGTTTACCATTAAGGTTAACCTATGTCTGTAGGGGCAATTCCAGTGCTGTGTTGCGCTGGGATGAGGAACACACATATGTTATAACAGTGTTCTGTATGAGTGGCTGGTGATATCCCATTTATATCAATGAGAGATGCACCTGAAGACTAAGGTAATTATTTTGGCCCTAGGTATTCATTGTAATTAAATTACTGGGTACTGTAAACATTTTGGTCCTAAATGCGAGACTCCAGCTGTGTGTAAGATTTTATTCAGGTCCATTTTATGGGCAGGAAAGCTTCTGGTAACACTGCATTTTCATCCAAGTCCCTGCATTTCAGGATCTCTGCTCCTGGCTCAGGAGTGTTGGGTGTGGCTATGTGTGAAACTCTATTCGATTCTAGTTGTTTTGGTGCCTGCAAATCCTAGAATTTAAGAGTAAAAATCCATATCAGGATGTGTCGCCTGAGAGTGACCCAAGGCAACTCCTTTCTAAGAGTCGGAGCACGGTGCTTCCGAAGGCCCCCAATGCCCGGAGACTTTGGCTTCCAACTCAGGTCTTTGCATGGCAGTGGACTGCATTGCCATTAGACGGTCAGGCTGACACCTGGGAAACAGGGGAATCAAGTTGGGTAGGGAAAGTGAAGCTTGCTAGCCATTTAGGGAGCACAGCAGGGAAGGGAAGGAACCGAATGAGAAGCACAAGGGGCTACAAACAGCAGAGAAAAGAAAGGTCAGAAAGGAGGGCACTCTTTGCCTTGTCTTTGCATTGGGTCATCTTTAATGTTCAGAGGATTAGTAGACTGGGATATTTCCACCCCAAAAGGGATCAGGATCAACTGACAATCCCACCGGAGCACATATTTTTGCAAGATTTCAACCCCAGTTTTGCAGCGCCAAAGAGGCACAGATAGTTTGCATAAACCAAAACAATATGTCCAGCCTTGCTTTCTGACTGTGCAGACACCACCACTCCTACGTGGTTTTAAGGATGTCACCCTTACTTTTAAGGCAGGCTTGTCCTTCCGAATGTTTTTGTGATCTGTCTCATGTTTGTTTGTTTGTCTTCTCAATAGAAAATTAGCCTGGAGTTCTATATTGACATCCATGCCCACTCCACCATGATGAATGGCTTCATGTACGGGAACATCTTTGAAGAAGAAGAAAGATTTCAGAGACAGGCTATTTTTCCTAAGCTACTCTGTCAGAACGCTGAAGATTTCTCCTTCGTAAGCAACGTTTCTCTTTTTGTTGTTGTTTTTTTTTCCTTTTTAAAAAAGATCAATGTGAGGCTTAATGGAACTCTGTGAATTTTGTTTTTAACGTAAAGCATGAAATATTTCAAATTTTAATGATGAGTAAAATGTGTCACCATTTTTCCTTTGGTAATTACCAGTGGGGGGATCACAACCCCATCTCTCCAAGTTGTACACTTGATTATACATTTTACAACTGTACACACACAAAATATTAACAGCCTACTTGTGGGGTTCTAAGATATTAGAGCAGGCTGAAAAACAGAATTTCAGTTCTAAAGGAAATTCCAAGATTTCAAACTTTGATTTTGTCCCAAATTGGGACAAAAAGTGAAAACTTGGAATTATTCACAAAATGAAATATTCTAAAATATTTTGTTTCAACCTTATTGAAACATTTCAATTTGATAAAGTCTAAATGTTTCATTTCAACTTTGGCAAGATAGGGGAGGTAATATCTTTTACTGGACCAACTCCTGTTAGTGGAAGGGACAAGCTTTTGAGCTTTCACAGCTTTCTCGGGTCTGCAGAAAGTAACCAGAATGTCTAACTTTATAATTTTGACTTTTATGTTATATAATAATAAAAAAGTTTCAACTGTTATATTCATAAAAGTAAACAATGATAAAGTAAAAAATGAAATGCTCTGTTAATTTCCTGTTGGAAATGTTGATCACACAGCTACATTTCTGGAAAAAAAATTGATTTAATGGAATCAGCTTTTTACAATAGAAAACCATTCAGTCAGAAAATTTTTGAGCAGCTCTGTAAGATATCAATCACCTTTTCAGCTAAATATATCTTACAAGTTGGAAGATAGTGTGCGTATATATAGATATAGTCACTGAAAAATAGTAGGGCACCTGGAATTGATTGGTAAGCTCCTTGGATATATTCCTGATCTTCGGAAAGATGGGCAATGTTTGCAGAGATAGTCAAATAGATTAGGGTAGGTTCTTAGCTGATGTAATTTGCTATATCTCTGTCGAAATGAGTGGAGCTATGACAACTGAAAGCAGTGGAGGATCTGGCCCAGTATGTTTGTGACTGTCCCCCAGTATGACTATCAGTTCATGAGCCGCTTTCCTCACATCTAAAAAAATGAGCTAGAATCCTACACCTAGGAGAAGATTCTAGAGGATGGAGGCTTCTCTTCCCAGCAGAAATCTGTTTTAGTTTGTCATATTCTGACTCCCTTCATTGTCCACAGTTGCATTTCCTCAGTCTCTGTTTTATCCCGCCCTCACCCCTCCACACATTCTGTTTCTAGCTCTGTGATACGAGTGAGTGTTTCTCGTGTATGACACAACAGCTGGCGTGTGTCACACATATTCCCAGTCTCCACAATGCCATCTCAGTTATCCAAAGTGCGAGACTGGGAGGGTAAAGGGACGCTGGAGGAGCTCCCCACCTTTGCCTTTATGAAAACAACAGATTCACAACATCAGACACTCAAGCAGCCAAGTCTGCAGACTGGAATCGAGGTGATCAGAAACAAGGCCATTTTTCTGATGGTGTAATGCCAGCCTAAAGTTGTCTCATCAAGGAGCAATACAGAAATTGTTTGTCTCTCATGGTCTCACATAATAGAGACTTGTATGTAATTGCTTAGCAATACAGAGCTGGCAAGAGAGAACTAGGGATAGAGATGGAGTTATGCCAAGGTTTTTCCAGCCAGATGTATGCCAGCAGAAGGACTAGGGAGACAAGTTTGTTAAGCCTTCCCAAACGTTGAGATACTCGGTTTATACGAGTGATTGGTGAACCTTCAACTCGGGAGAATCGGTATAGAAACGTTTGGATGCTTAGCCGACTCTTTGGAGGGCCTGATATAAGGACCTTCTTTCCTACCACTGCAACCCCCCCTCACACGCAACACTTCTACCTCTGTGAGGGCTCTCAGTGGGAATTGTGAAAGCCCTCCCTCGGCTGGCAGGTATTCTCAGAAGGAAGTCTCTACAGCCCGTACAGACCTTCCTGGGAGTGTGTCTGTGGCCCAGCCATCTCTCAAGATACATGTCCAGCAGCTTTGCTGCACATCAGGGGGCGGGACTCCATGATTTTCTCTGCTCTACCAGCAGAGAGCTTCAAAAGGGGTCCTGGCCTGCTTCAAGAATTTACATTCAGGTGTGTCTATACGGCTCTGTCTGTGTCTGACAGCTATATCTCCTTACCTCTCCCTGCCACTTTCCCATGGGTCGGTCTCTCTAGTGAACAGGCGTCCTCCCCACTGTCTTCAGGTTTATCAGGAGTGGCAGCTGGCCTGGAAGTGCTGCCCAGTAGCCTGTTCCAAGCACCGCTGCAGCCAGCCTTTAACCATCACCCTCTTGGTTGCTTTCCTAGTGTTGTTCTAATACGACACACTCAGGAGCTTCCAAGGCATGCTGTGCTTTGGGACTTTCCTGGACACACACTGTATCTCAGGTGCTCCTAGAGGAGAGGTCCCAGAGCTCAGAACAGCAGAGCCCAGTGCTCGATAAGAAGGGAACGGGGCTGAGATTATACGAATCGGTCTTGAACCACGCACAAAAAGCAGTTTTAGGTTCAAGGACTGGCAGAAAGTCTGGGCTGGTTTTTATTCTACAAGCACTCTGTGAATGCCAGGAGTGTGGGAAGCTTTGCGAACAGGGGACTGGGCATCAGCTTAGGGCTTGGGAGACCTGGGTTCAAGTCTTGACTCTGCCACAGGCTTCCTATGAGACCTTGTGCAAGTCACTTAGTCTCTCTGTGCCTCAATTCCCCACCTCTACAGTGGTGGTGGTGGGGAAGGTGGGGAGAAATAACACTCCTCTACCTCGCAGGGGTGGTAGGAAACTCTGTTTGTGCTGCTCCTTCTGTTAACAAGAGAAATGAGGTTTCCCTGTTTGTTCAAACTCTGGCTTAAAAAGGGATGTAGGAAATAGGTGCCAACAATTAAATAAACAAATGCTGCCTTCCTCCTCTGACTTGTAGGTTTGCGTTTGGTGGCAGTTGGAAAGCTAACACACAAGTTGGCTTCCAGCACACTGCAGTTCGTTCTGGGTGCTGCTGGCACACACTATGTTATGCAATGGCAGCGCCCCCAACCTATGTAGTTGCTATGTCACCTATTGCAGCGTAGAATTAGTATGCCGTGTGAGCTAATGTGTCATACAAGGGAACACAAAGAAAGGGGTCAATGGCAGGTCCTCAAACAATATCTGCACTGCTGTTCAATGTCCGGGGAGGGCTTTTCAGCCCACTGAGCTCCTATTTCCTTTGGAGGGTATACCCTGTCATCAATCCAAAGCATTAATCTCTGTGTAGAGAAGAATATGCATTTATTATGCATGTATCTAGCCTGGAATGGGGATGCTTGAGGATATGAAAGGAATGAGGGGATGCATCAGTGTGTATTTAAGGGAACCACTGGAAATTATCATTGGTTTCCCATTGAAATAGTCTCCAAGTTGTAGTATTTTCAGCTGCATCTGTAGGAGTTGTGCGAACAGTTAGAAATATCATTGACTTCGCTGCTAGGATCGCTGCATAAGAGATGTAAAAAGGCTCCTCAGTTTGAGAGTTTTGTGTGTTTGGAGGGGGGAAAAAAAAGAGGGTTGGAGATTAAAAATTGTGTATGTAAATACAATTCACTGAATGCTCCAAGAGGAGGGGGAAGTGCATTGTTAACGTTATCAGGCTGATGTTTGAAAGTGTGGGAATGGACCACTGTTTTTGCTAATTAATTTTCCAAAGCTTCAGGAGGTCTCATTTTACATTGTATGCCTTCGTAACCATTTGTTGGGATTATAGTACTTCAACAGCAGCACTTCAAGTGAAAGCTGGCGGCTGCGTCAAGTGTTGTCCTTAATTGACTAGCTCCATGTCTTCACACAGCACAGAGACAATGTTCCATTATGTTATCCATTGACAGTATCATTGCAAAGATTACTCTCCTTAAAGCGTCTGTCAACCTTGATTGATTTACCAGGGACAAAGAACTGAAAAGGTTTGAAGTGCGGGTACAATTTTTGCCACCATTTAGCATACATAATGGATCTCCTTTGATGTCAAAAGCTCATATTCTGTTAATAATACAGAGGGCTTTTGAATGCAGGCTGCTTGTATGGAGTTTCACACTAATAACCTATTTGCTGTGAAATGGGATTCACTTTGGAAAAGCAGTCATTTGTCTGGGTTTTACACATTCCCAATGAATCCTGATTCAATGGGATTTCTTTCAATGTTCTGCATGATTGCTTCTAAGCCCAGAGCAGACTACGAAAAGTAGGCAAATCTTAGCCTTACCTTCCAGCTGGGAATCTGGCAGCCATCACACAACGAGATGCAAACAAGCAGAGACAACAAGCCTATGATGATGTATTCAAAGTCCTTGTTTGGTTTTGTCTGACAATCTCCTATTAAGATACTGTAGAGCAGATTTCATGCATGGCTGCTTTCTTCACCTATCATTGCCAATAGGCCTTTTTACTTAAATGACAGCACACAAGGGAGAGTGGTCTAGTGAGTAGAACAGGGGAGGAGAGATGGTGTTTGGCTCTGCTACTGACTCGTTTGCATGACCTCAGGCAAGGCATCTATCTTCACCCTGCCCTACCTGCTAAGTGGGAGATAAAAAAGACTTGCCTCATTGGAGTTCTGAGGATTAATTTGTCTGTGCAATAAATAATGTGTAAAGTTCTTTATTTTTGCACCACTCTGGAATCTAAGGCAATTTTAAAGGTATCACTAGATATTTAAATTCCCAAATATGGCTGCCTTGAAACTTGGGGAGGTCTTCCATATTTTAAACAACTGCCAAAAAGAGCCACTGCCAGGAAGAAATGAAAAGCCAGCTACTATTTCTGTAGGTCTCACCAAAACGCAATATCCTGTGCTCCCCTTAGCGGCTGTGCAACAAGGGCTAGCCAGAGATCCTACTTCCTACATCTGCATCACCTTGATGCTAGTGCATGAATAAGGAAACAGGCGCGCAAAGAATAGCTATGAAGTTTTGCTCCCTGACAAATATGTAAGAGAGAGATTTTCTTGGGCTACCATATGGGAAATAAGGACAGAATTGGTAGGAAAAACTTTTATATTTTCAAGCTTCTAGAAAGATATTTTTAAACAACAGAGTAAATATATTATCTTCTAAAGCTACAATAAAAAGAGTTGACAGACTCTTTTGAAAAGGCTGACTAATCAGGTTTTATGAGCAGCTGTTGACACCATCTCTGAGCGCATTACACATTATCCATAGATAGGAATTGTTGCATTATTTGGAGTGTTGTTCTTAGTTTGACATTTTTCATTCTGGAGAGTGGATTAGTCATAATGACCCACATACAACCACTTGAGCATTTCAAGAACACATTAGCCTTAGGGATGGCTAATTTTGACCTTTGTGACAATATTAAAGGAGACTCTCTGTTGTCTCTGGTTCAGTTAAAAGTAACAACTTGAGCCATTCTGTGATGGTTTTATCATCTCCCGTGGATTGCTTTTCTAGCTGTTAAATGAAAATGATTTTGGCCAAAGATCAGTGTCTGATCTTTGCTTTTTCTCCACTATTCAGGTAACAACATAGTGAATTGGTGACACCCCCGACCCTATTTATTTCTTTGAAATCTCTCCCAACCTTTTCTCACCTTGTTCTTCAGAGCAGAATGGCTGTATTATTGCTACTATTTCTCATTGTTTTTATAGTGGCTGTTAGGGGGGCCCCTTCTGCTCTGCGCTGCACAAACACAGTGAAAGACTGTCCTGTGAAGAAGACTTTATGATCTAAATGGAAAAGGTGGACAAAGAGTGGGAAGGGAGACAGCAGTGGAAGTGACTTGCTCAAGGTCACGCAGCAGATCAGCGGATAGAGCCCATCTCTCCTGCAATCGAGTCCAGTGCCCAAGCCACTAGACCTTACAGTCCTCCCCAGAGGCTGAGCGTGCTGTGCATTTACATGGTGTTTCCAGATATTTAGCACATAATCAACCCCGAATCAGCCTAGGCAGTCGTCTTTTGGTCAAGTCGATCTGCCCGCTGGTGGGGCCTGCTTAGCAATAATCTGAACTAATGCAGTGCTTTGTAACTTTGAGCCCTGTGTAAATGAGACGATGCTACCCCCTGAGACAGGGAAGGAAACTGTGGGACAGAGAGGGTGAGGCCAACATTTTAGAATTTGGATGCCTGGGGTTAGGCACCTTGTGATGGGGCGAACTAGCCATTTGCTGACAGAGATCCCGCTGCTTTGGTGTACTCTCCCCGAAGGGGGGGCTCTCTAAGAAAAGAAGGGCAGCAAGCATGACTTCCTGGGTCTTGATCCCAGGCCTGGGAGTGTCCTGCTCGCTGCTATATCCTGGGCTCCACCCAGTGGCTACTGAAACCAGAAGGGCTGAGAAGTTACTAGGGGCTATAGCCCCAGCCCAGGCCCCACCCATGGAAGCTCTGATTGGAGGATCACGGCTCCACCGATTGGCCCAATTACGCTATTTAAACTAGGAGGAGGTTGAACAGGATGTTTGTCAGAGCAACAAGGTGGCTTCCTGTTGTGACTACATTGGACCCTAGTTGTGCCTACTTTCAACACCCAGCCCTGTTCCTGGCTCCTGCCCCTGCTCCCACCGTGCTCCTGTTTTGTGGTTGATCCTTGCCTCTCCTCTTGCCCTTATGCTCACCTCCAATCCTCAGTGACCAGTCTTGGCTCCAACTTCTTACCTTGACTACAGCTTAACCCTTGGCTCTGGCAATTTAGCATGTGATCTCGGCTCTGACCCTCAGCTTTGATACTTGGTTCTGACACGGCCTTGACCCCTGGCTCTGGTAACTGGCAGTTGACTCTGGTACCGACCCTTGGCATTGTTCCCAAAGCTGGATGCCTGCTAGCCCACTAGACCTGACTCCTGCTCTGACCATTAAGCCAGACTGTCTACATCATGGTCCTTAACAGCACATTTTGGAACTCAGGTGTTGCCTGGGAAGGCCTCCTAGAGTCATGTACTGGAAAGCAGCTAGACTTGGTCCTCCAGTGGCTAGAAGGGCTGGGAGCAGATGACTGCCAATCAGGGCCCAGTAGGCCAGTTAAAAAGGGCAGGTTGTATCTACCAAAGAGCAGTATCTGGGTGAAGCATGGGGAGAGAGGAAGGATCTTCCCTCTACCATAGTCCAAGAAGCCAGGCCTGGTCAGGGCCCATTGCTGACCACACTTTGCGTTTAGGTCACGGAGAGACTTCTTGATTCACTCTGTGTGGGCCAACCTGAGTTAGACACAGGTCGGCATATTGAAAAGCAAGTGAGTGCACTTCAAGAGACACAACCCTGGCTCAGGCAAGTCGGTGACTCGCTTAAATTAGTGAGGTGAATCTGAGCCTCTGCATTTCCCATTTTCTTCACTGCTTCTCCTGTCTTCATTCACCCGTTCTATCTGAGTTTCTCCTCCCTACAGTGTGGTGCCTTGCCCCTCAGCTGTTTCCTGGTACTGGTAATTCAAACTTTTTCTCCCTTCTCTCTCTCCATCGATCTGCCCTTCTTTACAGCTTTCCTGGATCTGCGCCTTTCAGCAAGCCTCCTCACGTGGTCTAGGGACTGCTGCTTCAGCCTGCCACTGCCATTACTTGCTGGAGACCCTGTTCTGTAATCTCGTGATCCAGAGCACTAATCTTAAAAATCACACAATGCATTTTGGGGCATCACTGAGGGAAGTGCTGTGTACCAGTGCAGGGGCTCATCCCAGAGATATGTGGTGGACCAAACAAAGGACTGGAACGATATCTGGTTTGGAGTTGGGTTTGGGTCGTTTGCACTGCAAATGGGATTATGGGGAGAGTACAGGTATGTGGGTTGCCCAGTGCAGGGATGTATCCCTTCTATATATTTTTCAGTCATTCAGACAAAACTCCCTTGTCACGGGGATACCAATGACTGCCACGTTCAGGCAGGTTTTGTCAACATCATGCAAGATAAACAGATCTCCCCAGAAATCTCTTAAAACCAGAACACAACAGAAATGATTCTGCCACGCTCTTTGTTGTCTTAGACCAGTGGCATTTCCAGGAAGACAAATATAACCATTATTTGTTTGTTTCCCCTCTGGGATACATTTTTGTTCACTGCTCCTTGGACATGCCGCTCTGTACTTTGTTGGGGGGGAGGATGTGTTTGTGGCGACACAGGCAACAGTCTGTAAACTGTCTCTTCTTTCTGAGTGTGTACGTTTTGGTCTCCCGGGGATATTGCCTTGGCCAAATGAAACTGATCTGTCACATGATGATGAACCAGTTCATCCCTTTGTTACCCAGAGGGTTATCTTTGAATTAATCTTTTCCACAAAGGGGAGGGGGGAATGCCCACAAGCCATGCAGTTGTTTATTTTTCTTCCTGCTACTTTTTACCATTTTGCTTGTACATACATTATTTTAAAAACCCCAAGGGAGGAAACCCTGTATATCTGTGTATGAAACATCTTTCCCTACCAACTGTTACCCTAAAACTGTTAGCACTGCGTCTGGTAAAGTCCCATTTGCACAGACATTCGCCATTACTTTAACCAACCATCTGGGGCCAGACTGTGACCTGGCAAGTGCAGCATCACAGGTCTGTAAGGTGTGGATGGACAGCACCTAGCGCAATGGAGCCCTGGATGCAACCACAGTACAGATAATTAATAGGAAGGAGCTGGCTACCTGCACCAGGGGAGGGGAAGTAGGCTCCACAGAGTTACTACTTCCCCCTCTCTTTCCTGGCCCAGAGCGGGTGGGAAACGAGGGCAGCTTTGGCTCCCTCTGCACCGCCAACCTGCCGGATACTATAGTTGTGCCAGTGCTTTGGGCAGCATGTTTTGCAGCAGGTACTGACCTAGCACGGTTTACTCCCTCCCTGGTGCAGGGGGGAACCCAGATCTTGAAATACAGAGTCATGGTCCCCCCAGTGCTCCTGCCCCAGAGCAGGTTGTGATGTCAGCATCCAGAGCTTGTCATTAATTGTGGGATTGCCGTTTAATGAGGTCCGTATCCATTTTTCAACTGGTTATTGCAGCTAGGCTGCTGCTTCTGTCTCAGTTGTGCCTTCTTGTCTGTCTGTTGCTCTGTCAGGCTCCTAGAATGGTGTCGCTTGCGCCAAAGCCCTGCCAGGACGCCCTCCTTGCCCCCTCTAGTGCGCGATACACTATTGGAACCTGTACTAGCATCACAGGCTGTTGCTACAGGATATTCTCATGCATCATTTTCCATCGACTAACAGAGCTGCAGACGCTCCCCCCAGATGCTCTCTGAAGAGTATTGCTCCTCGACCCGAAAGAATGCAAGGAAATGCCAACTTTGGCAGCTTCTGCAGCATGCACCGCAGCATGCGTGTTGTGAAGCAGAGGTCGTCTCTTCAAAGAGCAGCTCTTTTCCCCCGTTTATAGAACATGTGTATGTAACCCGTACCTGTCGCCTGGTGGGCGGGGCCTCTACCGCGGGCTGGGCTCAGCCCCAGCTGTGTCTACTTTTCTGCCTTCCCAGTGATGGGTTTGGTGTGGGCCAACGGGTGGCTCAGGTGACCAGACAGCACAGGATGGTAGCCAGGGATGCTGCTGCTCATAAAAAGGAACCTGCTCTGTTGAGAGAGAGACAGAGAGGTGCGAGATCTGTAAAGAGCATCTTGCAGGGGACTCGGAGTCAGACAGGACCAGAGAAGGGGCTTCCCACTCCAATTAGAGGGACCCTGGCTGAAGCTGCCTGCACTCGGGGGCAGAAAGAAAAGAGGGAATTAGGAGGCTGCGAGGACGGGTTTCGCTAGAAGGCAGGAATCTGTCACCGATAACGTAGGGGTGGGGAAGGGAGTTGATGCTTACATTGGTTTTGGTAGCCAGGCTGGGACTTCCAGCAAGTGTGGGAGGGAGTCTCCTTTGCATTGCTTTGCATCAGGACGCGACAGTGGACTGCTAAGCCCAGGAGGGTTGCAGTGGACGGCCGAGATCTGTGAGGCTGCCCGTGATCGACCAAGAGAAGACCCAGCTTGAGGTTGCTTTGCACACCTGTTTTGTTTTGTTGAGTTGTGTTTTTGAAAACCCCAAGAGTGTGGAAATGGAGGCACTGACAGGGTCTGGTGCCAGATGAGGTGAGACTGTGACAGCAGTTTACAGAACATAGATGGTCACTGATGGAATTTTGTCAAACTGGAAAGAATTAGAAATAGTGGATGCCCTGCAAACATTTACTGTCTGGTTTTGTACTGACCATGTTCCACCACCAGCTGCCTCTTGCACTGCTGTACCATGCCCAGTGTATTATATATTGTGTACACTTAACCTAGGGTTGTCATGGATTTGCCATCGCTGACCAATTTTAAATCACGATTGGATTTTTCCCCAAAAAAGATCTGTTCTAGGAATTCTTTCGGGAAAGTTCTGTGGTCCGTGCTGTGCCGGAGGCCAGACTAGATGATCATAATGGTCCCTTCTGGCCTTGGAATTGATCGATCTTTGAATCCGCCCTCTATTTGCAAACATTTTTCATATTTGCAAATATGCTTTCTTTTGCCTTCCAGTTGCATTCACTTCCACTGAGGACAACATTCATTCTTTCAGCACTACCCCCACCAGAGGGCGAGGTCTGGCTTCTGAATGTAGCCCCTTCTAGTATGTCAGAAAAGTCTACAGATCCTCAGTTGGTGTAAATAAGGGTAGCTCCCTGGAAGCTTAAGAGCTGAGGAACTGGCTCATGGTGTATAGCCAAGGGAGAGTGTGGATTCCTCTTTGATTACAAAACATGGATATAAAACAGTGGAAAACGTCACCGATCCTGCAACATACTGGGCAGGGAGGAAGAGAGATGGCCCTGCTTAGCTCTTGCAGGTACCCAGCTAATACCTTGAAGTATGGAATTTGATTGCCCTTCTAGCCCCAGAGATTATGGAGTCAGAACTTACTTGGTAGTTTGCCGATGATGCATGAGACAGGAGCGCATAACAGCTCCTTCCTTCACAGCCTTGGGCTGCTGACCACACAAAACAATCTGGGTTTTGTCAGCAGATTTAAGCAGGCATGACACAGAAGACACTTAAGAGGGGAATGGGTCCCATATCCCCTTGATGCATGTGTGTACTTCCCACTAATGCTACTAAAAGTCGTGCTGGCATATAAAGGGGATAATGGACCCCCTTAGGGAGAACGTATGTGTGCGCAGTCACAAAGTGCTTTTCTTTTTCGGAGTGGAATCACACTTTCAATCCTTAGAGAGTGGCACAGTGTGGACTGTATTTATGCCGGTCCCGCAATGTGATTGCAATGCTGTATTGCCGGGTACTTCATGTTGAATAGTAGGAAGCAAAAAAAATGAGGCATCTCGGTAGAACCTGATAAAGCTTCTGGATCTTTGGTTCTGAGTGTCGGATTCAGGCCCATGTCAATCTTATCCTTAGGGATGGCCAAACTGGTTCAGATCAAAGCAGAAACTTCCTGTGAACAGTCTCTCTGACTGTGAATGGTCAGGCTTGAAATAGGCCTGACAGTGTTCCCTCGTTATCGTCTTGTTGCCCACCTCGGCACTTCCTGCTTCCAGCCAGTAGCCGATGTCCCCCAAATAGCGTGAGACATGTTGTCTTCCCACCTGTTGTCAGGAAGAACCAACATCTTGTGAGAGGGCCCATTCTTATAGGAGCTCCAGCCTGGTTCTGCTGACCCATGGGGGGTTTAGAAAAGTGCCAGACTATGGCATGCTTATTTGAATTGCACCTGATCTTTTGACCTTTCTGAGCTTCAGCAATTGTTAGCTATTCTAAGCGATTAAATACAGCTCCCTCTCTGCATCGGAAATGTGCCGAGACTGTGCGGAGTGAGACATGCAGATGAGTCTCTGAGTAATTGGAGTTCCGTTCACAGGTTATCACATCTCTACTTCCAGCATCCTTCCTTTTTTTTTTTACTTGCCACCTCCTTCAAATCAGTCTCCCGCTTCTGCTGCTATAAGCCTTCGCTTTCAGCAATCTTAGCTATGTTTCAGAGGCTGGCTACATTTAGCTATAAAGAAATAAAGCAAAAAAACTGTCTCCTGTATTCCATGGTTTCCACATCTCCAGATCCTTTTGACACAGAGTTGCTAGGTTATCATGGGAAACACTAAAACATATGTTTTCCAGTCTATTAAGAGAGTTAATGGAGCTGGTGTGAAGAGAGTTAAGTTGGTCTAGAAGTACGAAGCTTCTTCGATTGCCTTCAGAAAAGTAAGGAGATAATAATTTTGCTGGTGAGATAGTTGCTTGATGGGCTACCAACTGCGAGACTGGCAGGGTCACAGCACTGGCTGTTGGGCACACCATGGGAGTAATTAGTTCAATCCATAAAATGAAAGAGAGCTGCCAGTTGCCCCCCTCTTAGAATACACTTGCTGGAAAGATAGCAAAAGGGTAACCATTTGTAATACCACTATTTACAATCTTCCATGGCAAAGATTTCAAAGCTGATGCATTTCTGAGCTCCCTATCTAACTTCCCCAGACTTCAATGAAGAGATCTAGAAGGGGAAATGAGTTACTGATGATGGGGCAAAACTCTTCACTGAGATAGATCTGACACATGCTGGGATTCAGTCCCCCTCCCAGTGGCAGCTCTATTCTTCCTTGGCGACAACTGTGTCATTCTTTTTATTTTAGTCTGCCAACAGCTACCTTTTTTATTTTTTCACTGTGCTGAGCGTTCTGGGGCCAAGAGCAGGGGGTTCAGAGAGCTAAACCCAATTTAAGAAATCTAAGTATTCTTTTCCCAGAGTTCCTCTATTGAGAGCATTAATGGATCACCTCAGAGATGTTCAAATTTTGTAACGCACTTGACCCTTGCTGGTGATGATGCGTAAAGAACACGAGACAAATTTGAATGCATAATCCCAGTTTATCCCAGTAGGTATTGCTCAACGGCTGAGCAAGCAAACCATGAACCTGCAAGGGGATTTTTACCCCACAGGAGACATTGTAAAATATAACTTTGTTTGCAAAAGAAACATGGGATGGTATAAACTGGCACAGCTTTGATAATTCCCTGTAATACCGAACCATAACAGAGAGCATTAAGGGCAGCAGTTGATCTTTAACTCTGAATTCCTCTGTTTTTGTGGGTCTTATCAGGACAAATGGTCACAAAAGGTTCTCTGTGTGTGTTGCCAATGTCACATGTGTAATCTCTGCACAACTTCATCTACATGTGCTGATGACCGAATTTACCGTCGTAATCCCATTTGTATTCAAATGAGTTTTTTTATATGGAAATGATCTTTTTTGCATGCATGCCTGATAATTCGCAGAATTTGGGTGTGGATATTGCAAAATGGATTGAAGCCAGTTGGGAACGTGGTCTTTCAGGTTACATTGACAAAAGTTTTTGTGGGGGCATTTACTATCCTCCATATAACCCTCTCTATATGTGCACACATGCTGTGGAATATTATGCAGTAAGAAGTGGATTCCACGTGTCCTGTATGTCACACGTATCAAAATCAAATTGTGGGTGAAAATGGAAATTACATTTTCACTATCCCTGCTATATTCAAAGCTGATCTTTCAGGCCCTATCCACTTTGCATTCAGGACTGCACATTCCCAGGACCAGGGCCTCAGAGAGTCACAGTTTGGTCCTTGCTTCTCCCTTGATTCATGGGGGAAGTAAGCTGTGCCAGCCCTTTACCTGCACAACTTGCTTCCCCCTCCATGCTTCCTCAGCTGTCATGGCCAGCCACTGGGGGAACAGACCCGAGGTTCCACCCACTTCTGGCCCACCTGTGCAGGAAGTGGAGTAGCAACCTAGCAGCTGCTTCCCTCACCTGGGATCTTAGGAAGCGGGTAGCCCATCCAGGGGAATAAAATGCTCTGTTTTTCTGTATTCTGGCTTCCCACCTGCTTCACTATTTTAACAGCCTGGATCCTTTTTTGGCTTCTCCTAGCCCTCTGGATAGATATTTGCTCAAGAAGTTCTTCTATTACAGGGACTGTTTGGGAGGCAGGAAGCTTAGTGGCTCTGTGAGCTTTCATGTATCTATGTATGTTAATAATAAATCCCTGTTGATTTTATACAAATCTCCCCATTTGAGAACTTCAAAGTCCCTTATGTGTTTCCTTTTCCTGGTTCTGTCCTTTTTTGTTGCTGTTGACATTCTTACGTGGTTCAGACTTGGAGAAATAAGTATTTGTTTAGCTATTTTCCTGCTATGCGCGCTCACTGCATTTGCTTAATGATGACTTAGCTTTGCAAGGGCTTCAGGGTAATAGAGTCTCCCAAGGAAATGAGACTAGTTCACCACTGAGCTCACCTGCGCCTCCATCCCACCCTAGCCCACGAAAAATATGTTTGATCTCCTGATTGAATCCATGTGCAATTAAATGTCCCTTTGTCTGACATGTCCAGATTAACCACACTGTAGAGTGTTCATTTCAGCAGGTCAGTGCCTTCTGTATCTTTTCTTTGGGGGCCCAGCCAAACGCCCTGTATTTTTACACTGTCCTTCTACTTGTCCTGAGTTGAGCAGCGAGGACTCTGCTGTTCAAGTCTGAGGGCTTCACTGCTGTGTACAGGGTTTCTTTGTTCTAGTTTGTCTAAAAATGTACACCTTCTCAGACCTTTTTATTCTGTCCAAATCACCCTGGTGCAGGACTCCCTTCCTGCCCCCCCACTAAAAAAAAAGTTGTAAAACAGGCCACATTATGTGGAGTTGCTCACTTTAAATCCTGCACACAGTCAAATCATGCAATCCTGCTTTTTGCTCAGGGCATCTAAGCAGTCTACCTATGTTACCTTACATCCCCATTTTTAAAAACGTTGGTCTTAAATTAAGATCCTTAGTCCATGGCTGGCCTGATTTTCCAAATGAGGTAAGGGGTACTTTCCCAGAAGTACAGCTCATCAAAATATGGAAAAACAATGTCATTAAAATATTGACATTTCTCAGTCACTTCCATTTTGCTGGGTTTGAAATGGAACAACGTTTACCCTCTTTTATACAATTTCCTTCCCAAACCATGCACATTCATGCCCATGATCTCTGCTGATCAGTTCTTTTGTCTTTCTCCCATACAGTCTAGTACGTCCTTCAACCGTGATGCTGTGAAGGCAGGGACAGGACGACGCTTCCTCGGTGGGTTACTGGACCATACTTCTTATTGTTATACACTGGAAGTCTCATTCTACAGCTATGTCCTTGGAGGAACTACTTCTACTGTCCCGTATACAGAAGAAGCATGTATCCTTTACAAATCAATCCTTCCTTTTGAGTGCACCTGTACCAGACATCTAAGGTAAACCCTTTCCTTCCCTACAGTTAATAGTTTGCTGAGTTGGGAATACGTTACTGGAAATATGTGTGTGTTCCTAATGCATTAGTATCCTTAATACTGATGCTCCACACTATAGAAATACAAGAAGGGAAAGGCCTCTCAGATCAAATAGTCACTTCCACTGCCAGTACAAGATTGTTCCCCTCACTATGTACCTTCCATTTCTTTATTTGTTTACTCCTTATTTTGTGTCAGCCCTTTGCTTGTATGATTGTCTTAATACTCATAGCAATAGACACATTTAGCAATGAGTCATAGGTTCGTCTATGCCCGATGGAGGCATCTTACCTGTCCCCCGTTTATAGCAAAAAGACCATAAAAACTCCAGTAGATCCCAGTGTTGCCTGTGGACTGGATCTTTACTAGAAGTGGTCAAAAATGGGGACAAAAATTTCATTAAACATTTTGAAATTGTTTCAGTTTTGCGAGGTTTGAAATGGAAGAATTTTTCATTCTTGGAAAATAATTTGCAAACTACAATTTTGAAAACTTGAAGTTTTCCATTTTCATTTTCTTTCTTGCTTTCTTTCTCACTACTTGCAATAAAATGAATAATGCGCAGCATTCAAGCTTGAGCAGGTGTTTTGGGTTTTTTTTCCCCACACTTTTTCATTTGTCCCTTTGCTACTTTGTTTCTTTTCAAACATCTTCATTTTTGGAACAGTTGCAGAGTTTAGTTTTTTCCTGTTGTCTCTTTGAAACTTTTCCAAAGTTGAAGAAATGTTCCCAGTGTAGAATGTTGAAAGGAAAAGTGAAAAAAACCATTAAACTCTAGACATCCGGTCTGATGCATTCAGTGGCAAAAAGGAAGAAAAGTTACAAAGCGAAAAAAACAAAAACCCAAATTTAAATTTCTAAATTATGGTTTCAATGAAAAACCAAAACATTGAAAAACATAAACAAAACAAAAGCTTTTAGCCTTTTTTCAGCTTAAACAATTAACAAAATATTTTTTTCATTAAGAAAGAAAATGTGGATAAAAAATTTCAACCAGCTCTAGCTCCACTGCATTTTAGAGCCCAGATGCTCCAAAATTTCATTCAGCTCTATTTCAACATAAACTGATTATCTACTGGTACTGGTGAACAATTCACTATAGAGCTGTGGGAGGACAATAAAATTACATATAAAAGAACTGATCATCATCTGGGGAAAAAAAATTTTTTTGCCCAAGGCACTTTTGTAAATTTTGTGGATAAGAAAATAATTTTTCACTGGTGAAAGTGAAAAGTGGATGGTCAGAAGTGCCTGGATCTGTGCAACTGATGCAGCAAATTGATTTTTATCTTTGACCTTCACCCCTTCCTTTCCCATTACAGTAAACAACTTCCAAGGAATAGTTCCCTATTCCCCAACCCAACTACAGAGCTGAGCAGTCTAGCATAACACTTAAGAAATGCAGCCATTTGGCGCTGAAGAGAGGAATTGTCACACAGTTAGATTCTGTTTTAATAACTTGTCTTATTATCTCAGCTCTCTGGCCTTTTAGGAACATGTGTGTTAGCGTCACCTTTAATTTCCCTCCTCACTCAATGTGGTGACAGCTGCTTATTTACCCTCCCTTTAAAAGTCCTATTTATCAAGAACAATCTTAGTAGAGAGAGAGAGAGGCAGCCAGTCCCTACACAAATGAGATCCAGCTTCTCTTCAATATGCATTCCCATGGTGATTTACATGTCACGCTTGCTCAGTTTGCTATTCAAAGCAGCCCTTTATTTTATTTCCAATTTTTGGACTCTTTTTATCTCTGCGGCATCAACTTGTCTTATGCAGATGGAGCTGTATTGCTCTTGCTTCATACATCATTGCCACCAGCAGCCGGAGAGCGGAAAACAAGTTCCAGATCACAATGATTATTGCTGGTGATGATGTATGGAAATCTTAGGCTGCAGATTGATTTTCATAAACTCGGGTCGACCCGGCTCAGCGAAAAGTAGCACAGGCTTGTTTTGACTCGCTAACTGCAAGAGTATGAGCTAGAGACCAATAGGGTTGGGAGAGAGTGTGGCGAGGGCAGAGGACTTAGGTTCAGTGCCTACCAAATGAGTCTGCTTTTTTCTTTCCACCTGAGGGACTCTTTAAAGGCTGCCATCTGTGATTGTTCTTCCTAGTCAGCTCCATATCCCAATTAGAGGAGGAAATGGAACTGTTTAAGGGCATCTGTGGAGTGATGTCTGCTAATTTAAAAGTGGTTGTGCTTAACAGAAGGCCGGGCTCCTCTGCTTGTCAACACACAAGCCCTGTCTTTGAGGGAGCATTTCTCCTTGTCACCAAAATGCTCGTCACCAAATATAAAATAATGGAGCATCCAGATTGGGCCAAAACGGCTCTTTCATGCTGCTTGCAAATAAATTATTAATGAAAGATGTTTGGGGCTTTGTAATGACTCTGAACCATAGACACAGTCAGTCACTTCACCTCCGAGGAGATGAGTCTTTTTGTTGACTATTCAGTTGCATACAAGGAAAATGTCAAGCAAACAGACTAGGAAAATGTAACAAGTCCAAATACTTGGAGCTAAGTTCAAGTGCTCAGCAAATCTGAAAGGAACATTATTATGTGATACAGTAACTGCCTTTAAAGCCTGGTCTCTTGGGGCCCAATCCAGCCCCCATTGAACCAGTGGTGTATTTTTTACTGAATGCGGGTAGGATCGGGGTCTTATTTGGTAGCAATATGCTGTGGCTAGAATTGTGGAAAGCTTACAGTTTTGTCTTGACGAACACTTGGCTGAAGCTGTGCCTATGATCCATAGAATCTGTGCCATGAGTAGAGACTGCAATGGGTTGGTCCCTGTTTCAATTTTCATAGCTGGCCCCATATGAACTCAGGGATTTTGTCCTGCAAGCATTAATAATAATAATACAATTTCCTGGGGCCAGGTTGCTGAGGATCTCCAAATGCTCCATTAACATGAATTAGGCTTCATGATAGCCCTATAGCTGAGTACAATTAAATCCATTTTACATATGGGTAGACTGAGCAAACTGAATTTAATCTTTTCCTTTCATGCACTTGGCACAAAATGCTATACATTGGCTACGCTATTGCAACTTCAATATGTATGATAAATATGTTCACTGTAGTGATGCTGTAATGCATATCTACTTATCACACCAGTCTGTTATTGGATGAAGAGATATTATGTCGGTCATTTGTTTCTTTACAGCAGTGTCGGGGCGTTGTCGTCGACTCTATGGTCTATTTGAACTTCTGTCTGGCTGTACTAAACAAACGTTTACATTTTGCTGCTTACATTGTCATGTACTTTGCTCAAACATCTGTGTTTACCAGGACATTTTCATAATTATCTAGATAGATGGGCTGCTCTGAGAGATGTGTGAACTTCGAACCTAACTGATGTTACTTAAATTCTAATATAATTTAGCATGGGCCATATCCTGGGGTTGTTTTCCTTGCCTTGTTTTGCTTTAACAACAAGATTCTTGTAGCACTTTAAAGACTAACAAAGTTAATTTTTGCAGGTATGAGCTTTCGTGGGCTTTAACCCACTTCGGCAGGTGCAGGGAATGGAAATCAGATAGGTGGTATATATATATATACAGTCAAGGGGAAGGTACAACAATGAGGGGGGTAGGTAATAGCAAAGTCCATACAATTAGAGTAGCTGAGGCTTATTCACAACCATTGATTAGAAGGTGAGAATGTGTAATTTGAGAATTGTTCTGCTTTTCTGCTGCTGCTTTAAAAATACAAAAACAAATACTTTTTTTTTTAAAGTTCATATAATATTAAAAGTCACATTCTCTGCTCAGTTAAACACAGTTAAAATACACTACTATGCTCCCACTAAATAAATATCACCTTTACTAGGCACTTATAAGGTCACTTCTGATTTACACTGGTGAAACCAAGGGTAGAATTTGGCCCGGAGGTCGCACAGTTGAAATAAAAAGGAAATACAAGATTGAAGGCTCTTAACTCAGCCCCATTAAATGTGCTATATGTTTTGGGGTGTACATTTTAGAACATCAACAATAACATTCTGAGACTTAAAATCTTGGTTTGTTATAACCATAAGAATAAATATTACAGGTGTGCACTGTGCCTGAATTAACATTGCAGCAGAAATGTTAACTTTTGCTGACACCATGGCACCAACATGGTGTCCTGCATTTACTTTTGTATATTAGTTATTTTCTTCCTTAGAAATACACGTTTGGCTCATAGGGTCTGCCTCTAACTGATATACAGCTGGGTTATGAGAAACACCAGGGCTATGTTCTCTGCTCAGCTCAGCTCAGCTCTGCAGCGTATCCTATGATAACATTCACTGTAGATAACAGTGAAAGGATTCTGCTTGGAAGGCATAATAAGAGGATTGTAGGCTTGTGGGTTTACTGCCTGGAAATAAGTGGACAGAGAAAACCTTGTTTAAAACCCCTCTGACACACGCACATGTGTGGTAGCAGTTGATTAAAAAAGCAGCATGGCAAGGGTCTGCTCGGCACTAGGTAAAAATGCTTTAAAATGAACTGATATACTTCCATTAAACAAATACCACATTTTACTAGGCATTTGTAGGCCTTATGACTTTGCTCAAAGGCCTGTAAACGGCTTTTTATGTGCTCACCAAAGGATGAGAAGATGAGCAGTTAGATAGCGTGTCCCTCATGTTACTGGGTCATGGGGAATAACAAATCCCTGTGTGTTTGCTCTCTGCTGACTACCTCTGGAGGCGCTCGCAGAGCTTCTGGCCAATTTAGGGATGCCGTATGACCTGGCTTGGATCCAGCACACATGAGAACGTTGACCTGTGAGTGATTAGCAAGGGAGTACTGCCGCGTTCTCTGCCTCTTGTTGAGCAATATTCAAACCCATTGGGTTCCTCTTTTGAAGCTCTAAAATGGATCTCTGACTGTAAAGTAGGCAGCTTGGAGGGGAGCACTCACAAAGAATAAAAGGAGAGCACAAATGGGATAGTCTCTTAATAGCTAAGGGCCCTATCCTGAAACGGGACTATTTCCTTAAGCAAGGATTTGCAGGATCGGGCTCGATGAGAGTCTTGTCATAATCAAAGATGCCTGGCATCCTTAGTCATGGGAATCATCATTTTATGGCAGCATCAGGGCCCTCTATTGTGTATCACCCTGGTTATGACACTTCTTATTTTACATCTTTACAGTTACTTCTCTTCAGTAGGAGCTGGGCATGCTCAATTCCTCACAATCAATCCCAAATGCTGTGGTTATGGGAATTTCTTCTATGTGGACCAGTGGAGAAGGGCACAGGCTTAGAATTCAGAAGACCTGAGTTTGAATCCTGATACTGACCTGCTGTGTGATTTTGAGTAAATCACTTCATCTTTCTTCCTCGTCTGTAAAATGAGATTAATTATACTTACCTTCCTTTGAAAAATGCTTGGAGATCCCTAGGTGAAAAGCACTGTACAAGACCTAGGTTTTATTAATATTATTCCTAGTAAAGTCTTTGCACTGTAGTATACAATTAAGGAGTGAAATCTATGCTTTATAACATCATAGCTCAAAAGATTTACAAAGAAATGTGGCTTAATATTTTCCATGTCATTAGGTGTGTTGGGAGAGAGACTCTAAAATGTACACCCTTTAAAAATAAGTTAAGAATAATTGTACTTTTCAGCTTTCCCAGATGATTTTGAACGTGCAAGATGTATTCACACCATAGAAATCTGTGTGTGCATTTGTGTCTATGCATGCAAAATGAAAATTTAGATGAACCACTGTCATTCCATTTAGACATCTGAAACTCATGATAAAGGAAATTTAGACTGACTGGAAATTGTTCCCATACAGCTGCGATTACTTAGCTCACCCCTATTTAATAGCTAAAAATTAGTGGAAGGAGTAACCATAGAGGGCTCAGAAGAGAAGATCCCGCAGGGAGAAACTGAGCCACCAGAAAGCAGTATGGTCATTAGTGCTTGAGGAAGCGTGAGTGTGCATACAGATTCCTCAGGATCCCAGTTAATGGCTTGGCGGAACCATCCTCCACCTGTAGCAGGAAAATAACACGGATAACTGTTCAGACAAGAGAAACTCTAGCTATAAACTTACAGTATATAACCCACCATGAACTGAGGGCACACGTCTTAACACAGGACAGAGAGAGATTTCTGAGGTACACTAATTGTCCCCTAGGATGGGAAGCACCGGTCTTTTGGTGCCCCTAAAGGGGATCTTGGCAATCTGTTTGCCCCTATCCCCTCAGTGGTATCCCTTTAAGAAGGCTTCACCAAGCCTAACAATAGGCTGAGGCTCTGAGGGTGAATTCCCAGACACTCAGGGAAGCTGTACCAGCCCGGAGCTAATTCTGGAGAGAAGCACTGACCAGAAGCTGAGGCTGGGAGCTCTGGGGAAACTGCACTGTATGGTTTGTATTTTTGAAATGACTGCTTGTAAAACTGCATGGAAGGAAAGGCAGACAGTGACTTTCGTGGCTGGTGTCTGTAAATCAGTCAGTCCCCCCTGAAATGTGTCCCAACCTGTCCAGGGTGTTGAGCCCCTCTCTTTCTTGCACAGCCTCCTGCCCTGGTCCTTGTTACACCCCTCTGTTGGGAGTTTCCTTCTGAGAGATGAAGAGGAAGGGCAGTTAAAACCAGCCATTAGAGTCCCATAAAAATTAGTCCTGTTGTTAAAAGCCTAGCTGGTAGGGCAAAGTAGCCTCTTTTCCAACACCTAGCTCTTTCTCAGCACCTTTGCTTCAGATGCTGCCTCAGGGAAACAAAAAGGAAACCCCATTCTCGCACACTCCTGATGAGAAATGGTGTTGAGTTTACAGCCATAATTCCAAATGCTCTTAATGCTGCTGAAAGCATAGAGTTAAAATATAGCATTGTAAAGTTACTTTATAGTGAAAATGCTGTCAAGCATCAATATCTCTGCCTCGGGGCACCATGGAAACTCAGTTAATGATATAAGAAGCTGACATTTTTCAGGGTCGCAGCTGTTGGGTGATACCCAGAAGGAATTTGCCTGTTTGTTCATATAGGGTATATACAGGGGAACCTGCTCAAGGCAAATTAAAAAAGAATAAAACTCTATTTAATGAAGTGCAGTAGAATGCTAGTCTGGAGCAGACTATGGTGTTGCAACGTGCAAATTCCTCCCCCCATCCCCAAAAATGATTTTCGGCATAGAATGGAGCTGTAAGAAAAATTTCCCTATAAGCGGGTTTTATTCTGTGCGGAGATCTGTTTATCTTGCTGTCTGTGTCATTGACTAGATAAGTCAACACACACACGGGCTGGCAGTGGCAGGCTGAAATGCAAATTAAAACTGTTGACGATACTCAGTTAAGAAATATCTATAATTTCAGTAGTGTGTCCTTTGGCAGCTGCATCCCAAAGTGCTGTGGTGTCCTCAGATGAAAGATGCTATGGGAGTACAAAGTGCTCTTATAAATGTTCAAGAAGGGAAGAATTTTGGTTTTTGCTGAATTGTAGAACATTAATCCCGGAGAGTATTTTCAAAGCACTACTTTGGAGACTTAATCATGTGACTCTCATTACCGCGTGGCTATTGCTGTACAGGTTGTTTTGGAAATTGATACCACGGTGTCTTACAATTAACAACTATTCCATGTTGATTGAAAAACTAGAACGATATAAAATTAACAGGGCACACCTTAATGGATTAAAATCTGGCTAACCCGTAGGTCTCAGAATGTAGTGGTACAAAGGGAATCATCATCAGGTGGGTGAGTTTCTAGTGGGGTCTCTCAAGGATCAGGTTTTGGCCTTACACTAGTTAACAGTTTTCTTACTGACCTGGAAGAAAACATAAAATCCTCACTGATAAAGTTGCAGATGACATACGAGTTGGGGGAGGGGTAAATGATGAAGAGGACAAGCCACTGATACAGAGAGATAAGGCTCACTTCATAAAATGGGCCAATCAAACAATGTGTGTTTTAATAGAGCTAAATGTAAATGTGAACATCTAGGAACAAAGAATGGAGGGACTACTTACAGGATGTGGGACTCCGTCCTGGGAAGCAGTGACTCTGAGAAATATTTGAGAATCATAGTGCATAATCAACTGAACATGAGCTCCCAGGGGGATGCTGTAACCAAAAGAGCTTCTGCAGTCCTGGGATGCATGAACAGGGGAATCTTGAGTAGGAGTAGAGAGGTTATTTTAGTTAAGTATTTGGCACTGGTACACCACAGCTGGAATACTGTGTCCAGTTCTGGTGTCCACAATTCAAGCGAGATCACAGAATCTTAGAATTGGAAGGGACCTCAGGAGGTATCTAGTCCAATCCCCTGCTCAAAGCAGGACTAACCTCAGCTAAATCATCCGAGCCAGGGATTTGTAAAGCCGCAGCTTAAAAACCTCTAAAGATGGAGATTCTACTACCTGCCTAGGTAACCCATTCCAATGTTTCACCACCCTCCTAGTGAAAAACCTTTTCCTAATGTCCAACCTTAGCCTTCTTGGCAACCAGGGCACACTGCTGATTCATATCCAGATTCTTATCCACTGTAACCTCCAGGTTCTTTTCTGCAGAACTGCTGCCTAGCTCGTTGGTCACCAGTCTGTAGCTGTGCATGGGATTTTTCCATCCTAAGTGCAGGACTCTGCACTTGTCCTTGTTGAACCTCATAAGATTTCTTTTGGCCCAATTCTCTAATTTGTCTATGTCACTCTGTATCCTATCCTTACTTTCTAGGGTATCTACCCTCCCCCTAGCTTAGAGTGATCTGCAAACTTGCTGAGGGTGCAATCTACTCCATCCTCCAGATCGTTAATGAAGATTTTGAACAAAACCAGCCCCAAAACCAACCCCTGGGGCACTCTGCTTGTGATCGGCTGCCAGCTAAACATGGAGCCATTGATCACTACCCGTTGAGCCTGATGATCTAGCCAGCTCTCTATCCATTTTATAGATGTTGATAAATTGGAGGGGCTTCAGAGAAGAGCCACGGAAATAAGTAACAGATTAGAAAATCTGCCTTCTGTTGATAGACTCAAAGAGCCCAATCTATTTATTTTAACAAAAGGGTGACTTAATTATAATCTAAAATTACCTACCTGGGAATAAATATTTAATTATGGGTTTGTCAATCTGGCAGAGAAAGGTATAACATGATCCAATGATTGGAAGTTGAAGCTAGACAAATTCAGACTGGAAATAAGACATAAATGTTTAGTGGTGAGTGTAATTAACCAGTGGAACAATTTACCAAGGGTCATGGTGAGTTCTCCATCACAGATACATTTTTAAATCAAGATTGGATGTTTTTCCAAAAAGGCTGGTGGAAGTTTGGTGGAAATTCAATGGCCTGTGTTATACAAGAGGTCAGACTAGATGATCGCCATGGCCCCTTCTATGTATCTAGGAGTCACAATTAAATTTGGGTAATTCATGCTTCACTTATCTCGATGTCAAAGTGTTTTAAAGACCACACATCCAGTAAGCAATCTCCTGGCTGCTTAAGTGCTGTTTTCCTATTCCTTCAAAGGGGCCTGTTTTAAATCAAACTAAAGGCAGTTTGCAAATTAAGGATGTGACCTTAGATATACTCAGCACTTTTGTATGCTGTTGATCCCTCAGGAGGTGTGGCGCATCCTGAAGGATCAGGCCCTGACCATTTTAGGTCAGCCTTCGGGATGTTAGGCGCCACTTCTCTAACCCTACTTGTTCATCACCCTTGTTCCAACACAGGCGCATCCTGGATGGTGGCAAGGCAAGCTTCCCCCACCAACCTACCTCAGCCCAGTGCTGGTCCATTCTCCAGGCCCAGCTAGGGCCTAGTCCTGTGAGGTGCGGTGTACCTTTAGCACTGGCTGACCAGCTCCCAGGGAGTCCAGCAGCTAGCAGGATCTCATGCCCGTAGCTTTTCTGTTGCGTCTGCCAGTTGGTGTGCTAATTAGAGCCAAATTGTGCTGGTGGTTCGTTGTTTTCTAGGAATCGATTAAAATAATCATCAGCTCATTCCACATCAGCCAGCAAGCACCCAGCAATGATTTTTGATCACTACCTGCCAGGCCAGATGTAAACCAGCGACCTAGAAGCAAAAGACTCCACAACTTATCACGTTTTGTTTGCTTGAATGAAAATTGTGAAATGTACCATTTAATAATAATTTTTAGAAACCGGCAGAATATATTGATAAATATTCTTTTAAACCTAAGAGAAAATAGCATATAGCTTAGCGAGACTTTACCCTGAACAATAATTTTATAAACGACTTGGGGGACTGGAAGGAAAAGTTTAGTGCATGAATGCTTGTAGCGTTGTTGCTGTGATATAAGCGGGGGCGGGGGAACTCTCCATAGGCCCTACTGCTCTGTCAGGGGAGCTGACTTTTAAAGACTTGTACATTTCCCTTATGAATGTACTTTTCTATAAACTTCTATTTTTCCTTCATCTTATAAGCAACTTCAGAGGAAACTAAGCACATGGAACTGATAGCTAAGCTCTTGGGTGTTCAGAGCACCATAAAAATGCTATTAGACCTATAGTTAAAATAATTCTTTGGTAAATGTTAAATTCCTATTAGTAACACTTGCTAAACTTAAGTGTGACGGAAATGGCAAGGCTAATCTGAATGGCAAGAGAGAGCAGGACTTAAAATATATTAACAGTTTGTCTGAGGGGAGTGAGGGTAATATGAGTGATAGGATAAATTCCAGAGATTTAGGTTGGGAATTGGCGTGAGAGGTCGCTGAGCTCTTCTGACCACAGAGTGGAATAAAAAGAAAATAACCCATTTGGGGTTTGGGCATATGTTGAAGTACAAAATGGAAGAATTGTGATGCCTTTTCTGCAGGCCACGTCTCCATTGCTATGCTTCTTCAGTGCCACAGTGTGGATGTTTCCTCCACCACTAGGTAATCCACCTCTCCGAGTGATGGTCATTGGGTAAACAGAAGAATTCTTCTGTATATACATGGATGTTATGTTGGTATAGCTATGGTCACACCCCTGAGCTTTGTAGCTTTGTTGACCTAACTTTTAAGTGTAGACCAGATCATGTCTGGGAGATTCTCTTCCCTCTTCTCAGTTTCTCTTGTTTTTGTTTTTGGCCTCATCTTTTCTGTACCTTTCTCTCTTGTTTCTGGGTCCTCGCTGTTTCTTTTTCAGGTTTTTTCCCTTTCAACTTGCATTGGTTTCTCCCAAAGCCCTTGCACTCCCCTTCCTGTCTCTATCTCCCCTGTCTGTATGGAAGCTGAAGCCATTCCTTACTTCATATCATTTATTCCAAATTCCAATGTCCCCAAAGTGTTCATAAATACTGTTCATTGGTGAATGTGATCTATTAATATTTCACACTTTAATAGAAGCTTTCATCTTAAAACTCCCTATAGACCTTAACTAAGAAAACCGCACGACGTCCTGCAAGGTGAATATTAGTTTTGGGGAGAGTGAGAGAGAGAGTGATGTATAGCAGAGGTCCTTCCCAAGGAAGTCAGTGCATCTGTTTATGCCAAGGCTAAATTTCGCAACATGTGACTTGCCCAAACAGAGAGAGTTACTTGTAAAAGCACCTCAGGAGTGCCTTCTTATAGTTCTCCCATCAGCAGACCATGCACCTCTGTCAGACAGACCATACCTAGTGCAATACCACAGCAAATATACAGAGGGATGGATTTTCAGTGGTTAACAAAACCAGTCTGCTAACTTTGATCTAGTTCAGCAATTCTCTCTTTGTATTTTAATGGGTCTGATACGCAAGGGGCAAGGCAACAGAAAATGTGTTTGTTCCTGTGCACAGGGGGTGTAGAGTGCCACTGAATCAGAATTCTCTGTACATTTGCGCTGAAAGTGTATTATCGTACACCCACTTTGCCCATCTGTAAGTGATTATACAAGTTGCCAGGCAGTGGAGAATCAAGTCCTGTGTTTATAATTTTGTACGTATTGTCAGCCCTGTGTGTAATGCATATAACAATTAGTACAAATAGCCTGCTCACCTCATTCAAGCAAAACTCCCGTTGATGCCAATGAGGATATTTACATGACTAAGTTGGATGGGATTTGACCCTCTGTGTTCCAGTAAAACACATGCTGTGATCACCAATCATGATTCATCAAGAGCTTAAGAATCCACATGCCTGATCCAAACACCACTAAAGTCAGTCCCTTCAGCAGTATTTTCCAAGGACCAAGAATTCAGGCACCCAGCTCCAACTGAAGATCACTGGGATCTGGCTGTTGCTGCTTAGATCTCCTTGGCTCCTTTGTAAATTGCTGTTATTGAGATGGCCCCACAAATACCAAACTAAAGCAATACAAGCCTGGTTCATTCTCACACACCAAACTATAGAGACCACTCCTCAACTCATCAGCCACTTCCAGCCTTCAGCCTCTGTCTGCAACGCCTCTTGACATACATTCCCACAATTTAACTCATGTCCCAGTTCTTCCTGTCTGCACATTTACTGCTCTCACGTTTACACAGTCCCAAGAAAACCACCTACTGTGGGTGGCCACTGCAAAATCTTGGTTGGGAGGCCTTGATGATTGCTGCTTTTCCCCGCAGAAAAATATTTTGCAGATCACTTGCATCAAACCTCCATTGCTGAATTCTAACTAAGAATCATCTGTAGGGCACTTAAGTGTAATGTGCATCAAAAGCATAAAACTGTCTGGTCTAACCGGAGAGTTTATGTGGGGAAGTATTGGGGCAGGGGACTGTTCCCTGTTTCCATGTATCTCAGTACACCCTTCTCTCCTGTAAATCCCAAACCACAGAGCTCCACTTGGGTAAATCAGCTACATACACACTAAGGCGACTGAAAAGAAAATGGCTAACATCTTAGCATTTTGTTCTCATTATAGTGTGATTGTCAGTCCCAATGGTTTTAATGGGAGTCCTGTTTGCATATGTGGAGAGTATGCCCCTTTTGGGTTTCCCAAGGGAAAGTTGGATGGATCTTTTAACTAATCCTTGCTCAGTGCTCCCTAGGGCTGGGGGAAGGTACTATACGAGGCTGCTGGCTCAATGTTCTCAAGCAGATATTCGAAAGCATTTTGATACCATGACTCCTTTATTCAGCTACTTGTATCTGGCATGTCACCATTTAACCATAACCTTTGCCTGGCTTCCCCCAGGCACCATGGGAATAGGTACAATGGCAGAAGGATTGTCTCCGATCTCAAGTGGTTGAGCCAATCCACTGTTGCAGAACACAGAAGAACTGGAATCATCTTAAGACCCCTCAGCCCCACAAAACAATTACTTATGAGTGACACTCCCCCTTGAGGAAATGTTTCCGGTTGGCTGCTGCAACGTAGAAATCTAACACCCAGCTATTCCTGCTTTGGCTCCACGTTTCTGTATGTCACAGCTGTGCTGAAAATTCTATCCTGGTCCCCGCTGGGCTGATGTGTTGCCATCCTCATGGTGCAGCCACCCTCTCATCATGTCTTCCCCATGTAATGGGTTCTCCTCACAGGCTGTCCCTCGTTTTTCTGTGAAGTGGAATTAACCCCGTTGGCTGTTTCCAAAGCCTGCCTAGAATGACGGCATTCCTTCAAACTGGGTGTGTCTGAATCTTTGGAACCATCAATATTTTTCCTGAGATGATAAATGACCTGCCAATAAACTAAGGCAGCTGCCAGCTCTGTCTGAGAAATGTACCTTTAGCCCCAGTTTATCCGTGCTTGGTTTATATATGTGTCTAGAATCTTTGAAGGCTAAAATGGATTAAGCAGTCTTAGCAAACCACTGAAAATTAGATTGTGGAAATATATGTATTGGACAGTGACAAGTGTGTATGGACTGAGTGGAGAACACCAGCTCTAACTCTGGGTGACCCTGCTTCAAACCATCTCCAGTCATACCTGAATTCTGCATGTGGGGTGCATGTTATGCTAAAAGAAACAAAATTGCTATGTCCAGATCTGACTTTAGCACATACTGAGCCATCGTTCTGTCTCTTTCCCCATCTCGCTCATCTCCCTTCCTTATGACTCACAGAGTGAGTAATCGGTGAAATTAATGTATTTTTCTTTCTCAAAATAAGTCCCAGAATGCAGGATCGAGGCAGTCCAGGGGTATAAATCAGAGTTTCTTGTGACTAAGCATTCCCAAGCAGTATTGAGGAAAATAACACTGAGGGCGAACACTCAATATCAATTCTCAGGGGGGGATTTTAAGGTCCACTAGGTTGGTGCATCTTTCCACCTCCCTGTAGTTTTTTTCCAGTATAGTTAAGCAATTTCTCTTTCCCCCTCCTTGCCTTCCTTCCTGGGTCAGCACCACACACCACAGCTCATAGTTACCTGTAGTTCAAGTGCCCTCTTCTGGCACAAGGGAGGTTTCTTGCATCCCTCAATGGCACTCGGATGAGAAGAGTGGGGATTTTTCTGGGGGCTGCTGAAATCAAGAACAAAGATGGGTTTTGTTTGGAAAGGCCCTGCGTTGAGTCTCGATAGGTGACGGTGTGCAGCGATTGTATCGCCAGCCAAGACGTTTCTGAGGTAGCTAGACATGAGAGAATTTTCCAGCCGCTCTGGTCTTTATAGATTGAAGTTTGTCCTTTCCCCCGTGCACTGAAGCTAAGATGTAATTTTGTTTAGGGCCCAACAACTGAGCTTGTAAATAAAAATATGTTTTGTGATGGAAGATTTCTCTCTGTAGGCCAGATCTTCAGCTGTGTAAATCAGGAGCTACCCCGTATTACACCAGCTGAGGAGCTATGGGTATCCCTAGCTCTGTTTTATAATCATTCCCTAATTCATCCTGGCAAATCCTGACCACTGAAGTCAATAGTTTTGCCTTTGACTCCAATGGGACCAGAATTTGATCCTTATTGATAAAGAAACGTTTGGTGGGAGAGGGTTGGTGGGACAGAAGGCAAGAGGACACAGCCAGTTGTATCAGAGTGACTTCACTGACTATTCAGCTGGGGAGCCAAAGTTTTGATACACTAGCTAATGTGAATTCCAGGTTAGTAACACTCCCCGCAGCATCTGCATCTCTCCGCAGATGATTGAAATTGGTGTATAGTCAGAAAAAGGAGTTGCCTTTGCGTGGGCCTTGGCTTTCTCTCTCTATTTAAGGAGCGTTTCAAGCAGTAATTGATTATAGCTGAATTTGTGTTACAAAGTAGGGAAGATCAGGTCAGGGGATTTCCTCTTTGAGACTAAACTGAGTTGGAGTCCCATTTAGATCATTTGTAGCAGGAGTGTTCTTGTGTTTTGAATTTTTTGTACTTGCTGTATCTCCGCTATTAAGTACAATGCCCCCATTAATAATTCTGTGTTTACTGGAGGCTCTCTGAATGCAAATGGTAAATTCTCTGTGCCTTGAAGTCTTTAAACTGTGATTTGAGGACTTGAGTAACTCAGTCAGAGGACAGGTGTCTGTTACAGGTTCTGTGGCCTGCAAAGTGAAAGAAGTCAGACTACATGATCACGGCGGTCCCTTCTGACCTTAGAGTCGATGAGTAAATCCTGCTGGGCTGGCGTAAGCCATTGTAGGAAGCATATATGGACACAATGCCCTCTGGTAGGGGATGGAGGAGCAAAAAGAACAGAAAAGAGCATTTGCCACCAGCTTACAAGGTGCAGAAGGAGGTATGGATGTCCCTCTTCCCCTTGCCACATCCCCTAAACTGGTGACTACAATACTTCTGTGCCACTAAAAGATCCCACTACACAGGGATGATTTTCCTATGGTCTGTTATGCCCATTCTAGGGCTGTTTTATGTTGGTGGTGAAGCATAAATCAGCCATAGTGCAGCCAGGATCAGGGCCATTGTATTCATTTATTAATTCTGCTCCTACATTGCTAACTGTGGTCCAGTAGACAGGAAGTAGGATTCAGTGGACACGGCCCTGGACTAGGACTCAGGAGGCCTGGAGTCTACTCCCAGATGCAACCTGCTGTGAGATTTTCTGCAATCACGTCATTGCTTTGTGCCTCTGCATCTTCTTATACGGTGTCTTTTCTGTTTAGATTGATAGCTCTTCTCTTTGGGACAGCACCTAGCACAGTGGGACCCTACTCTTGTTCGGAACCCGCAGGTGCTACCATAATGTAAAAATTTAATAACAATTGGCTGAGACAAGATTGTGTGCCCAAAAGTAGCATATTTGCAAGCCAAGGTGAATCCTTGCTTTTAAGGAGCGACTCCTGCCTTCTCATGACTTCTCTTCATGTGCTGGATAGCTCTAAAAGTCCAGCCCAGGAAACAAAAGATTCTGCCAGTCAACCCCAGCAAAACACGGCATTCGATTCTGTGCATCCCACAGGACCAATCTGGAGAACGTGCGGGAGGCGACAACGGAAAGCAGAGAGTAGACACATTTTAAAAGCTGTGGCAACTCCAAAAGCAAGTTGGTTTTGTGTGAAAATAATAGCACCACCTGGATCCAAAACACTATCCATCCTGTAAAAGAGTCCACCCCTGGCAAATAATCTCCTAAAACATGAATCCATGGCAGCACCCTAATGTGGCCAGCGGAATGGGAGAAAAAGGTGGGTTCAGTCATGCTTAAGAAAGTAAATAGTCAGACTGACTTGCAGGATGGGAGTGAAGGGATGGGTTGGAAATGTGAAGCTGCCTTCTTCAGTCCGTATGGGTGCTCCACTTCAAGTGCAAGTATGGCCCACATGCCTTCCATTGGAGATTTTCATTAGTACTGTCTGTTTGTCCCACGCATGCGCTGTTGTCATCCTGGTGCCCTGCACCGAGGCTGTACCCCCAAGGGAAGATTTAGATAATGCTAGGTCCTGCCTTGAGTGCAGGGGACTGGACTAGAAGACCTCTCGAAGGCCTTTCCAGTCCTACAATTCTATGATCCCATGTAAATAGGCTGCACGGGCAAACCGCCCTCAGTTCCTTCTTTGCTGCCTCAGCCTGAGTCAGAGCTTAGTGAATCTGCGTGGTGTTTCTCTTGGCTTTTGCTATGCTTGTTTATCCCAGCTTAGCTGGCTAGTTAGTTCTTAGTTTTTAGTAGTAGTTTCTTTTCTTTCTTTTTTTTTAAAGGGTTTTTCTTTTCCTCCATGGATTCTCTCTCCCCGCATGCCCAGTTCACCAGAGTTCAAACATTGTCTCTTATGTTGAGATGCTATCCCGATCAGCAATGGCCGTTTGATGTGCAGTTGCTGCCTGGGAGAGTCGCATGTCCCTCAGAAATATAAGTTCTGTTTAGCCCTCAAATCTAGGACTCAGAAGAACCAAGATGCTGCAGATACCGCGGCCCGCTCCATCTCTATGGTGGTGATGCGCAGGGCTTCCTAGTCACAGCTATCTGGCTTCCCCAGAGAAGTCTGGAATATGGTAAGGACCTACTGTTTGATGGACTGAGGCTGTTTGTGGAAAATACCTGCGAGTTGTTGCACGCTCTTAAGGATTCCTGGGCCACTTTACACTTCTTAGGTATCTACACTCCTGCAAACAAAAGGAAGTTTAGTAAATTGCAAATGGCTTAAAAGATCCTGTCTGCAGTTCTCTGGGTTTCAGAGATTGATGGAACCTCCTAGAAAGAGAGAGAGATTGCAGAGAAAGAGACCTTTTAACCTACTTGATTCATCTATGCAGCCACCTTCCTCACCTTCAGTTATCTTGGTGTGGGGCAAGTCAAGGGCACATGCGCGGGCTGACAGGCTAATGAAAATCTCTGACTGAAGGTGCATGGGGCATCCCATAGGGAAACAGCTCTCAAAGAGCGACTGTTACTGCACTAGGTGAGTAACCTCTTTCTCATCAAGCCCTCACCACTTTCTTTGATTTTCTCTCTGGCAGGGCCTATGTAAGAGCTCAGTGATAATAAAGAACCCAGCATGCCAGGGTGACATGCACAGTGTCACTGTAATATAGAGAAAAGAGAGAGACAGACCCAAAGGGGATATAGTTTATGTCCGCTATATTTATTTCCATAAAACGTTCTGCAGCTCAGTGTTTGTAAGTGTTATCCCATCCGACTGGTTTCTGCTGCCATGTGATGAGGAGTTGTAGAAGAATTTGCTAAAGCTGAAAGCCCTTATTAAAATAACCTCTACTGCCTCCAAAACACTGCACTTCTCCTGATGGGCAATGTTTGCAACCATTGCAGTAGGACGCAGTAACTCCCTGTTTGTAAAAGAAGGTTGAGAATTTATGTTTGGTCTTGTGGTTAAGACAAAAGTCTGGGTTTCAAGAGAGCTGGGTTCAGTTCCTGGCTCTGCTACAGATTCCCTCTATGACTTTGGGCAAGTCTCACAGCAGAAAATATAGCATGTGAGCATGTAATTAAAATCTGTATCATAATGCACGTGCACTAGGGCTGAATTATGGGGACGCAGGTCACCTTAATTCTGGAAATTCCTAACTTGGCAGTGTTTGACTTTGCAGCCATTCTTTTAACATAGCTTTCGTGCATAACTTTTTAGGGTTTTTTTTTTTTAGAAAAGCAAGCTCCCCTGCCCTCTACCCCGAAGTTCCACCAAATTGATATCCACATGGTTCATCAGCTGGGGTTGGCACTTTTATGTCCACTGTACAGTCCTCTGCCACTTGATCTCATGGAGTAACTGATAGCAATAGCAGGTTGTCATCCCTGTTGTGTGGGACCAGCATTGGAGGATGAAACACATCTTGCCAATAGGTTTCACAGATATTTACTGACAGCAGAGGAGGGGTGAAAGGCAGGGATTTGAAGTTCCATTCCAAGATTTTCCCCATGCCTGAGTTCTTCTTCCCCTGTTTCCCTGTGCCAATTCTATCTCAGTTGAAGACCGGGGGTGGTAAAGCCAGGAAAAAAACCAGGTATCCTGACCCCCAGATGAGTACCCAGTTGAGGTTTCCCCATAGAATATTTAAACTGCCCTGTTTTATTGATGCCATCTTAATAAGCTAACAGGTTAATCATGTCCAAGAGCTCATGTCCTCTTTTGGTTTTAAACTATTTATGCAGTTTGTTTACCGTTTGCATTTCTCTCAAATTGGCCATTGAAACTGGACTAGTTGATTTCCCTTTCTGTTTATAATCAGTTTCCATGTCTGGTTATCAGGTGCTAACACAGTACTAGTGTTGCTGCTGCATTTCTCTCACACAGCAGAATGGTCAAATTAAACAAAGAATTCTTCACTGAAATTAAAAATTACCAAAACAGAAAATCCTATTTCCAGTAGTGCTTGGATTACGATGATGAAGCTTGTTTTATTATTTTGGTGCTTCATCTACTTAGCAGTTGTCGTTGAATGTAAAAACACACGTTTTTGTTTCTGAAAAGTTGTTGAAAGCTTCTGCTTTTAAGCAATACTCTGCTTTACTGTTACTTCTTCTTTCCCCACCGCCAACAATCTGCTTTGTCTGCTTTGTTGACTCGTGTCCTATCTCATACCTAGATTGTAAACTCTCTGAAGCAGGGATCGTCTTCATTGTTCATATGATTCTCTGAGATGTATGAAGCAGGAGGTCAGATTAGATGATCTAATGGTCCATTCTGGCCTTAAAAATCTATGAGTCTGTGAATCATTATCTATACAGTGATTAATGCAAAGAGGTTCTCACCCTTCATTGGGGTTCCTGGGTGCTAGGTACAAGTGCTAGGTAGCTTAGGTATCAGTGATCATGACTTGATCACATTTATGATGTGAAACAGAATAAAATCCAGATCAATACTATGTATTCTTGGTGCTTTAAAAGGGCCAATTTCACAAAGCTGAAAACAATTATGAGCCAAATCACTGGGAGGAAGGATTTAATCAGAAAAAATGTGAATGATAATTGGTAAGTGTTTAAGAACACTTTATTAGGTCCTCAAAAAGCCATAATCCCACAATTGAGGAAGAAAGCTGTATTGGTTAATGAAACTCACCTGGTTTAGAAAGGAAGTAAAGGCTGCTGTGGAAAAAAAACCACACAAATGGAAGAGAGGGGAAGTTGATAGCAATGACTATAAATCAGAAGGTTGGAACTGTAGAAAATTGACAAGGGAAACAAAAGGACCCAAGGACAAATCTATGGCCTGAAGGACAATAAGGAGGAGGGTTTTAAGTATATTAGGAACAAATCCTGACACTGGTATTGGTCCAGTCATCACTGATAAAGTTTGCAGATGACACAAAAATTGGGAAGTGGTAAATGAAAAGGGCAGGACTCTAAAACAGAGCAATCTAGAATTCTAGATCACTTGGAAAACTGGGTGCAAGCAAACAATATATTTTAATATAGCTAAATGTAAATCTGTATGTCTAGGAATAAAGAATATAGGCCATACTTACAGGATGGCGGGCTCTATCCTGTGAAGCAGCGACTCTGAAAAAGATTTGGAGAGAGGGGTGGATAATCAGCTGACAATGAGGTACTGTGCAACACTGTGTCTAAAAGGTCTAATGCAATCTCAGGATGCATAATCGGGGAATCTCAAGTAGGAGGAGAGAGGTGATTTTAGTTCTGTAGTTCGCACTGAGGCAATTGCTGCTGGAATACTGTGTCCAGTTCCGGTGCTCACAATTCAAGAAGGATGTTGGTAAATTGGAGAGAGTTCAGAGAAGAGTCATGAGAATGATAAAAGGATTAGAAAACCTGCCTTATAGTCATAGACACAAAGAGCTCAATCTATTTAGCTTAACAAAGTGAAGGTTAAGGGGTGACTGGATGACAGTCTATAAGTATCTACATGTGGAACAAAATATTTAATAATGGACTCTTCCATCTGGCAGAGAAAGGTATAACATACATGATCCAATGGCTGGAAGTTGAAGCTAGACAAATTCAGACAGGAAATAAAGCGTAAATGTTTAACAGTGAGAGTAATTAACGACTGGAACAATGTATCCTGGGTCGTGGTGGATTCTCCATCACTGTTTAAATCACAAATGGATGTTTTTCTCAAAGATCTGATCTAGGAATTATTTTGAGGAAGTTCTATGGCCTGTGCTGTACAGGAGGTCAGACTAGATGATTGCAATGATCCCTTCTGGCTTTGGGATCTATGAATCATAATACAAATAAACAATAATGGTAATCATGAAAGCAAAGGACAAATATAAATCATAGATCTTTTCCTCGGGAGCCTGGAGGCTCTGTGGGCATGAATGCCAGAAGAAAGGACATTTTCAGGCTTATTCCTTTGGCTGGCAAGTTAATATTTTGGAGTGAGAAATCTTTCTTGGAAACATAGGTTAAAAGAGAAAAAAAAAAAAAAAAAGGTGCTTTGGGCCAAGGAACTGCTATGGCCAAGGCTCTGTGCTGTGTCTCCTGGGAGGCCCATTCCAGAAGGTGCAGCCTAGGAGGAGGAAGGGCAAAGATGCCATGTTTGTGCTTTCTGCATTCCAGGCGGCTCCAGGGACTAAAATGGCCCTGGAGGCTGTTTGAACTTACTATACCTTTAACTGGGTTGCTCTGCAGCCTGGAATCCCCCAGTGCTGAGAGCTTTGAGCGCACCGTCCCCTGCCCATGCTCTACAGCCTCCTACCCTTGGTATGCCTCTTACACTAGAAGGTGAGAGAAGGCAAAGTAGCGTCACTTATCTCAGCCATACACTGCACCAGGAGAATGCTCCCCCCTCCCCCATCTTATTAGGGCTTTTATATGCCATGCCATGTCATGAAGGGACCTCGAAGGAGCCAGAATCTAGCCCCAGGGCTCTAGGACAATTGGCCACTTGTTGCACTAGCTGCATAACCCTGTGGAAGAATTTGCTCTCCAACAAACTGGGCAGCAAACAAGGACAAAAGGAAAGCAACTGGGAGCTGAAGCATTTTTATTTCCCCTGCTGGGCCTGTAAATTAACCCTGTCGGAAGCTAGAAAGCCACACCAGAAGCATCAACAAAAAATAAGCCAAGGAGGGAAAGTGTTTGAGGAAGCCAGTGCAGTCCCTTAGCAAATCTAATCAGCTCCCCATCCATCTGAAAAAGCTGAGCTCGTAGCAGAAAGCAGCAGGATACAATTTACAAACACCTCCACACTTTAGAAACTGCTGCAGGGAAAACCAAAACACAGAAGTACAGCGCCTGTTGGGAGTCCGTATCCATGTTATGTGCCAGTGGTGCGTTTCTGAAGAAAGCCTTGATTTCCCCTGCATCACTGTATTATTTACCATTTGTTGACTGAGTGGTGGGTTTGGAGAAATTTAAACTATTTTGTTTTTAAAAACCCAGGTGAGAAGAAGGGTTTAAAAGTTTTTCTTTATCTGAGCAGCCTGGAAATCTTCATGGGACTGATGGATTCCTTTCCCTTCCTCTTTTCTTTTCTTTGGGGGGGGGGCAGGGAAGGGGAGGAGTTGGGATGGGAAATCACCGTTTCTTTTTCGAAAATAACTTGGATGCGATGTGATTTCCAGGAGGAGATTATATGGGAGCCAGTCTGCAGCCTCATGGTGCTTTTATTTGGAGTTGCCAGTTTATAAAAGTCAGGTGTGTGATTTCCTGTCTCAGCACTGTTGTGAATCATCCGCGTGTATGCATGCAAGTAGGTGCACATGAATGCACACACAAGTGCATATATACAATATAGTAGAACAAAGGACAAATTTTCTCTCTGGTGCAATACTCCTGAAATCATCCAAGTTACACCCAAGATGAACTTGTCCCACTGAATTTAAAAATTCACATCTGTAGCCTTTAGGAGAAATGTATTCACCAAAGCTGGGAGGCAGAAGCATCGTTTAATTAGATGCCATCTCTCTTCTTCTGTGCACCAGCCTTTCTTTCTTCCTTACACCTTCTCAGCTCTAAAAACAACTTCTTACCCTATGCCTCGTCCCCATGTGGCATGGTACCTGTCTGTTCCTGACAGAAATGGATTGGCAGAGCTGGGGGAAAGCTTGCACAGGCTAGCACATAGCCATTCTCTGGGGCTGGCTATTGCTATGGTTCTCTCACCTTTCTGAACTCGAAATACACCAGTTTGTTAACTTTATTAGTGCCTCCTGTACCAGCGGGTGGGCCAGGCTCTGACAGGACAGTATCCATCACTGTTTTCTCTCTCTGCCCTTAGATGCAATAGTGGACAGAGACTCTTAACGGGCAGTGCAAACGTAAAAGAGAGGTACAGTTTCAAGCTAAGCTGTACAGAGCTCTCAAGCCATGAAATCTATCTCGCAGGTGAATTTGTGGTCTCCTGTTCATTTTGGGCACGGCATACATTCGAAAGGGCGCTAGCTGCTGCCCTGATGTCAGCCAAAGCCTTCCTGCCCTTCTGAGTAACGCAGCGTGGATTTCATCTTGTTTTTACACCTTCACTTCTCCTTGTAAAGCTCATTGTCACCATCAGGGCTGGTGTCATCTAACTGCGGCAGTGAGACCGACACTTTTTGACTGTGGAAATTCCCAGAGTACAACACTCAGCTGCTGCCAAAGCTGTCTGCTGGCAGCTGCTCAATGCACGGAGAGAAAGCAATCACTCTGCCTGCCTCCCTTCAGTGCCGCCCACCAGGAAATCAGCAGCGAAAGCGCTTGGCTCTTCTGCTTGATAGGCACGCTGGCCAAATTAGCAAGAGAGCTGAGGCAAGTGGGAGCTGGTTGGCCTTCGGTCTCTCCCTCCCCCATCCTTCCCTTCTGTATCCTCCCTGCCTGATCCCACTGCGCTGGCCATGACCTGCTGGGAGACCAGGAGGATGTACCTCTTACTGCCTTCTCCCAGGCTATCTCCCATCTGCCAGACCCCTTCCCCGGAATGGCATGAGTCTGATCTCTTAGTATTCATTAGATTAAAAAGGGCAGGGCAAAGTGCTGTGAACTCAGCTAAATGATGTTGCTCAGTTAATGACCCAAAGGAATTTTAGATGCAGGGGGCAACTTCCAGCAAAGCAGATTGTTCTTCCTCTATCAAGGCAGGTTCCCTTGTTGCTCACCTAGCTGGGCTGCTGCCTGCAATCCTTACTTTAAATTGGAGCTGCGAACAATACACTGAATTCATCCACTGCAACTGGAGTTCTCGGACTGGGTGAAGTCTGTTTGCTAATTAGCTCGCGCTCCATTTTGAGCATCTAGTTTGAGGAGCCGAGGGGAAATGTCTGAAGTATAAATCGTGTGCATGCATGTGTGTGTGTGTGTGTGTGAGAGAGAGAGCAGGGCTGAGTAACGGAGGGAATGAAATTCACTAACCACAGCACAGGTGCAAAAACCACTGCAGCACAGTCAGTGGCAATGCAAGAGCCTTGTCACTGTGCCTTATGGCTGACCCCTAGGGTTAAAAGGGGAGTCTGGTCCCCGGGACTAGGCAATCCTTGACCTCTTTGCTGAGACTACCAAAAAGGATCCAGATGAACGTGTGTGTGGGTATGTATGTGTTCGCGAGGCAGAATGGTCCAGTAGTTAGGGCATAAGTCTGGGACTCAGAAAACCTGAGTCCACTTCCTTGATCTGCTACGACACCTCGTGTGACACTGTGCAAGTCGCTTGGTCTCTCTGTGCCTTCGTTGCCCAATGGCGTTGGACAATGGGGATAGTTGCACTGCCCGGCTTCCCAGAGGGAGTGTGAGGCTAAACACATGACTGATTTTTGTGGCGTTCAGTTACTACAGTAATGGCCTTAGACGCTGCTGAAATTCATTTCTGGGTGGGCGACTATATACAATTTAGAATGATGTCTGGGGAGAGAATATAGACAATCTTTGCGTAATTTGAATGGCAACAGAAGGCAGAACATTATTTTAAAACATTCTGTCTGAATCCACATCACTCTTTGATTTCACATGAAAATCCCGCCCCCCCCCC